>CM019709.1:8741301-9941301 GCA_009760885.1 Achatina immaculata | reverse complement strand
TCTTACATTCCAACTGCCTATTTGCATCTTGTGTTTAGGTTCCAGGAGGTCTGCAGTTGGGCTGGGGACTTCCAGTGGCTGGCTTTCATCCACAACATTCATGGGCTCAGTTCCTGATATGCATTTCTCTTTCCACCTGGATTTGTTTTTCCCCTTGTTTTTGTAGCAGTCTGATGGGTTTTTTTACCGGATAGGGTTGCTGGCCCTATGCCGAACCCTCCTTAGTATAACCTCTCTCTCTCTCTCTGAACCTTAAGTGCCCAGGGCACATGGGGCTTCCGCAAGGGTTTTCCACAAATGCCTGTCCTTTGCCTTTTTTTCTGCTCTTGCCCAGGTGAGCCCTCTATTGCTCAACATCCTTTCTGTTGTTCTTCTCCATGTCTCTTTTGGTCTACCCTTACTTCTGTTTAGTATAACCTACACAATAACAAATGAAACAAACAAGACAACAAATAAACAACAAATTAACAGAAAAAAATGTATACAACAGCAAAAAAAAACAATACGAAAGCTAATGCAAACAATACAACAAAAATGCAACCAAACACGAAAGTACACATTATACACATTTAAAGGAACAACCACACAAGTGAGAAATTTTTTACAATGACAAGTTGTGATTTTCCCTCCTTCTAAAGTGAGTTCTACAGGTTCAAAACTCTTACTCTAGCCTACTGACATGCAATATGAGCTAAAATTACACATAAGATCACACTGTTTTAAAGTTCTAACAGTTATTTTTTCCTGCAACACTGTCTCAACAACTGTTTCCAGATAATAAAGAAAAGGAAAAAAAGCAGAGTTCTCCGTGTAATCTCTTAGCCTGCTCACACCCTTTGCCCTAACACTTTATTTAAAAAAAAAAAAACCTTATTGTATAAAAGCTGGTTACTAATGAAGCCATCACTGCACTTCATTTATGAAATTGATCATCCTCAGACAAATACTCATCTCTACAGAACTGCTGCAGAAGTTCAAGCTACATATGGCTTAACATGACAAACTGTCACATGGAAAAGTTCATTACATTACTATCAAAAATAATTTGGCTCAAGAAAAAAAAACAAAACACTCTACAGCATGTTGCTCTATAGTAACAGAGCACAACCAGATCCTATTTAATACTCCCTGGAAATAGCTGCTGACTGATCCTTAATTTGAGCACAAGCTAAGAACTACCCTACTTGAATTAATCACTTTTTGGATCTTTTTTTTTTTAACTTTCTCAACTGTTACACATTTCTTTAGCATTTGATCTCCATGTCTCCTGTCCATACATGTATTTTCATCATCATCATCATCATCATCATCTTTACCTAGATTTGAAAGCCAGTGTAAATAAAACTAAAAATTTCCATGGAAACTCACAGAAAAGACAAAGTAAACTTGAAGAACAAAGACCTGAACCAGGTCAGAGAAGATTGATTGATTGATTGATTGATCTTTATTTCAAAAGGGTTAAGAATTGGGCACGCAGGCCCGTCTGACATTCTGCCCTTTATCATACATCTCTCACTCTATTCAGAGAATGAGAAACATATTATCCAACACATCCTTATCAATGAATGTTAGAAAACAAGTCCTAAAATGCTATAGTGAACCTATCTTGTTATATGGAAGTGAATCATGGACAATAGGCAGGTCTGCACAAAAATCACTGGAAGCAGCAGAAATGTGGCTTATTATAAGAATGTTGCAAATTCCCTGAACAGAAAAAAATAACTAATGAAGAATGTATGAGAAGAGCTGGAGAGACAAAAAACCTTGTCAAAATGATAAGAGAGAGACAATGTACTTTCATAGGACATAGGACATGCAGTGAGAAGAGGGGGCATTGAAAATATTATAACAACAGGAAAAATAGAGGGAAGAAGAGCCAGGGGAAGACTGAGAGAAATGATACTGGACAGTCTGACTGGATGGTGTGAGAGGAGATCATCAACTGAGCTAATAGCCTGTATGAAGGATCAGGTACTCTGGAGAAGCATAACAGCCAACGCCAGTCAGCATGGCACCTGATGATGATGAAAAAAAAAAAGTGTAACTCATACAGACTAATGCATTTATATACAGCATATTTTTAACTTCCCAACGCTCTTTATGTCTGTTTGTCATATTGTGCAGATGTGTTTTTTATTTTCTTCTGTCATAAAACATTTACTTATTGATTTTTGTTACATGCTGTCATACCACTACACACACCTGTACTCACCTGCACATCATCTGGGGTCTTCACGTTGTAATCAGCTGCTTTCTTCAAATACTCAACTGCCTTTTCTTTGTTATGTAGGCGTAGATATGTCTTCCCAATCATCATGAGATTAGTACACATAAAACCCTCCTTAACTGCAATAAAACAACTCAAATGTTGTACTACTTACATCTCAAGTACTTCACGGTCAAAAACATCAACAAATAAAAAGGGAAAAATTCATCACGCCTCCCAACACCCTTCACCCCCCCCCCCCCCCACAAAAAAAAAAGGTAAAAACCCCTATTTCCAAGCCATTAATGCATATTGGGGATATGGTATTATGCCCACATTTCCAAGACCATCGGCACATGAAAGTGTGATGTGGTCAGTATCACACCTGGCCACATTTACCTTTCCAGATTTCTCTGGTACCCATTTTTAGACATGAGTGAACCCTGGGGCCTTCTTGGCATAGTGGTACCAGAAAAAGAAAAAAAAAATCACTTTCTTGGGACTTGAACCCAGTACTACAAGATTAGTAGACTGCGCACCTAACCACTCAGCCAACCAGATCACCACCACTACCACCACCACCACCATCCCTTAAAAAATAAAAAACCAAAAATTTTCATGAACTGGATTTATAAAAACGATGATACTATAAACAGAGGCCCAGCCTGCTAGACAAAGTGTCCAACTCTCTCCAAGTTCTAGCAGCAGACCTTAGTTTTTTAACCTGACTAGACTTTTGTACACTTGATGCCCAGGTTTGTATAAGCTGGACACTTAGATTACACGTTATAAATTCTCACATCAACTCCAGCATACATATTCACCTGCATTAGTATAATCCTACATCTGAATATGTGACACAAAAGCCTGTAGTGACTAGTTCTTAATCAAACCAAGATGGTCTATTTATATTTGTAAAGCTGCCAACCTGTATTCTGTTATGATCAATCTTTTCACTCACTCTAATCTATACAAATTTTGTATTATAGTTTCAACACTCTCAAAAAATCTTCACTTGAATATACATCACAGATTCCACATTCATGTGCAATAAGCCACATGATACACCCAATGAAATTTCAGATAAAGAGATGGACCCCTCTCTCTTTAGTAATGTTCTAAAAATTATTTTATTTTTTAAAACAATCTAATCTATATTGTCTATTTCCACATTATGTAAGGCTATCAATACAATAAAAAGCTGATGGTACAAAATTTATGTTATACGACAGCAAAAAAAAAATAAAACCAAAAACCCAAACAATTCAATATTCTGGCTGTCACTTTTAGACACAAAATATTTATGCTGAAAACCATAGGAAAAGAGAACACAGAATACTGCCAAAGAAAAAGAGGAACAAAAATAAGACTGCTTAACCTTCACTGACATTTTTAGCACAAAGAGCAATCAGATCAGTAGCTCTAGCTAAACAACAATAAACAACAAGAAAAAGAAGACTTACGTTTTTCTGCCTTTAGGAACCACTCTAGTGCCTAAACAAAAGTACCAGTTAAAAAAGTGTTTGTCAAGAGTTATTGTCACATATATTCACATCTTAACATTAAGTATCACATATATTTACTCACATCCTAACATTAAATATCACATATATTTACTCACATCTTAACATTAAATATCACATATATTCACATCTTGTCATTAAGTATCACATATATTTATTCACATCTTAACATTAAATATCACATATATTCACATCTTAACATTAAGTATCACATATATTTATTCACATCTTAACATTAAGTATCACATATATTCATATCTTAACATTAAGTATCAAATTCATTCACATCTTGACATTAAGTATCACATATTTTACATCTTATCTTCACTACTTAACTCTTTCGATGCCACAGTAAGAAAAGCAGACGTTCAGTTGCTTACCAGAGTAAAAGCGCGGGTCTTGATATGTTAGGGGGTATAGTTGTAAAATGGAATGGAAAACAGTATTTACATGTACTTCCGTGTACTTATTATGTTTCAAAGTACAACTAAATGTATGAAAATTTCATAAATGCAGAGTTTTTTAGGAAAAAAGAAGTAATGTGATGTTTTTAGACACTGATTGTGCCCACCTCACCATCGGCTAGGTCTAAATATACACTACTTACCATATGAGATGTGTAGATCTACTTGTCAATCTCATATTCTGATTCTATGTTGCATTCTCGCTAAATTAATGTCTGAAATAACCTTCTAACTACTTCTCCCATCGTCTGATATGTCTAGATCTACTTGGGATACATTCAAGAGCAGCAGGGTGGTCACAGGCCATGTCCATACCCTATCTACATCATCAAAAATTGAAAAATTTCGGTCTTTCTCTTCCTTTTTTCTCGCTTGGCATCGCTCGTAACTAGGCACTCTTTCACCATTTTGAAAATTGTCACTGGAATCGCGGACGAAATATGTACAATCTAAATGTTACACCAGTTGTTTTACTGAAACAAACCAATGGTCGCTGTATCGGGAAACCAGAAGGGTCGATACAGCGACCAAAGGCATGGGAAGAGTTAAAGATATTACAACTAAACTGAACTGTCCATAAGGACAGTATCAGAAAACTTTTGACAACTTCTAAAAATATAATTTTAAATATCACCATGAAATCTTCTAAATTACCTAGTAATATGGAACAATGGCAGCTGAACTCCAAAAAGCATTAAGAAATGTTTATGTTCTAAATATAATCTTAATCACTTTAAAAAAAAAAAAATATGACACAGATGTTATTTTGACCTTAAACAAATTCGTCAGAAACAATAAAAGATACAAATAGATAAACAAACGTTTAAAAGATGAAGAAACATTCTAATGCACTTACAATAAGTATGAGAAATTACAAATATTTCCATCACACTCACACCTAACAGATCTTCTTTTCTTCTTTCTTCCGCATTTATCTGTCTCATCATGTTGCTTCCAGGACAACTTCACTCTTTTAAGAGACTTCCATGGGAGAAATATTCATAGTACTGCTGATTTCTTTTACCCTTTTTATGTAGTTTCTCCATGCTTAACTTTGTTTTGAGTTTTTAACTTTTGTGGATTTTCTTGTATTTTTCCAGGAATATTCAATGAAGTGAATGTACATAATTAATCACATCAATGCAAATTACAAAAAAAATCGGAAACAAAAGATAACAGAATATGAAATAATTTGACAAATACTTTTCAAAGTTGGAGGGTAAATAAAGAAAAATAGTACCTCATCGTACGAAGATTCTGGTAAAGCTTCGAACAGCGCCGACGCAATTTTTCTCTGGTACCATGGTCGTTCAGCAAACGTAAAGCACCAGTAGCCAATCGAATGAAGTGATATGACATCCTCAGGGTCCAACATCAATGCTTTCTATACAGAGTAGAGCACAAACTACATAAAGCATGCTATACTCTATTCTGCATATGAAAACTAAACTCAGACCTCTCTGACAAAACTACAGCACTTCTAAAACAGACCAAACAATAATCCCATTCACCCTGTAGAGCACACAACACTTAACAGTAATCACATGACTACGTTCACAAGGTATAAAATTAATATCTGCTGCTCTGAATTCTCTTAAAGCCAGGTAAAGGTAACCCTGTTAGAACCACATAGGGATATGGTGTTAGTGGCCATATTTTCCTTGACCTGTCAGCACACTAGAGGGTAATGTGGTCAGTATCACGCCTGGCCGCCTTTCATTCCCCAACTCCAGAAGAACCCGGGTACCCATTTCTACAGCTGGGTAACTGGGTTGCCTCTGGGCAGATTTGGAGCCCCAACCTTTGCTGTGAGAAACTAGCACACTAACTATTTCGCCACTCAGACACCCTGAATTCTCATAATGCTATCAAATGCAGTAAACTCACAAAATGTACAACCAGGAAGCAAATTTATCATTATTTAACATTTTTGCACAACTGTACTCACATCAAAGTGTTCACGGATTTTATATGCTGTCTGTATTTTGTGCTTTATTCCAACGCCTTCAGTTGTGAAGTACAGTAATGCACCATACCACTGCAACAATAACAAATCACTGGTAATCTAAATTCAGTATGTGGTCAGTATATATCAAACCTTTCACATTTTTTCACGAAAACCTATACTTTTATTCCAGAATTATGCATATATTAAATATGCAACTACTGCTAAATTTTAAATTATAATAAGCAACAAGCAACAAAAACATATCAAGAAATACTCAGCTGAGACAAAAACATACACGAAATCTTTATGCTGTGCTATTCAATAACTAAGTGCTCTCAGATAAAAAAAAAATCATTTACCCTGTGAGAGTGTGGACTGTCTGAATTCATCTCTAGAGCTTTCTCAGCATAAGAAAATGCCTCCAACATCCAGTTTTGACGTTTTAGTTTATCATGCTCATGTTTTGCCTTGTCATGTGTAACTCTAGCCAGGCGCCACTGAATCTCGTAATCTGGCACATCTGTGGTAGAACAGAATCAGCATGAAAAAAAAATGATGCATGCTATCAAGAGTGGCATGACTGCATGCCGTAGTCTGCTGCTATACCATAAACATTTAAAATATAAAACTGAACACTTCTGGACAAAGATGGCACACATCACGGACACTGTCCAGATGGATAAAAACTGTGATTGTTCTCATCGATGGATGGGGTTCCTGTGTGAAACATGTGGATTTACACCAGCTCACAACAATTCTAGGTGTGATCTATATGATTTCTGCACAAACAGTGGAGCCTTTTCCCTGCTCACTGCTCAGACAAGAGAGCCCAGGTAAGTGCTGCCATTATTGTTAACACGAAGTCGCCCAGACAGCCACAGATGAAGTGTGTTAGCCTACAGTAGCATAATCTGGGAAAATCAGGACATACACACAGAACCATGAGAAATGGTCATGCAACAATCTTGGTTCATATCATGGCTGCAATCCTGCACCACCACCACTCCCCACCAACTTAACAAGGAAAACTGAAAAGTTTTTAAAAAATGAAAACAAAAAAAATGTCCACACTTTTAAAAAGTCACAACAGAAAATGAAAGAAAAAACTCTTTCTAAGAGACATTCAAAGAATATGGTACTACACATTCATAAGGATAGTAAAACACTCTAGAACATAACAAAGTTTTTAACATATGAAAACACCAAGGACATATAAAAGAGTTGAGACCACATCAAAAGAGCTGATTAAAGATTCAAATGGAATAAATAAACAGATTGATAATAGATCAACATAAATAAACATTTTTAAAAAAGGGCTGATCTGAAAACATAAAGAAGAAAATTGTTAATGACTGGATGCATATCAAAAGTCAGCTGAACTGATATCATATGAACATAAATGAACTGATTTTATAACAAAATTGAACACATAACAAGATAAAAAATATGAAAATGAAGCTTTATAGACCTAAAAAAAAAATTTGTGGACACACATCGCTGATTCTGTACTCACCTTTGTGTGGGAGAAGGTACTCATACAGCTTTTCTGTCTCAAAATTTTTATACAGCTCATCGGCTCTTTCTAGGATATTCTGCATTTCTGGTCTGAGATGAAGAGAAAGTTTTGGATGCTGAAACTGTCCTGAAAGTACACAAAAGAATGTTGAGTACACATGTACCTAGCAGCAGACATAATGTCAGAAACAACTGTTGATACCTGTGAATGTTTATTTTGATCATGAAGCAAAAGATCAAAGAGAAGCCATTTGTAAATCTCCCAAAATCAACATTAACTTTTTTCATGCACAGAAAACTGGATCCACAATGACCAAGAAAATGCAAACAGCCAATTCTCGAACTATACAGTAAAGTGGCGACATAATATACAACAAATATGCTGAGAAGATAATATGAATTTAATAACACATAAATATTCAAGTATAAAACTACATAATTACAAATTCAAATGGTGAGTAATAAAATGAGTAAAAGCGCTGTACCTGAATGTGAAAGTGGGACGAGAAGACCAGCAATTAAAACTTTTGTGGCAGAACCAAGCAAAAAGCAGAAAAAATATAATCATCATCTTGTGCTACCAGTGTTGACTGGCTGTCATGGATTCCAGCTTTCTCTGTATATCTGCTTTAATGGCATACTCAACAAATTGTTCCAAACCCAAAAGTGTACACTATTACTGTCTTAGGGCATAAACAACCACCTGAAATTCTCTTCTTTTGCACCCCATAACTTACAGCTCATTCAATCAAACACATTAACATTCTTTCCTCTCTGTTCTTGCCAACTTTTGACCTCCTCTAAGACCATCTGTTAATTTATGCAGATCATAACACCTTTAATCATACATGATCTTTCTTTTACTTTTCTTTTGTTCCAAATCTGATTTCAAGGTAACAATGATTACTTATCTATTTATCTACATAACTTATCTACTCTGATCTACACTGACTACTAATCGCTGCATGACATTTCAACAAATATACTCTTCTTCATCATAATGTCCATGTTCTTTCTACATCATCATCATCATCATCGCCTTTCACTCCCTTGAGAGCACAGGCCACGGATAAAGGCTCTCCAGTCATCCCTGTTCTTGGAATTATTCTCTGCTTCCTTCCATGTGTATCCCTTGTCTCTGAGCACTGTCATAATTTCTCTTCTCCAAGTAAGTCTAGGGCTTCCTTGTTTTCTATTTCCTTGAGGATTCCATGTCAACGACTGTCTTACTATGTTGGTATCGGGCTTCCTCAGAGTGTGGCCAATCCACCTCTACCTTCTAGACATGATTTGTAGGTTCATAGGTTCTTTCTACATAGTTCATTAAATTAATGTACTTGAGCGTTGGTTTTCCTACTTAAGTTTTTTAAAGGAGCACAGTAACTGAAATTTCATAGACATTAATGAAACACAATGGATAAGACTTCAAAAGACAAGAAATTTAAACCCATATCTTATATATTTCCTTTGGGATGATAGTCTGATGATGATGATCCATGTCTCACACACTAGCAACTGAATGTCTGTAAGAAAGGTGTGCTTTGTAATTGTTCCACTGCTCATTGGCTTAAAGGTAAGTGTAAATGACATGTTAAAATGCTGGACACAAACCTGATATCCTAAGCAGACTTTGCTGAAAACTGTACCTTGTATGTATGTTTGCTGCCAACTGTACTATGTATGTTTGCTGCAAACTATACCAAGTGAAAATATATAGCCCGAGTCATCTAATCAGAAGTGATGACATAAAACTCCTATTTCTGGCAAAGAAAGAAAAGAAGGAACCTGTTTTATCCATTATATAATACAAAGCAGGAGTGGCTCGCGGTGGGCACGTAATGATGATAACTTTTTTTTTTCAACCACATAAACTTTACCTTTCTTTTGATCAATAACATTTAATCTTCGCGTGCCTTCTTCCAGACAAAACAACAAAAAAGTATAAGTCAAGTTATTGAGGTATGCATAATCTATATAAAAATGATTACCTATTCAGTTTCCAACAATAACGTCTGTCCGCGTCAAAGCCCTAGGGCAGTGTGCGTCCACACCCTGGATTCTGTCTTTCAGCTCGTGGCGATGACGATCTCAAACATTTTGAAACAAGTGTGATAATGATAACTAAAACGAACACCTGCACATGTATGTTGTTTCTTCGGCGATATCAGAAAGCGCGAGTCTCTAGATCAGGCATCGAAGAATAAAGAAAACACATACTACCTCTGCCCTTCCTGCCGGTTACCAACACCAAGTACACACTCACCAGATTTTTTTGTGCAATAAGACTGGCTACAAAACTAAACCGCAGCAAGCCAAAATAAGTGATAACATGTCCACTTCTTTCCGAGTCACCGACGCTCACTGTTGCAGGCAAAACACATCTCCATTCATTTCTGTTCATGATCTTTTCTTGTCAGTTGCCGATTCCAAAAGCGCTATGTCTTCTTCTAGTTTGCCTCACCATCGTTGTCTCGGTCTACTTCTTGGTCTATCACCGCTGTATAGGCCACCTTTGTTCATCCTGCTCCATACTCACTAAATCCCGGAAATACCTTGTTATTTTTCATAACAGCTGTTATAATTGAGCAGTGTGTAGATTTCTTTGTTACTTCTTATATTCCACTGCTGTGCTATAGGCTCTCTTATTGGTCCATGAATTTCTTCTCGGGATTCTATTCTATTCTACATTTGTATCTGGTTTTCATCTTGTTTAGTTGTACCCCATGTTTTTTACCCTTATAGTACAACTGGTCTAAGATGTGTCTTATATAGTTTGAAGCTTGGGGATATAATTTTATGGTAACAATTGTCTAATGGCAAAACATGTTTTGTTTTCAGCTTGTATTCTGGCCTTATCTCGTTTATTATAATGTTGCCCTATTGAATATTGTTCCTATGTATTTATAGGAATCAGTTCTTCTTTATACCTGGATATGTTTTTTTAAATTTTGTTATTCTCGTGTCTTCAGTGTTCTCCCGGTTTATCGTCGGTCTTTAACTGATAAATATCTAGGAATATTTTAACTAAGTTTATCACTGATTATAAAAAAAGAAGGGTAGCAAATCAAACGCAGTTGTGATTGGGAAAAAAATCACTTAAAAGGATGTTTTCTCCTTAGTTACAATGTATCATTGTGAAAACAATTAAATTATTCACGATAAACAATAATACACGATATGAAAAAATAAATGTTTAATATTATGTGCTTGAAAATCTAAGAGTTCTCAAGAAAAATGTCACAAACCGCGTTGTCTAGTGAGTTAGACTGCCTAAATTGCGATGCAGGCGAAATTATAATCATTTTAGATGCTTATTCCACAATTTTAGTGTAACGCTTAAGGAATTAATGCTTAATTAATTAAGCCATGGAATGTTATGTTGTAATTGCGAGGCATCCAAATGTAGTTATTGATTGTGATGCTAAATCTGGTAACACACAGTGACATCATTCCCCTTCAACCGAACGATCACCCCACTTAAATGTCGTAAAATAGGAATAAACTTTGTGAACTTATTGACCTTGCCAGTGCGCAGCTATTTGATTTTTTTTTAATGTAGTCAGCATTTCACAACAATGTAATTGTATTGTCATGGTGTATAATATAAAAGAACGAATGTACATTTTAATTAACTAAAACGAACCCTTGGAGAGGGTTGCGCAGGAGAAAACTAAGAGCAGAGAGGAATGGAGACAAGTCTTGTCTGCAGGAATGAGCTGCAATGGCTTGGAAAGCTGAATGAATGAAAAACTATCCGGCGACTCTTCATGCAGCTCTTGTTTCGGTATGCATAAAAATACTATGATAAAGAGAGGGGAAGCAACAGTTTCACCAATAGAACCAAAGATATAGTAACGGACAGGGAACAAGCAAATCAGTGTACATCAGAGAGTCACGTTGCAACTACTAGAATCATAGACCTATCACTCTCCTTATATGTGTGTTAATTCTTCTTCTTCTTGAAACTCTGAGTTGGTGTTCTTTGCTGCCGATGCACTGAAGATGTTGAGGCACTGCTTCGTCTTGGATTGAGAGCGGGTCACGACGGCTTTTTTTTTTTTTTTCAGTCTGTGTGAAGCTAAAACAGGAACGAATCTGCCTATAGTGCAGTACGTACATTTGTGCAGGGCAAAAAGTTTTGGGTTTTTTTTTTGGGGGGGGGGGGCAGAAATGGGAAAAGTGGAATAAGCTGAAAAAAATAATAATAATATGAAAATAAATGATTTGCGAAAAAAAAAAGAGAAAATATACGCTTACTGGTGGATTTGTCCAACATTATGTTATCAAAAGAATTCAAACTGAATTGATTTTACTCTTCTCTGGGGCCACTGAAAAAAAAAAGAAGTGGTTTCTGTGGTGGAGAAAGCTAAATAATATAGCATGTTACAGACTGTATTTTTTATGTAAGCCATACTGAACTATTAAACTATTTGCAAGATTTTTTATTACAGTTCCATGTGTTATCAATATTCGTGAGCACTTTCTTGTTTTCATTCTTGTAGAAACCAGTACAGTGTTAACTGAACGTATTCTTGCAAAACTTTCAGACATGAATATTCCAATAGCAAGTATATATGGCTATAGTAATATAATAAACTATATAATATGAAAGGGAACCATTCGGGAATTCAGTAATGCATTAGAGACTTAATTCGTGAGTTTATTTTAATCTAATGTTGTTCTTATTCTCTCAACTTAACTGTTAATGATGCCGCAGTCTCATCTAAAGAAGAAGTTTTTTTTTAAAACAGTTCAGAAATTGTGTGTTTTTCTCTACGTCAACAAAGGGAATAATTATAAAAACATATTACAACTCAAACGCTCAAGCCATTAAATACCTCATGCTGAAAATCTAGAATTGAAGCTATTCCTGCTTTACTCTTGACGACTGAATTGTTCGATGTTTTGATAGAAATTGTTGATGATAAGTGTGGACAAAATGGCAAGACTTGAAGATGAAACATTTGCCTGTAAACTCAGAGCTTTAAAATTGTTATGTTGTTTTGTTCTAAAACTCTTTATGTCAGTCCGCAAGAATAGTGAAGAGCAAAACCTCTATCATAATGCGAAGAAAACTAAATTGATGACAACTGACAAAACAAATAAGGCAGCTGATGAATGTACAAATGAGGAAAAAATGGAAGAAGTGGAGATTTGAGTATTTTGGAGCACTGCTAACTTATAATGGAGATACAATGAGGGAAATTAAAAGGACATCTATCGTTCTTCAGAAAGTAAAACAACTAAGAGAGAATACATAGAAAATATGGTGAAAGAAACAGAGAAATCAGTAAAAACAGGAGACAGCAAAACTCTATATAACATACAAAAGAGGCTAACAGGTAATATTACATCTAGAGAAAGACAGATCTTTACCGAAACTGGCACCCTATTAACATCAAGTAAAGACCAAAAGCAAAGATGGACTGAACACTTCCAAGAAATAGTTAATTGACTACAGCCAACAAAAAAATTAATAAATAAATAAATCGATAGACCATGGAACCGACTTACCAATCCAACAATTAAATGTCAACCTAGATGAAATTACATTGAACGAAACCGAAATAGCCGCGAATCTAATGGCTAACAACAAAGCTGCAGGTGAAGATGAAATAGCCAAAATGTTAAAGGCTATTAACAGTGACAACATTAGACAACTAAGAGAATGTTTATTAAAGTTTGGAAAGAAGGAAAGGTCCCTTCTAAGCAGAAAAAAAGGAATCATTGTTAAAATACAAAAAAGGGAACTTTTTCCCTTATCACATTAAGATAAGTTTTTGTCGTTTAGTTTTTTTGTTTTTTTTTTTGGTCTCCTCCGTGTATGTAATCCTTGAAAAAGGCTCACGCCGAAATATTGGATGTTGTATGTTTTTCATTTATACATTCTCATCTCACTCTCATACTTTCTATTTGTTTTTTTTATCACTTGACTCATTCCCTCTGCCATCTTGTAAAACTGCACCATACACCTCTACCTTTAAAGATATAGTAGATACTGCAATGAGAGAAGAACAAGCAGGATTTCGAAAAGGGAGAAGCTGTCTCAGCCAGATCTTTACTCTAAGATTAATACTCGAAGAACATATTGAAAGGCAAAAACAATTAATCCTGAACTTTATAGATTTTTAGAAAGCATTTGATAACATACACAGATTCATTGTGGAGAATTTTAAGACTGTATGGAATACCATTTAAAATTGTCAACACTATTAAGGATCTCTACAACGGATATGTTTGTGCAGTCAACACAGAAGAAGAAATGGTTCCAGTTTGAAAGAGCCGTGAAACAAGGATGTATATTATCTGCCTTGTTTTTTTATAATTGACATAGACTTCATAATTAGAAGAATTAGAAAAATATTTTGCCCAAACACCATAAGAAATAACATCTTGTTGCCAGAAATGCAGATGAAACCACTGACAACATTTATTGATGAAAGACGCTGGCGATGGTTGGGACATGTGCTCCGAATGACTGACAACTCACTACCAAAAATAGCACTAAGATGGATACCACAAGGGAACAGAAGTAGGGGTAGACCAAAAGAGATATGGAGAAGAACAACAGAAAGGATGTGAGCAATAGAGGGCTCACCTGGGCAAGAGCAGAAAAAAAAGGCGAAGGATAGGCATTTGTGGAAAACCCTTGCCGAAGCCCCATGTGCCCTGGGCACTTAAGGTTCAGAGAGAGAGAGAGAGAGAGAGACTTCATAATGAAAAAGTGTTGCACAAGTAAAACTGGCATTGATTTGGTACATTGTACCCAGCTAGAACATCTTGATATTGCTGATGACATAACTCTTATCAGTGACAATGTGAATTCGACGCAAGAAAAAACAGATACTCTTTCTTCACTGGCTAGCAAAATAGGTCCTGAAATTAACAAGGAAAAAACAAAAATAATGAAACTTCCCATTAATCAAGAAGGAAAAATATACGTAGAAGGAACAGCTGTTGAAGAAGTACACCAATCTGAATACCTCGGCAGCTATATAGACCAGGATTGTTACACCAGAAAGGAAGTTAGAATTAGAATTGCAAAAGGGCACTGGGCTTCGAGAATCTTGAGAACATCTGACACTAGAAAGTTATAAGCACAAAAGCCAAGTTACAATTAAAATTAAATTCAATTAAAATGTAATATTCAACCTCATTTATGAATGTGAAAGCTGGAAAACAACTAAAGAAATGCACAACACATTAGACTCTTTTGAAAACAAATGCCTAAGGAAAATAATGATTATAAAGTGAAACGAATTCAAGAACAATGCAGAGATAAGGCAGGATTATGTAGAGATACGGCAGGTGAGCAAACAATAACCTGACTCATGGGTGACCAGAAAAATGAGATGGACATATATCAGTCACGTGATGAGAAGAAACAGTCAGAGAATCCCAAAACAAGCTATAAAGTGGAACACAACAGGTCAAAGAAAAAGAGGTGAACAACGTGAAACTCTGTTAATATTTTAAAACCGATTATGCACAGTAAGCTTTAACATGTATGATAATTAATTTTAAATAGCGTTAATAACAATTCATAAATTAATGAAAACATATCATAAAATATATTATACATTTATTACAAAATGAGAAACAATGGAAAGAAATGAGTGTAGATATATCACTTGCATCATCATAACCCTCACCACATACAGAATATTAAACTACAAACAGTGCTTTGTATGTGCTTTAGTTTTAAGCACACCTGTCTTCACGTTCTTTGCACTTCTGTTGAGTCAAGTAAATGTTACAACTTACATCCTTCTCGTACCGTTAAACGTTAGCTCACATGGTAGTTCGCCAAGTTTTCCTTTTTTTCGGCGAGCTTTTCAACCTCATCAGGGGATTTTATGCCTATTAATTTGGCCTCTCTTAACAATGCCCTCTTTAGAGTTTCACGAGTTTGCCTCTTTTTCTTTGGCCTGTTGTGTTCCACTTGATAGCTTGTTTTTGGGATTCTCTGATCATTTCTTCTCATCACGTGACCAACATATGTCCATTTCCTTTTCCTGATAACCCATGAGACCGGTTGTTGTTCAGTCATCTGTCTTATCTCTGCATTGTTCTTGGATTCGTTCCACTTGATGCTGAATATTTTCCTTAGGCATTTTTTTTCAAAAGACTCTAAATTCTTGTGTATTTCTTTAGTTGTTTTCCAGCTTTCGCACGCAGAAATGAGGGTGGATATTATATTTAAATTGAATAGTCTTAACTTGGTTTTTGTGCTTATAACGTTTGAATGCCATATGTTCTCAAGATTTTTGAAGATCAGTGCTGCTCTTGCAATTCTAATTCTAACTTCCTTTCTGGTGTCACTGTCCTGGTCTATGTAGCTGCCAAAGTATGCAAATTGATTGACTTCTTCAATATCTGTCCATTCTACGTGTATTTTTCCATTTTGATTAATGGGAAGTTTCATCATTTTTTTTCCTTGTTAATTTCAGGACCTATTTTGCTAGCCAGTGAAGAAAGAGTATTTTTTTCTTGCGTCGAATTCACATTGTCACTGATAAGAGTTATGTCGTCAACAAAATCAAGATCTTCTAGTTGGGTACACTGTACCCAATCAATGCCAGTTTTACTTGTGCGGCATTTTTTTCATTATGAAGTCTATTGCAATTTCACAAAGCAAATGAGACAGTATTCATCCTTGTTTCATGCCTGTTTCAATCTGAACCATTCACTCATCCTTTCTTCTGTTTTGACTGCACGAATATATTCATTGCAGAGGTTCTCAATGATGTTGACAATTTTAAATGCTATTCCATATAGACTTAAAATTCTCCACAATGATTCTCTGTGTATGCTATCAAATGCCTTTTTAAAGTCTATGAAGTTCAGTATTAATAGTTTCTGATTTTCAATGCGTTCTTCAAGTATTATTCTTAGATTAAAGATCTGATCAAGACAGCTTCTCCCTTTTCGAAATCCTGCAGTATCCACTATATCTTTAAGTCTATTCAAAATGACCTTGCAAAATACTTTTGACACGACTGGTACTAAGGTTACTCCTCTTCAACTGTTACAGTCACTAAGGTTGCCTTTTTGGTCTTTTAATAGTGATTCCTTTTTTCCATTTAGAAGGGACCTTTTCTTCTTTCCAAATCTTACTAAACATTCTCTGTAGTCGTCTCATGTTGTCACTACTGATAGCTTTTAACATTTCGGGTGTTATTTCATCTTCATGTGCAGTTTTTTTGTTAGTCATTAAATTCACTGCTGTTTCAATTTCATGCAATGTAATTTCATCTAGGTTGACATTTAGTTGTGAAGTTGGTAAGCCGATTTCAAGGTTTATCAATTCTTTTGGGTGTGATCGATTAAGTATTTCTTGGAAGTGTTCAGCCCATCTTTGGTTTTGGTCTTTACTTGATGTTAATAGGGTTCCAGTTATGCTAAGGATTGGGTTCCAGTTATGCTAAGGATTGGTCTTTCTTTAGATGTAATAGTACCCGTCAGCCTCTTTTGTATGTTATGTAAAGTTTTGCAGTCTCTTGTTTTTATTGCTTTCTCTGCCTCTTTCGCCATATTGTCTATGTATTCTCTTTTATCCTTTCTAGTTGAACCTTTTACTTTATTGTCTATTTCTTTGTAGAAATTTTCTATTTCTGGTCTTTTGCCAGATCTTTTCCAAGATCTGTCTTTACATTCAACATGTCTAATTTGGCTGCTCGTCTTTCATGTATGTACTTCCATGTGTTTTCTGATATCCATGCATTTCTATTTGGATTTTTTCAGTCCAGCGCTTGCTTTTGCTGCTGTCATAATGGCTGTGCTGTAAGAATTTCATAATTCTATACCTATCTACTCTACTTCACTGGGTGTTGTGGAATGATTGGCAAGTTCATGATTGAAATTACGGTTAGATTTCTCTTCTTGTAGGCTGTGGCTGTTTATCTTTCTGTGTATTGATTTCTTGTATTGGCTTTTCAGTTTTAGTTTTATTTTCCCTATACACAGATTGTGATCACTGTTGACATCTGCACCTCTGTATGCCCTTAAATCTATCAAAGATATTCTGTATTACTTTCTAATACAAAAGTGATCTATCTGGTTTCTAGTTCTATCATCTGGAGATATCCACGTTGTTTTATGTATCTCTTTGTGTGGAAATATTGTGTTGCAATGATCATGCCTTCTGTTAGACATATTTCAATTAATCTTTCTCCATTCTGATTAACCATGTCAATTCCTTCTTTCCCCATCACTTTTTCTACGTCGGTGTTATCTTTCCCTGCCTTAGCGTTGAAGTCCCCCATAGCAATTAGGATGTCGTGTTTAGGGACTTTGTTAATGATTTGTTGTAATTGGTGGTAGAAATAGTCTTTCACCTCATCATCTGCATCGTTCATGGGTGCATAACACTGCATTATTGTAATTCTTTTGTGCTCTTATTATATGACTGTTCACTGGTTCCCATTCTACAAGGCTGTTTGCTGCTACATTTGGCATAATTATATCTACCCCTTCTTGATGTTTTCCGCCGTCTCTGCCTGAATGTATTATTAACTTACCGTTTTTCCGCCGATCTTTTACCTGCTTCTGGCCATCGTATTTCACTGTCTAGGTGGTATCTATCTATTTCTTTGATGACCTGAGTAGTTTTTGTTGGTGCTGCCATCGTTCTCACATTCCAGAATCCAATCTTTGTCACATGTTTAGGGCCGACGAATGAGCTCTTCAGAGTTGGCATCCCTGATGCTCTGTTTTTTTCTTTGCGAGTTTCCATAACAAGTTCTTTTTTCCCATCTAGAGTCGCCTCTAGATACTAGATAGGTCCCAGAAAAAAGTTGTTAGCCTTATGCCCAACTCCCGGTACATGATATGTAACAGATCAAGCGGAATTCCGCTGATTTCTGGCGAATATCATGGATAGGACGAAAATCAAATAAAAAGAAATTGATGAGATAGGTGTCACAGAAAACTGGCTTGTTAACACCATCAAAATTAGAAAGCTGAGATACTTCAGCCACATCAAGAGACACAATAGTTTAGAGAGGTTGATAGTAGAAGGCATAGTGTCTAGGAAAAGAGAAAAAGGATGACCTCGCTGCAGGTGGACTCAGGACACCACTGAACGTCTGAATGTGTCATTGCTGGTCATCTTGCGAAAGACCATATAGCTGGAATGCTGTGAGAGGGGCAATGTTGAAAAGACAAGACACATAAACAAAGAAAAATTATTTAAGTTTCAGTAGGGAACGTTTCAGACATGGGAGCACTGACAATATAATGAACTTAAAAAGTCTCCCTCCTGACTGAAATAACTCTGGTAGAAGGATAATGTGTCCTCAAGCAAAACACGCGAAAGACAATAAAAATCAAAGATTCATTTACTCATCAATATAAACTCAAGCATAAAAAAAAATGTCCACACCTGAGTTATCTCTCGGAACCTCGCATCTTTTTCTCTTTTCAAGACATTTATGATAATACGAGCATGGCAGTGACATTATGGACTGATTGCTTCATATTGCCTGTTACACCACGGCTGGCGTCATTACTTTTGTCTAGAACAAGAGCTAATTAAGATTAGATGGACCGTAAAATGAGATTCGTTCAACAACACACAACAGAATGAATGGACCGTAAAATGAGATTCGTTCAACAACACACAACAGAATGAAGTCACTGAGGCAAGCATTGTCTTACTAAGAGTTACAGTAAACTCACCGAGTCAGCTGACTGAAAATCTCCAAGTCGCAAGTCGAGTCTGAATCGTTGTTCTACATCTTCAACTCGAATCCCAGTCGAGTTTTTAAAATGCCCGAGTCACATTCAAATCCGAGTCGATCAACTAAATTCTATCACATCTATTGATTATTAATAAACTTATTGTATACTAATATATAATCTATTCCGCTCGTTGTTTAAAAGAGCAAGAAAATTTTTACGTTGAAGTTATCGCTATTACATAAAACTAGAAAAGAAAACTATCATCGCCATAAAAAATAAGAAAACTGCACAACTTACTCTTTCTTTCATCTTCATCATCTCCATTGTTTCCTCCACCCACGCTTCCTTTGGCCATTTTAAGCAAGAAAACGCAGGGCATAACCACACGTGAGCGCACTAACATTTTTTTTTTAGCTTTTCCCCATGACACTTAAATAAACTGGCACCAGTACTTTAACTGGCTCTTTCGTTCTAAAAAGAAGCATTTTATAGCGTTTTATTGGCACGAGAACTAAATCTCTATCGGATTACCTCTGTGGGGAATCAATAAGACATCAGGTGCGAGATAGTTGGAAGCTTGGGCAGCTGCTAGCTACTCCCTGCTAGTTAATCTGGCGCAAGTCATCAGAAAACCATGTAAAAGGGACGGTATGCATTAATATTGATTTGCTGAGCTTCAGACATCAAGAGTCTTTCGCCAAAGTAAAACTACAATATTAGCCCAACAAATCTTGACTTATCATTCTATGCCATGCCTGCAGATGTGAACATTCTTGCTCTCTTTCTTCCTATAGATTTCAATCAAGTGTGTTCAGTTGCTGGCCTTCTGCGCCGAAGGCGAGCTTGTTTTAAAGTGCCATTTATGTTATTAACATGAATATTATTAGCCAAGAAACAAAGTTTTAGTTTTACATTGTGGAAGAAATAAATAATCGGAAAAAAATCACAAAAGAACCTTCAATTTGATTTAATGATGTGCAAGCTCTCCTTTAGACCAGCCATGAAAAAGGACCAGATTTCTTCAAACTGCTTTCAAACTCATCGATTATTGATCTTATGAGGTTGCATCACTGCAGTCAGGATATTTCCATATCTGCTCACCCGCCCGTTCCAGTAAGCAACGTAAGATGTTTGTCCTCGTCTTGCGTTGATTGTGGGTTCGTCGCTTCCGTCCACAGAGGAAGTTTATCCTCCTCTCGCCTTGCTTCACTCCCCGTTCCTTTATTCTACCATCCCAACTCTTCATCCCCACACACTTTATCTATAACAGACTTCCAGATGTCTGACTTGTTCAGTTTCAGCACACTTTGTGTGGGGGACTTTCTAGCCAACCAGTCGGGTCAGCAAGCATATTACCATGCTCGGAAGTAGATCCACGTGAGGCCCGCAGCTTTAGAGTGTGCAGTGTTGGTTCACTCCCTGCGAAGCGTGTCTTTGTCGAACTTACAGAGCGCGCTTTTGGGAGACCGTCACTACGACATGAAGGCAGACAGAGGTGCATGGTTAATTTTGTCAGAAAGAGAGAGAGAGAGAGAGAGAGAGAGATAAGTGGGCAGAAACAAGAATGGCAGAAAGTAAAATGAGAGCGCGCGCACGCACACACACACACACACACAACAGATTAAAAACACGAAAAATAGATGAAAAATTAAAGACTTAGATTGTTGATATCCTCGTTGTAAGAGAGACTAAAATCTACATTCATTACTAGAATCATTTTTACCTCAGTTGTCATTTCTCTTATCTGTCACTATGGCAGCACGGTGTATGTACTGTCCAACCAACCAAGAGACTGCAGCAGTGGCAGCTTATATTTCCATCCTCATACAAGTACTGCAGTTTGTGATGTCATACGCACCAGTTTTTATTCATTGACTCCGAGATACATGAAATTATTCGGCGCCTCTCGACCAGATGACTACGTCATCATTACCGATGGTTCTGTTACAAGAGGACGTAGTAGTGGTTGGTCTTTTGTCGCATATTTCAATGGAAGGATATTTGAGGAAATGAACACACAATTGTGGACGAAAAGTGACATCGAGGTTTAGTACCGCAGGCATATGTGAAAAATGTGTTCTCCACAGTGAAGCTGATCAAGAAGAGCTACAGAACTTTCACTGTTTCCCCTTAAGCTGAGTCTGCTGTGATGGACAGCCCTGCTCTGCTTAGTTTCTAAATCGGCTCCAGTTGTCAGCCTGAACACTGATACTGCCAAGAAGTGTGTTTCATCGTTCATATTTTGGGTTTTTTTTTAAGTGAGCATCTTTTTTACTTAATTTAGCAAATTATGTTGGAATTTGGTATTTTTGAACTGGAAATTTTAACATTTATTATTTTCTTTTGGTTATTTTTTTTCTGCAATCGTAATTTGTAAGATAAACTTAAAGAGGCGAAGAGTTAATTAAAAACTATCAGCTCACCATTTCATTCAGCTTGTGAATATTATGTGGTCCATGGACTCTTTGAAGTTGGACACCGCTGATCTAAATTACAGGAGTCCTCGGCTTATTGCTTATTCGACTTGTTGGCTCAGTCGAAAATTGGGAGTGGTCGAAAGGTGTTCGAAAGGAATTCAGACTTTAAAAACATGCAAATGTAGTTTGGCGGCCGAGGCAAGTAACTGACTACAAATCATTTCGAATACATGCGAAAGATAAATAAACAAAATTAAACAAAAGCTAACACTTCTTCTTCTTCTTCAGCTTTCCGAGCCGTTAAGGCTCATTGCTGCAGATAAAGTTCTCCTCCATTCCTCACTATTCCTAATCTTCTCTCTCCAGTTGGCAACACCAATTTCTTTTATATCCTCTTCTATTTTGTCTTTCCATCTCTGTCTTGTTTCCTTCATCTCTTGTGCATATATAATTTTTGTTTGTCTGTTCTCTTCCACTCTTTCTACATGGCCCAATTAACGTAGTCTGTACAGTTTCAAGACATCTATCGTTGGGATTTTAAAAAGCTGTTCGGTTCAGTGTTCTTTATAAAATGTATAAACTAGGAAAAAAGTAGGAACAGCTTTATTACTTCCTCTGATGATCTGTAGGAGTTGTGTTGTTGTTCTCTCTCTACGGTAGAGTTTCCTGCATATGCATACAAGCACATAAAGGACGAAAAAACTGAGAAAGGGGGTAAAGTATAGATTCACATGAATCCTATGTTAAAAAAAAAATTAATAAAGCACTTAGCTTGAAAGAATACGTAGATTTTCCTTCAGAAATGCCTTGAAAGAATGTGGAGCTTTTCCGACATTCATGTAGATTTTTGAACGAATGTCGAAAAAGCTCCATATTCTTTCATGGCATTTCTGAACGAAAGTCGGAACATCTACATATTCTTTCAAGCTATGTGCTCTAATCATTTTTTTAAACATAGGATTCAAGAGAATCTATAATTTATCTCCTCTGTCTAATTCTTTGTCCTGTATGTGTTGTATGAATAAGGCTCACGCGGAAACGCCACAACTTTGTAGTCGTTAAGTAATAAAGCTGATCCTACTTTTTTCCTAGTTTGTACATTTTGATATCACATATTTACTGCAGTGCTTCGTGTATAGTTGTATAGTTATACACTAATTGTTGAGTGCTCTTTCTAGCTCTCCATTCTCAACTGTTGATATCCTTTATCGCCCCAAAGATTCTTCTTAGGATCTTGTTCTCAAAGATCTACAATTGTTGTTCATCTTTCTTTCTTCTGCTCCACGTTTTTTATCTGTACATGATGCCCAGTCTTATTATAGTTTTGCTATTTTGGTGTTTTGGGACAGAATTTTAGATTTTAACAGGTGTTGCAAGGCAAAGTATATTTTAATCCCTATCTGTACTCTACTTTTAATTTCCTCGCTTACTGTATTGCTTCTGTTGAAGGTTGTTCCTAGATATTTGTGTTTCTGCTTTCCTAATAATCATTTCTCCAACATTTATGTAATCTGGATCATTCTGCCTCTGTCTCTTAATATCTTCATATACTCTGTCTTATCTTGGTTAATGGTCAAGCCCACTTTTAGTGCTACATTTTTCAGGTGTATGCAGGTATTGATGACTTCTTGCATAGTTTAACCTTCTAAGTCGATGTCATCAGCGTATCCTAGAATTTTAGCTTGTTCTTCTGTACTGCTTTCTTCTTTCACTTTTCTGATTACCTTTTCTAGTACTGGGTTTGATGGAGATAATGTATCACCTTGTTTTAAACCAGTTCTTATAAAAAAAAGAGTTCTGACTTTCTTCCTTTATATATACTATATTTTTTGTTTATATATTACGATATTTTGTGCATCCTCCATGCATATTATAGTCACATTGATTAATTTATTAGGTATCTCAAATTCTTTCATAATTTTTCATAAACTACTCCAGTCTATGCTGTCATAAGCTTTCTTTAAGTCAATGAAGATATTATGTACTTAATTTCCTTATTCTCAGTACTTTTCTGCTGTTTGACATAAAATATTTGGTCTATGGTTGATCTATTCTTCCTAAAACCTGCTTGATAGTCTCCCAGGATGTTCTCGCTGTATGGTTTTAATTTATTTAAAAGCTTAATAAATAGTATTTTCTGAACTTTTATTTAATTCACTATAAAATTTTTCTTCACTCTGAATTTTAATTTAATTCCCACAAGAAAATGGTCGGTGTTGAATTCAGCCCCTCTGTAACTTGTGATCTGAAGTATGTTTGTTGTGTGCTTGGTATCATTTAAAATATTGTCTATCTGGTTGCATGTTAGTTTATCGGGTGATTTCCACGTTTGTTTATGGATGTTTTTATTTTGAAATTATTATAACAGCTGATGGGAAATATCACAACGAAATAAAAAGCAGACCTGCTCAGTGCAAGTCAGCATTCCAGAAAATGAGAAACATCTTGTGCAACAGATCCTTGTCAATGGAAACAAGATTCCGAGTACTTAAATGTTGCATCGAGCCAATTTTGTTTTATGGGTGTGAAGAGTGGACCATGAATAAAAGAGTACAACGAGAAATGGAACCCATGGAAATGTGGTTCATAAGAAGGATGCTGAAGATACCATGGACAGCTAAGAAAACCAACGAAGAAGTCTTAAGAGAGGCTGGAGTTAAAAGGCAAATTACAGCAAAAATCAGAGGCAGACAAGCGAGATTTGTAGGACATTTTCTGAGATGAGGAAAATTGGAACACATTGTGGCAACTGGAAAAATTGAAGGAATAAGAGACAGAGGAAGATAGAGAGAGAAGTTACTGGATGGGCTGTCAGTGTGACTAAGAAGAAAGTCACCGGCGGATCTCATAATCAACGCAAAATACAGGGAATTGTGGGGAGAAATGATCGCCTGTGCCACGCGGAACGGCACTTGATTGATTATTTTGAAAACGTGTGCTGCTTATTCTTATTCCATAAGCTACTGTCATATTTACTGGTCTCCATCTATTATCATTAGATGTTTCATGCAGACTTTCCTTTCCTGTAATGTGTCTGTGTGATTCTTCCTTTCCTATCTTTGCACTTAAATCTCCTAGTATTATCAATATATTATGTTTCTTTGTCTTCTCTATTACTCTCTCTCTCTCTCTCTCTCTCTCACTCTCTCTCTAACGTGTAAAAAAAAAAGGCTAAAGCTACATAAACAAAAGTCTAAAACTAAATAAACATCATCATTTCTCTTCGAAAAGTTCAAGGAATTTTTTGTTTGTCTGTTTGAAAGGGCGAATTTGAAGGGGATCTTGTAGGAGCAGATGTTCAGACTGATGAGTCTTAAGAGTTTCTGCACCTGCAGTATCCACGATAGCTTTTTCATGTAAACTTGGCCTAGCATTAAATCTTTTAAACCAGACTTTCAAACTTTTCAGCTGCTAATGTCTCTCATCTTTCTGCCTTCATTGCATTAAACTGTTAGAGATGTTAATAATACCCTGGATAATGGCTATTCTACCAGGAATACTCCGCTGATTTCGTCTTGAATCCACACTTTTAACACTTTTCCGTTAGTCTGTCCAGCTTTTTGATGACTTTAGTATGTACTGGAATAGTGTGTATAAATTCCTCTAACAGTTTGGCTTTAGTGTTATGCGAAGTACGCATAGCTTGTGGTTTAAATCAGCACAGGATATGCCCTGATCACTAAGTTTGTTTTCTAGCTTTTCTTGCAAATTGAGAACCTTATGAGTTATTATAGTCTTATTACCATATTCAGAAGATATTATGCATATTATCACCACAAATATAAACCTATTATAAGCACAGATATGAAAATACTATTCACGCAATACAAGATCCACTACGAAAAGAAAACCAATGGCACCGAGTAAACTTGGTCACAGTAGAAACCAAGGTTTCCAGATTGGTTGTTCATGCGATGTATTAAGTTCTGTATAATTTCTCTTTTTTTTCTGGCTTTTTATTAGTATTATCTGGCTTTAAATTAAAATTTTAACGGGCATGCCTGGTAGAATTGCATGGAAGTTGATCGAAATTGGTTGAAAAAGCGAACCACTTGGTCGAATGCGTGGTTTCTGGTTATAACGAACAGTGGATCTTGGATGGATGCTGCGGAACATATATTGGAGGGGAGGGGGGTCACTGAATGTAGTGAACCCGGAGTCTGAATTTTTAACTTTGAACTGGAAAAAAACGAACCGTAATACTTGTATTCATTTTTTTAAAGAAGTATAATTTCTTCTTCTACTGCTACTTCTGCTGGTTTCTTCAGGTACTAGATGACACTTAACGCTGAAGTTCAATTATTAATAAGAAGGTCGTGATTGTCTCCATGTTTGGTGACTGCTTTATTTATTTGTAACAAATCCCTGTTCTCTAGTCAGGTTAGGTTGCGCAGTTATTTTCATATTTTTATGTATGATTTTATCCCACAGTAATACATTATCTCGAAGCAAAACGTACGCATAAATTCAACAGTGTAGGTCAACAGTACGACTGACAATAACGAAAGAAATGTATGCGCACGCTTTGTATGTGAGCGAGAGCACTGCAGAGCGACAGCAGCCTTCCATTTACGTCATCATTTTGTACGTAGAATCAATGTTCCCTCTAAGGGTTTGAGGTCTGTGTGCAAAATGTTCAGCTCATGTGCAAAAAATATTGTGTGTGCAAATGTGTGTAGTAACGTTATATATATATATATATATATATATTATATATATATATATATATTATATATATATATATATATATATATTGTACAAGTACTCGTCATTAATGTTATCCTCTGATCCTGAAGAATGTTGTGAAGCAAAAAACTAACATTAACTGGTGGAAAATAATACTAGGGAGGAGGCTACAAGTAACAGTGTCATCAGTTTCTCTCTCTTCATTGTGTTCACTACCACAGCGTGTATTCAAATTAACGCAGTCTCAGATATAGACGGTCAAAGCAAAAACGTGTCGGAAAAACATCTTTTCACTTCCAAGCATTTATTCTGTTCGTCAGAGTTCAGAAATGGGAATTACGTCATTTTTAATGTCTCATAGAAACTGCTCTTCGCCCTTTGTCATTTTTCCAACATGTGTAAACAGTCCATGTTGACTAAGTGGCTGAAACTATGTAGAGTTTGATTCTCATAATGTTGTCCAAATGATCCGTTTCCAAACGGTTCCTAGCTTTAGTTTTGATCTGGTTCATCAGGCTGAAGCCTCTCACAATCTGCACTAGAAGCATGAAATGTTCCACAAATATCCGGAAGGGGAGACAATTCTCTGAATTGCGTCTGCTGAAATGTGTAGGAAATAATATCTCCGAAAGTTTGCATTGCACCTGTCTTTATTTTCTCACTGACAGTTAATTTGAATTCTACATACTGTTTTAGCAAATCTTTTACGAAGGTGTCCTGTGGCTTATTGAGTACTAAACTGTATCGTGCGGCCAAGGTTTCCAATTGCTGTCTACCAAAAGTGAATTCCTCTAAGTTCTGAATAGATGAAAATGAATCTTTATCAAATATATACCACTCTTCAGGCTCGTCCTCTGGAAAACGGCTGTCAAAATGATCACATACTCTTTCAATAAAGCGAACTACCGCAGCAGTGTGGATAGGAATTTGGTAGAATGTTATGAGATCTTGAATTTCTGCTGAGAAATGAGCAGTTGAGCCAAGATACAGTGTTCGCAGTTTTCTAATCTTGGCTTTTGTAAATTGGTACGCCTCAATTGTAGTTAGTGTACTGCGTTGAAGAAGTCGACACAACTCTGCCAGTTCTTGTAACACATCATCTAAAATAGCAATAGCAACATGATACTTAGGCTTAGTCAATTTATCCAGACAGTATTTATGAACTTGGTCATTGTCTTGTTCAACCTGATCTTTGCAGTACTGTGTCGTATTCATCAAAGCTCCAGCAGCAGAATGTCTAGAAAGCCATCTGACTTCATTCAAAGGACGGAACGAACCAGCTTCACAATATGCAGCCTGACAGAGTTCTTCACATGTATGTTTCCTCACCGATGACCTACTGAAAATTGCATAAACTGTTCTGACAAGTGTTTCGATATCTTTCATTAATGATACGTTTTCCCAAGCATCACACAGACCTAAGTCTTCTCTATGTACTGCACAGTGTTGTTCTAGTAAATGAGGTATATATCTGCGCAAAATTGCTGCCACATCATTCCGCTTTCCTAACATAACTGAAGCACCATCAGACGTAAACATAACAATTTTCTGCAAATCTACATTGTTTTCCGCATAAAACTATTTAATTGCTTCAACTATGCTTGAACTGTCACATGATGTTAGTTTTATAATTCCTCCAACATAGTGTGGTATGATAATTCATCACGTTTTCTATACTTCACATAAATAATTAACAATTTTACTGACAAAAATGTCAGTACTCTCATCAAGAATGAGTGTGTAAAAAACTGAATTTCTCCAGTCATTTAGCGTTTCCTCTTTTACAACTGAATTTATGTATTGAACAAATTCGACTACATAATTCTTACTTCTCCAATGATCTGGAATCTAAATATATTTGGAAACATGATCATGAATCTCCTGCACTAATAGCATAGATATATTTAATTTAATTGCCAATAGAACACTGTCGATTAAAATGTTTATTTCATGCGAATTTGCTCCATTTCTTTTAGACATTTCAAGTTTATTTTCTCTGTCATCGCGTGTTCCTGTCAACAAAGTTTTTAACGTGCCCTTATGCTGGTTTCCTAACACTTGGACGGCAGAAATGTGACTCTTGAGACAGACGCCGTTTCAAATAAACATGCCCTAAATAACTTTAGTTAACTGTAAAAAATCCCGCACCTGGACATGACAAGAAATGGCATTCAGCGTGTAAAACCTGACCTATAGTTGACCTGTACTTAAAAAAACAAAAACTAAGGGCGCTAACCACTACGTCAATCTACCAAATAACTCCCCTATAAAGTTAAATAAAAGATCAGAATTAAGGAATTCTGTTATAACAAAGATGTGTTTTATCTCCTGACCTCTTCTCCTTGTACAATGAAAACATAATGAGAAATATAGAGAACATGCCAGGAATATCAACTGGCGGGTACGGCTTTAACAACTTAAGATGTGTAGATGACAGTTCTGATTGCTAAAAGTGAAGAGGAGCTACAGTCTCTTCTGGACATCGTGGTTCGTGAAAGTAAAAAGTTTATTCGCTATTTTTAGTTACTGAAGAGCTTAAAATAGGATTGTTGTTTTTAGTTTATTGTCCAAGGTCGTAAACAGGTAATTTTTGCACGGATTGAGATTTTAGCCAGAAATATTTTAATCACGATTTTCATCTTCTACGCGATAGAATCTTCGGGAAGATTTAGAAATAGTAATTGTAGTTCATATTTAAGGACCAAATTCTTATATAGGATGATAAGGATTAGAATGATTAGCAGTTTGAGATTCATTATGATCGCAAATTCATTATGTAGAGTTTGACTGAGAAGGATGTTTCAGTTAGGATGCTAGGATGGAGCTGTTAGTTAGTTAGTTTTTTTTTTCCTCATGGATCCAATTTGTAAATTTTTGGTGCTGCTCGAGTTGCTAGAAATAGTTTGTAACTGAAGAAATGTGAATTAGTTCTACTGAGATTTTTGAGGACTTTAAGTCTGATATTTTTGGTGATGTGGAGTTATATGTAAGGATCCATGGAATTTTCAGTGAGTTAGTAAGTTGGCTCTTATTCCATCATGTTGAATGCCTGCTTTTCCTCGCTGAGAGTGATTGTTGCCCACTCCCTCCCTATATGGTGAACTAGTTTTCGATGGAAGAGAAGTTGGATTATTCATCTGTTTTCTCAATTTATTGCTACATCCTCACTTATTCACCACTCATTTTTCTCATAATAAATATGTGTAATTGCTATTATCAATTTGAGTGCTAGTGGTTCTCAAACTGTAGAGATGTGTTCGTTCTCAGTTACATATTAAAATTCCTCAGATGTAATCAGTGGATAGAGTAAGAAAAAGTAGTACAGTTTATCACTTGGGTGGCGGCTTTACACAGTTGCAAAGTACTTTAATCAGTGCCGTGTCTTGGCACATACCATACTATATTACTCTATTTTATTGTCTCACTTCCAATTTTGTGTCTTGGAATGCTCTTATTAGGTTCTCAACCTTCACTGCTGCTGATTTCTGCCAATATATGTTTTTGATAAGTTTCAAATCTTTCTATGTTGATGTCTTCTAGCATTCTTATAATTTCTGTGCGTCTCACTTTATCAAATGCTTTACAGTAGTCTATGAAGCATAAGTATAGGTCCGTCGTTACTTCTATTGATCTCTCCATCAATGTTCTCATTATATATATGGCATTACTTGTACCTTTTCCTTCGACAAAGCTGCACTCTTCTTCAGCAATTTCTGGTTTTATTTTGCTATTGACTCTTCTCATAACATACAAAGCAGGATTTTCGTAACGTGGCTCATAAGACTAATGGTTCGATGGTTTTCACATTCAACTGCACCTTGTTTCTTTGGTATGGCAATGAAAATTGATTGCAAAAGGTCTGATGGGACATAGTTTCTGTTATAGATGTCATTTAACAATCTGGTAATTATTTCTATGCCAAGCTCTCCTAATGCTTCCAATTCTTCCTTGGTGATTTTATCTGACCCTGGTGCTTTGTTGTTCTTCATGTGTTTGATGGCTTCTTCCACTTCTGCTTTTAATATGTGAGGCCCTTCATTATCATTTTGTATATCTATTTCGCTTCTATTGTCCTCATAGAGTTCTCTAATGTATTTGCTACATCTTGCCATTATTTCATCTTTGTCCATTATTGTATGCCTCTCCTTTGACTTCAGGCAACCAGTCTTGAGGTATGTCCTTTTGTCTCTTAACTCTTTTATTTGTTTGTATATATCTCTTGTGTTTCCATGACAGTGTGTCTCTATTTCACTACATTTCTTATTTAGCCACTCTTCTTTAGCTTTATTGCATTTATGTCTTATTTCTTTATTTATTTTGTCATATTCATCTTTATCTTCCTTAAGACGTCTTCTCTGATCCATTAGTTGCAAAATTTCTTCTGTCATCCACCTCTGTTTAGCGTGTCATTTATTTGGAGGTAGGATTTCGATAGATGCTTGCTGAATAGAGTCTTTAAGCATATTCCATTGTTCATCAATCGTTTCAGTCTTCTCTACATCATTATACCCATTATGTACTATGGTCCTATATTGTTCTTGTATTGCTTTATCTTTCCATAACAGCTCTTTATCTAGTTCTTTGTTTTTAGCTGCTACTTTTAACCTCTTTAGCCTGATTCTCACTTTTCCCATGACTGGGATATGGTCACTGTTGCAGTCTGCGGATATTAAAGTGAGTTCCTGAATCTTCTGTTGATCATAATGTAATCTATTTGGCTACCTATGTTATTATTTGGGCTTTTCCATGTCCACAGTCGTCTAGGGTGTTGTTGTCTACGATTACATTGTGTTATATAGCATAACCTACAGAAAGCATCTGATTTCACCAGTTGGAGACTGATTGAAACTCCTTGTCAGGTGCTGTGGCAGCTTCCCCCCCCCCCCCCCCCCCAATCATTTTTTTTCTATCTAATGTAGCAGTTTTTGATTTATGGTGCATTTTAGCTAAGAATGGCCAGCAGCACTTCTCTGAGGATGTACCATTCTTGACTAGCATCTTCACACTGCTTCTGAATAATTATCTAACTGCAGTTTCATCTGTTCAGTTTTTTTTTCCTCATTGTACTGGTTGTCTAGAAAGAATATCTTTAGGAATGTTTCTTTTTTTTCCATTCAACTACCAAGGCCACACCATTGTAGACTTCTCTGTGTAAGCAAAAATGTATTTGCTTGAAAAGTGAGCAAGCGTGGGCCTTTCTTTTCATGCTCTACATTCAGATGATGTGCCAATACCACAAAGCTACATTCAGATGATGTGCCAATACCACAAAGCTACATTCAGATGATATGCCAATACCACAAACTACATTCAGATGATGTGCCAATACCACAAAGCTACATTCAGATGATGTGCCAATACCACAAAGCTACATTCAGATGATGTGCCAATACCACAGAACTACATTCAGATGATGTGCCAATACCACAGAACTACATTCAGATGATGTGCCAATACCACAAAGCTACATTCAGATGATGTGCCAATATCACAGAACTACATTCAGATGATGTGCCAATACCACACAGTCAACAATACAAGTCAGATTAACATTATTCAACACATGAACATTTGAGGTTAACATTATTTAACACATGAACACATGAGATTAACATTATTTAACACATAATTCCCCTTGTGAAAATTTCTTAAACTAGGACAACAGATATTTTGTACACCAAACATCAAGTGACTACAAATTTCACAAATCTTTGTCATTATTATTTTATTAGCACAGCAATATATAACAACTATCAATGCACAAGACATCAAATAAAAATAGGGAATACAATAAAAGGCAATTATTCCAGCAGTCAGATCATCTCATCTGTTTTACATGATAATTTCTATTTGAAATGTTAATCATTTTTATTTGAAATGTCAATTTCTTTCAGAAATGTCATTTTCTTGCTCCTCACACTGGAGTGCATGATCCTCTACCAGATGATCTCTTTGTGCATTCGCTTGCAGTACCCAGGATCTCCAACTTTTTACAAGTGATCTTCTGCCGTTCACATGGACCCCTGACCTCTAAATGTAGAGAATATCTAACTGCAAGAACACTGACCTGCACTGAAAACAATACTGCTAGTGCATGCTGGGAAAGTGGATATCCACATTATAATCCATCCCAAAAATATCAGATTTCATTTAAACTGGTATGAAAAAAAAGACAAAAAAAAAAAAAAAGAATTTAATATAAACTGTTATAGATAATTTGCTTCAATCTTTACATCTGCTTTATAATTTTTAACAATATCTAATCATAACAGAAACCACTACATTATAACTGTGACATAAACTGTGTTTATTATATAATATAAAATGTTTGTTTCAACTGAAACTTCACAACAAATCATTTGGCACTGCAAGAGGCATCCACGGTATCTATGTTCTCGTAATGTCATGCAAATAAAATCTTTTACATTTGTATGCAAAAGCAGACAGATTTTTAACAAAAATTAGCAATGTCTCTAAGGAAAACATGAGAAGAAAAAAGCTGAAAGAATTCAGTTTTATCATCATCATCATCATGAGGTCCTGTCCAGCTAGGACTGCCAAACCTATTTCTCAGTTTTTTTTTTTTAGATCTTTCTTAATCACATTCAATATCAGCCTTTCCTTTCTGTGCCTTTTGGTCACTATGTCCATTGTGCTTTTTCTTCTGTCTCATTTGCTCAGTCTTTGCCCCGAGTTTTACAGTGACTGACTGGTGTCCAGTCACAACATACTGAAATAATTCTGACTGTTGTTTTAAGATCCCCTGGTAATGGTAATGAACATGGACAGAGAACTGTGGGGCATGCAGGAAGATACACAAAGGCAACCTGTCTCTGTCTTGATGCCCGCCGACTCATGAAACTGAGTGTAGCAACAGATGAAAAGTTCTCTTTCATTATGATCGTTATTTGTGATTTTTAAAAAAATTCTCAGTTCTTTTTTCTAGTGACTGGGCAATGATTCCCAACATTTTTTAGAGTGTGACCCTATACCAGCAATGGTACAGACCCATAAAAGATTTTTTAACATTCTGAAATTCAATAAAAATTAACTAATACTATTTAAATGTCTTTAACATGATGTACCTTTATCGCTATTCATAAACAAGTATGAATAATGTCACTTACTAAATAATCCACCATTTTCTATGAACAGTATGAAAAAAATACTATTTTAAAAATATTACCAGTTTTGTGCTGGTAAATTTACTTATAAAAACACATACAAATGGGAAAAAGCCATATGATTATGTTTTGTACATAATCAATTTAAAATAAATTTATTGTGATTTTAAGACAACAAAAGTGAGCTGAAGATGGAAATAAGTGAATTGCCACAACCACTTTTCTGGGCATATAAAAAGCATAACTCTATTCAATAATTCGGTGAATAGCAACGAGCGTAATTTTCTTAACATTCAGGTTCCTCTCTAAAATCTTGTAATTTGTATTTTAACTTTCTTTTTTCATAGTACCTCACACCGTCATGACCCAAATTTGAATCGTAACCTGAGGTTGGAAACCAATGACCACTGGATCTTTCTCCATAGCCACAGGCCTGCTATGTCCAATTTCTGCTTCATTATTTCTTTCAAACATGTCACAAGCTCTGTGTGGCACTGAAATACTGTTTTTCTACGGTTATCTTCTTTTTTTTTTTGTTTCAGCATCATCATATGATAACATACAGCATGAATTTTTAAAAATCATCCAAAGCGCTGAATATTATATCCAAGTCAGCGAAATTAATAGCAAGAGACAACAATTTTGTAATAAATAAAAGTACATACTGTTATTAAAAAAGTCTGATCACAAAAAAAAAAAAGCTTCCATAAAAGTAAACAAATTCGAAAAAGAAATATTCCACACAAAAATTACAACCAACTACCAAAATCCTTCAGTTACACAGATAAAGATGAATGATAGAAACACAGGAAGACTTGGAAAACTTGTATGTGGAATTTTGTTTTTATATATACTACATAGTTTGATGATTTACAGAAGTTAAATACTACATCTACTATTACATAAAAATTTCACTACAACATATTCCTGCTTGTAATTATGTTCCCCCAGTCCCATTTACTTAATATTATAATTGCAGTCCTAGATCATACAAATGTTAGACTCTGCTATTATATAGGTGGACATTACAAGATAATAAAAATTCTCATTATAGTAATCTAGCAGTCCAAGAATAGGAAATTGGAGAAGAAAAATTGGTCCAGGCAAAAATTAACAAACAGAAGTGCTGTGTGACTACACAAATGGTCTTCAAGAACCTCAAACCATCAAAGATATGAAGAGAAGTTGTATAGGATCCACGAGAGAAGTAAGCTATACATATGTACTAGGAAATGTGAAATCAGTATTAACAGATGGAAATAAGTGCAGAACATATGAAGAATACAGAAGAAAAGATACTTTTGTACTGCCTTAATGTGGAATTCAGAGGTCAAAATAAACAGAAGACCCCATCATATGGACATTAAAAAGTTAAGAAAAACTGAACATAAACTGTAATAAATTGCCTTGCACTTGTCAAAATGGTGCCATTTTTTCTCTGTGCCTTACATTTCACAGGGAACTGAGGTGGAACAGAAAGATGCCCTACAAACTGGTTTATATTCTATCATATTACATCAATATGAGCAATCTCTGTTTATCAGATCAAATCTCTTAGTGTGTCTTGTCCTTTGAAGATGCAGTCCGTTGTTTATGCTTGTGCCTTCTTCTCAGCTTTGTCAGTTGTGCATGTGATCTCTTTTTGATATTTTCCTTGCTCTCTTTGTAAAGAGATCGAATAGTGTCTTCCTGTGCCACAAGGGGAATCTTACCCTCTCTGCGCAAGTATCTAAAAAGAAAAGTTTCATACAATTGATGCTTCAAGTGTCATATCATAGTTGATGACTGTCTGGAATTTTCCTGCCTTGTGTGAGTGGAAATGAAAACTGTTATATATAGTTGGAGATGAGAGTTAAAACTTGGATAAAATCTCATACTGTTTTCAGTGCACGGGATTTCAGAATAAACAATTTATATTGGGAGCAAACAGCAATGGTGAAATATTACAGAATAATTAAAACTTAACAACATTAAATAAGAGTTTAGATATGGCCTCTCTTATGAGATCAGATAATCTTATCAGTCAAAATGAACAGTATAAACCAGAAATATGGACTTAAATGTTAATGAAAGACACCACATAATTAAGAAAACAGAGTAAAACTTATATAAGTATATGAATAACTGGTAAGATTAAATAATTTTGGTAAAATTACCATATTTCCTACCATATAAAATGCATTTTAAAAAATCAGTGCCCTATATGCTCAAGCTAGGTTTAGGTAGGCATTGGGGTAGAAGTTACAGGTGCAAGATGCACCCATGTTTTAACAGAACACCTAAACATCCATGTTTAACACACTATTCTCCTGATGACCCACATGATATATATATATATATATATATATATATGTTGATTACATTATGATTACAAACCAAAATAACAAAATATTTTTTAAACCTATGATGGCTTATTTTATTTGTTTTCAGATGCCTGGTGATGCAATACTCAAGTTTGAACTCATACTTCACTGTTTATGCTTGTGCTTTCTTTTCAATCTAGTCAAATGTGCATGTGATCTCCTTTTGATATCTTCAATGCCCTCTTTGTAGAAGAGATCAAATGGTGTCTTCTATGAATGATAAATCCAAAGGCTTGTAATATAGTTTTGTGACCAATTCAATAAATAATATACCAGCACATTTTGCTTAAGACATTCAGTAGCAGAATATCCAGTAGCATAAAATTTTGGACCAAAAATCCTACTGAGTGGAGGACTATGAAGTTATGGAAAATGAGGTTTTTAGATTTTTCCTAAAATATCTTTACCAAATTATAGGTGTGTCTTATATGGCAAGAAGTACAATAAATAATTTGGTTATATAATTAATAGCTGACAAAAAAATGTGAATGGAAATTAGCACAAATAAAGAGAAAAAAAAGATGTCTAGATGGACTTTCAAAAGAAAAAAAAATCTCCATGGATTTCAAATAATAAAATACAAAACCAGTGAAATACATTTACAAGAAAAGTACTGAAAGTTTAAAATGATGGACAAAGTGTCTAAAAGTGAACCACAAGAACGGAAGGAATAAGTCTCAGAAGGTACAACCACTAATGAAAAGGACAAAGTACAAGAGTTTGGGTTAACAATTAACAAGGTGAACGTAGTAGTTTTTAACTCAAACTCTGTGAACTCCAGATAACTAACCTAATTCTTGTGTCTGGACCTAAAAACAGCATACAAGTATTAAGTGCAAGGAAGGGCATCTTACAGTACAACATACTGTAAATTACTGTCAAAGAAAAGGAAAAACAGTATTCACATGAAAAGTAACTGAATGCATATAGGACTCTATATAAGTTGATAAGTGTGTTGTATTTAAAAAAATAAAGAAAACAGAAAACACGATTTTAGAACCAAAAGGGGCCAGAAGATAACAGACTACCAGTTAAATGTAAAAAAATTTACCTGATGGCCAGATTTGTTCCACCTATTGTCACTGTGTAACGTGCTGGTGTTGCCAGCTTGTACATCAAATATGCTAATGCCACATCTCCAAGGCCACCAGAACGAAATGGGGCAATGATTTTTTCGCTGAAGTTCCAGCTCTCTAGGTATGGAACAATGTCAAAGCCACTGGAAAAGTTCATTTATTCACACTTAGTTAGAAGTATTTAACAGTAGGAGCTGCTTCATTCATTAACAAATGTCAGTTGTAACATATTACCTTTGGTCTTATTTATAGTTATGCACAGGACAAAAAAAAAAAGAAAAGCAAGAGAGAGGTGTAGAAATGAGAAGGTGACAGATAAGGAAAAGGCAGAAGAATGGAAGGGCAAATATAGAATTTAATCCGCACAGTTTCTGAGGCCTGCAGTCATGTATGACATATGTACTTGTCAGAGACTAATGTTATCTGATGATGGTGACTCTGAAATCTGCCTTATTCCTGCTCTGGTGTGAAAGCAATCAGAGTGATGCTATAGTCATGTTCTTGAGTGCAGTTATAGTTTGGGATGAAACTCCCTAATATATGTTACACAACTCAAATGTAAATATGAGGACAGTTTCTGAAAAGGTTATCAATTTCATTTCCCAGACTACAGGGCTGCTGACATGTTACGATCAACTGTATCATCTGGTTCCAGAACAAGCGGGTTCTCTCTTTAGGTGACTGTCAGGATATTGTTCTAGCTGGGCTCTCATTTTTAAGCTAAAGAGAAAATTTCATGGGTATTGGTATCAAGCTATAGCCATTGTAGATGTGAAAGAGAACCGTCTTAATCTTCTGACAATAAGATGAAGGTTTGGGGGGGGGGGGGGGTAACTTGTTTGACACAGTCAGGAGCATTTTTTTTTCCTGAACCTTCCTGGTGCTTACTTCCTGGATCCAGCTTAAGGCTGAGTGACTTTTTCATGATACTGATGTGACAAGAATGAATTCAAGCAGCTTATGCTTATTGTCACAGAGACTGTCATAGACAGTCAAGGCAGAGGAGCATAAAGTTTGGCATAGGGAACTTACTTTAGCTTGTATACAGAGGCTGAAAGGCCTTGTACAATGAAATGAATGTTTATGTCTACGAAGATACACAGATGCTGGGGTGGTAAGGTAAGTGATGGTGGTTTAATATACGCACAAATGTTTATGAGGTAACAGAAATTTGAAAGTTGATGTTCTCAGGAGCATTTATAATCATTTAGACGTCAATGAATTTTCTAAGCTCAGACTCTGACATGCAGGTGACTGCAATACCATCATCAGTATCTATCTATCTGTTGCCCTGCCAACTGGCACTGGCTATCATGATCTTCCACAATTCCTACTCCAAGTGCTGATTATAAGTTATGCTGGTGTTCTTTGTCCATGACATCTAGTTAATCTGTCCAGCATTTTCTCTCTCTGTCTACCTCTGTCTTTTCTTCCCTTCTATCTTTCCTGTTGTCACAATGTACTTTAGCTTGCCTCGCCACAGAACATGTCCTAAGAATCTGGATTGTCTTTTTCAGACTTCTGTTATTATTTGTCTTGCCTCTCTAGCATCTCTCAGAACCTCCTCGTTTGATTTCTTTGGTGTCCATGGTATTCACAGTGTGACAGAATTCTTTAATTCTGCACTTTATTTACGGTAAAACTGACACAATCAAAGTTAAATTTGGTTGTTGGACCAAATGGTTAATGCCCTTATAATACTGATGTAGAATAAGTCAACGAGAGGTCAGTTTTGACATGTCCAATCCCCGAGCAATTGTACATTCAGGACACGTTTTTACAATTAGTTATAATTAGCAACATTTGAAACAAATAAATGGGATTGTTTTTTTTTTAGAATTGGTCCAAGGTCATAAACAAGAAATATTTCATGGAGTTTACACTTTTGGTGAAAAAAAGATTCTTGAACAGACAGGTAGAATGTTAGATTCACTTTTTTAGTTTTCCACAGGATAGAAACTTCTGGAAGACTGGGTATAGAAATTGCGGGGAACAGTTAAAGACTGGAAATTTGTCATACGGGATGAAAATCCAATCCAATACAATAAAATGTCATACCATAATTTGTATGAGATTTTATTGTATTAGATTGGATTTTGATTATGTGAGGATTTCAGGATTATGAATGATTAGGTGATAGAATTGTGCTCACTGAAGCTGTGTTAGTATTTTGAACAATGTGAACGTGAGCTTAGTTTTGCCTTCCATGGATCCAGGTAGTTGATGTAAACTGAAGAATGTAAAATGTACCTCTTTTGAGTAGGACTTGAACAGTCCATTACTCAGTATGTGATGTTTCAATGTGGATCCATGGAGGACTTTTTCATAGAGCCTGCAAGCTGGTTGTTTTTATTCTTGATGTATGGCTGTCATCTTATGTGAGAGCAAGTGTTACCCTCTCTCTTCATTATATGGCGAACAAGTTCTCGTCAAGTAGAGTAGTGGACTGTTCAATTGTTAACTTCAATATTTTCTACATCTTCACTGACCACTATCCATTCTATTCATAATAAATATGTGGGTTTTTTTATCTCACTAATTTTGAGTGTCAGCGGTTCTCACACTGTTGTAATTGTCTGTTGTAACCGTTCATTTAATATTCTGAGAGATTTATTCATTGAACTAATATAGCAGACCAAACTAGTATTAAAGAAACAGAATATTAGTTTAGTTGATGTCATTCTGGCACATGAGTAATATGTCAGCATTCTTCTAAGGAACCACATTTCAGTGGCTTCCAGCTGGCGTTGTACTTCATTAGTGACTGACTATGCCTCACATCCATAAAATAAAATTTGCTCGATGTAGCACTGGAGTACTCTTCCTCACTCCCAATGACAGTGATTTATTACACAGAATGCTCTTCATTTTCTGAAACATTATTTTGGCCTGCACTGTTCTGCTCTTTATCTCAGTTAGGCATCTTCCATCTGAGGTCAGTGGTGTCCCCAAATATCTAAACTTGTCCGCCTGGGCACTTTACCATTATTTTACATTTAGTGATCACTTTTTTTCTTTGAGATGACCATAACTTCCATTGTCTTCTTGTTCAAGGTAAGGCCCCTGTTTGCACTTTCTTTTACTGCTATGTTCAGCAATTCTTGTAGTTCTTGTTTACTCTTTGCTATTAATATTGTATCATCTGCATTTCTCAAGCTGTTCAAGTTGCATCTACCCACTGATATTAGAGGTATTTCATCTATATGACACATGATATTCTCACTTTATATGGAAAATAAATTGGGTGATAACACACATCCTTGGAGCACTCCAATTTTAACTTCTTGATATTTGCCAATTTCTTGTTCTACCTTTATTGCTGCTGATTGCTGCCAATAGATATTTTTAATAATTCTCAGTGCTTTCTGTGTTTAATTTTTCTAATATTTCCATTACTAAGTTTGTCAAAGGTTTTGCAGTAATCTATAAAACACAAATATAGATCAGTATGAATATATATGCATTCTTAACATATATTCTTAACATTGCTCTTTGACAAATCCACATTGTTCTTCTGCAATCTCTGGTTTTATTTTAGCTTGTACTTGCTGCATGATTATGCGGAGCAGAGTTTTGGTGATGTGACTCATAAAGCTGATCATTCTATGATCTTCAAATTCTACTGTGCCTGGTTTCTTTGTTATAGTGAAAAACATTGACTTCATTAGATTATTTGGTATATATCCAGTACTGTGGATGTCGTTCAAAAGTTTAGTTATTACTTCTACTCCATATTTCTCCAGTGATTACAACTTTTCTTTGGTTATGTTGTCTGGGCCTGGTGCTTTATTATTCTTCATTTGGTGGATGGCTTCTGTGACTTCTGCTGCTATTATAGGAGGTCCCTCACTGTTACTTTTGGGGTCTAGATAGTTTCTTTTATCACTGCATCTTTGATGTATTCATTCCACCTATCTATTACTTCTTCTCTTCCCATTATAATTTCACTTTCCTTTAAGACAACCTGTTTTGGGATGTATCCTTCTGCCTGTTAATTCATTTCTGTTTTTGTACATTTCTCCTGTGTTAGCATGGTGGTGATGTTCTATTTCTTTGCATTAAGCCATTCTTCTTTTGCTTTGTTGCATCTATATGTCTTAGTTTAATTCTTTATATTTTTCTTTGTTATATTTCACTGTGTTGCTTGTGTTATTGCTGATCTTGACATTCTTGTGTAGTATCCGCTGATCCATTAAGTTTAGAATTTCATCCGTCATCCATTTCTTTTTGGCTGGTCTTTTTAACTCAGGTTTTTATCCCCAAACAAGCTATTAAGTGAAGCACAACTGGCTGAAGAAAAACAGTTTGACCATGTGAAACTCTAAGGAGGACACTGTTAAGAGCGGCCAGTTTAGTGGGCATAACACTGCTTGATGAAGTTGAAAGCCTCGCAGAGAACAGGAAACCTTGGCGAAGAACTATGCGAGCCATATGTGATGTTTAACGGCACAGGAAGGATGTAAGATGTAAGTCAATTTGATTTTTAATGGTATTATCTGGGGTTTTACAGGTCCACAGACGTCTTGGGTGCTGCTTGAACCAGGCATTGCCAACTATCATGTCGCCCACTCTATCAGTTTATCTCCTCTTTCATTCCTTTCTCTGAGGCTGTACCCTCCACTTACATTGTTGTCTTTCAGTCTGCCAACTTTTGCATTAAAATCTCCCATTATTTTTGTGCATTTGTGATTTTTTTTTTTTTGGCACTCTTTAGCTACTTCATCTAGGTCATTGTAAAATGCTTTGATATTCTCTTCTGTACTTGCTGACACTGGAATGCAGACTTGAATGAAGTTTATGTTTATGGATTTCCTTGCAACTTGATCATCAAAAACCAATCTGATACTGCCCAGTATCCCTTCAGGGCTTTGCTTTTTACTATATCCAGGATTATACCCACTGCTCTTTCATGCTTCCTTCTGGTCCTCAGAAAAATATAAAATCTTATGCTCAGGAGGAAGCACTCATCATACTTTCCGTATACCTCCTGTATAACTCTGTACAGTCATAAATATAATTCATTCACAGTTCACGTATGATTTTTCAGGCCACATTCTTTCCTGCAGAGATTTTAAGGAAAAAAAAAATCTTCATTTGTACAAAATTATCAGCTGCATTATCTAACTAGCATCTTATAAAGTTAAACTGTCAAACAGTTTGATCTATTCATATTGAATGAACAGGATTTAACTAAACTGTTTCAAGAAGCTCTGTGATCAAACGTTTACACAAACATAAAATACTTCCTTTGGTTAGTCACAGACTAAAAAAAAAAACTATTCATGAGCACTTACCATCTGGCAACAGTGTAAAAGGACCCAAACCAAACTGCTGAGGTTAACAAGTGTACCACCACCAACACTTTCCCATGCTCTTTATATGTCTTTTTAAATCTCTGATACAGACTTAGTTTCTTGGCTTCTCCTTCCTTCTCTTCTAATCCTGCTCCATCTTTCACTGGTTCTACCTTCACTTCATCTGTTTCTCCAGGTTTCTCATGAACTTCTGTCATTTTACTACTAGTTTTGTTACAATGCTTACTTGCAGGATTGCTCAAGTGTCTCCACTGGCCCACGGTCACAGAAGAAGTTGACACTGACACATTGCAACACGCAAAGTCTCTTAATAATAAATTATTTACATTTCTACAACTGAATGGTGCTACTGTTTCTAACTGTCTGCTTATCTGTGTCAGGTGACATTTCTTCACACCATGAGACCAAAGGCTGGAATTCAGATCCAATAAGACACATGTCTTACTTGACAAAGTCATTGAAGATTTACTGTACTGTCTTAAATATAATCCAGACAAGGCAGATCTGGAAATCCTGCATAAATTCATCTTAGTGCTGCACATATGAAAGAGCACTCACACAAATTTTTCTCAGAGATTCTGAAAGACAAAAAAGACAAATTTTAATTTATAAGAAACATAATGGGGTACAAATTAACCACAATTAACTAGAACAGCGTAACAAAAATGCACCATTCAAGCAGAACCAACTTTTGATGCTTCTCTTACAAGTGACGGTTCTGGACTTACTAAGTGGGTAAACATTTCAAGGAATTTTCATGAAAATTTATCAAATGATTCAATTTTTTCTTATTAAAAACACAGTTAAAGTGGATAAAATATAATTTTTAACAATAAAACTCAAACACATTTAGTATGAACACAAAGTTTGGAATATTTTCATATAATCAAAACAAACTGACAGTCATAAATTCTGATGACTTTTCTATTTGTCTGAAACCATCACTTTAAATACAATTTTTTTTTTCTAAAGTCTATGCTAAACACAATTTCCATATCAGTTTTTTTTTCATTTTTCTTCTGTATTCTTCATGATGCGCTACTTGTTTTGAAAATCCATTGTTTGTTGTTGCAAGTCACTACCAGCTTTTCCACAGAACTGGGGAGAGCTTACCAAGAACTAATTGTAACATCCTCTTTCACATCTTGCACTCTCACAGAACACCAACAAAAAAAATATGTAACTTTCATTATCCTTGTTCTGCTGTAACAAATGGTGAGAGATATCACTGCATACTGTTTCACAGTTCACATGTAATTTCAATGGTTTTCTTAACTTAGCATTTCAAATATGTGAACTTTTATAAGACGATATTAATATCAGTTCTTTTTTTTTTTGTTGCAAAGTTGATGCTTCATAATGCTCTGAAAAGCCAATGTCACCATCTGATAACACATCAAAGCTGTTTATCTTCTTTCACTGTCAGCTTCCTTCTTGTGTTAAAAATCATGCTTTAGATCAATGTCTCTCAACCTGTGGTCCATAAGTGCATTATCGATCTCATATTACATGCTTCTGATCCTCTCTCTACATTTTTAGTAATTCTATACTATGTGCACTAAGTAGCCCTACTGTTTAAAATATAAGGCTGTTTACTACCCCCCCCCCCCCTCTCCAATCATCCAAGAAGACTTTACACATGAACATTACCTGATAGTAAAACTAAGAATCAAACAGATTACATTTTAGTGCAAAGAAGGTGGAGATCAAGTATAACTTTAGCAAGAAGCCTGCAAGTGCTGACTGTGACATGGACCATGAGTGTAGCAGACTTGAAGATAAAGATAAAAAAGACAGTTAAAGGATCAAGACCACTCTGTTTTGATCTTACAAAAATACCAGAACAAAACAGTATAGAAGTGAAGAAATGTTTTGAGACACTGATGGCTGTACAGGATGAGACAACACCTGATAAATTGGCTACATATAGAAGGACATCAGAAGTGTGGAAGAGATAGTGAAATGTTTACAGAAATGAAGACATTGACAAGAAGTGTCACACCTAAACTAAATGTAATTTGTGACGAGATGGGGAAGACCTTGACAGAGGCAGATGAAATTCTAGAAAGATGGAAGGAATATTGCAGAGGAAGGTATGATACAACCCACTGTGAAAGCAGAAATCAACAGTGTGAATTATTATTGGAGGAGAAAGATCCTGAACCACCGACTGAAGAAGTTTTAAGGGAACAAAGAGTCTGAAAAATGGTAAATCACCAGGATATGAAGAGATAACAACTCATAAAGGCAGGAGGAAAGGAATGTGCTACAATATATTATGCACTATTTAAAAAGATATGGCATTCAGGTATTTGGCCAAAAGAATGGAAAAGACCTCTATTCATACCACTGCCAAAAAGGGTAATATGAAATTATGCACAAATTACAGAACTGTTGCCCCGATTAATCATGCCAGTAAAATTCTATAAAAAATCATAATAGGTAGACTTCAAAAGAAAATAGAAGGAGAAATCAATATGGTTCAAGCTAGTTTTAGACAAGGAAGAGGAACATAAGATCAAATTTTCAACATAAGATTAATAACAAATGCAGAGAATTTAATGTGAATCTATATTTATCTTTTACAGATTATTCAAAAGCATTTGATTGTGTACAACACCAGAAACTCTGGGAAATAATGGAAAGAATGAGATTTCCAAAACATGTGATTCAGTTAATATCACTGATGTATCTAGAAGAACAGGCTGCAGTGAGAATAAATGGTGAAACAACAACTTGGTTTGACATAAAACAAGGGGTCCATCAGGGGTGCATATTGTCGCCTTAATTATTTAACCTGTATACTGAAAATATAATGAGGAATGTTAGAGAAGATGTAGACAAAGAACATTACGATGTCATAAAAATTGGAGGTTATGAAATACCAGAGATTAGATATGCTGATGACACAGTATCACTGTCCACAACACAAAAAGGAATGCAAAAACTAATTATGTCAGTCCGTAAGAACAGCGAAGAGCAAAACCTTTATCTTAATGCAAAAAAAAACTAAACTGATGACAACTGACAAAACAAATAAGGCAGCTGAAATATATATATATATATATCAATGAGGAAGAATTGGAAGAGGTGGAGTTTTGAACATCTTGAATCATTACTAACTAATAATGGAGATACAATGAGGGATATTAAAAGGAGGACATCTATCGCTCTTCAAAAAATAATACAACTAAAGAAGCTGTGGAGAGGAACAGACAGATCTACAAAAATAAGATTTTTAAAGGCATGCATCTTTCCCATTGTGACATATGCCTGTGAGACCTGGACACTTAACAAAACACATAAATGCCAATGAATGTAAATGCTACAGAAGAGTCCTTCAAATATCATGGACACAAAAAAGAACAAATATATCCATACTACAAGAACTTAATATTGAAGAAGGTTGGCTAGTAAAGAGGATTAAACAGAGAAAATTTAAATATTCTGGACGTCATGATAATTTAGAGAAGACAGTCATGGAAGGTTCTTACATCTTTCCTGTGCCGTTAAACGTCACATAGGGCCCGCATGGTAGTTCACCAAGATGTCCTGTTTTTGACGAGTTTTTCAATCTCATCAATGGATGTTATGCCCACTGAATTGGCTTCTTATTGTCACAATGTCCTCTTTAGAGTTTTACGTGGTCAACCTCTTTTTCTTTGGCCTGTTGTGTTCCACTTGATAGCTTGTTTGGAGATTCTCTGATTGTTTCTTCTCATCACATGACTGACACATCTTCTTTTTCTGATCAACTATGAGACAGGTTTTTGTTTCCTCATCTGTCTGATCTCTGCATTGTTCTTGAATTCATTCCACATTATACAGAGTATATTCCTTAGGCATTTGTTTTCAAAAGAGTCTAATTTCTTATCTATTTCTTTAGTTGTTTTCCAGCTTTCATATGCATAAATGAGGGTGGATATTACATTTGAATTGAATAATCTTAACTTGGTTTTTGTGCTTATAACTTTTGAATGCCATATGTTCTCACGATTCCTGAAGGTCAATGCTGCTTTGGCAATTCAAACTCCAACTCCTTTTCTGGTGTCACCATTGTGGTCTATATAGCTGCCGAGATATGCAAAATGGTTTACTTCTGGAAGGGTACACAGGAGAAAAAAGAAAGAGAGGAAGACCATGGCAAAATGGCTGCAAGACATCACTGATGATCTGTGAATGGACGCATCAGCAGTAGGGCATCTTAGAAGCCTACAAGAGAGCTGTTAGGGACATGCAAATGACTGATCTGAATGACTCCCCCCGTCTACACACACACTGAACACATAAGAAATGTTTTTATATATTAATTATCACACTGAACTGTTTTTATACGTCAATTATTACATTGAAAAAAAAAAAACAAACAAAGCTATGTCCTGTAGCATTTGCATGCCACAACGTGTGAAGTGTTAGTGTCTTCACATTTCAAGGCCAATACAGCATTTGAGGTAGAGATGCCAGCATCTGTCCTTGCTGCCTTTGTTTTCCCCAGATACCTACTCTTTGAAGCTCAGTTGACCCTGGCATCAGTTGGTCTGAACAAAATTCCACCCAGTACAAAATCCAGCACTGGCACTCTTACAGAAAATTATTTTCCAGAGCCTTTTTTTTTGGTCTGTAAATTTACTATTAAAGATCTATTTTTACCAAGTAAAAATTACAAGCTATCACTTTCAGATCTTCTTCCTCTGCATTCAGTTTCATATCTAAACAGGGAGTTGGGTTGCCTCTATGCATCCTGCTGTCAGCATCAAGTCTTCATAGGAGCCCCAGAGTTTCTCCTCCACACTTTTCTCTCAGGGCTCTGAGGGTTTCTGTATATAGTGCAGGTCTGTAGTATGTGTTCAGAGGTCTGAGGCCTGTCTTGGCACATGCACTGGGGTGATGAAACAGCCTTTATCTTGTGGAGACAAGCACTGTCTTGATACATGCACTGGGGTGATGAAACAGCCTTTATCTTGTGGAGACAAGCACTGTCTTGATACATGCACTGGGGTGATGAAACAGCCTTTATCTTGTGGAGACAAGCACTGTCTTGGCACATGCACTGGGGTGATGAAACAGCCTTTGTCTTGTAGAGACAAGCACTGTCTTGATACATGCACTGGGGTGATGAAACAGCCTTTATCTTGTGGAGACAAGCACTGTCTTGATACATGCACTGGGGTGATGAAACAGCCTTTATCTTGTGGAGACAAGCACTGTCTTGGCACATGCACTGGGGTGATGAAACAGCCTTTGTCTTGTAGAGACAAGCACTGTCTTGGCACATGCACTGGGGTGATGAAACAGCCTTTGTCTTGTAGAGACAAGCACTGTCTTGATACATGCACTGGGGTGATGAAACAGCCTTTATCTTGTGGAGACAAGCACTGTCTTGATACATGCACTGGGGTGATGAAACAGCCTTTATCTTGTGGAGACAAGCACTGTCTTGGCACATGCACTGGGGTGATGAAACAGCCTTTATCTTGTGGAGACAAGCACTGTCTTGATACATGCACTGTGGTGATGAAACAGCCTTTATCTTGTGGAGACAAGCACTGTCTTGATACATGCACTGTGGTGATGAAACAGCCTTTATCTTGCGGAGACAAGCACTGTCTTGGCACATGCACTGGGGTGATGAAACAGCCTTTATCTTGTGGAGACAAGCACTGTCTTGATACATGCACTGGGGTGATGAAACAGCCTTTATCTTGTGGAGACAAGCACTGTCTTGGCAGATGCACTGGGGAGATGAAACAGCCTTTATCTTGTGGAGACAAGCACTGTCTTGGCACATGCACTGGGGTGATGAAACAGCCTTTATCTTGTGGAGACAAGCACTGTCTTGATACATGCACTGGGGTGATGAAACAGCCTTTATCTTGTGGAGACAAGCACTGTCTTGGCAGATGCACTGGGGAGATGAAACAGCCTTTATCTTGTGGAGACAAGCACTGTCTTGGCACATGCACTGGGGTGATGAAACAGCCTTTATCTTGTGGAGACAAGCACTGTCTTGATACATGCACTGGGGTGATGAAACAGCCTTTATCTTGTGGAGACAAGCACTGTCCTGGCACATGCACTGGGGTGATGAAACAGCCTTTATCTTGTGGAGACAAGCACTGTCTTGATACATGCATTGGGGTGATGAAACAGCCTTTATCTTGTGGAGACAAGCACTGTCTTGGCATATGCACTGGGATGAAGGCACAGCTTTTATCTTGTGAAGGCAAGTGCTTAGTCTAGTGTCCAGCCTGAAGATTGTGGTTTGTTGAGTATGGCATCCTGTGGGTATCTGCTGTATGGCCTCTGCCTCCACGTGTTTCTGTATTGCCTTTTAACTTGTGCTTTCACTTTATTTTGTGTTCTTTCTTTGCTTGTATACCCTGGCTGTCACATAAGAAGGCTATTTCTGTGTCTTTAAATTTAACATTGAGTATAGTTCTATTCATCTACTGAATAAAAACAAGAGTTTATGGCACTGTCTTCTTCTTCATCATTCTCCTCTACCACCAAGACCGCCCTGTGATCCTACTGAATTTATGCCTGTGGTCCTAGATACATCCTGTGGTTCCCCGTGCGGTCCCTGAAAGGACCACATGAGATCCCCAAGAGGACCACGAGAGGTTCAGAGTAACACAGCTTTACTTGGGCCTGCATTCTTGGTGGGTCTCATAAGCGGGATTGCATGACACCGTGGCTTTCATTGCACCAGATTGTGATACTGTATATAACTTGATGATAAATAGTTGAAAAAGTGGTCCTTAGATGTAAAAAGGTTGGGAACCACTGTTCTAGCCAGCTAGGGCATCTCCTTATATTACATAGATGTTACACTAGAGAAGATCTTTGAACAGCAACAAGAAGTGATTAATGTTTTTAAGTAATCAGGTTTTCAAAAACTCTAAAAATGTTTTGCCACAGATGGTTGGGGCTTACTAGGAACCTCTGTATCACAGTTTGAAATTCTTTGTACTGATTTGCTTTTTTTTTTTTATAATTACCTTTATCACTTGTGTGTGTACAGTAACTAACACTTAATTCATACATCTACTGTTTCATGTTTTTACTGTTAGCATGTACTGTAATTAAGTTGTGTATGTATAATAGCTTGCTATAACACACTGTACACAAGTTATAAACAAATGAAAAGGTTCTGCTCATTTCACTGCCTTGATGCAATGGAAAAAGTCAAGGTCAAAGTCTAGCCAGTTGTTAACAAAACAGATTATGAAGATCTTGCTACACATCTCACACATGACAGGAAACTGTGCGTGACGCTTCTCGTGTAAACGTGATTTAAAACGCCAACGAACGTAAACAAACATTAATACATACTGAAATATGAAAAAGTTCATCTGAAAGTAATTTACATGTACTGTTAATTTACAAGAATAATACAGAACAATATGTTATATGGAACATCTATACTTAACAATATTTCCGGCTATAAAGCATAATGCACATTAAAAGTTACACACACTTGTCCGATTGTTTAGTTTAAGACCCGCTGATGACAACGTGAGCTGATACTTCACTCCCTCATTTCCTACTCTACCATGTGGCCTGTTCTGTTAGAAGTGACAGAAATGAATAAATATGTAAAAAAAAATCGATATATTCTATTTTATCATGATGTAACGATACTGCACATTTCATGATCCTCGGTGTTCTTATCTCCCTCCCCCTATTTATATTACAACACTCACCTGACGAGAATGTGTTAAATGTTTTATTAATTCCACGATGGACGCCTCCTGTCAATATCCGGTTTTCCTTCGGAATTTTGAGACTTCTCAATTTATTTGTGTCATTATTCAGTTTGTTTTTTGTGTGTGTGTTTTTTTTTTTTAGTCTAAGGAAAATACTTGGTATAAAGTGGAACGAATTCAAGAACAACTCAGAGATAAGACAGACGGGCAAACAACAACCTGTCTCGTGGGTGATCAGAAAAAGAAGACGGATGGACATATGTAGGTCATGTGATAAGAAGGAACAATCAGAGAATACCAAAACAAGCTTTCAAGTGGAGCACAACAGGCCAAAGAAAAAGAGGTCGATCACGTGAAACTCTAAAGAGGACATTGTTAAGAGAAGCCAGTTTAGTGGGCATAACATTCCTTGATGAAGTTGAAAGACTCGCAGAGAACATGAAAACTTGGCAAACAACTAAGCGAGCCCTATATGACGTTTAACGGCAAGGGAAGGATGTAAGATGTAAGATTCAGTTTTTAACATACAGTATTAAATTCGTTATTGATTATACTTCACATGTCATCACAGCAGAGGAGGCGGCAAAACTCTATATAACATACAAAAGAGGCTAACAGGTACTACTGCATCCAAAGAAAGACCAATCTTCAGCAAAACTGCCACACTCATCAAATAAAGACCAAAAGCAAAGATGAACCGAACACTTCCAAGAAATACCGGATCGGCCACACCAAAATAAATTAATAAATTTTGAAATCGATTTGCCAATGTTCTCAAGATTCTTGAAGGTCAGTGCTGCGTTTGCAATTCTAATTCAAACTTCCTTTCTGGTGTCACCATCCTGGTCTATGTAGCTGCCGAGATATGCAGATTGGTGTACTTCTTCAACAGCTATTTCTCACTCTTGGGAAGTTTCATTAGTTTTGTTTTTCCTTGTTAATTTCATATCCTATTTTCATAGCCAGTGAAGATAGGGTATCTGTTTTTTCTTGCATTGAATTCGCATTGTGTGCCAGTATAGTACTTCAATAAATAAGAACTTTACTTCTGCAAGATGGGATATTGGTAATATTTCGATAGCTTTCAGTAATGTTCACGAGTCCATTTTGTAGTAAAATCTGACTAAGTTAGGGTGAACTAGTTATGGAAAGTATAACTATCACGAGAAAGGTAGAAAGAAGTTTCTAGATCCTAACTGCGTAACTGGCACGAGCTGGAAACAATGAATGAAGGAAAAATCCCGAGATTTCACAGCGGAGCCGGGAAATACACGTTGGACTCGGAGAAAAGGGAGCTCAGACTCAGGAGTCCCCCGTGTGGTACCCGGGATCTGCAAAGAATAGGACCACTGTACCCTACCACGCATGATCGTAAAAGGCGACTAAGGAGGGTTCAGCATAGGGCCAGCAACCCTATCTGGTTAAAAAAAAAACTATCAGACTGCTACAGAAACGGAAGCAAGGGAAAAAATAAATGCAGGTGGAAGGAGAAATGCGTATCAGGAAACTGAGCCCATGAAGGTTGTGGATGAAAGCCAGCCACTGGAAGTCCCCAGCCCGACTGCAGACCTCCTGGAACCTAAACACAAGATGCAAATAGGCAGCTGGAATGTAAGAACACTAAACCAGACTGGAAAACTAGCACAAACCATCAAGGAAATGCACAGATACAAACTAGACATACTAGGAATACAAGAAGCAAGATGGACAGGACAAGGCAGAAGGAAATTAACAACACAGCACACAGAAGATACAATAATATGGTCAGGTAAAGAAGATCTTCATGAAGGAGGAGTAGCATTGATTATAACAAAAGAAGCATCAAGAGCATTGCTGAAATGGACCCCAATAAATGAGAGATTATTATATGCACGGTTCAACTCAAGATTCACAAAGCTGTCTATTATAGTTTGTTATGCACCAACAGAAGCAGCTGAAGAGGAATTAAAAGAAGATTTTTACAACAGCCTCCAAGCAACAGTAGAAACAATACCAAAGCATGATATGCTACTCATCTTGGGCGACTTCAATGCAAAAGTAGGTGAAGGAAATGAAGATAGAAGAAGAATCATGGGAAGAGAAGGAATCGGAGAAATAAATGAAAATGGAGAAAGACTGTGCAGTTTCTGTGAAGAAAACATGATGACCATTGGAGGGACAATTTTCCAACACAAAAACATCCATAAGGTGACTTGGAGGTCACCAGATAAAACCACAGAAAACCAAATCTATCACATACTAATAAATAACAAGTGGAAACGGTCACTACAAGATGTGCGAGCAAGGAAAGGAGCAGATGTAGGAAGTGATCACAACCTTCTGGTAGCAAAAATAAAACTAAAATTAAGGAAAGCCAAAATCGGATAACACAGAAAGATACATTTTGATACAAGAAAACTGATAGACCAGCAAACAAGAAATGAATTCTCAATAGTACTTAAGAACCGCTTCAGTGTCCTACAAGACGAAGCAGAAATGTCCATATTAGAGTTCAATAAAACACTACAGGAAACAGCAAAAGAGGTGCTGGGATATCGGAAAAGGAGAAAAGAGGAATGGATAAGCGAGACCACATGGGAAAAGATAGAGCGAAGAAAAGAAATCAAGAGAAAATTACTGAACACCAAATCACAACGGCATAAAGAACGAGTTTTAAGTAATTATGCACAAAAAGACAAAGAAGTGAAGGAATCATTCCGTCAAGATAAACGTCAATATTATGACAACTTAGCAGAAACAGCAGAGAAAGCAGCACATACAAATGACATGAAAACCATATATAAAATCACAAAGCAGATGACAGGTAACTTCAACACAAGATGTGAAAGTGCAGTAAGAACACAAAATGGACAACTGGTCAGTGGAGAAAGAGAAAAAATTGAAAGATGGAGGGAACACTTTAACACCCTACTAAACAGAACACAAGCAGCACAAACAATAGACATATCTGAAGCAAAAACGGAACTAAACATCAATACAGGACCAATAACAATAAATGAAGTAAAGGAGGCGATAAAGAAGCTAAAATCAGACAGGGCACCAGGTGAAGATGAAGTGACTGCTGAGATGTTGAAAGCAGAAGAAACAGAAACACCAAAACAACTTTGCCGGATATTACAACAAATTTGGGATCTAGAAAAAGCCCCAGAGGAGTGGAAAACTGGTCTTATAGTAAAACTACCAAAGGGTGACCTCAGAGATTGCGGGAACTGGAGAGGCATTACCCTACTGCCACTCACCAGTAAAGTATTTTGCAGAATAATCATCAACAGAATTGTACCAACACTTGAGGAAAAACTTCGGAAAGAGCAGGTAGGATTTAGGAAAGGAAGATCATGCATAGACCACATATTTGTAATTAGACAAATATTAGAACAGGCAAATGAGTGGCATAGCACAACATATGCATTATTCATAGATTTTGAGAAAGCCTTTGACAGTGTCAACAGAGATGCACTGTGGAAAATCTTAAGATGGCATGGCCTCCCCCATAAAATAGTTAATGTAATCAAAGCCCTATACGAGGGTTTTCAGTGCAAAGTGATCTGTGGAGAACATACCTCCAGCAGCTTTAGGGTACACACAGGAGTGAAACAGGGATGTGTACTATCACCAACATTATTTATCTTGGCAGTAGACTGGTTAATGAAGGAGGCAACATAAGACAAACGCAGAGGATTACAATGGACCCTTGACACAGTGCTGGAGGACCTTGACTTTGCGGACGACATTTGTCTATTATCAAGCAGTCACAAAGATATGCAAGATAAAATAAACAAGCTAACTCAGAATGCAAACAACATAGGACTAAAGATCAACGTAGGAAAGACAAAGTTAATGAAACAAAATGTGAACAACAGAAATGTACTCAGAGTAGATAACAAGTTAGTGGAGGAGGTCAACGAATTTGTATACCTTGGCAGCAGAGTAGTAGAAAATGGAGACAGCACAGATGACATCAACAGCAGACTTACTAGAGCAAACCAGGCTTTTGCAATGCTGCAGACTATATGGAAATAAAAAAAAACTAAGCATAAATATGAAAATCAGGATATTTAAGAGTAATGTTCTAAGTGTACTACTCTATGGAAGTGAATGCTGGAAAATCACCAAAACCATAGAAAACAAGTTGAATTCTTTCCAGACTAAATGTTTACGAAGAATTAGAAAAATATTTTGGCCAAACACCATAAGAAATAACATCTTATTAGCAGAAATGCAGATGAAACCACTGACAACAATTATTGAGGAAAGACGCTGGCGATGGTTGGGACATGTGCTCCGAATGACTGACAACTCACTACCAAAAATAGCACTAAGATGGACACCACAGGGGAACAGAAGTAAGGGTAGACCAAAAGAGACATGGAGAAGAACAACAGAAAGGATGTTGAGCAATAGAGGGCTCACCTGGGCAAGAGCAGAGAAAAAGGCGAAGGACAGGCATTTGTGGAAAACCCTTGCGGAAGCCCCATGTGCCCTGGGCACTTAAGGTTCAGAGAGAGAGAGAGAGAGAGAGAGAGAGAGAGAGAGAGAGAGAGAGAGAGAGAGAGACTCAGGAGTCAGAGAATGATGGTATGATTTTTGATAGTCTGAGTTTTACAGTCATGGTTTCTAGGTAGAATCATGATTCATTATAGTTGATGGTGAGAGTAATGCTCATGTAAGGTATTGTTTGTCCCATTGGACATAGGTTTGTCTGGGAGTGTTGAATCATGTCTCTTACCAGTTTTTGAGTTTTGAGATATCAGGAGAGGATATCCTACTGCTTAGTGTAGGACTTAGGACGGAAGTATTATAATTTTTTTGACACATTGATTCAACTGGTTGGAATAGTGTGGTGATTCGAATTGACGTCTGTAAGTATGTCATGTTTTGTCCCTATGGCTTGATAACTCCCTTCCTGTGACACTTGGCTTTATGCATTTTTTTAAATTGTCAGATTTTCATGACTTAATCCATCCTTCATCTCGTCATCCACATGTAATTCCCATAGTTTTGTTGGTTCTTTGAAAACTATAAATTTGAGACTGTTGTGATAATATGTACATTTCATGTGCTGTATTGTCGAGTGACAGGCTGGTTATAATTACTCTTGTGATCAAGGACATCTATATTACCAGTGCGTGAACTTGTTGAGAAGCTGCGGTATGCCGTTACTCCACGTGTAGTTCAGTAACAACATAGCTGATTGCAATTCTTGGAAAAGTTAATATGAGCAGTAAAGAGAAAGTTAAATACATTCCCACTTTTGAGTAAAACACATACCTGCTCAATCTAACGCATTCTTCAATGGGCATTCATGGTTTCAAATGTCAAGCTATTCTGCTTTAATTGTCACTGATAAGAGTTATGTCATCTGCAAAATCAAGATCTTCTAGTTGAGTCCCATGTACTCAATCAATGCCCATTTTACATGTGCAGCATTTTTTCATTATGAAGCCTATGGCAATTTTCCAAAAAGCAAAGGAAGATAGTACAGGGTTATTCATAAATCTGTGAAACATTTAAAAACTTCGCAACAAAGAAACTACATAAGGATCATGATGATTCTTACCCCAAGAAAGATAGAAACTCTTCAAGTTTTTTAAAAAATTAAATAAATACCGCGGGCAGAGTTCCAGTGGTTTGGTGCTAGGAGGCAGCAGTATCAAATATGGCGTTCAGTAAAAATGAGCAGTCATTTTGTGTTTTGGAATTCGCAAGAACCCCGTCCTTTGTGACTTTTCAGCGGAATTCCAGAAGGCAGCGCCTGTTTTCAACAGTACGAAGAAGTGGTATAAGAAATTCTGGAATAAATGCTGTCTATGTCTCGGCAGGGACATCCAGGACCAAGAAAAGAAACTGAATCGTGTTAGAGAAGTTTACCAGCGAAATCCCCGCAAGCCCACCTTCATGAGCAAGTTTACAGCTAGGATCAACAATATGACTCCGTCTCGCGACTCTATCATGCCAGCCCTCTCTCTCTCTCTCTCTCTCTCTCTCTCTGTGGGGGGGGGGGGGAGAGATAGTGGTACAATGTTAACTTAGCCAGGAGAAGGTGAAATAGATGATTATAGTTAGAGTAGAGGGGTTGTAATGTGATGCTGTGACTAGGTTCTGAACTATGTGTAACAAGTGAGAAAGGAATGGAGCTTAGTGGAGAGGGACTATAATTGTTGAAAAGGATAATGTTAGGTGTAGCTGAATAGCGCGTTTAACCCGTGTGGTTCCAGCATCCCATAATCCTGAATGTAGCAGTTGCCTCTTTCATTAACCAGAGAAAATAGCATGAGAATTTAGGGAAGACAGTCTTGGAAGGGTATTAAAATGGGAAAAAGAAAGAGAGGAAGACCAAGGCGCAGATGGCTGCAAGACATTGTTGATAATCTGCAAATGTATGCATCAGCAGCAGGCCATCTTATTTACAACCGAGAGGCCTACAGGAGAGCTGTTATTGAAGCAAAGTTCCGCAAGGGACTTGCAAATGGCTGACTGACTGACAACCTGATTCTCGAGTCGGTCATAGAAAATCAAATAAAAACCACCTACCCCATCGCTCAATGTCTTTAATCATCGATCTTCACCTTCAACGTCAGCTATCATGTCTACACGAAAAGTTACCCTACTCAAATCAAAACACAGCCTTATTCAACTCCTACTACACGTTTCACGAAATACACTTCTTATCTTATATCTTATATCCTTCCCTTGCCGTTAAACGCCACATAGGGCTCGCAAAGTAGTTCGCCAATTTTTCCTGTCTTCAGTGAGTCTTTCAACCTCATCAAAGGATTTTATGCCTGTTAATTTTACCTCTCTTAATAATGTCCTCTTCAGAGTTTCACGCGGTCTGCCTCTTTTTCTTTGGCCTGTTGTGTTCCACTTGATAGCTTGTTTTGGGATTCTCTGATCATTTCTTCTCATCAAGTGACCAACATATGTCCATCTCCTTTTCCTGATCACCCATGAGACTGGTTGTTATTCACTACACAAACATAAACACTGGAAGTATCTGCACTAAATTAAACCGAGATCACATTTGTCTCCTGGTTAATTCATCCATTAGTGAATAAATTCACATTTTCTGTAACAAAACTTCGTCCCTCACGGGGAATTGAATCTGCCCAGGGTACTCTACCTTCCAATGCAGACCTAAAATACAACTCGGGAGAATTGCTGAAATGAAATTGATTTTATTCTAGTATTTTACTGCAATAATGAATGCATCATAATGTGGATGCATCAGCAGCAGGCCATCTTGCTCACAACCGAGAGGCCTACAGGAGAGCTGTTACTGAGGCAAAGTTCCGCAAGGGACATGCAAATGAATGAATAAACTAATGCATATCATGATTTCTGTACAGCGAGAATATTCTAAGAATGATCATCACAGAACCAGGCATAAAAATTGGAGGATACAATATTAACAACATTCGGTATGCTGACGACACAGTACTGATAGCTGAGAATCAACAAGACCTGCAAAATATCATGGATAAAGTCGCCAAAGAAAGTGAACAGAAAGGCCCTACTTTGAACATCAAAAAGACTCGATGCTGCTTTTTCAGTTCTAACTTCCTTTCTGGTGTCACTATCTTGGTCTATGTAGCTGCCAAGGTATGCAAATTGATTGACTTCTTCAACATCTGTCCCTTCTATGTGTATTTTTCCATTTTGACTAATGAGAAGTTTCATTATTTTTGTTTTGTCCTTGTTAATTTCAAGTCCTATTTTGCTAGCCATTGAAGACAGAGTATATGTTCTTTCTTGCATGGAATTCACATTGTTACTGATAAGAGTTATGTCATCAGCAAAATCAAGATCTTCTAGTTGGGCATTTTACTACTCTTCTAGTAGTATTTTGTAGTGAAGTTAAAAAATTTTTTAAAGTAAGAACAGAAAAATAAAACTTCTTATAATAATATTTTCATTGATTTGTGAAGCAATTTGACAAGGGAATGATGGTACATTGGTGGTTTCCCTTTGCCTCCCTATTGATTGTATATAAAAAAATGTAAAGGTAAAGATAATCTTGTCATGCCTTACAGACACATAGGGATATGGTGTTAGTGCCCATATATTCCTTGACATGTCATCACACTTGAGGTTGATATGGTCAGTTTAATGCTTCGCCACCTTTCCTTCCCCAACTCCAGAAGAAGTCGGGTACCCATTTCTACAGCTGGGTGACTGGGGTGCCTCTGGCTGGATTCGAACCCCCGACCTTCAAAATGAGAGACCAGTGCACTAACTACTTCACCACTCAGACACCCAATTGAGGAAAAGAATATTACATTGCTATCTTATCTAATATCTTATATCCTTCCCGTGCCGTTAAACGTCACATAGGGCTCGCAAAGTAGTTCGCCAATTTTTCCTGTCTTCGGCAAGTCTTTCAACCTCATCAAAGGATTTTATGCCTGTTAATTTGGCTTCTCTTAATAATGTCCTCTTCAGAGTTTCACGCGGTCTGCCTCTTTTTCTTCAGCCAGTTGTGTTCCACTTGATAGCTTGTTTTGGGATTCTTTGATCATTTCTTCTCATCAAGTGACAAACATATGTATTACATTGCTATACAGAAACAATATTACCATATGGTTTTGAAACTAGGATGGTTAAAAAATAAAATGACAAAGAAATTGGAAGCAACAGAGATGAGGCTTTGGAGAAAGATGCAAGAGATACCCTGGTCAGACAGAAAAACAAATGAAGAGGTCCTCAAAGAAGTTTCAGAATAATGAAAACTAGTTAAAATAAGAAAAAAGTGGGCAAAATTTCTTAGACAAGTCATGAGAGACAGAAATCAGAGAACGTAGTTTTGACTGGAAAACTCAAGGTAAAAAGGAGAAGAAGAAGACCAAGAGAAAAATATTTCAGTGGACTGACCAAGTGGCAGGGAAAAAGGAAAGCAACTGAATTGATCAGATACACCTTGAGCAACATGACTGCCATCATGACCCAAAGTGACACATGATGATAAAATAACATGACCATATGGTCAATCATTTATTAACCCCTTTCTCATTTTTTATGTATAGTCAATCCTGATGTAATTTTTTTTTAAGGCATGCTGCTTAAATTTGATAACATATTACAATAATGCAAGAAACTAATTCAGTTACATTAATAGTAAAATATATAAAAAATTTCTTTATTTACAAATTTCATACAGCAACCACATTATATTAAAGAGTGAAACATATGGAAAAGAAATCAATTAAAAAAAGTCAAATGAAGGTTGTCATACTTTAGATTAAACTAATTTTCAACAGCTAAGGAAAAGATTAAAGATTATATGGTAACTTGATATAACTACCATATTTGCCTGAATCTATGATGTAAATAGTGCTTATGTAATATGGAATGGTGCTATTCTTGGTGTCATACACTATTTTTAAATTCTGGATGTTTTACACCCACATTAAAAAAGGAGTTGGTTGGAAAGTGGAATGTGTTCATTCTCTGTTTATAAGCAGTCATTATTTTATATGCTCAATATGCTTACAAGTTTAGTTTGCATGCACACTGGAACTGTATAAATGTTTGTCATCAAGGCCAAGAGATTCTGTGAAGACTGGAGACTCTCCTGCGAGTACAGTTTGCCTTCTGTTTTGACTCTTGTTACCATAGAAAAGATGTTTTTCATGTTAAAATAGAAATGGGCATAAAAAAAAATTGATAGCATATAAAACAAAATTTTATAGGAAAAATAATGGTGTCAGCAATTTTGAATCCAGAGGCATACTGAATAATTTTCTTGTTAAAGTTCAAATGCTGATGCTGAACAGACAATCAACACTCAAATAAAGTTATGAGTAAACTGCAACAAATAATTTTTATCTTCCACATTGTGATACTGCACACAAAAGCTGTTCATTATTAGCACCATAAGAAATGAATAAGAGACTTTTTGAAACTACAATTTTAATGATGAAAATGTTTACTGTATTAACTTAGATGTTTAAAAACAACATGCCAGTTATTTTTAAAAATATTCTGTGTCATTTTTTTTAAAATGTAAGTTGTTTGTAAGTGTAAATTTTCAAGTTAATCTTTTCATTCACAACAAAGCTTTTATAAATCATATGCACATTTTTAAAAATTTGGTGGTATTCTGGAGAATCTCTAACCTTGATCCATACTGAGTTTCTGGAGACCACACATTGATAGCTGATTGCTGACTAATCCTGGATAGGTTATAGCCTCAAGCACAGGATCTAGAAGAAGCCTGTGGATAATGTCAGCAAAACCTAAAAGTAAAGTCTGGAAAATTATCTTACATCTTGCATCTTTCCCGTGCCATTATACGTCACATAGGGTCCGCATGGTAGTTCACCAAGATGTCCTGTCTTCGGCGAGTTTTTCAATCTCATCAAGGGATGTTATGTCCACTGAATTGGCTTCTCTTAACAATGTCCTCTATAGAGTTTCACGTGGTCAACCTCTTTTTCTTCTGCCTGTTGTGTTCCATTTGATAGCTTGTTTGGGGATTCTCTGATTGTTTCTTCTCATCACATGACCGACATATATCCATCTCCTTTTCCTGATCACCCATGAGACTGGTTGTTGTTCAGTCATCTGTCTTATCTCTGCGTTCTTCTTGAACTCATTCCACTTTATACAGAGTATTTTCCTTAGGCATTTGTTTTCGAAAGAATCTAATTTCTTGTGGAAAATTTTACAGCACCTAAAAATATAAACCACTGCTGATAGCTGCAAGTGATAATACTAACTGGCAGAAGCTAAAGTTGCCGTACTGGATAAGAATATAATAATGTATAAAAGCAGCAGCAGCAACAGACATACTAAAGTGAAGAAGTTATTTCAGTTTATTCAACTTTTCATTTATCTTTCATGTTGTGTGTGCAGTAAAGTTGGAAACTGTAAGGAAATTCAGCACTTTTCTACACTATTTCTTCAAAATATTATTATTATTATTATTGTTATTATTTGCAATGCCAGATAGCACTGGCAAGCATGCTTGTCCATTTTGCATGGGCCTTGGTGTTTTTTTTTTCTCCTTGCCACTAGGTTAGTTCACCGGCCTTCCTCTTCCTTTTTACCCTGAATTTTCCAGTCACTAACTGATTTAATAAATAAAATTTCAGAACAATGTGGTTTTGTTGAAAGAAAAAGCACAAGCAACACAATTTTTATATTAATAACCATAACAGAATGATCTTTAGAGGTAAAACAAAGATTTATACTTCTGCTTTATTGAATACACAAAAGCTTTTGACAGAGTTAAACATGAAGATGCAAATGCTAGAGAAACTTAACATGGTAATGATATGAAAATTATTAAGTTTAGTACTGGAATCAAACGATAGCAATAATAATGAGTAGTGACATAGGCGATTTATGAGGATATAAAGTGAGGCATAAGACAAGGGTGCACATTGTCAACTGATATATTCTCATTACACAGTGAAAATATCAAGAAGGGCATTGAAAATGTAAAATGAATTCAAATATCAGAGCTTAATATCAGTAACCTGAGATATGTGGTTGATACCATTCTAATAGCAGAAAGTGAAAGCAATTTGCAGAAACTTGTGAACAAGATTATTGAAGAGAGCAATAAAAGATGCCCAGAGCTAAACAAGAACAAGAACAATGGTAATATTATAAAGAATAAACACATACCTCAGTGGAACATTCTTTCAAATGGGAAGACATTGACTCAAATATGTAAATTCATTTACCTTGGAATAACAATAACACCTAATGGCAAGTGCACAAATGAAGTAAAATCACAAACACTGAATATAGCTTTTTATGACATGAAGAAGATACTAACAAAGATGAAGATGCATCAGAATGTTGTGCTTGACAAACATCAACCAGTGACAGATTAATGTGATGATAGTTCTAGAATGCACTATTCACTTTCATGTTTGAAGATTATTTGTGTTTGATATGTGGAAGTGGAAAAAAAAAAAAAGAGAAGAAATTAAGTTTAAAATCTGTCTCTTGTGTATTTTGAATTTAAAACTGTTACTTGCTTATATTCATTATCCTGTGCTGTGTTCACAGTTGACACTGGCTGCATTTGATCCCCCATCAATCTCTCTCTCTCTCTCTCTCTCTCTCTCTCTCTCTCTCTCTCTTGTATTAATGATACACCTGGACAAGATTCATCCACACATCTGTGTCATTATCATATTTTTGTTTTGGTTTTTTTTTTCATCTTTTTTATATAGTTTTTGATGTGCCTAGAGCTATAACTACCTCAGTTATCTATGCTTCTAATGCTGTTAATTAATCTCTTTCTTTGTTTATTTTGATGACTCCTATACATTTTCTCCTTTTACAACCAGAAATTTATTTAATGTTTTAAAGAGTGAAAAGCTGAAAAACAATTTCTTTTTTTTAAAAACAGGAATAACAGTTTTAGCATTTAACATTGGTTATCGACAAGGAAAACTGTCAGGGTTTTATAACATATGAGACATGAAAAGCTTTTGTGAAATTTGAGAAAATTTGAAGATTTAGAAACCTGACATCTTACATCCTTCTCGTGCTGTTAATTGTCACATAGGGCTCACATGGTAGTTCGCCAAGGTTTCCAGTTTTCATCGAGCTTTCCAACCTCATCAAGGGATTTTATGCCTTTTATTAAATTGGCCTCTCTTAACAGTGTCCTAGAAACACAACATAGTTTTTAAAAAAGTATGAGATATTGTGGTTTTGTAAAATATATATATGTAAATGCTGAAATTCCAACAGCACAGTTTATCACATTTGGTATTATTATCAGACGTGATTTTCACATGGTAATAATAATCTGAGGATTAAAGAGAGAAAACTTAATATTTTTGACACATTAAACGTCATGATAATCTAGAGAAAACTTTCATGGAAGGGTGCATAATGGGAAAAAGAAAGAGAGGAAGACCAAGGTGAAGATGGCTGCAAGACGTCGTTGATGATCTGGAAATGGATGCATCAGCAGCAGGCCATCTTGCTCACAACCGAGAGGCCTACAGGAGTGCTGTTGGGGAGGCAAAATTCCGCAAGGGACATGCAAATGAATGAATGAATGAATAATAATCTGGAAATATTTGTTAACAAAGTAAACTCTGTAAAACAAAGTAATCTCTGTAAAACAAAGTAAACTCTGTTTAAAAAAAAGTAAACTCTGTAAAACAAAGTAAACTCTGTAAAACAAAGTAATCTGTGTAAAACAAAGTAATCTCTGTAAATGATCAATTTATTGCATGGTGCTGTTGTCATTGCTAACTTGTTGTGTTTTATGTTGTTTTGACTGTAGATTTCAGATTTTTCACAGCCAGTGATGTGATCTTTGAATGTTTTGTTTGCTTCCAGAGTGAAAACAGTAAACCAGTTTCAGATTGGTTCCAATGACAATGAAATCTCAGTTTTTTATTCTGTTGTCCAGTCATTCATTTCTTGTTTTTGCTGATCAGCGTTTGGTGATGATACTTCTTAGTCTTCATTGGGCTTTGGTATTTCTGGTCATTTTAGTTGTTTTTTTTATTTGTTTCTCGTACAACTCAATCAACCAGTTAAAATATTTTGCTCTGCCTTACTCTCTTTCTTTGTCCCTTATGTTTTTCAGTGATTATCAAGTTCTTCATCTTTTTTTTTTCCTTCTTGTGATTTGTTTGAATAATTTTAATTATCTTTTTTTTTTTCATTTTGTTTTAATTAATTTTTCAATGTCCTGAAACTTCTCTGAGAGCCCTTGTTTTTCCTGACTGTCCAGGATATTTATTCTTTCATTAAAATGAACATTCCACAACTTACGGTGATCAGCTGCTTGAAAGTTTTCTGAATGATGTTTTTTTTCCAATTATTTAATTGTATCATGATAATTGCAAAATGTTTTTTTTTAAAAAGGATCACTGAGCTGGGAGTCAACCACAAGTGTCCATATTGGAAGATGCTCAACCCCCAAACCCCACTCCCCACTCAAAACATTTCATTGTTTCTGATGGCAGTTACAAGAGATTGTCTATTTTGTTATGTTAAAAGTTTATTGTAACTATTTACATACACTACAGTTGCTGCATGTATTTTTAACAGTTAAATTTTGTGTTATATATGTGCCTTTTCAGTTTGAACATAGTAGCTGTCCTTTTTAATATGTTGTTATAATGATGGAATAAATACTATTTTATATGAATAATGTGTGTTTATATGTCTGTTTTCTTCATTCGTTCATTCATTTGCATGTCCCTTGCGGAACTTTGCCTCCCTAACAGCTCTCCTGTAGGCCTCTCAGTTGTGAGCAGGATGCCCTGCTGCTGATGCATCTATTTGCAAGATTATCAACGATGTCTTGCAGCCATCTTCGCCTCGGTCTTCCTCTCTTTTTCCCCATTATGTACTCTTCCAAGACAGTCTTCTCTAAATCCTCATGACATTTAATGTGTCCAAAATATTTAATTTTTCCCTGTTAAATCCTCTTTACTAGCCAACCTTCTTCAATAATAAGTTCTTGTAGTATGGATATATTTATTCTTTTTTGTGTCCATTAAAACACCTATCCTCAACACGACAAAACATGTACATGAACACAATACTCAAATGGTTAGTAAGACTCTTAAAGAGAACTTCTGAAACACACTCATAGCCAGCCAACAAAACCATTACGCCATGACAAAATAATGCCAGTCTGTCCAGGACATAATAACATGAACTCCTCTTCAGTGAACTTTCAGGTAAAACATATACAAACCCCCTCCCCTTTCCACACACATGCCCAACAGTGTACTAGCGACACAGCACAAATAAACACCTTTCTAATAAAGGTGAACACCAGAAAAAAAAAGTTTTTTTTTTATTACGAATCGAAACTGAAGATAAAACCGCGCAGACAGACTAATAAAATTAACTGTAAAATTAAAACTGTCCTAATCAACTACTGGTTTTCCTCTCCATGTTTCTGAATGCTCCAGTTTTGTTTATAATTTGTTTTTTTCTTTTTAACTGTTAACAGGCGTTGGCCTATCCCCCAGTCTCCTTATATGACTAAGACAACATAACAAACATTCATGAACTAGTGGTTGAGGAGGATTTTAAACATTAAATGGCAGGACAAGATCAGGAGCAAGGAGGTCTGGGAAAGGGCAGGACAAGAACCTATGAACCTACAAATCATGTCTAGAAAGTGGTGGTGGATTGGCCATACTCTGAAGAAACTCAACACCTTGCAAAATGTTGGTAATTACTTGCCTAATGTCTAAGGGTACAATTTCACATGACAGCTTGAACGTGAAAACATTTCACATTCTTGGGCTCCAAATATCCAGAGCAAATTACAAAATTCAAAAAGATGTGATCCAGAAATGCACCCTTCTAGTCATTATATTTCGCAAATAAAGCAGCACTTAAACGTCCAAGAAATGTTATCATTAATTGCAGGTTTATATAAAAAAGAGTACTTCCAACTTATGCGGCAAAAAAAAAGAGTGGTAAAGCGCTCCCAGCTATGATACCTCTCCCGCCCAACGCTGAATGCGGTCACAAGCACCAGGAAGCGTGAAGCAGCAACGGGATGGACTGTGAGATAGTGCCTAGACACTAGAAACTCTAGACACTATAAGCCACTCCAGTCACATGGTGATCCGCCACCACCTACCTTACCACCCCAGCATAATAACCCTCGACCCGTGTGTTATGGGAGGAACCTCGCGCGACCCAAAGCTTTACAAGTCAACCAGTTGGCTCTGCGAGGACTTTGACTCTGAGAGTCTTAACACGGTATGGGTTATAAGCCGGTAACCAACCGGGTTTCCCCGAGAAGGCTGAACAAATACTCTGTACACCGACTTGCTTATATATACCACTTTTTGCTTGTGAAAACTCTTCATGGTGGAATTACATTGAATAAACCCAAATATTTCAGTTACTAAAGCATGCTCACAATCACCAAATTTATTTCAAAGTAAGTGACTCAGGGCGATAGTTCTTATACAACTCATTTAGCAATAATCATATAGATATGCAAATTATATACAAAGTTTGATGCAGTTTATATATCAGAGCTCTTCAACAAACTTAATAATTGTAAGAAAAGAAGGGACGATTACTCTTATCATTTTGTGAACTCTGTTCAGTTTTGTGTTCATGTCAATTTTCTTTACTGTTTACATCTGCGTCCTTGTTACTTTCGGTTGGTGTATTAATCTTTTTTTTTAAACTCTCGCATATTTCTGTCCAGTGTAGTATATGAGAAAGTTCCAATATGAAAGAAATACTAGAGGTTGTTTATTTTTGTTTTTGAAAGAAAATAAAATTGAAAAAGATCAAATTCAGGCCACATATTGACGTCCAGGTGTTTTCAGCATTTATATGCCTTCAATACAAACAGCAAAACTGAACACACTTTATCGGCCATAACGTCTATTCTCAGTCCTTTCCGTAAACATATTGCCATTATCAACAAATATGAAACTCTCCGAAATACACACACACACAAAATCTAAATTACATATGGTTCTTTTAACTAAAAACCAGAAAAACTTTCGATTATTGTCCAAAATTTGCTAATTTGCACAAGGAATGTTGATGAAAAGGAAATCAGTGATATTAAAATATAGCAACTGTACCCAATAACCACTTTAATTAAGTTAATGAAGAAAAGGATAAATGCATGGTCAATACTTTTATAATCCCGTGAGTTTTATTCATCACATCGCTTATGTTAATGTGAAAGGTCTCTCGTTGTGTGTGTGTCTTTTTGTTGGTTTTTTTTTACTTCTTATATTTCACTTGTAATGTGTACTCTCACGCTCCTAGCAAAGTATGACGCTGGAATGTAAACAAAATTGATGCCTATTTTAAAGTCGGAACAGCTAGAGACAAATTCTAAAAGCTGCAAAAACAAATTCAATGAGTCGCAGTAATCTTTCAATTTTTTTTTCGACAGTGTTTGCAACACCCAAAATCTTTTATGATGATTACAATGATTATGATGACGACGACGACGATGAAAATCAAACTTGGCACTAGACTTTTCTTCCATTCTTTTCATTTCTTCACTTTACCCCCCCCCCTCCCCCCAATTAAAAAAAATCTATCTCCTACTGTGGCGCCACTTTTAGCGAAAGATTATCATAGCGATAATGAAATGTCTTGTTATTCAACGCAGTTTATTGAAGATCATTCATTATCCTATTCAACTTAGCTGTCAAATAAGTGCTTCATTCGCTTGTGCTAGGCTCACTTGAGCTACTCACTTCAGTTCTCAATCAAGTAGATCAGTGATTCTCATATCTTTTCCGTGCGCCGTCCCATTTCCTTTCAAACAACAAAACCACAAAACAATGTTTTTGCTCACATGGTTCTGACGTCCCCGGTGGCTCTCTTCTCCCCGCCCCACCCCCTCCCCACCGTCCACTGGACTTTGCCAACACCCAAAATCTCTCTCTCTCTCTAAACCTTAAGTGCCCAGGGCACATGGGGCTTCCGCAAGGGTTTTTCACAAATGCCTGTCCTTCGTCTTTTTCTCTGCTCTTGCCCAGGTGAGCCCTCTATTGCTCAACATCCTTTCTGTTGTTCTACTCCATGTCTCTTTTGGTCTACCCTTACTTCTGTTCCCCTGTGGTGTCCATCTTAGTGCTATTTTTGGTAGTGAGTTGTCAGTCATTCGGAGCACATGTCCCAACACCCAAAATATTGGTTTGTTATTGTTTATTTTACACTTGTACGTGCTCATCTCATTGCCTCTGCAGCCATTCCTTCTTCTTTGCATTTTTAAAAAGTGAACTATATACACTTCACTTATCTCTAATCGGAAAATAGGAGAATGTTTGTCTGCACACCAGATTACTCTGCATTATTCAGCTGTTTGTGTATAAGTGGATATCACAGAAACGGCGTGCTAGTTAAAATTATAAGGAGAAAGACATTGAAAATTCCTTGAACGTACGTATCATGAAAAGACAGAAGTTGGAGAGCTTGGTAATCACTGAACATACATAAGGAAAAAGTTATGTTATACTGTAGTACTGGGGGGGGGGGGGGTTGGGGAGTCTTAAGGACAAAGAAAATGTAAGCTAAGAAAAGGAAGAGACATGTATAGGTTTTAGTTTGAGTGCGTATTTCGTTTCGGTGTAAAGATCAAGTTGCGAGTTTATTTTTTCGTCCATGAGTCGTTGAACAAAAACGTGCAGCTCAAGCAGGTTTCATGCCTTGACCAGGCTAGGATGTTTTGACGGGAGGTTATGAAAAATCCTGCTGGGCTGACCCAAGGTCAGAATGGTCAGTTGCGGTTCGAATTTTTTGACAGAAGGAACGGTTGTTTTTTTTTTTTACTAGATAGCAGTGGGATTTTTTTTCTGCTACACACACGCGCACACCAAAAAAGGATACGGGGTTGGCCCAGCCTCTAAAAATTCAAACTCCTTCTTTTTCAGACTACAGAAATGAATAGATTATTTAATACAGACTAAAAGCAGACAAAGAACAGAAATGCAGGAAGAAAATCACCAAATAAATCTGGATATTTTCAGTTAGAGTAACTGAAAATTTCGTCTACAGGTAGTGGGGGTTGTAAAAGGAAACTTCATTTGTCTATTTTTTCTTGGCTTATCTTACTTGTTTGTTTATAATTGGTTTGGAGGAAGAAGAGGAAAGTTAAAGAACTTGGTAATCACTGGACATGTTATGAGATGACAGAAGTTAGAGAAATTGGTAATCACTGGACATTTCATGAGAAGACATCTTACATCCTTCCCGTGCCGTTAAACGTCACATAGAGCTCGCATAGTTGTTTGCCAAGTTTTCCTGTCCTCGGCCTGTCTTTCAACCTCATCAACGGGTGTTATGCCCACTAAACTGGCTTCTCTTAACAATGTCCTCTTTAGATTTTCACGCGGTCGACCTATTTTTCTTCGGCCTGTTGTGCTCCACTTGATAGCTTTTTTTGGTATTATCTGATTGTTTCTTCTCATCACATGGCCTACATATGTCCATCTTCTCTTTTTTTTTTTAATCACCCATGAGGCAGGTTGTTGTTTGCATATCTTTCTTATCTCTGCGTTGTTCTTAAATTCATTCCACTTTTTTACCAAGTATTCTCCTTAGGCATTTGTTTTCAAAAGAGTCTAATTTTCTTCTCGATTTCTTTACTTCATTTCCAGCTTTCACATGCATAAATGAGGGTGGATATCACATTTGAAATGAATAATCTTAACTTGGTTTTTGTGCTTATAACTTTTGAATTCCATATGTTCTCAAGATTTTTGAAGGACAATGTTGCTTTTGAGAAGACAGAAGTTAGAGAAATTGGTAGACATTGGACATGTCATGAGAAGACAAAAGTTAGAGAAGTTGGTCCCAAAGATTCCCAAAATATAAACATAAATGACATTCTGTGCACTATCATCGTCTTTGGCCCCTCTTCTTCAGATAAGAGAAATGACGACTGCAGTAGAACTGGTTCTAATAATGAAAGTTCTACACACACAAAAAAAAAAAGATAGAAAGAGTGAGGAAAGTGGGCACAAACAAGAATGGCAGAAAGCAAGATGAACACATACAAATGAAGAACATATAACAAACCAATATTTCGGCAAAAGCCTTTTACAAGGATCACATACAAAAACATGAAAAATTTAGACTTTGCTTTCTTTAATACATTTAATACATTAGGAACTTATCATACAAGAAGAGACGTGTTGTAAAAATCTAATTCATTCATTCATTCACATGTCCTTTGCGGAACTTTGCCTCCCAAACAGCACTCCTGTAGGCCTCTCGGTTGTGAGCAAGATGGCTTGGTGCTGCTGCGTCCATTTGCAGATCGTCAACGATTTCTTGCAGCCATCTTCGTTTTGGTCTTCCTCTTTTTCTTTTTCCCATTATGTAACCTTCCAAAATGGTCTTCTCTAAATTATCATGATGTTTAATGTGTCCAAAATATTTAAGTTTTCTCTCCTTAATCCTCTTTACTAGCCAGCCTTCTTCAATGTTAAGCTCTTGTAGTATAGATATATTTGTTCTTTTTTGTGTCCACGATATTTGGAGAACTCTTCTGTAGCATTTACATTCAAAGGCATTTATGTGTTTCTCAGCTGCTTTGTTAAGTGTCCAGGTCTCACAGGCATATGTTGCAATGGGAAAGATGCATCTAATTAGGAAAAGTAATTTCTGATCAGGAATGTGGTAGAAAACTGAGTAGACATTTCTCCTTGATCAAGATCAGCAGTTCTTTTTTGAGCGTGACCCTAAACTGACTGACGACTGGCTCACATAAATATTATTTCAACACTTACAATGAACAGAAGAAAAAGATGTGCAGAATTATAATAACTTGTAGTGTATTCCCTAGTATGTAGTGTATACATGTCCTAGTGTGGACAATAGCATAAAAATCACTGGAAGCAGCAGAAATGTGGTTTATTAGAAGAATGTTGCGAATTCCCTGGACAGCAAAAATAACTAATGAAGAATGTATGAGAAGAGCTGGAGAGACAAAAAAATCTTGTCAAAAAAATAAGAGAGATACAATATAATTTCATAGGACATGCAATGAGAAGAAGGGGGATTGAAAATATTATAACAACAGGAAAAACAGAGGGAAGAAGATCAAGAGGAAGACCGAGAGAAATGATACTGGACAGTCTGACAGGATGGTGTGAGAGGAGATCACCAACTGAACTGATGGCCTGCATGAAGTATCAGGTGCTCTGGAGAAGCATAATAGCCAATGTCAGTCAGCACAGCACCTGATGATGAGTGTATTCCCACAATTAAATGTCTTTCATAAAATTTGTTACAAACATAAAGGGAAAAAAAAACATTGCTTTTATCTCAAATATAAATTTCTTTCAATAATTTTACATTTATCGTGAAAAAATATGATATAGTCTAAACTGCTGATTAATAATAATTATGATCCAAAAGGGGACCGGTTAGAATGGTGGTTATAGCACTTGTCTAGCAACCAAATGGTTGAGGGTTCAAATCCCCAGCCGAGCGGGATTTTTTTTCAGACAAATACGGCACCGAGGTCGATCAAGCCTCATAAAATGGGTACCAGAGAAAATCTGGGAAGTCAAGGCAATGAGGAAATGAACTGACCACCCTACCTCATACGCTGATGGCCCAGCATAATGAGGTCTCTAACGCTTCATCCCCTACAGCATTTGCTATGGGACTATCTTTATCTTTATGATCCAAAAAAGTAATGATTAACAATTACGATCCAAATTATAATTATATATATATATATACACATAATTACTTGATAAATTTCTGCAACAATTATAAGTTTTGGCTATGAGTTATATGTAAAGAATGTAATATGAATCAAAGTGGTTATATTTATGCATAAATAATTCATACAAAAATCTTTTGTTTATGTCACCTACAAAAAAAAAATGTGCATCACAGCATTTATTGTTAAAACACAGCAGTCACAATGAATGATAACAAAGACTGTTTGTGTGTAACAGGTGTTATATGGCAGCCTAAAAGTTAAAGACACTCATTTCTTAGCTTTCACCAACAGTGAACTACACCTACATAAGCACAATCCCAAATGCCGTTTTTACACAAATATCTGAGATTTTGTTTCTCGAATGCACCGACTGCCACATCCAGTATTGATTGTGTAGCATTTTCCACAGTTCAAGGGTTACTGAATTATAAGACTCATCCTTTTATGTGAGAGTCTAGTTCAATATAGTTGTAACAGTTTTATACATAATGTCCCCCTGGGAACAACTGTGTTAAGAGCACACTTATGTTAACATAGTGTTTGTGAGACAGGGAACATAGATCTGTTTGCTTAAAAACTCTGACCAACTTCTATAGCCCAGAAACTTGTAGCAATCAACACTAATTGTAGTTGTTATTTTTGTAAAATGTAATGTCAGGTTGGTGGATGGATGGGGACATGGAGATCTCTGGCGGGGATGAGGGAAGTCTAGTGTGAAACCAATGAATCCAGGACGTGACAAGCCTATAGGTCTTTACAACAATGGCTATCAGAATGATGTAAACAAAACAGAGCCAGCAGACTATAGGTGGCGGGGAATGGATATCGTTGAAGCACTCATCAGATTCCTCATCTCAAAGTCGGAGTGTCTTTGTGGAACTGTCTCCAAACCATCTGACATGGAGAAGGGACTTACATACAGCCACCAGAGGCTGGAAAACAAAATTTTAGCCAGGCCAGCCACACTGTCTTCATGGCAATCCGAGCAAGGCCACAGTCTGCCCTAGCAAGGAAAGGTGCTGAAGTCGGAGTTACCCAGCCAAAAGGCGCATCGCAAAAATCAGGGTAACACGCATTATCGCTAATGAAATGTCTCTATCTGCAGTATTCAAACGTGGTGCTCGCCCTGTGAAGACTAACCAGGCAGGTGCAGTGCCGGGCCCCCTGCCTCGAAAGGGTCCACCCAGTGCTACTGGAGTTCCTCTCAGTTCGTCTTGTGGAGTCAGGAGACATGAGAGTAGAGCTACTGGCCAAAAAATACAGCGGAAGAAAACAGCCAAAAAGCAAGAACTTAAAATAATGCAGTGGAATGCTGAAGGTGTCAGCAGTGTTAGAGATGGCTATAGCAAAAAGGTGGAACTAGAGAACATACTTTTTGCCGAGCAGGTAAGTATATGCTGCATACAGGAGACACACCTAACCAAAGATGCCGCCTTTAAAATCAGAGGCTACCAGTGTTTTAGATCAGACCGACAGGACAGAAGAAAAGGAGGAGTACTCACACTTGTTAAGAATAACATCAGCGCATGTCAGGTGGGAGTGTTCATGGAAGGAGCCAAATATCAGATGATCCATCTAAAAAGTAGTAATACAGATTTCCACCTCCTTAACTATTACTGTCCTAATGACTGCCCACTTGCTTTAGAAACAATCCCACACAAAAAGAGAATGATGGTCTGTGGCGATTTTAACAGCCATTCCCAGAGCTGAGGCTATGACCACATAGACAAGAGAGGAGAGGAAGTTGAGAGCTGGCAGGATGATAATGGACTTCTCCTGATCAACCAGCCAATGGATTCCCCCAACATTTTACTCAAGGGCTTGGCGTACAACCTCAACAACAGATCTGGCATTCCACTCTCCAGATATGAAGTGGACCATTACACGTGAAGTTGGAAAACAACTTGGAGGTAGCGACCATCGACCAGTCTTCCTGACAATAGAAAATGAACTCCTTAACACCAGTAGCCCTCTCCCCAGATGGAACTATAAAAAAGCAAACTGGACAATGTACAGACATCGTACAGGTATCCTGGTGGGACAGCTGTCAATAGAAGGTAAGGATATTAACAGCATAGTGAAGGAATTAGATTATCATGAAGTTTATATGCACCCTTCCAAGAAAGTTTTCTCTACATTATCATGAAGTTTACTGTGTCTAAAATATTAAGTTTTCTCTCTTTAATCCTCAGATTATTATTACCATGTGAAAACTACGTTTGATAATAATACCAAATGTGATAAACTGTGCTGTTGAAATTTCAGCATTTACATACATATTTTACAAAACCACACTATCTCATACTTTTTTAAAAACTATGTTGTGTTTCTAGGACACTGTTAAGAGAGGCCAATTTAATAAAAGGCATAAAATCCCTTGATGAGGTTGGAAAGCTCGATGAAAACTGGAAATCTTGGCGAATACCATGTGAGCCCTATGTGACAATTAACAGCACGAGAAGGATGTACGATGTCAGGTTTCTAAATCTTCATATTTTTTCACATTTCACAAAAGCTTTTCATGTCTCATATGTTATAAAACCCTGACAGTTTTCCTTGTCGATAGCCAATGTTAAATGTTAAAACTGTTATTCCTGTTTAAAAAAAAAAGAAATTGTTTTTCAGCTTTTCGCTCTCTAAAACATTAAATAAATTTCTGGTTGTAAAAGGAGAAAATGTATAGGATTCATCAAAATAAACAAGAAAGAGATATAATTAATTAACAGCATTAGAAGCATAGTTAAATGAGGTAATTATAGTTCTAGACACATCAAAAACTATATAAAAAAGATGAGCAAAAAAAAAAAAAACCAAAACAAAAATATGATAATGACACAGATCTATGGATGAATCTTGTCCAGGTGTATCATTAATACAAGAGAGAGAGAGAGAGTGAGAGAAAGAAAGAGAGAAAGAGAGAGAGAGAGTGATGGGGGATCAAATGCAGCCAGTGTCAACTGTGAACACAGCACAGGATAATGAATATAAGCAAGTAACAGTTTTAAATTCAAAATACACAAGAGACAGATTTTAAACTTAATTTCTTCTCTTTTTTTTTTTCACTTCCACATATCAAACACAAATAACCTTCAAACATGAAAGTGAATAGTGCATTCTAGAACTATCATCACATTAATCTGTCACTGACTGATGTTTGTCAAGCACAACATTCTGATGTTTCATGATGTTTGTCAAGCACAACATTCTGATGTTCAAAAATGTTTATCAAGCACAACAATCTGATGTTTCATGATGTTTATCAAAACATAGCATATTTATAAAAAGATTACATAATTCTATAAGCTATAGCACATATATAAAAATGCAGAATTAAAAGAACCTTAAGTCCTGTTAAGCTATGTTTATTCAGCTGAAATACATGAATACTGTCAATAAAATTTGCCTATCTCGTGAAGCCACTGACAACAATTATAGAGGAAAGACGCTGGCGATGGTTGGGACATGTGTTCACTACCAAAAATAGCTAAGATGGACACCACAGGGGAACAGAAGTAAGGGTAGACCAAAAGAGACATGGAGAAGAACAACAGAAAGGATGTTGAGCAGTAGAGGGCTCACCTGGGCAAGAGCAGAAAAAAAGGCGAAGGACAGGCATTTGTGGAAAACCCTTGCGGAAGCCCCATGTGCCCTGGGCACTTAAGGTTCAGAGAGAGAGAGAGATCTCGTCTATAAAAGCTGTCTATATTTTTTCTTCTTCTACTAAGTTCTACTGAAGTTATTAAATAACGACATTTGTTATTAATGCAAATAAATGGTTTTATCTGTTATAAAAACCATGTTTGCAGACACTGCAACAAACAAACAAAAAAATATACATATATATATATATATTTCATAACGAAAAAATGTTGTACAGGTAAAATGGGCATTGTTTGCGTACATGGGATCCAACTAGAAGATCTTGATTTTGCAGATGACATAGCTCTTATCAGTGACAATGTGAATTCGATGCAAGAAATAACATATACTCTGTCTTCACAGGCTTGCAAAATAGGACCTGAAATTAACAATAAAAAAATACAAATAATGAAACTTCTCATTAATCAAGAAGGAAAAAAATACATAGAAGGAACAGCTGTTGAAGAAGTATGCCAATTTGCATACCCTGGCAGCTAAATAGACCAGGATGGGGACATCAGAAAGGAAGTTAGAATTAGAATTGCGAAAGCAGCATTGACCTTCAAGAATCCTGAGAACATATGGCATTCAAAAGCTATAAGCACAAAAACCAAGCTAAGATTATTCAATTCAAATGTAATATCCACCCTCACTTATGCATGCGAAAGCTGGAAAACAACTAATGAAATACACAACAAATTAGAATCTTTTGAAAATAAATGCCTAAGGAAAATACTCTGTATAAACTGGAACAAATTCAAGAACAACGCAGAGATAAGACAGATGAGCGAACAACAACCTATCTCATGGGTGATCAGAAACAAGGAGATGGACATAATGTCAGTCATGTGATGAGAAGAAACAGTGTGACACAGTACACAATAGAGCTAGAGGTGTGCCACCAAAGTTTTAGAGTAAAAAATATTTCTGACCAAATTACAGTGCATTAATGCATATTTATATGATAAATACCTGCCAGGTAGAGAACCCACGGCAGTTTAGTTATTAGCTCCTGTCGAGTGCAAGCTGAAATGATCAGAGATCTGTGCTTCCAAGCAGGCTCATATTTCACATTGAAAAAAGAGTACTTTGAATAATAAAACTTGAAACTGCTATCTTTCTTTCCACTGTCAGTGTATGGTAAATATATCACTTTTATATGGGGACAAATACGAGGCAATGTGTCTTGCATTTATCTCCCACATAGAACTATATTCAGCACTAAATTGTACCGACACCATATACGTAAAAAAAAAAGAAGAAATATTAATTGTGTCGTCATATGATGCCAAAATGTTCCACTGTAACAATTAACGGACAGTAACATTTTACGTCATCAAATTAATGCCAGTGTTTTCCCACACCGTTAATTACTGACCAAAAACATAACCAACATAACCAGATAAGCTTTCACCTGGAAACCCCAGGGAAAGAGGAAACAAGGAAGACCTAAATACACCTGGCAAAGGAGTAATGAGGCTGAGATAAAAAAAATATCTGGAGACAGATAGAAGAAACAGCCCCCCAGGATAGAAATAAATGGAGAGTCTTTGTTGATGGCCTATGCCCCAGATAAGATTAAAGGAGCTAAGGGAGGAAGTTCTTAACCTACCTGCGGACTGGCTTCATAATATGTTAACTGGCTCTCTGTCAGTTCGAACAACCTGTGCTTGTAACTCTCCGCTGACAATATTTTTCTTTTAATTACAGCTTTCTTGCAGAGCACACCTGTCTTTATAATTGGGCCAAAAAGTCCGTTATACAGGACCTGCTCCTCACCTCCAGGAGACGAAAATGGTACTGACATCTTCAAATTAATGTAACTACAAGTTCCTGTTATGACCAACAAAAAAAATAATTATGCAATTACATACAAAATAACATTCACACATTTGAATGAACAACAAAATACAAGAGGGAAAAAAAGATCAAGTTAATCATTTAGAGTCCTTACAGTACAGATAGCAGGAGAACTGGTCAAAGTATACAGGCAATAAATATGATCCATTCTTTTAAAGGTTCAGAATCGGACTCCAGCGCCATTGCATTCAGGACAGTACCAAACATTCTCCGCTGCATCCATCAAAGAATATGCTTGATTATAGTTCCCATCAAGTGTTGGTTCTTTACAAAGCATTTTCTGCCACACAGTTCACATTTCCTACTAGCATCCTTAATTTGTCCCATCTCCAGCAATTGCTTCATAATTACACTGTTCTTACATCCTCGCTCTTCATCTTTCCAGTCTTTCTAATACAGCTTTAGCAATGTTTCCCTTTGTCCATTCTCACTCTGCTAATTACTTTAACCTGCCCAGCAAGTCTGTCTGCCATTTAATTGTAATTCATTTCTTTGCTAGGAGGTGAACATACAGACATAGATGGGTGGACAACATCAAGTGATGGAAAGGAACCAGCCTGGCCAAATGCAAGAAACTGAGCAAAGTAGAAATTTACTGCAGCCAACCTTCCATGAGGTGAAGGCACAAAATGATAATGATGATGATGATGACCATGCAGTACTCAAGCTGAATGAGACATGGGTCAGTGACCCCACAGATGACTGGTTGCACGAGGGTTGATCAACTACAGCTGACCAAGACACTCTTCTACATAAAAATGTTGCCCCTAGAAGCAGAGAGTTGTCTGGCTGAGTGAATGGTTGTCACAATGAGATGGTGCAACCAGTCCTAAAAATATATCAAGCTGAAGTGATATGTGTCTGGCTTTGCAAGGCATATACCCTATATTGTGTATATGCCCATTAATTAATAAATCTGTTTCTACTTTTGTTTCAAATATATTTAACATTTTGTTATCACACCTTCACTGCAGTGACTTCATGTATATTTATATGTCTGAGTGGTGAAGTGGTTAGTGCACTGGTCTCTCATGCCGAAGGTCAGGGGTTTGAATCCGGCCGGAGCCCAGTCACCCAGCTGTAGAAATTACCTTTACCTTTATTTAATTATACCCATCCCCATGGGAACAACTGTGTTAAGAACATACTTATCTTAACATAGTCTTTGTTTGCTTAAAAACTCTGACCTATGAGGGGTGATTGATAAGTCCTCGGGATAAGGTACAGATACTTAAAACACAGTTGATATTAGGTGCATTTGTAGATCAGGTTAATGTAAGATTAAACACCAAGTTTCAAGAAATTAAATGCAACCAATTTTTTTTGTAAGGTTCAAGTGGAACACAACAGGCTGTAGAAAAGAGGTCGATATTTTACCAAAAAAATTGGTTCAAGTGGAACACAACAGGCTGAAGAAAAGAGGTCGATTACATGAAACTCTAAAGAGGACATTATTAAGAGAGGCCAGCTATCTATCTATCTATCTATGCCTCTGACCCCTCGTGGAGCATAGGCCGCCAACAAGAGCTCGCCAGGCAGTTCAGTCCTGGGCCACTCTTTCCAACTGTCTCCATGTCTGGTTCATTATTTTGATGTCCGTGTCCAGACTAAGAGGACATAATATCCCAGGATGAGACTGAAAGAGTCGCTGAAGACAGGAAATCTTGGCAAACTACTATGCGGGCCTTATGTGATTTTTTAGTGGCACAGGAAGGATGTAAGTAAGTGCCATTAAACGTATGTACGAGGGATGATTGATAAGTTCTCGACCTAAGGTACAAAGGATTATTTGTGGACAACTTTTTTGGGTTATCTCAACATAGTCCCCTTGCAAGTTTATGCACTTAGTCCAGCAATCCTGAAGCATACGGATCCCTTCTTTATAAAAGTCAGCATCTTGTGCCAGCATGAATGATGTCATCATCTGAAGCAAATTTGCAACCACCAAGCTCCTTTTTGAGATTAGTAAACAGGTAATAGTCTGAAGGGGCCAAATCTGGGGAATAAGGATGTTCAAGAAGCTGGAAGCCACATTCATGAATGGCAGCCATTGCACTGCCAAATTGTGAACTGGAGCATTGTCTTACTGAAAGATAAAAGGGGTGGCGACTGCAGTAAAACTGGTTAATATAAATAAGGTAGATAGAGGTGTATGGTGCAGTTTTACAAAGTGAGGGAGGAAGTGAGCAAGGTGAGAAAAAAACGAATATAAAGTATGCGAATGTATAAATGAAAAACATACAACATCCGATATTTCGGCGTGAGCCTTATTCGAGGATACATGCAAAACAAAATACAAACATATATAACTTATCTGAAGCGTCTTGCTCTCAGTAAAGCAGAAATGTGTGTGGAAGAAGGAGGAGGAGGAAAAAAAAAACCCCTGCTGCCTACAGACAAAAGATTCCCGATATAGCCAATCATAGCGAAGAAGCGGAGAGAGAGGAGGAGAACAAGTGGGAGAAAGGGGTTGGGGGAAGGCAATAGAAACATGATAGCCGCTAGAGGTGTCGGGGGGGAGGGGAGAGAAAAGAGGACACGAGAGATAATGAATGAAGAACTTAAACACCTACAGGGAGGAAATGTGAAACTGGTGAATGGGACAAGACCAATATGTTGGCAGAGAAGGAAATAGGATGGTAGTAGGGAGGGGTAGCATAGAGAAAGAAAGTAGAGTATAAAAAAGGCCAGTGGAAAAATAAAGAAGTTACAGAAAGCTGTAGGCCTAGAACAGTGCCTTATTTTCCAGACTGGCTGTCTCCACCCAGCTGGAATTAACAATGTCTTCAGCTTTCTGTAACTTCTTTATTTTTCCACATTTTTACAAAAAAAATTGGTTGCATTTAATTTCTTGAAACTTGGTGTTTAATCTTACATTAACCTGATATACAAATGCACCTAATATCAACTGTGTGTTTCAAATATTTGTACCTTATGCCGAGAACTTATCAATCATCACCCCAGTGTGTGTGTGTGTGTGTGTGCATGCGTGCTTATATATATATATAAATAAATATTTTTGTGTTATAATAATAACCTTTTGAAACCTTTTGTTATTTAGATGGTATTAACTCAGATTTGTATTTGTTAATTTTTAATGCTGAATTAAAAATACTGATTTTGTTGACCAAAAGGACCATCTATTTTCATTATTTTAAAATACATATTGATGCATGCAAACAATCGTCTTTAAATTAAAGATAATTCTGAAACTGCTGTTGGAATGTCACCTGGACCAAATCTGTTCTAAAGTGCACAAGAATAACTAAAAATGTTATGTTGGGATCACACAGACATGTCAAAACAAGTCAATGTCAATAACTTAAAAAAGAAAAAAAAAGCATATATTCTGGATCTGGGGTAAAGCTGAGGCGACCATCCCCAACCCAGCACGTCACAGGTGGCGATTGGTGAAAGTCCTCCAGATATGGAGGATCCCTGTGAATAAGGAGTTATCCAAATAAGCAGGCGCGGACCAACTGGCGGTAGACTCAGAGAACAAGGTGGGGTAGTAGGTGGCTCTACTGCTCCTACAAAGTGCCTCAGGTGCTCAGTGAAGGGAATACCTGGCGGGTAAGAGGTGCCTTAAAACCTCTTGCTTCCGCTGCCTTGCGGGTAGGACAGGAAGTCCAAAGGCTAGCAGAGAGTCCATACACAAACCAACAGAAGGTAACGGGAAACCACTGTTGTAGCTCCCAAGAACAATTATGCTTATTCAGAGTAATAGATTTGTCATGAATGACGTTAATAGATGTTCCTCTGGAACAGCCTCATCCGGTAGGGCAGCTCACGAGCCACAGGTGAGGCCAGATCGTCATCAAGCTACTGGTGGCAAAACTAACAAGTTCAAAATAGAACTTTATTCCAGGCTGGAAAATTAGAAAATGTTGAGAGGGAAATGGAAAGGATGAAGATATTAGGAATAAGTGATTTCCATACCCACTGGAAAATACTGCAAAAACTATGATGCAGAAGTTAGGGCAATTATTGCTGCAGTTGAAAAACTATCAGACTCCAGAATTGATACATGTCCTGTAGTAATTCTCACAGATGCAAGATCAGTACTGGAAGCTCTTCAGTGCAACAAACTACCAAACCTTAAGGAAGCCGTGTCAAAAATTGGCTTACAACATGGAGTCACTTTGCAATGGATTCCCTCCCACTGTGGGATACCAGGCAATGAGAAAGCTGACCATCTGGCCAAAGAGGGCACTGAAATGAAGCAACCAGACATACCAATCACCTATAATCAGAAGAAATGCATGATAAAAACCTACAGGAAGCCACAAACACCACCACATGATGACTATCACATGCTAAACAGAAAGGAACAAGTCACCATCTTCCGTCTCCGAACAGGACACACCCGGCTCCGAAGTCATATGTATACAAAGTTTAAGGTTGGTACTACTAATCTATGTACATGTGCCCATGTGCCTCAAACTGTGGAACATATCCTCCAGAGCTGCACCAACTATGAGACACTGAGAAATAATTACTGGCCCACTGAAACCACTAAAGAAGATAAGCTCTACGGTTCCATACATGAATTACAAAAAACAGTGAAATTTATCCAAGAGACAGGACTACAGATATAGACAGACAATGCGAACGAAGAAGAAAAAGAAGAAGAAGGAATAAGTGAAGTTAGATGGACAGGTGCAGGGAAGATAAACTCTGATAAATATACAATAATATATTCAGGAAGTGAGAAACATGAATGAGGAGTAGGAGTAATATTTGACGAACAAACAGCAAGGACAACTGTAGGATATTTGAACATCTCGGACCAAGTCCTGCTACCCCAACTGAAAGGACAACCAATAAACATAAATATACAAGTGTACGCTCCAACATCTGAAAGTTCTGAAGAAGATGTACAGATATTTTATAATGACATAGAGACAGCCCTAAAACACAAAGTCACATGAAGTTACCATAGTCATGGGAGATTTTAATGCCAAAGTTGGTAAAGGAAGAACTTCAGACATCATTGCTGACTATGGACTAGGGGAGAGGAATGACAGCGGTTGTAAATTAATTGAATGGGCAAGAATACACAGCATGGTTGTAGGAAACACCTGGTTTAAACAACATCCTCGAAGACTGGCAACATGGTGCAGCCCAGACAAAAAAACTTTTAACCAGATAGACTACATATTAATCAACAAATGATTCCGCAATGCATTACTGACAACAAAAACCATGCCAGGAGCTGACTACAATAGTGACCATGATCCACTCTGTGGAAAAATTAGAATAAACCTAAAGAAGGTATGCAGAAAAGTGAGAAACACCAAACTGAATACAGACCTCCTTAAAAATGACCAAGAACTGTGAGAATAATACAAAGTTATTATAACAAATAGATACAATGCAATAGCAAAGATAAACAGTATAGATGAACAATGGGCAATGTTAAGAGATTCTATCCACCAAACTGTTAAGAAGATAATACCACCAAAAAAAGAAGCCCCTAAAAATAAATGGATGACAGATGACATCTTAGGACTGATGGACAAGAGGAGGAGGAGTAAAAATAACGAGGAAAATTATAGCAACATAAATAAAGAAATAAGACACAAATGCAGAGAAGCAAAAGAAGTGTGGTTAAATGAACAGTGCAGACAGATAGAGGACTCTCATAATAATGACAGCAAAAACATGCACAAACGAATTAGTGAACTCACAGGCAGGAAAACAAAATATACAACAGGATGCCTGAAATCGAAAGCAGGTAAAATGTTAATGGGAAAAGAAGACACTGTGGACAGAGTATATCGGTGAGCTATACGGAGGAGGAAGACCAGAATTAACACCAAATACTGAAAACTGTGATGGACCACCAATACTTGAAGATGAAATCACAGATGCCATCAAACACATGAAGAAAGGAAAAGTGACTGGGCCTGATAATATAACAATAGAAGAAATAGAGGCACTGGAGGAGACAGGAATAAAAATAATAACCAAGTTACTGAATGACATTTACAACAGTGGTTATATCCCAAGTGACCTGATTAAATCCACGTTTATAGCACTACCAAAGAAACCAGGTGCAAAGGAATGTGATGACCACCAGACTATCAGCCTCTCATGTCACATAACGAAGCTACTTCTGAGAATCATTATGAGAAGAACAAGGAAAAAGATAAAAATGGAAATAGCAGATGAACAGTTTGGATTTGTTGAAGGAAAGGGAACACACAATGCCATTTATGCTTTACAAACACTAACAGAAAGAGCTTTAGAAGTACAGAAAGATCTCTACTTATGCTTCATTGATTACACCAAGGCATTCGACAAGGTGAAGCATAATGAAATTATTAAAATGCTTGAAGACATCAATATAGATGGCAAAGACCTGAGGATTGTAAAACATCTATACTGGCAGCAAGAAGAAGCAATTTGAGTTGAAAACAGAACTGGAAAATATCAACCTATAAAACAAGGGATGTGACAGGGATGTGTACTATCTCCAGACCTTTTTTCTCTGTACAGTGAGAATATTCTAAGAACAATCATCACAGAACCAGGCATAAAAATTGGAGGATACAATATTAACAACCTTCGGTATGCTGACGATACCGTACTGATAGCTGAGAACCAACAAGACCTGCAAAATCTCTTGGATAAAGTGGCCAAAGAAAGTGAACAGAAAAGCCTTACTTTGAACATCAAAAATACAGAGACTATGGTTATATCTAAAAAAACAGAACCCACCAGCACGCAGTATAAAATTAAACGGAACTATTCTAAAGCAGGTGCAGAAATTTAAATACATTGGAGCAGTAATAACTTCAGATGGGAAATGCAGAACAGAAATTAGGAATAGAATAGGCCAAGCAAAGACTGCATTTCAGAGAATGAGAAACATATTATCCAACACATCCTTATCAATGAATGTTAAAAAACGAGTCCTAAAATTCTATATTGAACCTATCTTGTTATATATATGTGAATCATGGACAATAGGCAAGTCTGCACAAAAATCATTGGAAGCAGCAGAAATGTGGTTTATTAGAAGAATGTTGCGAATCCCCTGGACAGCAAAAATAACTAATGTAGAATGTATGAGAAGAGCTGGAGAGATAAAAAACCTTGTCAAAAAGATAAGAGAGAGACAATGTACTTTCATAGGACATGCAATGAGAAGAGGGGACATTGAAAATATTATAACAACAGGAAAAATAGAAGGAAGAAGATCAAGAGGAAGACCAAGAGAAATGATACTGGACGGTCTGACGGGATGGTGTGAGAGGAGATCACCAAGTGAGCTGATGGCCTGCATGAAGGATCGTGTACTCTGGAGAAGCATGATAGCCAACGCCAGTCGGCACGGCACCTGATGATGATGATGATATTCAGGATGATGCTGCTACAATTTTAAATCATGTGTTGTAGGCTGTGAAAGAGATGCACCACAGAGTCCTGGCAAAAGTGTACTCCAGAATGTTCCAACAGGACACACAAGTTTGTGAAAATCTCTCTCTCTCTGAACCTTAAGTGCCCAGGGCACATGGGGCTTCCGCAAGGGTTTTCCACAAATGCCTGTCCTTCGCCTTTTTTTCTGCTCTTGCCCAGGTGAGCCCTCTATTGCTCAACATCTTTTCTGTTGTTCTTCTCCATGTCTATTTTGGTCTACCCTTACTTCTGTTCCCCTTTGGTGTCCATCTTAGTGCTATTTTTGGTAGTGAGTTGTCCATCATTTGGAGCACATGTCCCAACCATTGCCAGCATTTTTCCTCAATAATTGTTGTCAGTGGCTTCATCTGCATTTCTGCCAATAAGATGTTATTTCTTATGGTGTTTGGCCAAAATATTTTTCTAATTCTTCGTAAACATTTAGTCTGGAAAGAATTTAACTTGTTTTCTATGGTTTTGGTGATTTTCCAGCATTCACTTCCATAGAGTAGTACACTTAGAACATTACTCTTAAATATCCTGATTTTCATATTTATGCTTAGTTTTTTTTTATTTCCATATAGTCTGCAGCATTGCAAAAGCCTGGTTTGCTCTAGTAAGTCTGCTGTTGATGTCCTCTGTGCTGTCTCTATTTTCTACTACTCTACTGCCAAGGTATACAAATTCGTTGACCTCCTCCACTAACTTGCTATCTACTCTGAGTACATTTCTGTTGTTCACATTTTGCTTCATTAACTTTGTCTTTCCTACGTTGATCTTTAGTCCTATGTTGTTTGCATTCTGAGTTAGCTTGTTTATTTTATCTTGCATATCTTTGTGACTGCTTGATAATAGACAAATGTCGTCCGCAAAGTCAAGGTGCTCCAGCACTGTGTCAAGGGTCCATTGTAATCCTCTGCGTTTGTCTGATGTTGCCTCCTTCATTAACCAATCTACTGCCAAGATAAATAATGTTGGTGATAGTACACATCCCTGTTTCACTCCTCTTTGTACTCTAAGCTGCTGGAGGTATATTCTCCACAGATCACTTTGCACTGAAAACCCTCATATAGGGCTTTGATTACATTTACTATCTTATAGGGGAGGCCATGTTTGTGAAAATAATTACAAGTAAATAAACAACCATGTACTATCAGAAGCATTTACATGGTCTTGGGGGGGGGGGGGGGGGGGGGAAAGAAAACGGGGTAGATACAAATATATTACTAAGAACACAAAATAGCTGTTCAATGAGTATTTATCACAAATATACAATCAACATTAAAGGTATAAAATTAACCATGCAACATTTTGCTAAAATCTAAGATCACATAACAGAAGCTTTCCAGGCTGACTTTATTCAAGAACAAGGAAACAAATTTTGAAAGCTTAACCACCATTAAATACATCTGGTTTTTCAGTTTTATGTACATAATCAATTTCCTTAGTGCACCACTAAGATGAAAAAAAAATACATTACAGATCTCACCCCTATAATAAAAAAAATCACACATGTAATGCTGAAATTATCATGGCAAATAGCCTCATGTATAAATCTTATTATTGCAGTAATGTGAATAAGTTAAAAGTCACTGTCTACAGTTCTCTGACAGGAAACCCTATTGCAGAGAATAAACAACTATAGATTTCTACATCTTCAAGAACTGGACTCTCAAACAGGTTTAAATTAAAAAAAAAAAAAATAGCTACATCTGGTAGGTGCACTATTTTAGTTGTTTGTATAGTCCATTTGGCATCATGCATCACTCTCTTTTTTTAAAAATTCATCTGAAAGTTTACATTCTGAACACAGAACTTCAGGATCTTATGTTAGAATGTCAGTCAGACTCACTCAGCATTGACGCTAGTCAGTCTGTCTTCTCAATGCACAGTTCTGTTTCTAGGAGATGCAGATACTGCTTGCAGATTCATCATCTGAGAATAATTTGATTATCTCCCTCCTGAAATTCTGTTTTTCTCTAATAGTATTTCTGCTCAGATCTGTTATTTATTAACCAGTATAACATTTCTCTGTGAGACCTGGACACTTAACAAAACAGCTGAGAAACACATAAATGCCTTTGAATATAAATGCTACAGAAGAGTTCATCAAATATCATGGACACAGAAAAGAACAAATATATCCATACTACAAGAACTTAATATTGAAGAAGGCTGGCTAGTAAAGAGGATTAAACAGAGAAAACTTAAATATTCTGGACACATTAAACGTCATGATAATCTAGAGAAGACCGTATTGGAAGGGAACATAATGGGAAAAAGAAAGAGAGGAAGACCAAGGTGAAGATGGCTGCAGACATCATTGATGACCTGCAAATGGATGCATCAGCAGCAGGCTATCTTGGTCAACCGAGAAGCCTACAGGAGAGCTGTTATGGAGGCAAAGTTCTGCAAGGGACAAGCAAGTGAATGAATGAATGAATACATTTTCCTTTGCATGTGGGATTTTTCCTTTTTTTATCCCTGTGTGACTCAGGTTTTCAAAGCAATGTCTTCACATTTCATGAGTGAAGAATTCAATGGCAAAAAGAAATTATAAGAAACAGTATTAAGTGTAAATCTGTTACATTATGCCAATGGTAAGATTTACATTAATGAAAATAAAACAAAATTATACCTGAACATGTGAACTGGCAGAGATATTGACATGATCAAGAATATCTGTTTACTAGCAACAATGGAAGAACATTTCCAACAAAAATGACACAATGTGAGCTGAATGTTTCAAGACTGTTCACTGAAATGTTCAATCTCCAAGTGGATCTCTAGTTTGCTCTGTAGACAGAAGTAAATCTGTATGATGTTGGTTTATAACAGTAGGAAAAAAACTCTGTCCACTTCAAGTTGTTCATTTATATGTTCTGTTATCCACTTTCTGTTCCAGACTTTTCCTCAGATATCACTCATACACAAATTAGAATTTAGTTTTCTTCCTTTACATACGCAATTAAGGTTATGTGAAAGTCAAACAAACGACATTCAGAGTAACCTTAAGATAGACAATATTCTTACATCTTACTTCCTTCCTGTGCTGTTAAATGTCACATAGGGCTCGCATGGTAGTTCACAAAGTTTCTCTGTTTTCAGCAAGCTTTTCAACATTATCTATCAAAGGATTTTATGCCTACTAATCTGACCTCTCTTAACACTGTTCTCTTTTAGAGTTTCACATGGCTGACCTTTTTCTTCGCTCTGCTGTATTCCATTTGATAGCTTGTTTTGGGATTGTTTTCTCTCATCATGTGGCCAATATATGTCCATCTCCTTATTCTGAATACCAGTGAGACAGGTAGTTGTTCATTCATCTGCTTAATCTCTGCATTGTTCTTGAATTCGTTCCACTTTATACCATGTATTTTCCTTAGGAATGTTTTCAAAAGAGTCTAATTTTTTGTCTACTTCTTTAGCTCTTTTCAAATTTTATTAGCATAAATGAGGGTGGATATTACATTTTAAATGAATAATATTACCTTTGTTTTTGTGCTTATAATTTTTGAATGTATATTTTCTTAAGATTTTTTAAGGTCAATGCTGCTTTTGCAATTCTAACTTCCTTTCTGGCATCACCATCCTGGTCTATGTTGCTGCTGAGTTTTGCAAACTGGTTTACTTCTTTAACAGAAAGTATAAACAAGGACTCGCCAGGGACAGGAAAAATTGGCGAACTACTTTGCGACCCCTATGTAATGTTTAACGGCACGGGAAAGATATAAGATAAACATGGAAAAAAGTAGGAACAGCTTCATTACTTAACAAGCACACAGCCGTGACATTTTGGTGTGAACCATAATTATACAAAAACACACAGAACAAAGAAATAAAGAGAGAAGATAAAATATAAATTCACATGAATGCTATGTAAAATACAGGAACTGACAAAAAAACAGAATAAAATAAAATGAATGTAGCACTTAGCTGTGACTTGTAAGAGAATGTTTAAATGGAGACTTGTGATGTATGATAAGTGGGTTGAAGTGAGGAGGGAGAGAGGGGAATGAGGGAACTGTGGAAAGGGGAGGGGTGATAAAGCGGTAATCTAGCCTGGAGAAAGTGGAATAGGTCGGGGCAGAGCAATAGCTGGGGTAGAGGGGTTGTAATCTGAAGCTGTAAGGAGGTTCTGAACTATGTGTTTCAAGTGACAATGGCGTAGAGGGAATATGATGTGGAAGAGGGGAATGTTAAGTGTAGCTGAACTGCAAGATCAAACCAGTGGTCCCAGCAACCCATACTCCTGAATGTAGCGGTTCTCAAGTGCTAAGTGACTTCTGTCATCAGTGTGACATTGCTTGATGGCTGTTACCAGAAATCAGATTTGCCTCTGTGGTTGGAGCCAGTGAAATATTAGGGACTGGTTTCAAAGAATGCAGTATCCATGACCAGTTTCACCAGTATAAGTTATCCTGCATCTTTTGCTTACAGTGGCATATATATAATAGAGAAGATAAATGGTATTTTATCTTCTCTCTCTATTCTTTGTAGTGTGTTTCTGTATGATTACGGTTCACACTAAAATGTCACAACTGTGTGCTCATTAAGTAATAAACCTTTTCCTACTTTTTTTTTTTTTTTTTCCCAGTTTATGCATTTTATTATCACAGCATTACTGCATTGGCTTCATGTATAGTTATGTGGTTAGTTTCATATACTTATAGACTAATTATTCATGTTTTACTTCTTCAACAGGTGTTCACTCTATATATATTTTTCTTTCTTGATTAATGAAATTATTAGAGTACACATAAATTCTTTGACAGTGTCAACAGAGATGCACTGTGGAAAATCCTAAGATGGCATGGCCTCCCCCATAAAATAGTTAATGTAATCAAAGCCCTATACGAGGGTTTTCAGTGCAAAGTTATCTGTGGAGAACATACCTCCAGCAGCTTTAGGGTACAAACAGGAGTGAAACAGGGATGTGTACTATCACCAACATTATTTATCTTGGCAGTAGACTGGTTAATGAAGGAGGCAACATCAGACAAACGCAGAGGATTACAATGGACCCTTAACACAGTGCTGGAGCACCTTGACTTTGCGGACGACATTTGTCTATTATCAAGCAGTCACAAAGATATGCAAGATAAAATAAACAAGTTAACCCAGAATGCAAACAACATAGGACTAAAGATCAACGTAGGAAAGACAAAGTTAATGAAGCAAAATGTGAACAACAGAAATGTACTCAGAGTAGATAACAAGTTAGTGGAGGAGGTCAACGAATTTGTATACCTTGGCAGTAGAGTAGTAGAAAATGGAGACAGCACAGAGGACATCAACAGCAGACTTACTAGAGCAAACCAGGCTTTTGCAATGCTACAGAATATATGGAAATCAAATAAACTAAGCATAAATATGAAAATCAGGATATTTAAGAGTAATGTTCTAAGTGTACTACTCTATGGAAGTGAATGCTGGAAAATCACCAAAACCATAGAAAACAAGTTGAATTCTTTCCAGACTAAATGTTTACGTAGAATTAAAAAAATATTTTGGCCAAACACCATAAGAAATAACATCTTATTGGCAGAAATGCAGATGAAACCACTGACAACAATTATTGAGGAAAGACGCTGGCGATGGTTGGGACATGTGCTCCGAATGACTGACAACTCACTACCAAAAATAGCACTAAGATGGACACCACAGGGGAGCAGAAGTAAGGGTAGACCAAAAGAGACATGGAGAAGAACAACAGAAAGGATGTTGAGCAATAGAGGGCTCACCTGGGCAAGAGCAGAAAAAAAGGCGAAAGACAGGCATTTGTGGAAAACCCTTGCGGAAGCCCCATGTGCCCTGGGCACTTAAGGTTCAGAGAGAGAGACACATAAATTGGCTACAATCACAGAAATCACTAGAAATGATGTTGAACCCCTGGAAACCCCCACCCCCTACACAAAATGGCTGTTAGATTAAAATAGGCAGAAGTCCACAGGAATGCATGTAACAATAAAACATGAAATGCCTGTTAATATTAACATAATTGGCATGCTATTCTTGTAGTATCACCCTAGAAATCTTTTCTAAGTATGGGTGATTATAACTATTTAGGATGCTCTGTTTTGGATGTTCCCATTTTCTCTTCTGTGTGAATCATGGTCTATGAATAAGAGAGTACAGCAAGAAATGGAGGCCATGGAAATGTGGTTTACAAGAAGGATGTTGAAGTACCATGGGCAGCCAAGAAAACCAATGAAGAAGTCTTAAGAGAGGCTGGAGTTAAAAAGCAAATTATAGCAAAGATCAGAGGCAGACAAGTGAGATTTATAGGACATTTCCCGAGAAGAGGAAAATTGGAACACACTGTGGCAACTGGAAAAAGTGAAGGAAGAAGAAACAGAGAGAAAAGTTACTGGATGGGCTGTCAGTGTGGCTAGGAAGAAAGTCACCGGCGGATTTCATAATCAAGTCTAAAGACAGGGAATTGTGGAGAGAAATGATCGCCTACGCCATGCAGCATGGCACTTGAATTGAACTGAATTTTCTCTTCCAGGAAATTCCCCTCATCTGCAGATAAATTTGTTTTGTTTTGCTACTGCATATTGATAAAGTATGGGAAAAAGGTCTGCTGTGGAAACTAAGAAACTGCAATGTGAATGGAAGACTGTACAACTGGATAAAGTCCTATTTACACAATAGAAGAGCTAGAGCAGTAATGGATGGACACAAAAGCCAGAAAGTACTTCTGCGACACGGTGTACCACAAGGAGGAGTCCTTTTGCCTACACTATTCCTTGTATTCATTAATGACCTGGTCAAGGAACTTCCCTATGGAATCAAAGCGGCACTGTATGCAGATGATCTGGTCATGTGGTGTACAGATGAATATGCGACAGTTGCTACACAGAGACTCCAAAGAGCAGCAGACATCTTGACATCATGGACAAACAAATGGTGTGTAAGTATCAACACAGAGAAATCAAGTACCACTCTGTTCACCCTCTCATCTAAACAGAAAGCAGGTAAGATCTTTGTAAATGAAATACCCTTAAGGATGGGCAACCAACCCACTTACTTAGGAGTGACTCTTGACTCAAAACTGACATGGAAGCAACACATCAACAGTGCAGAAGCAAAAGCCAGAAGAAAACTAGCCATATTAAGAAAATTGAGTGGAACCACATGGGGAGCTAGTGAAAGAATCCTCAAGAATGTATATCAGCAAAGTATTCTACCACATTTAGAATATGGCTCAACATCTTGGTGCACAGCATCAAACACTACGCTGCATAATCTAGACAAGGTTCAAAATCAGTCACTACAGATTATCACAGGTGCCATGAGGTCCACACCAATAGTAGAAATGCAGAAAATAGTTGGTGTTCAACCGCTAAAGGAACGTAGAGACACAAAGGTCATGACCATGGGAGAAAAATTCCTTAGCTCTGTAAGCCATCCCCTGAAGGAGACATTCAATAACTTGGCATTAGGATGGCTTAAAAGAAGCAGCTTCATTCATCAGGCCAAGCATATGCGTAAGCTGATACCTGACCTTCCAACTGTAGTCGCTCCATTATCATCTGTACCAGAGCATACACCATGGAAAGAAGCTGATTATACACAAATAACTATTCAGACTGAAGTGAAAGGTGTGCAGAATGGTGAGATGCAGAGCAGTCTTGTAAGATCAACAGCCACACTTAGTGTTCTAGATGACAAATATCCATGTGACACCTGGATACATGTGTATACAGATGGATCTGCACATAATGCCATAAGGAATGGAGGGGCAGGAGCATATATTGAATATCCAAACAACACCATTGACAAGATTTCCATACCCACTAGTAAATACTGCAACAACTTTGATGCAGAAGTTAGGGCAATTATTGCTGCAGTTGACTCCAGAATTGATACATGTCCTGTAGTAATTCTCACAGATGCAAGATCAGTACTGGAAGCTCTTCAGTGCAACAAACTACCAGACGTTAAAGATGCCTTGACAAAAATTGGCTTACAACATGGAGTCACTTTGCAATGGATTCCCTCTCAATGTGGGATACCAGGCAATGAGAAAGCTGACCATCTGGCCAAAGAGGGCACTGAAATGGAGCAACCAGACATACCAATCACCTATAATCAGAAGAAAAGCATGATAAAAACCTACAGGAAGCCACAAACACCACCACATGATGACTATCACATGCTAAACAGAAAGGAACAAGTCACCATCTTCCGTCTCCGAACAGGACACAGCCGACTCCGAAGTCATATGTATACAAAGTTTAAGGTTGGTACTACTAATCTATGTACATGTGCCCAGGTGCCCCAAACTGTGGAACATATCCTCCAGAACTGCATCAACTACGAGACACTGAGAAATAATTACTGGCCCACTGAAACCACTAAAGAAGATAAGCTCTACAGTTCCATACATGAGTTACAAAAAACAGTGAAATTTATCCAAGAGACAGGACTGCAGATATAGACAGACAATGCAAACGAAGAAGAAGAAGAAGCTACTGCATATTAAAGTCTTCTTTAGAGTCACAACCCGAGTTGCAGAATATCTTTGGCTTGGATCAAGTTAACTCTTTCCATGCTTATCGTCATAGAGCTGACGCTTCCGGTTTCTGACGTGGTTTGTTTCATTAAAAATGCAGTGTAACTATTTAGATTGTAAACATTTAGTGCGCATGGCCAGTGAACCTCTTCATAATGGCCCAAGAGTGCTTAATTACGAGGGAGAAAATTGAAGTCTTCTGCGAGAAATTTCAATTTTTGGTGATGCAGATAGGGGTAGATTGTATGGATATGCCCTGTGACCAGACCACTGTTCTTGAATGTATCCCAAGTAGATCTAGACATATAAGATAACTGGAGAAGTAGTTAGAAGGTTATTTCAGACATTATTTTACCGATAATGTAACATACTATCACAAGATGAGACCGACAGGTAGATCTAGGAATCTCACATGGTAAGTACTGCACCCTAAGACCTATCCGATGGTAAGCTGGACACAATCACTGTCTAAAAACATCACATTACTTCTTTCTTCCTAAAAAACTCTGCATTTATGAAATCTTCATACATTTAGTTATATTTTGAAACATAATAGGTACACAGATGTACACGGAAATACTGTTTTTCATTCAATTTTGCAACTATACCCCCTATACATATCAAGACCCACGCTTTTAATCCGACATCCAACTGAACGTCCGTGTTTCTTCCTGAGGCACAGAAAGAGTTAAGTTACATATGTTTTTCTTTTAATAAAAAGTTACAGTCAAGAAACATGTGTTGAAGTTCCATATCTCCTGTAAAGGACATTTTTTTTAATGCTGCATTCTCTTCACATTCTAAAAGTAGACAGAATGTGCGAGTTGGACTTTTATCCAGGTCAGCTGATTATGCGAATTAGGCTATAAAACATCTGTAGAAAAATAACATATTTCCTTCTCTGGAACCTTGCAACAAAAGCAAAGATAATGACTCATATGTTAACATCTCACAAAGATAATGACTCATATGTTAACATCTCATATCACTCAGCTCATAATGCAGACAGTAAAATTATGAGCCATAATGGTCAAAACATAAAAGAAGAAAATGACAGATCTTGGACATATATTTAACACATGTTTATACTGTAATGTTTACTTTAAAACATTTCTATTCTGTCAGTCAAATATGAAGACTTGCTGCAAAATCTAATTTACAGTTTCATTTGCCTGTTTTGTTAGACTTACATATATTTTTATCTTGTGTCCCTGGCGCTGTGACTGCTGCATGAAATATATGAAAGACAGAATAGACCATCAACTGAGGATTACCTTAACTGAATTATTTTTTTTTTCTTCAATATATAAGATCAAATTTACTTTTGAAATGAAGCAGCAGAAAACACCGACTGCATGAACAAATCTAGTTTATCTCAATAAATCTTAAACATAAGACAGGATGCTGTGTGAACTGTTGAACATGTGATATTACTTGATGAAAAGCCTGGACCAGAACAAGTTAGTAAATACAAATATATTGTAAAAGATTAAATGGAGCTAATCTATAGTCTTTAACTACATTACTGTATGAAAACATATATTGTGTATTTCTTTTTGAGAATATGCATGCATTTTATTTTACTGTAAATGTAGATTTATGTTTCTCATATTACTGTGACACATATACGACTGAAATGCTCTAGACATAAAGTACAACATGCGAAATCCAAGCAACTTTTTCATACATTAAAGATAAATATAAAATAATATTCAGAGTTTTCAGCATAAGATAGCCATGAAATTTAAACCTGGAAAATTACAGTTTTAAAACAATATCACAAATCTTGAGCCCTCTCCACAGCAAAAGTTGGCTGCAATGAAATCTCCAGCTAGCTCTATCTCTTGCTTTTACAGTGCACACATCTGAACCGATTCATGTCCCTCACTTGTGCCATCTACCCATCTGTATCAAAGTTTTCCTTTCAGTTGACTCTTAGGTATAAGCTTTCAATATAGTATCATTCATTTTCATACAGCAGTGCCCTTGGAAATGGACAGAACTCAGACCGAGGTACTGAAATGAGAATGCAAAACTGTTTTTAAAAATATGTCATGCCAAAGACAGATGTGTTGGCCCAAAAGGTGCAGATATCACATCCCAGCTGAAAACCATGGCAAACTGCAACAAACACCTTTTTGTCATGAATGCAGAAGAACTTCACATGGCCAAAATGTTTTACTGTTACTTTTTTCATTATATCTTTTTTTTTTCTTCAAATTCGGTTTATCTAAACCTTCTTTGTGTACTTTCCTTCCACTCATGAAATATGTCCCATTCTTTAACAGGCAGAAAACCGTTGCAAAGAGCAAATTAGCACAACCTCTTAGAGAAGTACAAAATCTCCTCTGTCTAGCGTTTTTGCCTTTTAAACTTCTGACACTCTATGGATGCCACAGTGGCTCTACATGACTCACATAAATCTGTACGTTCCTTTGCAAACCCCATTCTTTTGTATGTTTACTTTTTCAATAGCATTCATTTTCTTTTCCAGTTAATAATTTATACTACTTAAATGTCTTTCCACAATGAAATATCAACAAAGATCAAGAAATGTTCTTGTCAATGACTTCCTCACAGACTTTTAATTCCCCAGGCAAATAAGATATTTCCAAACGACAAACCAACATGAAAAATGTCCACTCTATATAATACTCCTATCTTCCCTTCAGACCCAATAACCTTACGGGATGCAATGTACACTAGTGTAGCCAAGAGTGCATAAATATTCCATGATCTAAATGACACCAAAATGATTGTCAGGAGTCCAAATCCAACACAACTTTCTGTAGCCAGCTGTCGCATGCCAGGTGGTAAAAAATTTGAGCAAATTAGCAAAGCCACCATGCTCATGAGGTTTAAATTCATCATGACAGGCATGTCTTTGTGGCAAAATCCAACTGCAAGTAAAGGAATGCCTACTACCTGCAACAAAAAAGAAAAGTTGCAACATAATGTGTTACAGTCTTTCACAGAATAATGCAAAGACAATCTACATTCTCTTTAAAAACTTTATTTAGAAAATAAAAATTTACTATAATTGAAGTTATCAGAAAAAAATATTCATCTGACAAACAAAAGAAACTAAATAAACACTATAATGAACAACACAAGAAACAGACATTTAAAACACTTTGATCACTTGAAAAAGCAAACTGAGTACTTGAGAAAAGATCAGGGTGCCAAAAAAATAAACATATATATGAATGGAGGCAGCTTGGCCAGGGGCACTATGAAGGACAGAGACAAAACCAGCTGTCAATCTATAGCAATCTTTCCTGAATATTATTAATACAATACTGTGCTCTGTTACTTTATTGTATGAAAGCCTTGTTTCCTATTTGTGAAAATTTGTATCACAGCAGGAGCAAGGAGGAAAACAAAACAAAAACAACAAGTAACAACAACAACAAAACCCTTTGAAATATGAACAAATAATGTTTGTCTAGTACCTGTGCAAGCCAAGACATCATCTGGTGATATTCACAAAGCTGAGACCTGGGTCGAGTCTGAACAAATCTTACAATACCCAAAATGGCAGTAGCTCCTTGTATTGCTACTCCAACAGCAGCAAAGAAGTTTTCCCAGAAGACAATGTATATCAAATACAGCACAGACAATGTGAGCAGTGCATCTGATGCTGATGTACTAAGCTGCTGTACCATCTTGATTCTGTGTGATCACAACACAGTAGTCTGACTACCTCAATGCTATGACACTGGTAATAAGAAGGGCCTATTTACTTGTGAAAATCGTAGCACAGATTGTTTTTCTTTCACTCTTACATTTCTTTGGAAGGTATCTGAAATTAGACATACAGTCAGGAAGTTCATTATTTAATAGATAAAATACCATACCTAGTTTACTCCTTACCAGAATTTTTTTTAATGCAGGCATATTAATTTTATGATGTCAAAATGTGGAACTTAGAGTGAATAACACATAAATATATTTTCATATCTTGAATAACACATATAAACATTGTTTCCTGCCTCCATAAACATCACCCCTAGCTTGAAATGACACAGACATCATCCCCAGCTTTGAATATCACATAATATCTTCCACCACCTTGAATACAACAAATAAATATCTTTCCCTGTCTTGAATTCTACATTTCCTGCTTCAAATACCATATGACCATCTCCTAGATTGATTGGGCTTGGCGGCCAAAAATGCTGAATATATGAGCTCTGCAGTCAAATGGTTTTGCATCGAATGGTGCATGACACCATAAAAGTTCTTAGTTTTACAAGATGGGTTTGAAGCACATGTAAGGTGTTTATGGAAGATGCATAGCATGTTTCTGTGACTTACTGTACCTGTATTTGACTGGCCAGCATTTTAAAAATAAAGTGTTTATACGTCAATAGTACGTTTATACATCAATAAAAAAGACGCTGGCAACGGTTAGGACATGTGCTCCGGATGACTGACGACTCACTGCCAAAAATACCACTAAGATAGACACAACAGGGTAACAGAAGTAGGGGTAGACCAAAGGAGACATGAAGGAGAATAGGGAGGATGTTAAGCAATGGAGGGCTCACTTGGGCAATGAGTGGGAAAAAGAAGGCATTTGTGGAAAAATCCTTGCGGAAGCCCAAAATGCCTTGGGACCATGATTCAGGGAGAGGGAGGGAGATATGACTGACATTATCGGCCACAGCTATAACAGTGATTTTATTATAAGCCTGTCCCCGTGCGTCTGCAGCTTACGTCTTCAGCTCTGGTCGCCCCCCCCCCCAACCTCAAAATACCCTCAATCACTCATCCACTGTCTCAATCTTTCCCAGTTAACATAGAGGAGGCCCTGTATCAAACTGTCATTCACGGATTATCATGCTCAGTCAAACAAACCAAAATATAGTGGTGGCTATTGTACTAGCAGTGTTGCGTCGGAAGATTTCAAATGTTATGCAGATAACAGTCGTTCAAATATAAAGATAAGGCAGTTTAAAATGCTCGATACTGTGATACAATAGTCGTTTGTCGTTTCGGGTCAAATGAAGCGGAAATCAACTACAATCTGGCTCGTCTAATAACGAAACAGACCAAATAACCGATTGTAACATGACGAATGTTATGTTATTGTATTGTGAACATTTTATTTAAAAACTGGCTCATAATTTCCATATACGTATAAAGATTTGAGAGTAGCATATATTGAGAGAAAATTTTTAACTCTGCATTTATTATGACTGAATTCAATAAGATAACTTTAAAAAATAAATTATAAATTTCTACACATGTATTTGGCAACAATATTTTTTAAAAAGTATTTGCCTCTAAAAATATATTTGGTCTCAAAATTGTTCTTGAATTATACATATAATTTCGCTGTGTTATGTACATAATCAGTTTTTTAATGAACAATTCATGATCTGTAAAACTGTCTTGAAAATACACAAGAAACATGAGCGAACCCGAAGCTTTGTCTTGGCCATGTTATGAATATGAATTTATTGTAATATATGTCTTGAAACAATTGCATCAGTTACAGTGTGTGAAAAAAGCCTTTAGCTCATAAAAAAAAGATTCCCAAATACTTTACACTATCTCAGTTCAGGGCACTTCCTAGATCGACGGGGATAGTATACATGTAGAGTAGTGAATATAGACATAGAAAAAGTGTAGACTGCAGAAAATTTTGCATTATGATGTTGTGATGACTGGTGTTGTCAGGTACATCCGCACGGGACTGGTGCCAGACTATGTGAGTCGAACTATCAGTTGTTTTGTTTTTTCAATGTATTATTTATTCTCTTTATTGTTTGACGATGATATCATCGTTAAGGTGAACACATTTGCATCCATACTTAGTACAGTTCAGTTTCTTTAAAAAATGGACGAACAAAACATTCAAGACTCATCTTATCTAGACTCTCTCTGAAGGCAGATGGGGCTTCCGGAAGAGTTTTTTTTTCACAAACGCCCGTCTTTTAAATTTTTTCCTATTTTGCCCAAGTGAGCCCTCTATTGCTCATCCTCTCTCTTGTTCTTATCCATGTCTCCTTTGGTCTACCCTTACTTCTGCTCCCCTGTGATGTCCATCTTAGTGCTATTTTTGGCAGTGCGTCATCAGTCATTCGGAGCACATGTCCCAACCATCACCAACATCTTTCATCAGTAATTCCTGTCAGTGGCTTCATTTACATTTCTGCCAACAAGATGTTTTTTTATGGTGTTTGCCCAAAATATTCTTAGTAAACATTTAGTCCGGAAAGAATTCAGTTTGTTTTCTATAGTTTTAGTGATTTTCCAGCATTCACTTCCATAGAGTAGTATACTTAGAACATTACTCTTAAATATCCTCATCTTATCTAGACTAGTCACCACATATTTTCATTATTGTTTACAATCACTGTTTCTTCTTTTACTATTATTGTCTTACAGTTTGTAATCTGTTCAATTTTTCTTTATTTTGATGTATTTATTGTTAGTCTAACCTAAAGCATAAACGGAGTAACGGACCGGCGGTGCACAAGCTGCAACTGAAATAGAGAAATACGATTTTTTTTTCAATAATATTAATTGATTGTGTGAGTAAATGGTGGGTATTTTAATATTCAAAACAAATAAACGTTTATATTTAAATTTGCAGAAATAACTAAAGAATTTCGTCTTTTATGGTGTAAAAACAACAAAACTAATGTTATTACCATAAGACAAATCGATAACCAGCGGCAATTATGAACGTCATTCAACGGTGACTTAGCTTATAACTCTATAATTTAGCTTATTTTTCTGACGGTTTGTTTTAGCATTTAGGAGACTTTATATATAATGATATCCTACAGTAAAAATAATTTTCTTGTAAAATGAATCATCATTTGTTTAGAATTTTGTTAGACATTATTTAGCATAAATATCAGTCACCCGTTTGCAAGTCCCTTGCGGAACTTTGCCTCCCTAACAGTTCTCCTGTAGACCTTTCGGTTGTAAGCAAGATGCCCTGCTGCTGCTGTATCCATTTGCAGATTATCAACGATATCTTGCAGCCGTTTTCGCCTTCGTCTTCCTCTTCCTTTTACCCCATTATGTATCCTTTTAAAAGGGGGGGGGGGGGTGAAGACGCCCAATAAAGTAATCAGCGATCCATAGCTGATATGCCAGCGTCATGGTTAACGAACCATAGCTGGCCAAGACCCTGACTCACCTCTCCGTTGGTATCCCCAGTAATAGGCTAACAGGGCAGGGATCGCCATAGTCCCCATGGTGGTGGAGTCTGCTAAAGAACCATTGCAATCTCCCTACTTTTTTAGCTGTACTCCGGGACAGAAAAAGTTGCCGCCATAACCCGCTCCCACGCTGATACGATGCTGTGCCTCAACATTTCTACAACATCGGCTGCAAAGAAAAACAGCTCACAGTTACAGGGAGTTTGTACAAGTACAAACAAGTACCCTTCCAAGACTGTCTTCTCAAAATTATCCTGACGTTTTATATGTCCAAAATATTTAAGTTTTCTTTGTTTAATCCTCTTTACTAGCCATTCATTCATTCATTTGCATGCCCCTTGTGGAACTTTGTCTCCCTAACAGCACTCCTATAGGTTTCTCGGTTGTGAGTAAGATGGCCTGCTGCTGATGCATCCAATTGCAGATCATCAATGACGTCTTGCAGCCATCCTCGCCTTGGTCTTCCTCTCTTTCTTTTTCCCATTATGTACCCTTCCAAGACGGTTTTCTCTAATTATCATGACGTTTAATGTGTCCAAAATATTTAAGTTTTCTCTCTTTAATCATCTTTACTAGCCAGCCTTCTTGAATATTAAGTTCTTGTAGTATGGATATATTTGTTCTTTTTTGTTTCCATGATATTTGAAGAACTCTTCTGTAGAATTTACATTCAAAGGCATTTATGTGTTTCTCAGCTGTTTTGTTAAGTGTCCAGGTCTCACAGGCATATGTTGCGATGGGAAAGATGCATGCCCTTAAAAATCTTATTTTTGTAGTTCTGTCTGTTCCTGTCCACAGATTCTTTAGTTGTTTTACTTTCTGAAGAGCGATAGATGTCCTCCTTTTAATTTCCCTCATTGTATCTCCATTATTAGTTAGCAGTGATCAAAGATATTCAAAACTCTCCACTTCTTCCAATTTTTCCTCATTGATACATATATCAGCTGCCTTGTTTGTTTTGTCAGTTGTCATCATTTTAGTTTTCTTCGCATTAAGATAGAGGTTTTGCTCTTCACTATTCTTACAGACTGACATAATTAGTTTTTCCATTCCTTTTTGTGTTGTGGACAGTAATACTGTGTCATCAGCATATCTAATCTCTGATATTTCATAACCTCCAGTTGTTATGGCATCGTAATATTCTTTGTCTACATCTTCTCTAACATTCTTCATTATATTTTCAGCATACAAGTTAAATAATTAAGCCGACAGTATGCACCCTTGACTTTACTAACCAACCTTCTTCAGTATTAAGTTCTTGTAGCATAAATATACTTACTACTGGTATATGTGTATTACAATTTTATGGTGAGTATCTCATAAATAGTGAACAATGACCTTTCTCATGAGTGATCAGAAGAAGGAGATGGGCATATATTGGTCACATGATGAGAAGAAACAATCAGAGAATCCCAAAACAAGCTATCAAGTAGAACACAGCAGGTCAAAGAAAAAGAGGTCGACCATATGAAACTCTAAAGAGGACATTGTTAAGACAGGCCAAATTAGTAGGCATAAAATCTTTTGATGAGGTTGAAAAACTCATTGAAAACAGGAAAACATGGCTAACTACCATGCGAGCCCTATGTAACATTTAATGGCATGGGAAGGATGTAAGATTGTAAGTAAGATCTCATAAATGATTTGTGCATATTTCCACAGATATTTGTTTGTCACTTTGCAGTGTTTACAGTGATTGTTGAGATGACCATAACACAAAAATCATGTCACTAAGAGCTTTCCGAATAATAACCTTCATTCTGTTCAGAATATTGTTACCACTAATCTTATTGATAGGTGAGTTTTTATTTTGTTGTTTTAATGTCATGTTTTTTTCCTCAGCTTATATGTTATTTGGCATGTGTTATGAAGTTATACAGTCAAGTTATGAGTTATTATATTTAGTAATACTCTTGTCAAACTTTTATTTTTTGCCATATTTGATACTACTCTCTCTACACTTTTGGAGAGAAAGCTATTTTAAAGAATAAAAAGCTAAACTGACCACACCAAACCTTATCTTTTCTTAACTATAATTGAGGTAAGAATTTGCTGAATCACAATACCAAATGTTCAGTTAGGAAAGGAGATTGTTCCTGAGAGAATTATCATACAATGCTGATACTATCAATCAAACTATACCACTAAGTTACTGTTTCTTGTAACCTTTACAATGCTTATCTGTGAGTATGGTAGAACAACAAGTTGGTTCCTTCCTCAAACATTCAACCTTTATGTTTGCAGTATCACTCTCAGTTATCCATCCAACAAGCAAGCAGAATGTGAATATTTCATTTACTCTATTTCTAGCCATATAAAACGTACCATTTTAAAAGAAACACTGACTTATTTGATGCACCTATAATTTGACAAGGAAAATTTTGGAGAAAACTAAAACCCTACATTTTTTATGAGCTTCATAGCCTCAGTAGTGTTTTGATTTAAGATCTCTCTGCTACTGAACATTCTCCTACTGAATCTTTTAAACAAAACATGCAACTAACCTTGTAAATTGCTAACCTGTGTGGGATAACTTGCGTTCATTGACCAGCTCATGAACTGCTGTACTATTTAAACAGTACAAGCCTATAAATCTGTCATTCATGGAACCTCATAACCTGAGTATGATATATACCATATGTATGTTATTTTTTATGTTATAGCCCATAATGAGGGAAATTAAAACATCTATCACTCTTCAGAAAGTAAAACAACTAAAGAAGCTGTGGAGAGGAACAGACAGAACTACAAAAATAAGACTTTTAAGGGCATGCATCTTTCCCATCACAACATATACCGGTGAGACCTGGACACTTAACAAAACAGCTGAGAAACACATAAATGCCTTTTGAATGTAAATTCTACAGAAGAGTTCTTCAAATATGGAAACAAAAAAGAACAAATATAACCATACTACAAGAACTTAATATTGAAGAAGGCTGGCTAGTAAAGAGAATTAAACAAAGAAAACTTAAATATTTTGGACACATTAAACATTATGATAATCTAGAGAAGACCATCTTGGAAGGGTACATAATGGGAAAAAGAAAGAGAGGAAGACCAAAGCAAAGATAGATGCAAGACAATGTTGATGATCTGCAAATGGATGCATCAGCAGCAGGGAATCTTGCTTACAACCAAGAACCCTTCAGGAGAGCTGTTAGGTAGGCAAAGTTCCGCAGGGGACATGTAAATGAATGAATAGCCCATCACATAGGTTTTTTAAAAATGTGGATCCTCATTCATTCATTCATTCATTCAAGTTAAATGTGGATCCTAGGCTGCTGTAAACTTAAGTATATTGGTAGCACCCTGAAATGCACCATAAAGTTCAACAACATCTAGCAGTGCAATAAAAACAGCAACATGCACTGAAATGCTGTATGTTCTGTCTACAATTTACCAGTTTTAACAATTTAATAATAATAATACAGGAACTAACTTACCAGTTTAACTGATAATTTATCCATACTCAGAAGTTAAGAGCAAAATGTTACAGTAGATAAAATACCATATGCCACTATTTGTTTGATAGCAAGGTAAAGCTATTGAGTGATATGCTGCTAGCTATCATTTTTTATATTTTAATATTATTTGGTTTGTGATTATTTTAATCATTTGTAATCATTTATTGTATCCTGGGGTCACCAGGAGACTAGTGTGTTGATGTTAAACATGGATGTTTTACTTGTTAGTCTAGTACCAGTAACCATTACTCAAGGTCTACCAAAACCTAACCATTGGGGTATAGGATGCAGGGTGATTTTTGGATGTATGTTTTTTTTTGGGGGAGGGTGTGGGGGAAGGCACCTGCATCTTATATAGTGGGAATTATGGTATTTTATTGTGTCACATTTTAAAAAGTGAAAAAAGTAAATCCATGCTATCCTCCATTTCAGCCAACATTTGGAACCATTTTCTCACATGTTCATGATTTTTAAAAAAAAATTACATATTGTATAAGATAATATATGCGGAGATAAATTCCTCAGGTTTCATTTGCTACGGCACAGTAATGCATTTCTGATTATTTGTGAGTATTAACAGAAGAGTTAACTGTTCTGATGACTGTTGTTTCAGGTTTCTCAGAATTTTTGAAAAATCTGGTCAGAAGTTTGCTACTGTGAGCTACTCATTGTTAGAGTTAATATGGTTCTTTTTTGCGTTACTAACTGGATATATTGCATATTTTCTGGTCTGCAGCTGCCATAGTGCGATACAATGTTCTGTCATTTGTCTACCTTGTATGCCTGCTTATCATTCCTTTACTGGAGTCACCAACAAGGAGTTCAATGAAAGGTAACATGTGTTATTTTTGCACTATCCAAATCAGGTGAGGTATATCACATTGAACTTATAGTTCAAACTCATTAGCGAATATAGACTTCAGAGTGTCAGTGACCTATTCCACAGTTTTTTGTGTTTTTTTTAAAAATAAGATTTGTCCATTATAAATTCAAGTTTAGTCCAGTATTGTATAGAATTGATTGATATTTATGTGAAAACCTGTTTTTTTCCATTAATATACTGACATCCATATGTTCACTATGTTCTATCCATCTCAAGCTTTCACCTGTATATATATTTTGTCTCATCTCATAACCACCCATAACATTTCTTTCTTCCATAGGACTGACAGGACTGTTCTTGAATATCCTAATTCCAGTCTCGCTCCTCCCAACTGTAGGCCACATTATGTTCTATATTACACTTGTGGCCATGTCAGAAGGAGCCTACAGACATGTGCTTATGAGCTGTAAGTACTACATGTACAATTTCCTAGAAATCTTATGCCATTAGCAAATACTGGTCACCATGTTAGCTTTTCTACTAAATGAAAATACAGATTTTAAAAAAAAACTATACCTAATGACATGTACATATCTTCAAGACATGAGAAGAGTCAGCTAAGTCTTTATGTCTACTAGTGACTTTTTTTTTTGTTGTTGTAATTTTACATTGCTTTCTACAAATGCACAATTTGCCAGATTTTACAGAATACTTGTATAATTTTAGACATTTTTATTACTGTAGTAAATTATCATGTCAAACAACAATAAAGAATAATTTGTCTAAAATTAATAATAAATGCCCTCAGTACTTGTTTGCAGGACAAAAATGCATCTTTCAGTTTCAACAGATATGAAAGAAAAAGTCAGAGCTTAGAGATTCAGCCATTATCAGCTGTCTTTTTTTTAATATGATGTCTTCACTTTTAAAGAATAATTTGCATCCATGATCAAGCCTTCTGTAGTTTATAACTTGGAGTTAATGGAATCATAAGTAGGCATGACATAAATTTACAACACTGAATTATTTGGTCAGTGGCAACATACGGATGTAGAACATGGATACTTACCAAGATCATTAGAAAAGAGAATAACAGCATTTGACATGAAATGTTACAGAAAGGCACTTAGAATATCATGAATAGAATGAAAATCAAATAAAGAGATACTAATGGGATTAGGTGTCACAGAAAACTGGCTTGTTAACACCATAAAAATTATAAAGCTGAGATACTTCAGCCACTTCAAGAGATACATTAGCTTGGAAATATTGGTAGTAGGAGGCATCTCTCTCTCTGAACCTTAAGTGCCCAGGGCACTGTCTTCTGTATATACAAGGTCCGACAATTAAGTAATGAGACTAGTTCCATAAAAAATAAAATAAACAACAGTCGAATATATAACCTGTATTTTATTCAAAGTAAGCCCTTTGTGCATTGATACAGCAAGTGGCATGATCTAACAAACACTGGAACAACTTCTACAGTTCTTCTTTTGGTATGGCCCTTGAACTCCATTTTATGGCCCTTTGGATATCATCAGTATCGTCAAAGAAGCATCCTTTCAATGGTAACTTTAATTTTAGGAATAGAAACTAATCACAGAGAGACAAATCTGGGGAATAGGGTGAATGGTTGAGAACACCCACTTGCATTTTTGACAGAAAATTCATGTACAACTATCCGGTGAGCCAGTGCATTATCATGAAGAAGGAAGAAACTGCCAGGTGTTGAATATTCAGGTCAGACTAGGAGAATCCTTTTCAATAGGCATTTCAAAATACTTAAATAAATTTTGGCAGTGACAGTCTGTCCCTCTGGAAAAAAATCTTTGTGAATAACTCCTCTGCTGCCGTAGAAGAACACCAGCATTGTCTTCACTTTTGATTTTTGTAGACAATTTTTTTTTGTCTTTTGGTGATAATGATGACTTCCATTGAGCACTTTGGTGTTTACTTGTGGGATCATAGGGGAAAATCCATTTTTCATCCTCTGCAACAATCAGATTTAAGAAATGTTTATTTCTGTGATACATTTTGATGATGTCTTTTGCGTACTCAACACGCTGATGTTTTTGGTCATCAGAGAATGCATGTGGTACACGGCAAGCAACTTTTTTCTTGCCCAAATCTTCCACTAAAATTTTATGAATGGTCTCTCAGTTAACACCAAATTCATTTGTCATCATACTCACAGTCAATCAACGATCTTCTTGTATCCATTCTCTGACTTTTGCAATGAGTTCCTCATTACAAACAGAAATCGGACATCCATGTCTAGCTGCATTTGTAATCATTTCCACACCACTTTTGAATCATGAATACCACCTGAATATCTGTGCATGAGATAAATAATTATCCCCATAAATTTGTTGCATCAATTCAACTGTCTTAATGGCACATTTTCCGAGTTTTAAAAAGAATTTAATGTTAGCTTTTTGCTCCATGCTGATTACGTAACAATGCACTTCTAACTAGGTCAGCAAAATGGCGGCTTTTTTGTTGTCTGCTTTTTGAGTGGCAGTGAAAAGTTGCCAGATCATATATGAATGGTGCCTCTTTGGATTCCATGCTTTGCTTCATAGATGACATTTTTGTCTTGGCCATAATAAAATCAGTCTCATTACTTAATTGACAGACCATGTACATGCAATGGTGTTGGCCTTCTGGCAACTTTCATGGTCTATGTTTTGTCAATGTTGATTTTTTTACCATAGTGTTTACAATGGTGACGGAGATGATTCATTTGATCTTCTAAGTAATTCAGGTCCTTGTGTGTATACATACAAACATCAACAAAGAGTAATTTGTCTGAGTAATAAATGTCCTCATTACTTATCAAAGTTCTAGACTCAAGATGATGTATTCTGAGTTGAGTCCAACTCGAGACATTCTTAAAGAGAACTTGAATGTAACTTGAATTAAAGAGTAGTGACTTAACACAAAAAGGAATGGAAAAACTAATTATGTCAATCCATAAGAACAGTGAAGAGTAGAACCTCTATCTTAATGCAAAGAAAACTAAATTGATGACAACTGACAAAACGAGCAAGGCAGCTGAAATATGTATCAATGAGGAAAAACTGGAAGAAGTGGAGAGTTTTGAATATCTTGGATCACTACTAACTAATAATGGAGATACAATGAAGGAAATTAAAAAGAGGACATCTGTTGCTCTTCAGAAAGTAAAACAAATAAAGAATCTGTGGAGAGGAGCAGACAGAACCACAAAAATAAGATTTTTAAGGGTATGCATCTTTCCCATGCAACATATGCATGTGAGACCTGGACACTTAACAAAACAGCTGAGAAACACATAAATGCCCTTGAATGTAAATGCTACAGAAGAGTTCTCCAAATATTGTGGACACAAAAAAGAACAAATATATCTATACTACAAGAGCTTAATATTGAAGAAGGCTGGCTAGTAAAGAGGATTAAAGAGAGAAAACTTAAATATTTTGGACACAATAAATGTCATGATAATTTAGAGAAGACATAATGGGAAAAAGAAAGAGAGGAAGACCAAAACGAAGATGGCTGCAAGACATCGCTGACGATCTGCAAATGGATGCATCAGCAGCAGGCCATCTTGCTCATAACCGAGAGGCCTACAAGAGTGCTGTTTGGGAGGCAAAGTTCCCCAAGGGACATGCAAATGAATGAATGAATGAATGCCTTTGAATTGACTTATAACTTAACATTTTTTTTACTCAGTCAACTTGATGGCTTTAGCACATGTCAGATTTAATAAGTCTGAAACAATGCATGTTCCAGTGAGGCCATGTACATGTGTAATGTTGGACATGAGCTGTTGATGAGTACATTGCATGGCCTTCCAGAAAACATTTTTTAAGCAGACATGGCCTAGTCAAAGGATTTAAACAGTTTCCTAAAGTGGATGATAATGCCTTCATATAGGTGTTGGAAAGGACCAGAGAGGCAGTGGAAGAAAAGGGGTCAGGAGGAGAACATTGAGGGAAAAATGAAGCAGTAGATGCGGGGAGTAATAACTTTCTTCTTAGCCCTTTTCAGACTGATATAGAGAAACTTGTGTCACTACAAGAAACTCATCCATCACATTAAAAGTTAAGAAAATAATGCAGTAGGTGAGTTAGACATGTACTCCTTCATATTGTTAAATTGGTTTGCTTGCTGAAGTTTTTAGTTGTGTAATGCACATCATAGTTTAATGGGCTATTTCATGAACAGTACATAACCTGGGGGAGTAGAAAAGAGGGGGCATTAAGGATGCAGCCTGGGATAAAACAAGCGGCAGCCCAAACTTGCCTAGGAAACACTGGATTAAAGTAATAAATAAGGACCGCATGTCACACCATACATTTATGGCACAAAGTTGTAATGTTTCATGGTTAAATTTCAGAAGAGGTTAGATTTAGAAGACACTAGGTGTTAGAAGAGGTTAAATGTCAGAAGAGGTTACATGTCAGAATAGGTTAGATGTTAGAAGATGTCAGAAGAAGAAGATGATTGAAGAGGTTAGATGCAAGAAGTTAGATGTTGGAAGAAGTTAGATGTTAGAAGAGGTTAAATGCCAGAAGAGGTTAGATGTTAGATGTCTGAAGAGGTTAGATATTAGGTGAAGTTAGATTTTAGAAGAGGTTAGGTTTTAGAAACCAGGCATAAAAATTGGAGGATACAATATTAACAACCTTCGGTATGCTGATGACACAGTACTGATAGCTGAGAACCAACAAGACCTGCAAAATCTCTTGGATAAAGTCGCCAAAGAAAGTGAGCAGAAAGGCCTTACTTTGAACATCAAAAAGACAGAGACTATGGTTATATCTAAGAAACAGAATCCACCAGCATGCAGTATTAAATTAAACAGAACTATTCTAAAGCAGGTGCAAAAATTCAAATACCTTGGAGCAGTAATAACTTCAGATGGGAAATGCATAACAGAAATTGGGAACAGAATAGGCCAAGCAAAGACTGCATTTCAGAGAATGAGAAACATATTAACCAACACATCCTTATCAATGAATGTTAGAAAACGAGTCCAAAAATGCTATATTGAACCTATCTTGTTATATGGAAGTGAATCATGGACAATAGGCAAGTCTGCACAAAAATCATTGGAAGCAGCAGAAATGTGGTTTATTAGAAGAATGTTGCGAATCCCCTGGACAGCAAAAATAACTAATGAAGAATGTATGAGAAGAGCTGGAGAGACAAAAAACCTTGTCAAAAAGATAGGAGAGAGACAATGTACTTTCATAGGACATGCAATGAGAAGAGGGGGCATTGAAAATATTATAACAACAGGAAAAATAGAAGGAAGAAGATCAAGAGGAAGACCAAGAGAAATGATACTGGACAGTCTGACGGGATGGTGTGAGAGGAGATCACCAACTGAACTGATGGCCTGCATGAAGGATCATGTACTCTGGAGAAGCATAATAGCCAACGCCAGTCGGCACGGCACATGATGATGATGATGATAGGTGTTAGAAAAGATTAGATGTTAGAAGAGATTAGATATCAGAAAAAGTTAGATTTGAGAAGAGGTTAGGTGTTAGAAGGTTAGATGTCAGAAAAAGTTAGATGTTAGAAGTTAGGCTTCAGAAGAGGTTAGATGTTGGAAGTTACATGTCAGAAGAAGTTCATCATCATCATCAGGTGCCATGCCGACTGCCGTTGCCTATTATGCTTCTTATGTACACTTCATCTTTAATGAGGAATGTTAGAGAAGATCTAGACAAAGAATATTACGATGGCATAACAATTGGAGGCTATGAAATACCAGAAATTAGATATGCTGATAACACAGTATTACTGTCCACAACACAAAAAGGAATGGAAAAACTAAATATATCAGTCTGTAAGAACAGTGAAGAGCAAAACTTCTATCTTAATGCAAAGAAAACTAAACTGATGACAACTGACAAAACAAACGAGGCAGCTGAAATATGTATCAGTGAAGAAAAATTGGAAGAAATGGAGAGTTTTGAATATCTTGGATCATTACTAACTAATGTTGGAGATACAATGAGGGAAATTAAAAGGAGGGTATCTATCGCTCTTTAGAAAGTAAAACAACTAAAGAAGCTGCAGAGAGGAACAGACAGAACTACAAAAATAAGATTTTTAAGGTCATGCATCTTTCCCATTGCAACATATGCCTATGAGACCTGAACACTTAACAAAACAATTGAGAAACATATAAATGCCCTTGAATGTAAATGCTACAGAAGAGTTCTTCAAATATCATGGACACAAGAAAAAGAACAAATATATCTATACTACAAGAACTTAATATTGAAGAAGATTGGCTAGTAAGGAAGATTAAAGAGAGAAAACTTAAATATTTTTAACACAATAAACTTCATGATAATCTAGTGAAAACCGTCTTGGAAGGTACTGTTAGGGAGGCAAAGTTCCACAAGGGACACGCTAATGACTGACTGACTGATACAAAAATATGAATTTACCAATTTTCATCATCAAATATCAAAATACAAAAGTACATGATCCAAAACATAACAAGACAAATATCAGTTTAAAACACATTTAAATCTACTTTAAAAATCATTAATCTGTGAAACTTCTTAGAGCAGCTGGCAAATAAGCAACTTTGTTGGTTAGTTGTAACTTTTTTAATCATTTGTTGATATTGGTTAATTAGAACTTGTTGATAGATATTTCTTGTTTGACACTGGTCTGCATGTCAGAACTGCTTTGATGTGAAGTCTGTTAATGAATGATTTCTTTTGTTACACTGATCATCACAATTTTAATGTGAAAAAGGATAGATAAAGTATTTAATATTAAATAAAATCAAATAGAAAATTGTGCTAAGAAAAAGATGGAGATAAAAAGTGTGGAAGTGTTGTAGCTATCTTTCACCTTCTAAACATGGAGAATATCTGTATGCAGAGTGAGGCGCACTGGATTGTACTGCATACACAACTGTCAGTAAATGAAAGGAAAAAAAAAGACATTGTATACAGATGGTTCCTGATTTTCTATGTTTCACAGTTTATCTGAGTCAGTTTTTATTTATGTTGAATTAAACAAGCGGCATCCTTTCACAATAGCATTCACAGCTGATGCCACAAAGCCTAGTTCACATGCGATTGAGTATAAACTTTGTCTACCTTCATAGTTCTGTATCATTCTCAGTTTCATCACCAAATGGATTAAAAGACATTTGCAAGCTGGCTCTTTTTTAACTGCAACTTTACTGCCAGCCATAGTGATTACTGAAGTGATTGCTAAACTCTGGTTGATTGTTCCCATGTGAAACCAGTCTTAACCTGATTAATCCAGTGTTGCGTTTTGAGTTTATACTCAATCGCATGTGAACTAGGCTTTGTGGCATCAGCTTTGAATGCTATTGTGAAAGGATGCCGCTTGTTTCTCTCTCTTTCTCTGAACCTTAAGTGCCCAAGACACATGGGGCTTCCGCAAGGGTTTTCCACAAATGCCTGTCCTTTGCCTTTTTTTCTGCTCTTGCCCAGGTGAGCCCTCTATTGCTCAACATCCTTTCTGTTGTTCTTCTCCATGTCTATTTTGGTCTACCTTTACTTCTGTTCCCCTTTGGTGTCCATCTTTGTGCTATTTTTGGTAGTGAGTTCTCAGTTATTCGGGGCACATGTCCCAACCATCGCCAGCATCTTTCCTCAATAATTGCTGTCAGTGGCTTCATCTGCATTTCTGTCAACAAGATGTTATTTCTTATGGTGTTTGGCCAAAATATTTTTCTAATTCTTCGCGAACATTTAGTCTGGAAAGAATTCAACTTGTTTTCCATAGTTTTGGTGATTTTCCAGCATTCACTTCCATAGAGTAGTACACTTAGAACATTACTCTTAAATATCCTGATTTTCGCATTCATGCTTAGTTTTTTTTATTTCCATATAGTCTGCAGCATTGCAAAAGGCTGGTTTGCTTTAGTAAGTCTGCTGTTGATGTCCTCTGTGCTGTCTCCATTTTCTATTACTCTACTGCCAAGATATACAAATTTGTTGACCTCTTCCACTAACTTGCTATCTACTCTGAGTACATTTCTGTTGTTCACATTTTGCTTCATTAACTTTGTCTTTCCTACATTGATCTTAAGTCCTATGTTGTTTGCATTCTGAGTTAGCTTGTTTATTTTATCTTGCATTTCTTTGTGACTGCTTGATAATAGACAAATGTCGTCCGCAAAGTCAAGGTCCTCCAGCACTGTGTCAAGGGTCCATTGTAATCCTCTGCGTTTGTCTGATGTTGCCTCCTTCATTAACCAGTCTACTGCCAAGATAAATAATGTTGGTGATAGTACACATCCCTGTTTCACTCCTGTTTGTACCCTAAAGCTGCTGGAGGTATGTTCTCCACAGATAACTTTGCACTGAAAACCCTCGTATAGGGCTTTGATTACATTAACTATTTTATGGGGGAGGCCATGCCATCTTAGGATTTTCCACAGTGCATCTCTGTTGACACTGTCAAAGGCTTTCTCAGAGATGTTAATGAAGTATAAAGGCATGCATAAATTGAAAAGAGGCAGCATCTTGCCTTTCCAGTATGCCCTGATTTTGTGCATGCATCGACTAGAGCTTTGCATGTATCTTTAATGTTTTAAATAGGTACTTTCCCAAAATATGCATATGGGAAGAAATTTCTTATACAAGTACAGATTTATTTATGTCATGAGCCAGCTGTAATGTTCATTTCTACAAATAAGAAATTTGTTGAATCTGGGTCAAATGAACGCACAGAAAATGAAAGGGGAAAACAGATATCATGTAATGTTCAGTTTTACAAATAAGAAACTCTAAACTGAGTAAATGTGCACAGGCACTGTTGTGGACATGCGCGTGTGCAATCCCCCCCCCCCCCTTTTCCTCCCCACCCCACCCACCCAAACACACACACACACACATGCGCACACATACACACAAAAGCTATATTTCTTCTTAGAAGGACTGTAACAGTGGTCATAAATGAATCATTTCTTTCATTTGATATTCTCACATTTTTGTGTTTAATGTGCAAATATAAACATTCAAGATGGAGGCAAACTACTTAACTTGATATAAACTCTATCTGGACAGGTTCGTACACAGAGAAAATGATACGGCAGATTGGCTTTCAGAGGTAAAAGCAAGCATATCTTATTGATTATTCTGAAACAAAATCATTAAGTGATAACCATGATTGCTCATATTTCTCTATTTTTTTTTTTGTGATTCTAGTGAAACAGAATGGAATGGTTATGAATATTTTGTTTCAAAGAATGGTTTTCTATTTATTAGATCTTAATGTATTTTTTCTGTATTGTTTGTAATACTCTTGACTGCTTTCATTCAAATAAGAAATCATTCAAGAGGAATGCATTCTGGTTGTCTCTCAAAGCTAGATAATTTCTGAATTAATTCTGGTGGAAGTTTGTTGTGCGAGTGATGATTATGTCAAAGTTTGTATTCCTTCTTAAAAAATGAATAGTGACAATGAAGTACTGAGTTTGAAGTTTTGCAGATCTTGATTTTGTGAATGGGGTTAATGTGTTTTGCTGATGGTATAACAGTTAGTTCCACTAACTAGCATTTGATTTAAGAGTTGATTTAGTTAATGTTTTTTTGTTTTGCTTTGCTTTTTTAATAAAGGCTGTATCAGATCACAAGATGATTTGTGTAAGAATGTACACTGTATAGTTTAATCAATTTGTTGACTTGACCATATATCAAGGGACTAAAGATCTCATGCCAGGGTTTGCTGCCACAGGTCTCAGAAGTAGCACAGAATAGGTTACCTAATGACAAACCTTGTGTACATGATTTTAAACAGTGTGCAGAAGTTTCACACTTTCACAATCATCCATGTGTACAGTACATTACATTTTTAAGAATTGTATGTTGTACTTACATCCTTCCCATGCCATTAAACGTCACATAGTTGTTTGCCAAGATTTCCTGTTCTCAGCGAGTCTTTCAACTTCATTAAGGGATGTTATGCCCACTAAATTGGCTTCTCTTAACAAAGTCCTCTTTAGAATTTCATGTGGTCGACCTCTTTTTCTTTGGCCTGTTGTGTATCACTTGATAGCTTGTTTTGGTATTTTCTGAGTGTTTCTTCTCATCACATGGCCTACATATATCCATCTTATTTTTCTGATCACTCATGAGACAGGTTGTTGTTTGCTCATCTGTCTTATCTCTGTGTTGTTCTTGAATTCATTCCACTTTATAACCAATATTTTCCTTAGGCATTTGTTTTCAAAAGAGTCTAATTTCTTGTCTATTTCTGTAGTTGATTTCCAGCTTTCACATGTATAAATGAGGGTGGATATCACATTTGAATTGAATAATCTTAAATTGGATTTTGTGCTTATAACTTTTGAATTTTGTATGTTCTCAAGATTTTTGAAGGACAATACTGTTTTTGCAATTCAAATTCTAACTTCCTTCCTGGTCTATGTAGCTGCCAAGGTATGCAAAATACTTCATCAACACCTGTTCCTTCTACGTATATTTTTCCTTCTTGATTAATGAGACGTTTCATTATTTTTGTTTTGTCTTTGTTGATTTCAAGACCTATTTTGCTAGCCAAGGAAGACAGGGAATCTCTTTTTTCCTGCATCGATTTCACATTGTCACTGATAAGAGTTATGTCATCTGAAAAATCAAGATCTTCTATTTGGGTCCCATGTACCCAATCAGTGCCAGTTTTACAGCATCTTTTCATTATAAAGTCTATGGCACTTTAAAAAAGCAAGGGAGATAATATAATACTTTTTTCACGCCTGTTTCAGTCTGAAATCATTCGCTCATTCCTTCTTTTTTCTTGACTGCACAAATATATCCGTTGTAGAGATCTCTAATGATGTTGACAATTTTAGATGGTATTCTATGTTGTACTAGGTAAAGGTAAAGGTAATCCTGTCATGCTTTAGAGGCACAAAGAGATATGGTGTTAGTGCCCATATTATCATTGACCGGTCAGCATACTAGAGGGTGATATGGTCAGTATCACACCTGGCCGCCTTTCCTTCCCAACTCCAGAAGAAGTCGGGTACCCATTTCTGTATGTTGTACTGCAAGGTATTAATTTACTATTATAAAGTAAATTTACATGTTAGTAACATAGTCACTAACTTGTATAAACTGTCATTTTATCATTAGATTGGACCAGGCCAGTATTTGGAACATTATGCGTCTGGTTGTGCCAGATGCTATAGTATTTATCACAGTTACTTTCACCTTGGCTCTGGTGACAAAATTTGGAAACAAACAGGCAAACACTGTTGTCACTTCATCCAAGACTCCACTTCTGGGAGGGACAAGAAAGAAAATCAGGCATCATTTTCTAAAACTATTATTAGATTGCTACCAGGGTGTTGTTTTGTTGGCTGCAGGAACTATCGTTCCATCTCTGCTAGGAGGGGTGAGTGGATTTATTAAGATGAAAATCAGTCAGCAGGCTATAACAGTGGCTTTATTATAACAGATTCACCTTGTCTTACATTTGATTTGATCTTATAGCAGCAGAAATAAGAGTATGCAAAAGTTATGTCATTCATTTCTCAAACGTTATATTGTATAGGGAGTATACCTCACAAACTTTTTAACCATGACATCTTCTAGGCCTTTTTAATTTGTTCACTAAATAACATAACGCTCAAATTCTGTTAATTCAGATCTGTTCTAGGCCAAACTGATTTGTTCATTTTGATTTTCTTGACTTTCATCTTTCCATTTTCTTTACTTTTTCTCATTCTAGGTATTTCTTTTTTTGCTTTTGACATGAAAAGTTCACATTACTGCAGCTAGACAGAAACTAAGGAGAGATTATTATTATTATTAAATCTCACACTGGCAGTCATGTTCAGAGACCTCAGGTATAATGAAAGATGACAAAGAGCAGATGAAATAAAAAACATTTAGAGATGAAGCAGCCAAGCATAACATGACTTAGAGAACACTGAAGTTTTGTCTGTTTATAAATAAAAGATGGACAATGATTAATGATGATTACTGTATAATCTCTTCATATCCAAGATATGCACAAATGACACTCAGCCTGTGAGCTGTGTGTATGTATGTTTGCATATAAATATGAATATCCACATATTTGCATGTTTGTGGAGACAAAACATGAAGCTAAAGTACATGTTAATATTGCTGTATTCATACCACTTAATTTTAATTAGCCATCTTGTTTTATTACATTCTTGATTGGTTTCAGTGTTCATCACAAGCTTAATAGGCCTATGATAGTTTTAGGGCAGAACAATAACCACATTACAGAATGATCCTTCCAGAGTGATCCAGAGTCACTATTTGACAGTGTCCTCATGGTCATAATATCCCAGCCTGCGTCATTGGAAGGTGGGGATAAACTTTTGTTGCCATGTGACACCAACAGGGTACCTATTAATTGTCACATTTTACTTCTCTTATGAGCAACTAACTGCTAGCTCCAGTGCCAGGCATGAACCACATCTTGCAGTGTCACCCATGAAATGAGATACTTGAGAAAGGCAGTAAATAGGACAAGAGAAGACAGAAACATTTAATCCATAGGAACAACAGTGCAACAGTCCACTGAAAGACAAAAGATGAGTGGATTTTGCCAGCTGAGGAGAAGAGACCTCTGTCATACACCAGCATATCATACCACCTAACCAGACAAAGGGGATGGTGAAGAAGAAAGATGGACCTAGGGAGTAAGTGACATCTTGAAGAGAAATGATGTGACGGTATGATGTGCTTTAGACTGGACACAAATAGTCAGCAGAGTTAAGACAAAAGAAGGAAAAGAAGTTTAGTTACTATACAAGGTCAGACAATTAAGTAATGAGACTAATTACATAAAAAATAATATAAACAACATTTGAAGATATAACCTGTACTTTATTCAAAGTAGGCTCATTGTACATTGACACAGCAACTGGCACGATCTAACAAATACTGGAATGACCTCTTCTTCTGTTGGTATGGCCCTTAAACTCGATGCTACGGCCCTTAAACTCGATGCTACGGCCCTTTGGATGTCATCAGTTTCACATGTGGTTATTTTTTTCTTTTGTTTCTTAGTAAGTGCCCATGTCTGCTATTGGAGGCACAGTGTTGGTATGAATATGCTATTAATTAGTTTCTCTTAGTTTCAAGGGATGTTGGAGTATGTAAGCAGCAGATTAGCTGGTATGCAACAGCACTGACTCTTTGTGTTCTAACATCATTTCCTTTATGAAGTTTCCTATCTTCTGTGAACATTCATCCAGGATATTCTTTTACTTGTTGGATTTTGGTGGCTTCAGTAAAAGGTCAGACAATTTAGTAATGGAACTAATTATATAAAAAATAAAATAAACAACAGTTGAAGATATAGCCTGTGTTTTAATCAAAGTAAGCCCCTTGGTGCATTGATACAGTGAGTGGCATAATCTAACAAACACTGGAATGACCTCTGCAGTTCTTCTGTTGGTATTCCCCTTAAACTCGATGTTACGGCCCTTTGGATGTCATCAGTATTGTCAAAGAAGCATCCTTTCAATGGTAACTTTAATTTTAGGAATAGAAAATAATCGCAGAAACAAATCTGGGGAGTAGGGTGGATGGTTGAGAACACACACTTGTTTTTTGGCCAAAAATTCCTGTACAAATGCCACCCGGTGAGCCGGTGCATTATCATGAAGAAGGAAAAAAACTACCAGGTGTTGAATACTCGGGTCGGAATTGGAGAATCCTTTTCAATAAGCATTTCAAAATATTTAAACAAACTTTGGCAGTGGCAGTCTGTGCCTCTGGAATAAATTATTTGTGAATAACTCCTTTGCTGTTGTAGAAGAACACCAACATTGTCTTCACTTTTGACTTTTGTAGGCAATTTTTTTTTTGCCTTTTGGTGATGATGATGACTTCCACTGAGCACTTTGCTGTTTAGTTGTGGGATCATAGCAGAAAATCCATGTTTCATCCTCTGCAACAATCAGATTTAAGAAATGTTTATTTCTGTGACACATTTTGATGATGTCTTTTGTGTGCTCAGCATGCTGATATTTTTGGTCATCAAACAATGTGGTACAAACCGGCAAGCAACTTTTTTCTTGCCCAAATCTTCCACTAAAATTTTACAAATGGTCTCTCGGTTGACACTAAATTCATCTACCATCACCCTCACAGTCAAACAATGATCTTCTTGTATCCGTTCTCTGGCTTTTGCAATTAGTTCCTCATTACGAGCAGAAATTGGGCGTCCATGTCCAGTTGCATTTGTAATTGTTTCCACACCACTTTTGAATCGTGAACACCACCTGAATATCTGTTCACGAGATAAACAATTATCCCCATAAACTTGTCGCATCAATTCAACTGTCTCAATGACACTTTTTCTGAGATTTAAACAGAATTTAATGTTAGCTTTTTGCTCCATGCTAATTACATAACAGTGCACCTCTAACTGGGTCAACAAAATGGTGGCTTGTTTGTTATCTGCTTATCAGGTGGCGATTAAAAGTTGCCAGATCATAGATGAAGGTTGCCTCTTTGGATTCCATGCTTTGTTTCATAGATGGCATTTTTGTCTTGGCCATAATAAAATCAGTCTCATTACTTAATTGTTGGACCTTGTATTATCACTATTATTTGAAACTGCTGCTACTATAATTACTACAATTGCTGTAGTCATACTTTCACCATTTCTTTACAACTGCTGCTGCTATAATCACTATAATTGCTGTAGTCATTCTTAGTTTGAGTTTGGTCTAACAGCTCTCTTCTCTTCCTTTTAGATGAGCCAGCCATCATAATTATCATCTGAAACTGGAAGAATGTTATGAAATTATACATTGATAACTTTATTTACAGACATATTTTTTAATGTTCCTGTTAATCTTGACGCTGTGGGGCTGTTACAAATCCATGAGTTGTCATTTTATCTACGTACGGATACTCCTGCTTATCTACACAGGAACTCACATTCTGCTTCTGCATCTGTATCAGTTCCAGTTTTTCCAGGATGCTGTACCTCCAGCAAGTCTCAGTGCTCGGTTAGTATTCATTTAGAATACAAAATGGGAGGTTTTGCAAGTACTAGGTAGAATAATAGATTTATTATAGGTCAGTAATTCAGAGTAACAATAATTGTATCAGTCATGGGTACATGAAGTATGATTATGCTGTGGGAAAATCATGGATGGGCCATGTGAATTTATGTTTGTCATCTGTTTTTGGATTTGGATGATGTTTTACTCAATTTTGTTTCAAACACATACATAGTTTTTATCTGTTCTTTGTTTCTTCATGTGTTGTGCTTCCATTACATTTTTTTGCATTCTTCTTTCCTCAGGCCAGTCTATTTGCCTCTTTTTATTTCTTAATGTTGCTGTGGGCAGGTATCCACTGTATGACTGCTTTATCAAGTTCTGTGCTCACTAGTGTTAAATCTGCCATCAAGGAAAGTAAAAAAGTAACTTCAGTTTTGCTCTTAAAAAATCTAAAGCAAGTAGTCCACTGTTGTAGTACAGATATGTTATGCCATCATTCTCTAGATGTATGTGTGCAGAGGCACTGGGCCATTTTGAAATACAATATCAACAAACCAGATCATGAATGGCTGCTTCTGTGGAAGTCCTTGGATACTGGAGGAATTTCTGTTCTAATCTGCCACAATCTTTTGGTTTCAAACATTGTTCTTACATTCTAAAAACCCATCCTAGTTTATGGTTTTGTGACATCCATTCTTGTGCTTTTGACCTCCTTTTGGCTTTCAGCAGTCATACAAACTTTATGCTCGATAGGTTCATCCAGCTGTTGGTGTTTCCCCATCATATTAATGTTTTTATATGACAAAGTTGTCAGCACTGTTCATAACCTCCAACCTGGAGGACCAGTGTGTGTCCTTCTTCATGTGTTTCCTATCCTAGGGCTGTTCAGCTTGAGAGATCTTTCTGGTAGCTAAGCTACATCTGGTATAGCTCTTGGGGTCATGAGACACTCAAATTCCCACCACCATGCCAAAGCAGAGACACTGTGTGGGTGGAGAGAGAGTCTGAATAACTGCATTAATTCAAATATGAAATGACCTATAGCACATCTTAATGAAGCTGATACTGCAATGTAATTGTTTTTCATCTCAATATAGACTTATTGGATTGACTGGTGTAATCCAAACAAGCTGCAGTAGTACACACACACTCATTTTCCATGAAGGGATTCACTGGTCATACTTTGTCAACCCTGGGGTTTTGCTAGTGCTTTATTGGATACTTGCCATCAGCACTAACATGTGGATACACTTTACTGAGGTAACAGCACATACTACATTCTATGTCAATCCCAGATTCTATAAAACTTTCCAACATGGTCATGGGATTATCTTTCCAATATTATACTTTTGGCACTTTGTAGAATTCTGTCTGAAAAGATTGGCACATTGTGTCACTGAATAAGCCCTATCCATGCTTGTTTTTATGATTCTAGTCCATTTCTTGTCTTGGTCATCTGTTCCCCATTCACAGTGTTTTATCTCTAAATTTCTAAGTTACGTATTCCCAACATTCTTCTCAGTGCTGTCCCCACAACACTTCTAACCATACTAAGGGTGATTGATAAGTTCTTGGCCTAAGGTACAAATACTTGAAAAACACAGTTGATATTAGGTGCATTTATAGATCTGGTTAATATAAGATTAAACATCAAGTTTCAAGAAATTAACTGCAACCAATTTTTTTTTTACAGGCTATTGAAGTGGTAAGGGGTGGCAGAAATTGAGAAAATGGATACAATTTCTCATCCAGCAGTCATTCGCTACCTCTGCATCAAGGGCCTGTCATCAAAGGAGATCCATGAGGATATGGTGGAGACCTTATGGGAAAATGCCCCTTCCTACAGCACAGTGAAGAAATGGGCAACTCAGTTCAAACATGGAAGGGAGAGTTTGAAAGATGATCCCCATTCAGGAAGACCAAGAACAGTAACCTCCAATGAAACCACCAGCAGAATCCATGACATGATAATGAAGGATCAACGACTAACTGAGCAGTACATTGCTACTGAATTGGCCATCTCCCAGGAACGTGTTGATGCCATTATTCACAACGATCTTCAAATGACAAAGGTCTCTGCTCAATGGGTCCCAAAACTTCATGGAGCTGATCACAAACAACAGCGTCTCAACATGTCAAGAGACAATCTTGGCCATTTTTCTGCAGATCCTGAAAAGTTTCTTCAGCAATTTGTGACTATGGATGAGACTTGGGTTCATCATTTTCAACCAGAAACCAAAGAACAGCCAAAGCAGTGGAAACATCATGGATCCCCACCTTCAAAGAAAGTAAATGTGGTTTTGTCTACAGGCAAAGTGATGGCTTCCATCTTTTAGGATCCAGAAGGTGTGCTATTGGTAGACTATCTTCAAAAGTGAAGAACGGTCACAGGGGTCTATTACACTAATCTTGTGAAGTAGCTGCGGGTCAAATTGAAGGAAAAGTGTTGAGGGAAATTGACGAGAGGAGTCATCTTTCATCAAGACAATGCTCTAGTTCACAAGTCGGTGGTGGCAGTGGCTGCCATTCATGAGTGTGGCTTCCAGTTTCTTGAACATCCTCCTTATTCCCCAAATTTGGCCCCTTCGGACTATTAACTGTTTACCAAACTCAAAAAGGAGCTCAGTGGTTGCAAATTTGCTTCAGATGATGATGTCATTTATGCTGTAAACCACTTTCTGCTGGCACAAGATGCTGACTTTTACAAAGAAGGGATCTGTGTGCTCCAAGATCGCTGGGCTAAGTGCATAAACATGCAAGGGGACTATGTTGAGAAATAACCCAAAAAAGTTGTCCACAAATAATCCATTGTACCTTATGCCGAGAACTTATCAACCACCCCTCATATTTCTATTTTCCTATCAGTTTTCTATGCTTTTACTACAAAGAGCTTGCGGTTGCTGATGAACTTATGTCAAATTTTATTTTCTGACTAAAACATTCACAGGTTAACAGGTTAATTCAGAAGGACAATATTACTATTATTAATCGGTGAAGAATCAACAATTTCAACTAATTCACATTAGATAATTAATTCGTTGAATAAATCATTAAGACTAACTTTTTGGTGAAATGACAACTTATTGGAATGATGATTTTTTTTCACATGATCTTTGTAAATCTACATTGTATATCATTTATATAATTCAAATGTGTATTAAAAATGTAGGTCAGTCTCAAGAAGTAATGTATGACTAACATGCGCATTGTTTTCAGAATGAGCTTAATCAGTGTCTTTTCAAACTGGTTAGCTGAATGATTAGGCACTCAGTTTACTAATCCAGTGGTTCCAGGTTCAAGTCCCAGCAGTGGGATTCTTTCTGGAGATCACCTGAAAGGCCCCAGGTTCCACAAAGCCTCTAAAAGTGGGTACCAGAGAAATCTGGGAAAGTAAATGAGCCAGCCGTGATATTGATCACATCACACTTTCATGTGCTGAAGGTCATGGAAATACAGGCCAAACACCTTATCCCCAAAATGCCTTAATGGCATGAAAATGGAAATTTTACTTATACCTTTACCTTTTCAAATTCAGAAATGATAAATTAAGGGCTTCAGCAAATTTGACAATGATTTAATTGACTTTGTAAAGTTCAGTAGTAGATTTCAGTATTATAATTTCTGTGTAATCTGCTTAGATCAGCATTTAAATCAGCTGTCTACTAATCAGTGGATTCTGCTTTCACTACTTTGGAGTTGTTCATAAGATTTTAGTGTCATGTCCTGGATGATTTCCTGAATAGTTAGATCAGATCCCAGAATAATGGAGAACATCTTCTTACAGAGTGTAATCTATCAAGCAATATTGTAGTTTGTCAGTGGTGTAAGGGTAATGTTTTAGGGGAAAAAGTCAGGCCATTTTGCCCAGACTGAATGCAGGTGAACATAAATTAAAATTTCTTAATCAGTGCTCACATATATTTCACACATATGAAACAAAACTTTGTCTACAGGAATAGTATATAACAGCTACCTGTGTGTGTGAAACTGTATCCTTATTATTATCTCACAGACTGTGAATGATCAAGTCCGAAAGTCGCAAAAAAGAAGGCTCGCACCACAAAAAGTTCATGTGGTGAAACAAATTAATCGTAACCAGGTTTGCTTGCATTATTTTTTTCCCAGTGTATTTTTATTTTTGATGTTAGACTTTTTTTTTTTTTTTGGTAGCTGAAAAAGTGTATTTTTTTTCTTGTTTCTTGTACTCTGATGTGGAATTGTTAAGTAGCCATTTACTCTCAGATATATTTGTTATTTATCAAAGAACTGCTGCAGCATGAGATGGTCATGTCAGAGATGTTCCACTTGTCAGGGTCAGTAAACCAGAATTGGTCAACACTTTAGCGTGATGCTCCTAGTAGTAGGCTGCTGTGTCTCATCAACCTGGCAAGCTTATGTATTAAGTATTGGTATGTTCTTCATGGTACTGAAGCATGATGCTACAAAAAGTTCAGAAGATCAGTTTAATTATTTTCTCACACATATACACGTGTAATGCACACGTGGAAAGTTCACTTTCCTTTAAAAATAACCACATATAAAGTGCATACATATATAATGCCCATGCCTTATGTATGAGAGAGAGGGATATAAGAATCATGGTTATTGAGAGATTTCACATAAGCCCTTGACCACACATTAACAGTTTTTAAAAAATTCCCTAAAACAATTTAAAAATCAAAGAACTGACTGAACGTTTGAACAAGCTATCGATAAACATGTAATCACATAAAATGTCTATAGGACACAACTATGATTATTTTTCTGTGCGTAAATTTGGCAGTGTACTGTTAATGGTTAATCCTGCTGAAAAATCAGCCCCTGTAATTCTGGTCATCTGTTGGCAGGCCAATCATTGTCCTTCTGAGCAAAAAAAAAGGTTAATTTAGTTTACCTGATACTTCAGTTTTTCATTCTGTGTTTTCTGTATTAGATAAGTCAAAGATTTAAAAGTTCTTTTCTTACTTTAGTTCATTTTCTTTATAAATTCTTTTCTATATTGTTGTGGCTTATCAGGAACCTCTGTATCACAGTTTGAATATTTGTGTACTTTTTTTTTTTTTAATAATTACCTTTATCACTTGTGTGTGTACAGTAACTATCATTTAATTTTTACATCTACCATTTCATGATTTTACTGTTAGCATGTACTGTAATTACAGTACCATGGGCTGTTTATATTTTACACATACACCTGTATTGCCCATAGAAAAGGTTTATGTATAATGTGGATATAGATCTAATGTACAAGGGGTCTGTGGTTTGCAAAAACTGTATAACAGACATGTCACAGGAATAAAAATATGGAAGTTCATTTCCTCATGTTTTGTGCTGCCTGTTTGCACTGTTTACTACAGTGTCCAGTGTACCATACTTCAGCACAATTTTACAGGAAAAAATGTCACTCAATCAGCTAAACAATATTTCTATCAGTGAAAACATGAAAACAATATCTGTCAGTGAACGAATGAAAACAATTTGTACAGAAGGAATGATAATATTTAATTAAAATAAGAGCTAACTTTTAACCTCAAATGTTTCACACCATTAGAAAACTAAACTGCAGGTGGATTGTATTTCTGCAGATGAGATAGATACATCTAATTTTTCATTTTCCCTCTCAATTTATAAAGTACACTTGGCTGTGGAGTGGTGTTTGGGGGAGTGTTATTTTTCAGTGGTGCATGTAATAATGCTGTAAGTACTGGGAAACATAAAAATCAACCAGGACTACATAATCACTTTTTTCCCTTACCTTACTGTTAGAAAACAGTGTCATAACAGCTCATGAATAAGGCAGAGATCAGTGTGATTCTTTCCATATAGTGGAGCTTCGGGAAAAAAAATTGAAGAAATGAATTTAGCGCTCATCATCACTATATTCATTACTAGACACACAGGAAAGGCACCTACTATGTTTTCTTCATATCCATTTTTAGCTGCTTGTGGAGAATGAAAATTCTGATGAAGCCTTTCTTGCTGAGAAGAATTCAGCATCAGGCACTCATGAAACACTTCCTGAGGACATGGTTGAACTGCCACCAAGCTTGACAATGTTAAAGCGAAAGCCATGGATGTCTGTGATCTTTCTGATGATGAGGCATAGCTATGTACTGTCACTTATAGCCATGATGGTAAGTTTCCGTGGCTTGTCAATCATCATTTAATTTGTTATGTATTTTTTTAAACTGTCAGATATTTATATTTATTTATCAGTCAAATATGTATTGTTAGCAGAAATAGCTTATTTATCATAATTAAACATTTTTCTAGTTTTGAGAGAGAGTAGGCCACATCAAAGATGAACTGGGAAACTGTATGGTGTTTTGTTATTTATGCCGTTTCATATCTGTTTGTATATCTGCCTCCCTGTCTTTCAGTGTCGGTCTGCCTACCTACTGATCCTGTCTATGTTCTGTTTTTTGTATATCTGCCTGCATGTCTTTCTGTCTGCCTGTATCTCTTTTCCTCAGTGTTTCCTGCCTGCTTGCCTACCTACTGATCCTGCCTGTGTTCTGTCTTTTTGTCTGCCTGCATCTTAAGTGCCTGAGCAGTGGCAGATTATCTAGTGGGCTGAACAAGCCTAAATTTTCAGAAGGGTGGAGACTTGGCATCAAGGAGAACAAACTGCAAATACAGATTAATCAAAGAGCAGCAATAAGGTGAACAGTGACATGGGTGAGTATCAAGAAACAGAATGTAAGACAAGGCTGTGTTAGGTCACCTGATCTCTTCTCATCGTACAGTGAGAACATGAAACCCAATAAAAATATGAAAGGAATAAAAATAGGAGGCCATAATATCAGCAGCCTGAGATATATGTATGTCATCATTCTGGTAGCAGAAAATGAAAGCAGTTTGCAGAAACTAGTGAACAAGGTTATTAAATAGAGCAATAAAATAAGATTAGAGCCAGACAGCAACAAGACAGAAACAGTGGTAATATCAGATAGAGTAATTGTATTGAAATGCAAAATCCTTTCAAATGGGAGAACACTGAGACAAGTAAATAAACTCATAACCTCAAAACAATAGTAACAGCTGCTGAGAAGTGCACAGCTCAGATAGGAAAAACAGCATTTTATGAAATGAAGAGAATTCTAACAAAATAAAATCTCCCTACCAGTATTGCTGTGTGGCTGTGAAACTTGAACATTTAATAAATATCATTCATTCATTTGCATGTCCCTTGCGGAACTTTGCCTCCCAAACAGCACTCCTGTAGGCCTCTCGGTTGTGAGCAAGATGGCCTGCCGCTGATGCATCCATTTGCAGATCCTCAATGATGTCTTGCAGCCATCTTCGCCTTGGTCTTCCTCTCTTTCTTTTTCCCATTATGTACCCTTCCAAGATAGTCTTCTCTAGATTATCATGATGTTTAATGTGTCAAAAATATTTAAATTTTCTCTCTTTAATCCTCTTTACTAGCCAGCCTTCTTCAATATTAAGTTCTTGTAGTATGGATATATTTGTTCTTTTTTGTGTCCATGATATTTGAAGAACTCTTCTGTACATTTACATTCAAAGGCATTTATGTGTTTCTCATCTGTTTTGTTAAGTGTCCAGGTCTCACGGGCATATGTTGCTATGGGAAAGTTGCATGCCCTTAAAAATCTTATTTTTGTAGTTGTGTCTGTTCCTCTCCACAGATTCTTTATTTGTTTTACTTTCTGAAGAGCAATAGATGTCCTTAATAAATATATGATTAAAAAATTGCCAGCGACAGAGTAATTTTGAAGAAATGTAAATATCCTGGATGGACAGAAAACCAAATGAAGAGCTCCTTAAAGAAGTTTGTTAATGAAAACTAGTTAAAATTATAAGAAGTTGGAGAAGTTTGTAATGACTGAAAAATTCAGTGGAAGAAGAAAGAATGAACCAAAGAGAAAATATATCAGTGGACTGACCAAGTAGTGTTGATAAAGAAAAGTATTTGAACTGATTAGAAGTACCAAGAATCACACAAAATGAAGAGGGATGAACAGCAACGCTACCCAGCATGACATGTAATGTAAATGCAGATTACTGCTTTATGTAACAATCATTTATGACTGTTATTGATCATTAGTACCGAGAACTTGGAAAAACACCAGTGATGAAAGCAAAAGCAGTTCACCAAAAGGTGATAAGACCTGAGAAATTTTCAGAGATGAAGGCTTGATATAGTTAAGGGAAGTTCATTATATGCTGTAGCATTTTCCTGCTGTGTGAGTGTGGAAGGAAAGCATCTTTGAGTTTTGTAGTACTAAAACCAGCCAAGCAATTTTCTCAGAATAGAGTTACCAGCTTGCTGTAGTTTTGGTGTTTTTTAAAATTTTTTTGTAATTCACAGATTTCATCTGAATCACTATTCACTTAAGTTTTGATGAAAATCTCTCTCATATTGAAAACCTGTAATCTTCTTTGTACGCATTTAGCAGTAATGCATGGTACCCTGATTTTTGTGATGTGCCTTCTGGCTGGGTACCTCTGACTTCAACACCTTTCCTTGCTAGGGCAGACTGGTCTTGCTTGGACTGCCATGAAGACAGTGGTGTAGGCTGGCCTGTTTGTTTACCAGCCTCTGGTGGCTGTACTTAAGCCCTTTCTCCACATCAGGCCCAACGGGTTTGAGACATTCCACAGAGACGCTCCAACTTTGGGATGAGGAATCCAATGAGTGTTTCAGTGATACCCATTCCCCACCACCTATAGTCTGCTGGCTCTGTTTTGTTTACCTCATTCTGATAGCCATTGTTGTAGAGACTCATAGGCTTATCACATCCTGGATTCATTGGCTTCACATCAGATTTTCCTCATCCCTGCCGGTGATCTCCATGTCCCTATCCATCCACCATCCTGACATTATAATTAGCATTGACTGCTGCAGGTTTCTGGGCTACAGAAGTAGGTCAGTTTTTAACCAATCAGATCTGCTTCCCCTGTCTCACAAAGATTATGTTAAGATATGTGCGTTCTTAACACAGTTGTTCCCAGGGGAGTACCTGTAATAAAAGTCAAAGAAAATTATTTGCAAGGAAAAATCAAATTCATTAAGGCTTCTGAGTTTGTCTTTTGTATAGCAGATTGGCAGAATCCCACGTACACACATGCATAACAAACAGAGCTCACTGTAGCTAAGGTAAATTGGTCCTCATGACCAATCCTACAACACTAGCACATTATGTTAAATAAAATGTTTACTTTCACCAAACTGAAAACAATTGAACAATTACAAAATCTTTTGAAAATTTTAAATGGTTTTAACTTTTTTCTCCATTGACTTCTATGTGAAGTAGTTTAGAAATATTTAACCAAGAGAACTCTTACTGAGTAAATTGCAAAATTATAGATAGAAATAATGTGAGCATCTTGTTAGCTTGTTATGTCTGTCTTGAGCTTTGCAGAACAGTTGTAGACTTGAGCCTTGCAAACGCTCTCATCGTTGTACACCAAAGATAATTCACCATGTATGTCCAGGGGTTTCAGACCTTTGGTGGACAAGAATCAGGTGGCAGAATGCACTTCTTCCTTGGAGTATGTCTTCAACACAGTTGCCATTTTGATGTGTACTATTCTCTGTGTGCTGCTTAATGATGGTGGTGCTGTCTGCTAGCTCACTGGAATTGCTTCTAACTGAGGGATTCATGTCTGTTCTTTTGTATACTTTTTTCACATTTTGTAACTTTCATTTAATTCACCTGTCTACTTTATTTTTCATTTATCAAGTATCTCAAGATAATTTACTCATTTGTTGTTGTTGTTAAACAGTAATAAAATCTATTAGGAATGCAGTACATTATCATAGTCTATTACACTTAATTGTAGTGCTGAATTTCTTTGTTGTAAAATCCTTCTGTTTGTAAGGACAGACACATATGAGTACCCCTCCTATATTTTGAAAGCTGTCAAACAAATTATTACCCTAAACCTGAAACTATCTTTCTCTCTTCACAAAATACATGTGGTAATATATAGGCATGTCAGTAAAGTGCCAGAAGTTAGTAATATAAATCTTTCATTTTGCTGGGGCCTGTCTACTTCACATTACATGCTGTGTGTACCTTTCTTGCTGTTACTTTGTCAACAATAAACTGATTACTATATAATGACTAGATATATCTAAGGCAAAACTCAGCAGATCATAAATTTCAGTTATATCTGACAGCATGCTTTGCCTTAGTAATATCACACTGCATAAAGTAGATATATCCATCAGGATAACTGACAGAAGAAATATATCCATCAGGATGACTGACAGAAGAAGTCTCAAGTTGACTATGAGCATTATTTTTCATTTTCAAAATGAGCCCAAGTAACTCAAGTCCAAGTTGATTGACTTAAGTCTGTATCTCTCTACTACATTTAGCCTAGGAGCTTTGCTTGTGGTGAAAGCCACTGTGCCTCTGTCTGTCTCTCTACCAGCATGCCTTTTTTGTCTTTTTCCTGTCTATTCTCCTGCTTGTCTGTCTTTCAGTCAATAATTCTGCCTATTGTCTGTGTGCCTGCTGAGTTTCCTGCCTGTCCTTATGTCACTCAAAATAATATATGTCCTTTCATCCATCATTCATTCATCATCTTTTGTTTGTCTGCTAAAGTTTCTTACATGTCTGTCTCTCATTCCATATCATGTCTGTGGTAGTCTGTCTGTCTATCCATCCAACATCAGTTTTCCTGTTTGTCTGTTATTTTCTAGGAATTGTGCACTGTGGATCTCTTTAGCTTTCTGTTTTAACATTTTTAACCAACATGTTTTTTACTTGAGATTCTTATAAGCTAATTTTTTTTTTTTTGGCAGGCTTGGAGCATCACATATCATTCATGGATGACATTTGTGTTCCTTTCATTGGCTTGCTTGTTGTGGGTGCTACCAAACTCACGCAGTGTTTGCTTGTGGTCATCTCCATTTATCTTGACTTATGCAGAACTCCTGCTTATCGGCCAGTATGTCTTTTGCATGAACTTAGACAAGGAGCTGCCCAGGGAGATTGGAAACTATAAACTTGATCATATTGGCCTGAGGAGAATTAAGGAGCCTTTCTTGAGTTTGAATCTACAGGTTGACAACTCTGCTCATCTCTTTGCTCATCATAGTTATTATCACCAAACATTTCATTCATAGTTATAACCAAACATTTCATTTTCAGTGTTATCTAACACTGGTAAGAATAATAGTACTACACAGTGAATCATTTTTAAAACAAACACACCTGTACAGATACTGTATAATTTAGCAGTCTATGCAAGACTAGAGATAGAGCAGAAAATACCAAAGGTCTTGTCTTGTCTTCTTCCTCATAAACCTTTTGGTGTCAAGGGGACAAATAGACATCTTGATAGGACTCGATGATTTGCTTCACCTAATGGGAATAATGCTTCTGTAATTTCCTCTCTCCGTCTCTTGCATGGGCAACCTCTTCCTTTGTTATCTACAAATCTTAGTGTGAATGTTTTCTGTAATATACTTTCTGGTGGTAACTGTATAACATGACCAAACCATTTGACTTGCTGTTTCTGGATATAGTGTAATACTAGTGTTACTCCAACCTTTGCTCTGATAGTGTCATTTCTTATCTGGTCTCTTCTTATTCTTTAGTAATGTAATGTAAAAGTCACAAATTATCATATTTGGTTTTTTTTCATATCTTTTTTAAATTGTCTGCCAAAGCTTAAAAATTGTACACTGTGCTGTATATAGATACTTGATTGTGAGTGAAATGAACACAAACTCAGTTTGATTTCTTGCTGATTTAATGTATACTATAATATCTTCCTTCAGACAGGCACTCTTTCCTCCATACAACACACATCTTCCCATCAGCTGGTTTACTTCACTGTTTACACTGTTCTCAATCCTGTTCTGTATAATCTCTGTCCTGCTACACCCCTTCTCAATCCTGTTCTGTTTAATCTCTGTCCTGCTACACCCCTTCTCAATCCTGTTCTGTTTAATCTGTCCTGCTACACCCCTTTCTTTCTTCTCAGCTTGTTAGGGTATAAAATCTCTCCCCCTTCATTCTTCACATCTTGTCAGTACATAAAATGGCTCCCCTTCCCTTATTCTCAGCTTTCTCAGTACATAAAATGACTTGAGTTCAAATATCAGAAAAACTAATTATAACTAATTTGATTTCTGTTAAGAAAGGAAAGGAAAGGAGTTGCCTGTTTTATCATAAAGCTTCAAAAAGAGTTCCATTCCCTGCAAAAATCTCTTTCTAATTTAGTTTTCATCTCACTGTATTCCATAATCACAGTTCATGAGCCACTGACTCATTAAAACAATGCATTCTTGCACTCCATTTCCTAGGGGTGATTGATAAGTTCTCGGCCTAAGGTACAAATACTTGAAACACAGTTGATATTAGGTGCATATGTAGATCAGGTTAAGATTAAACATCAAGTTTCAAGAAATTAACTGCAGCCAATTTTTTTACAGGCTACTGAAGTGGTAAGGTGTGGCAGAAATTGAGAAAATGGGTACAATTTCTCATCCAGCAGTCATTCGCAGTCATCAAAGGAGATCCATGAGGATATGGTAGAGACTTTATGGGAAAATGCCCTTTCTTACAACACAATGAAGAAATGGGCAGCTCATTTCAAACATGGAAGGGAGAGTCTGGAAGATGATCCCCGTCCAGGAAGACCAAGAACAGTAACCTCCAATGAAACTACCGGCAGAATCCATGACATGATAATGGAGGATCGACGACTAACTGAGCAGTACATTGCTACTGAGTTGGGCATCTCCCAGGAATGTGTTGATGCCATTATTCACAATGACCTTCAAATGACAAAGGTCTCTGCTCAATGGGTCCCAAAACTTCATGGAGCTGATCACAAACAACAGCTTCTCAACATGTCAAGAGACAATCTTGGCCATTTTTCTGCAGATCCTGAAAAGTCTCTTCAGCAGTTTGTGACAGTGGATGAGACTTGGGTTCATCATTTTCAACCAGAAACCAAAGAACAGTCAAAGTAGTGGAAACATCATGGATCCCCACCTCCAAAGAAAGCAAAGGTGATTATGTCTGCAGACAAAGTGATGGTTTCCATCTTTTGGGATTCAGATGGTGTGCTATTGGTAGACTATCTTCAAAAGGGCAGAATGTCACTGGGGTCTTCTACACTAATCTTGTGAAGCAACTGTGGGTCAAATTGAAGGAAAAGTGTTGAGGGAAATTGATGAGAGGAGTCATCTTTCATCAAGACAATGCTCCAGTTCACAAGTTGGTGGTGGCAATGGCTGCCATTCAAGAATGCGGCTTCCACTTTCTTGAACATCCTCCTTATTCCCCAGATTTGGCTCCTTTGGAATATTACCTGTTTACCAAACTCAAAAAGGAGCTCAGTGGTTGCAAATTTGCTTCAGATGATGATGTCATTCATGCTGTAGACCACTTTCTACTGGCACAAGATGCTGACTTTTACAAAGAAGGGATCCATATGCTCCAAGATCGCTGGACTAAGTGCATAAACATGCAAGGGGACTATGTTGAGAAATAACCCAAAAAAGTTGTCCACAAATAATCCGTTGTACCGAGAATTTATCAATCACCCCTGGTAAGTAAAATGTGTCAGTGTCTTTTCATCAGTGCTGACAGTAGCTCAACAGTTGTTAAATAGGCCAGCTAATGATATCAGTAATTTGTTTGCTCTTGATAGTTCAGAAACTTGGTATCAAGCTCACTGTTGTATTTCCATAAACTGCGCTTGAAAACTGGCAACTCATCCTGTTTTGACTACAGGATTTCCCCCAAAACTGCACTCTTGTGCTCTTTTCAGCCACTGCTGTGATAAGCTTGAAATGTGGGTATCAAGTTTGATTGGAAGTAGGTTACAGAGGTCTGCTTGAATTTCTGGAGAAAAAAAAGCAGAGCTTATCAGTAAACTTCACCAGCATGGGAAACATGTTTTGTTTTACCCCATTATCCAAGAATAAGGAAACACAATGTGAGTCAGTTTCTACATGATCCACTAAGAAGAGGTAGGACAAGATCTTTACCAGCTTTCTTTTGTTGGTGCCAGGCTTCTATCTCAGTCTTCTTTGCTCTCCTTTTTTTTAATATATACTTTCTTGTTCCATTTGTTGTGTACAGAGGCTGGGTCTAAAGTGACTTGATATAATTTCTGTGTTCAGGCATTCTTCATCATCTTTATAGTTATGACTATGCGCCAGTATATGAATGAACGGAAAGCTTCATTACGAAGACTAGATGTGGTTATGCACAAAAAGTCATTCATAACCAAAATAGGTAAATTGTTGCAGGAATTTCTCATTTTTAGTTCACATGTTTCTTCTTTATTTTGTTGAAGTGCATGCAATTCATCCAAGAAGTTTATATCATTTGGTGTTTTCATTTGCAAATGATTCTTCCTTTCTTTATGGCACTGAGACATCCAAGGGTCATACTGAAAGTCATGAGCAAAAATTTTTTAAAAATCAGAATTTATAGATAGAGAAAATATAAATGTATCACCTTAATCTGCATCCTTTTCTTCACTTTTCAACATAATCTCCATTTCTCTGCACACATTTTTCCCATTGCTCTGCAAGTTTGAAAATACCCTCCTGTAGAATTCCATTCCAGCTGACCAAAGCCACAGACACATTGCTTTCTGGATGTTATCTCCTGTGGGACCCAGCAGGCACAAACTTTTCTGTAACCTAGGGTTTCAATCATTTCCTGTATTGCATTGTGTCCTGTTCCAAGATTTACAGTGATTTCAGATACTATGACATATCTGTCTTCTTTAATGATGTCATCAACCCTATCCATGTTGCGTTTGGTGGAGGCAGTTCGAGGGCGACCACTGCGAGGCATACCTTAGATGCTTGTGTTTCCATCTTTGAAATATTTCACCCACCTCCTAACACTGCTAGCACCCAGACACACATCTCCATAAGCAAGATGAAGTCTTTGGTGAGTTTTAGCAGTGGGGATTTCATCTTTGACGAGGAACTCAATAACAGCACGTTGATGAAACGGAACTTCAGCACATGCCATTTTGTTTCTGCTCCACATGGTCACGTGTGCCCTCTACATGAAGTGCAAAAGATGCAGATTAAGATGATACATTACATTTATATTTACTCTATCTATAAATTCTGATTTTTAACAAATTTTTGCTCACGACTTTCGGTATGACCCTCATATATGTTTAATTAGAAGATAGCAAAAAAGAAAACGTTCAAGTCAAGAAATGTGTAGCCTGTAACACTATGAACTCAAGGCCACAGGCAAATGGCAACTCTGGATCATTTAAAAGGGATTGGTTCTGCCCTAAAATCGTTATAAACCTAATAAGCCAGTGGTAGATATCACAACTGCTCAATGAAACAGAATAGTGCATTATAAAATAAAAATTACACAATCTGGAGTTATCAAGTCTGTAAATCACATGTGTTTCATACTTCTTTTATGTTATTTTTATGTATGTTTAAGGTTGTTTTATACCTTTTTTACTGCCTCATCATTCTGAACAGGGATGGGATTTTCACTCTTATGAAAAGTTTGCAGATTTCATTATGCTGGAGTGTCCTGGCATTCTTTTTTTCTGTTCCAAGTTACTGACTGGTATTCATACACTAGACATCACTAATCCAGCATCATCAGGCTCTGTCGGATGCCACATAGGTGATTTTGCCAAAGTACTGATGGTTATATTAGAATACACTTAACCCAACAGTTAACCACTTCATCCTACCTTTAAAATACCCTTAAGTCAGCACACGTTGGTTAACAAAGGAAAAAGAAAAATTAAATGGAAATCAAGCAAAATTTTAATGAAAAACAGGTAAAATACTGTCAAGATTACAAATACATGCAACTCTGTTGACTTACATAAGAAGCTTCATTACTGCTACTTCTTAAGTGAAGAGTTGGAATTTGCAGCTAAGTAGTTTGTCTTTGTATAGAACTGAAGTAATGTGCAAGTATGTACACTTGACCATCACAAATCTGGCATTCAGTTGTCTGGTTCAATCAGTTACCTGGCACTGATTTTCACAAAGAGACATTGGGAGACAATTGCACTTCACCTCTACACCTAAGAGTAAATGAGGAAGGACAAGACAAGACAAGACAAGTAGTTTGTCTTGAAGCAAAGGCCTGTCAGGATTGCTATCTTATTCACCTTGGACAATGACTGAAATATCAGGAACTGATGATGATGGTGATAGCTCAGCTGGGAGAGCAGGTGTTGAAGGCACTGGATTTTGAAGTTTGTCTCATCATTCAATCTATTAATGTGATCTTGCAAGCCTTCTTCTGAGTCAGCAACTAGAGCTTGGTCATCTGCAAGTAATAGTTCATTTATGGTTATGTCGTCTTCTGTTTGTTCTATTTCATTTATGAAATGAGAGTCTTGAGAAGAATTCTTGGAGTATCAAGAATGGACAGAATCAGAAATGATGTCATTAGAAATAAAGTAGGAGTTGAACCCGTTCTGAACTATATTAAAAAACAGCAAATAAAATGGTTCTGTCATTTATCACTACTACCAACAGAATGTGTACCACAAAGAGCAATGTTTTACAGACCACACTTTAAAAGGCAGAGAAAGGGGCCACCCATGCAAATGGTGAACTGATGGTATAGCAGAGTCCCTGAACATCTCAATATACGAAGCCAACAGGCGATCCATTGGGAGACAATTGCACTTCACCTCTACACCTAAGAGTAAATGAGGAAGGACAAGACAAGACAAGACAAGTAGTTTGTCTTGAAGCAAAGGCCTGTCAGGATTGCTATCTTATTCACCTTGGACAATGACTGAAATATCAGGAACTGATGATGATGGTGATAGCTCAGCTGGGAGAGCAGGTGTTGAAGGCACTGGATTTTGAAGTGTTAACTCCTCTGCTTCATGTTTTCTAGCTATTTTGTAGAGCATATCTTGTCTGAAATGCTCAAAACCAGTGGATGCAATAGCTTGTGCCATCAAATGTTAATGGCAGGTTAGTGTGGCAACCCAGGGAACCTGAAAATGTCTCTTTGTGAAAATCAGTGCCAGGTAACTGATTGAACCAGACAACTGAATGCCAGATTTGTGATGGTCAAGTGTACATACTTGCACATTACTTCAGTTCTATACAGTCTAACTTTCTACACCATATCCAAGTTCTTTTCCTAGTCTACCATACTTAAATAGTGTAAATTCCTCTTGTAGTTGAATGGGTTCTGTGCTGCTTGAATCCCACTTGCTGGATGATAAAATTGTTTTCAGAGAAGCACAGCAGATTGGTATTAACCATTTCTCCACCAGCTTTCATATATTTGCAGCATTTTGGCCCTTTCATTTCATTGCCTGTTTAAAAGATGACAGAATGGGTTTGTTTAAGAGCCTCTTTTCCATCATTGAAATTCATGTTTGTTAGACTAGCACATTAGTTAGGCTGTTGGCTTCTCACAGCACACATATCAAGTCTGAGGCTGACTCCCAGCATGCACTAGTCAAGCTAGTTGAAACATATCTGACAACTGTATTAAGGAAAAAAAAGAAAAGCCCAGCAAAAAATGAATTGGCAGTGAAGTATATACTAACTTGACAAAAACACATTGATATTGAGGATTGTAATATTGGTGGCTTTTTTTTTTGTTCCCCTGCTTTCATTTCAGGATGGATGAATATAAATTTAACTTATTTTTTGCATGAAAATCCTGGGGGTTTTTTTGGGGGGGAGGGGGGGGGGTTGGTAATTTTTTACAGTGTATTCTGGACATATGTAGTCCATGTGATGAGAAGAAACTATCAGAGAATACCAAAACAAGCTATCAAGTGGAGCACAGCAGGCCAAAGAAAAAGAGGTCGACCATGTGAAACTCTAAAGAGGACATTGTTAAGAGAAGCCAGTTTAGTGGGCATAACATCCCTTGATGAAGTTGAAAGTCTCACTGAGAATAGGAAATCTTGGCAAACTACTATGCGAGCTCTATGTGATGTTTAACAGCACGGGAAGGATGTAAGATTCTGTGCGCCTTGTCTTACAAATATTTTCACTTTGGGAAGCTTTTTTTCCTTAGCACAAGTATCAAGAACCAATTTTTGCACTTGGGTTGACTGCCATATGATTGAAGGGTTATATAACTCACTTTCCATCACTGAGAAGTAAGCTGACTATTGGCTGTGGTGCTTATGCATCTATATTTAAAATTAATTATTGTCCTCACATTTATGTTGTTTTTTTTTTTTTTATATATAGTTTATACCTGCAAATTTACTCTGAAATGTGCTTACAGAATATTAACTTATGCAAATAATTTCATTCCAGTAACAAACTTGAAATTGGGGGGCACACATAGATAGAAATAGGTAGAACAAAATAACGGAAAAATGATACTGAAGGTAGGAAGTTATTGATCAGCACTGTGATGGAAAACTTCTTCAGGGACCCTCTTTATGTGCCCCTTTTCCTTACACTTAAGACACACATAAAGGAAAGAGTACTGACAGAAGTTTTTTAAGAAACCAAATTCATCTGTGGCACAGAATGGCTAGAGGAGTAATTGAAATTCAAAGTAAGCACAAGCATTCTTCAGATACATTTGAGGTGCAACCCAAGGTTATCTGCTTTTCCACTGCTAGATGGGGCTAGCTGTATGCTTTGTGAATCGTTGTGCCAGCAGACATCAAACTGAGAGGTCATGTTAAGTTATATGCGTTTTTGTGAGGTTATGTTTGAGTGATCTGCCATATTTTCTTTACAACTTATATGACAAATTTTAGGGAGCAAAGAACCTACATCAAGTAAATTTTGTTTCACTCTTTAAAAAAAATGCTGTATAAACCTACCAAAAGCTATAAGAAGCTTTTGGTGATAAAGCCATGAGCCACGGCAAGACTTTTTAATAGTACAGACTCTTCAAGGACAGGTGATCGTCGTGTCAACCATGATGAGCATTCTGGATGACTGTCAACATACACAACACTACAAAATGTAGCAAAAGTGTGCGAGGCTATCCACAATGTTTGTGAGATAGTAGGACTGTCATTTGGGACTGTTCTGTGGGGTTTTGAAGTGGCTGAGGAAGGGCATTTGGCACAGGTGTCCAGACAAGTGGAAGAACAACAGTTGGTTCTGCACCATGACAATACGCCCACTTACACATTACTCCTTACTTAATAGTTCTTGACTTCCAGAAACATTACAGCGATTTCCAGCACAACTTATTCACCTGACCTCAACTTCCGTGACTTTTTTTCTTCCCCAAGATGAAACTACAGCTGAAGGGACATTGTTTTAGCTGCCAGAAGAGATCCAGGTAGAATTGCAAAGATGTTCTGGACACACATGACATGAAATCATGAGAAACACATTAGAATCACTGTATATAAGCCCAGGGGGGCTGCTTCAAAGGAGAAGGTGGAAACTAGGAATTTTGGTAACCAATTATATTTTTTATGGTCACATCCCAAAACTTTTGGGTTGCACCTCATGGACAGTTTCCATAATACAGTATGTCAGGTGGCAGTTTTTTTTAGCTGGGCTGGCTGGACCTTAGTAACAACTGATCACCAGTTTTCATGTGAAGAAGTGGTTCATCATGAACTGACTATTTTAGTGAGTTAAATACATAATATCACTAAAGAGTAAGAAATATTTCAACACATTACTCCATAGAGGTAATCAACTGCCTGAATACAGCTAACCACAACAGTAGCAAAATATATCCCACTGAGGTGCTTGGAAAAGCTTAGAAAGGACAAGACAGAATTAGATGTAGACACATGCATCAAATGAGTTTAACCTTTCATATCTGAATTATTTTTCAGAAGATTTTTTTTTTCAGAAGTTGTGTTAACAGAAGTGAGTAAGCTAGTGTGAAAAATTTCAATTATTTTGGCAGAATTTTACTTCTGAAAGAAAGAAGTGAATATTGTCATATGACAACATCACTCCTGGATGTCAGTAAAACTAGGAATATTTAAATAAAGAAAATAATAAGTAATACTCCAAATATTTACAAAACAAACAGTTTTCTGTGTCAGTTTAGGTTTTCTTGTTTTGTACAATAGTTCAAAGAGAGTATCTTTCAGCATACAGACACAGATAGACACCACACTTCATGCAAGTATATATGGTGTGGCTTATATGGGAAAAAGAAAGAGAGGAATACCACAACGAAGATGGCTGCAAGACATCGTTGACGATCTGCAAATGGATGCAGCAGCGGCAGGCCATCTTGCTCACAACCGAGAGGCCTACAGGAGTGCTGTTTGGGAGGCAAAGTTCCACAAGGGACATGCAAATGAATGAATGATATACCCTTTAAGTAGAGTCTGTGGCTTCCTTTGTCAGTTTTGTTGAAGAGGCAGGTGACTTGTATTGTCTCAAGTGTATATCATGTGTAGTACAAGATGCTCTTTGCTTAGTAGCAGTTTCCAGTTTTCAACTTCTTTCACCTGAACATTGAATGACCATTTGTTGAATGACCTTCCACACCAGCTTGTTAGCAGATTTGTTGGTCGCTTATGAGGTGCTGAGTGAGATATTGGGCTATGAAGCTAAGCAGATTAAAACAGGCTTTTTTTTTTTTTTGGATACAGAATGCTCGTTCCAGTAGCATCTGTGAAGCAGCAAACCATTGATGCAGACTACATTCAGCGCATGATAAAATATTTTCTTATACCCCGTGATACTTTTATTCAGTACATTGCAGAGAACACTTTGAAGAATAAGAATTGTACTCAGTAACTTCAGCAGGACACTAAATGTACTTTTTGTTCTTGATCAAGTCACCACACTGACAGGATATTGCCTACATGAATGACTGACGTATGCACAGCATGTTGTCAAACTATTTTATGATAGTAAGGCCAGATTTTTCTGTCATATGAACCCAAGCCTAGCTTGCACAGCTCAGCTCCAGACATCAAGCTGCTGCCTTTCAGTCTGTTTAAGCAAAGACTGCCCAAAAAGTGGATTCCAGTTTCCTTGAGTTTCATTTACAATTTCAGAAATTGAACAGATTGTTCAAATTATATGTTTGTTTCTGATACATTCATCTACATGTCCTCTGTAAAGAAGTTATTGACATAACATTTTTTTTGTGAAGAATCTGGAAGTGTGTCATTCCATGCAGATGAGACAACAATAAATTCCATTGTGTGCCAGAGAAAAGTGTTCTAATATCCATTATCTTTCTCTTTAGATTTTTCCAGTGTTTTTATATACTGATTTTGCATTGAGGCTAAAGGTCATCATCTTTGAGGGAAGCTAATGGAATATCATCATCATCAAAATATTATTCCAGCCAGGCTCACATTCTGATTAATGATGTGATAAATTGATTTGTAATTAACTGAACATTCATTTTCATCTGTCTGTATCCTGAAACTTTCATTCAATATCGGCATCCATTATTCTGTACAAACATAAATAATTATGAAGTAATTGTAACAACAGCAGTTACCATCAGCATATGCAACCTCACTATAATAAAGGTAGATAGAGGTGTAATGGTGCAGTTTTACAAGGTGGCAGAGGGAGTGAGTCAAGTGAGAACAAAACAAATAGAAGGTATGAGAGTGAGATGAGAATGTATAAATGAAAAATATACAACATCCAATATTTCGGCATGAGCCTTTTTTGAAGATTACACAAACGAGACAAAAAACTAAACGAAAAACTTATCTTAATGTGACATCCTCCAAAAGTAGGGAACCACAGATATGTGTGTCCACTAGACGAGGCATAGAGACCACTCGGGGCCACACAAAGGATAAGCCGATAGAGCCAATTGTAAAGAAGTTGTGAAGAGAAGGAGGGAAACAGGTGGGGGAAGGGCAATAGAAACAGCTGCTAGAGGAGGTGTCGTGGGGGGGGGGGGGGAGCGGAGAGATAATGAATGAAGAACATAAACAACCTGCAGTGAGAAAATGTGAAACTGGTGAATAGGACAAGACCCCTGTAAAACTGCACCATACACCTCTATCTACCTTTATTATTTGAACCAGTTTTACTGCAGTCTCAATCCCCTTTATCTGTCACAACCTCACTATAGACTAATTTAACACCCTTTTATGCCCAAAAGTGCCACATACCAAAAATATAGGGCAACAAATTATTGGCATGGCAATCAAAGTGAAAATTATGTTCACCATAAATATTTATATATCTAAAAATATGTGGTGTTTTTTTTAAATTTATACTATCTTTATTATTACTATGATAAATACAGATGTGAAAATCTCTTTCTTCTTACTAGAGTAAATATCAAAATGAAAACTTACCTTCTGAAAATCAAAGACCAGAACTTCAAGATTAAGTTAAACAATAAGCAGGCCAAGGTACACTTCTGAAAAATGCATTGTTGATATAACCAGAAAAAAGAATAGAGGTTTATGAGTGTCTTTGTTTTTGTTTTTGTTTTTTTTTAACATAGACTCATATGCAAAATTAAATGTTGCCATATATGGTAATGAGAGACATGAAAGGGTAAAAAAAACCAGTCCTGGAGGGACGTCTTGAGATACAGTGTTAGTGTCCATATTTCCCTTGATCTGTTGGCACACTAGAGGGTGACGTGGTCAGCATCATGCTTGCCTGCCTTTACTTCTAGGAGGCTGGGGCACACCAGGCTGGAGTTGAACCACTGACCTCACCATGAGAGATGAGCACACTAATCATTATTTCGCACAAATACTGAGGAAAGGTTAAAAGATAAATGATTGTTCACTTTTGCTGTTTGAATGTTATTGTATGCTAACAGTATAATTTCATCATTATGTTGCTACATAAAATAAATTACTACTCTTTGTCATTATCAGCTCCACCACTGGACATGCAGTACCAGACATATGACTGTGCAACCATATTGTTTATTGGTATGAAGTTGTTGTGACTAGCCAAATGTAAATGTAGAACTTATTAGCTGTGAATTTCATAACTCATTTTCTGTATTAATGAACAGTTAAATTCATCACTTATTCGTTGGTGTAGTTTAGTGAATAATGAAATTAATCACTCATCTACTACTTACTTAAGTGTGCTTTGAAATTCATCACTCTTATTTCTGCACTTAATGTAGCATTAAATTCATCACTCTTATTTCTGCACTTAATGTAGCATTAAATTCGTCACTCTTATTTCTGCACTTAATGTAGCATTAAATTCATCACTCCTATTTCTGCGCTTAATGTAGCATTAAATTCATCACTCCTATTTCTGTGCTTAATGTAGCATTAAATTCATCACTCTTATTTCTGCACTTAATGTAGCATTAAATTCGTCACTCTTATTTCTGCACTTAATGTAGCATTCAATTCATCACTCCTATTTCTGCGCTTAATGTAGCATTAAATTCATCACTCCTATTTCTGTGCTTAATGTAGCATTAAATTCATCACTCTTAATTCTGCACTTAATGTATCATTAAATTCATCACTCTTATTTCTGCACTTAATGTAGCACTAAATTCATCACTCTTATTTCTGCACTTAATGTAGCATTACAGTATTACTTAATGTAGCATTACAGTATTACTTAATATAACATTCAGCACTATCCCTTTGTCACATTTATTTGCATTTCTGTAATTCAGTCCACTTGGAACAGAAATAACTGCTGATGACAAATGCTCAGATGAAATAAATTTAAAAATTTGAAAAACAAAAACAGCTTATAACAACATAAAGACAATACTAACAACAATAAGTTGTTCTTGACAGCGAAGAAAGAATGTTATGCTGTTATATAGAGCCAGAATTAATACTTTCAAATGCTGTGAGACATGAACAATGAAAAATTTATGAAATAAAAATTAGAAGCAACAAAGATCTGCTGAGAAACTCCAGTGACAAGACTTTATGAACTATTAGGTACTACACACATGTAGTACTGATATCACTTGGAAGTTAAACCAAAAAAAAAATGGTTGTTAACAATGAAAAATGAAACTATTCATTTCATACTTGAACTGATGCATGACCTTGAAGCTATAAACATTAAAAATATCAAAAATAGGCCCAGCAAATGCCAGTTATGTATGTAAAAAGCTTACAGGCAAAGCATGAGGATCATACTAAGGCATTATGTGGAGGCAGAGTCAGGCTAATTTTGGATTAAAGTATTGCTTCAAACAGCAGCAAAAGTTACTTTTAGAAGATAGTCAGTGATTGAAATGGTAAGAAATACAATAGACACTATGAAAACAACACTAGTATGCCATCATCATCATCAGGTGCCATTTATATTATCAAAAACCTAGTTAAAAAGCAATCAGTGATATAGGTTGGAGGATAGTCGGGCCAGAAGGTTAATGATACTCATTTTGCATTTAGGAAAATCAGCCAGTTTTGACTTTAGCACTTTGTAAATGGTAAATCTCATTGCAAATAAAATAGAAAAATTTCATGCAAACATTTAATTCCCATTGATATTTATAAACTATATTTGATTCTACATTTTAAAAAAAAAGTATAAGATACCAAAACTTGCACTGAGAAAACCATTATTTTGGAAAGTTCTTCATGCAAAATGAAAGACAAGTTCAAGTGTTCCAGTTTCAAAAAATCTTAATGCCATCACTGGTATAAAGTCGGAAGATTTCAAGTGGTTATTTGTTTTTACTGTAAAAAAATATCTAAAGATATACTAATGCAAAAAGAAAATCTTTGGTTTTCCCCAAATAATTACCAGTCTTTCATTGCAGCCTACACATGAATATATGTCCATATCTTAATATTAGCTTGTGTTCCCTGTTATTATACTAAACTATAAAGTTGTCTTAATGCCTACCTATCAGACATCAGTCTCCTAAAAACAATGTTACTGCTATAAAACCTAGTTGATTCGAAACTTCCCATTCCAGGCAACTATTTGTGGATGCTGATGTGCAAATATTGGATTTTTTTCTGTTCCATCATGATGGCAGTCATTTCTCTTCAGGATGTTGTCATTTTTAGGATTATTTACATGATCCTCTTTCTCATCTTTGTCACACTTTTTAAGGTGAGTGTATCAGTCATAAAAGTTTGTTCTCTCAGTTAATTCCCTTCACCTATATTGCAGAGTGATCCATATATGATAAAGGGATTTTATGCCTTCTAATTTGGCCTCTCTTAACAGTCTTATTATTATACAAAAACCACAGTCTGAAATAACTAGTCTTAGAAAATTAAAAGAAATAGACAAGAAATTAGACTCTTTAAAAAACAAATGACTAAGGAAAATACTCAGTATAAAGTGAAACGAATTCAAGAACAAAGCACAGATAAGACAGATGAGCAAACAACATCCTGTCTCATGGGCAATCAGAAAAAGGAGATGGACATCTGTTGGTCATGTGATGAGAAGAAACAATCAGAGAATCCCCAAACAAGCTATCAAGTGCAACAGAACAGGCCGAAGAAAAAGAGGTCGACCACGTGAAACTCTAAAGAGGACATTGTTAAGATAGGCCAGTTCATTGGGCATAACATCCCTTGATGAGATTGAAAAACTCGCAGAGGACAGGAAATCTTGGTGAACTCTCATGCCCTATGTGACATTTAGCGGCATGGGAAGGATGTAAGATTAGAAAATCTTAATCATAAAACAAAACACCACCAAACAAGTAGTCTGATTATTGAGCATAAATTAGAGGTAATTATATTTCTGTTGACTTTCAGTAGTGAAGAATTCTGTTGTATCACCCACCAACTATATGGAACCTAGGGCTAAAGATCAAAACTTTCATCTTTCATGTGTCTTGGGAAAGAAAAATCATCCTGCCCAGTGCAGGGAAGACAGAAAACGGTTTTTGACTGAGGAATAGCTGGGCCATGATTTTACTGGGTCTCACATAACAGAGGAGGAAGAAGTTGTTTGCCATTGCTTTTCATCATCATCATCAGGTGCCGTGCTGACTGGCATTGGCTGTTATGCTTCTCCAGAGTACACGATCCTTCATGCAGGCCATCAGCTCAGTTCGTGATCTCCTCTCACACCATCCCGTCAGACTGTCCAGTATCAATTCTCTTGGTCTTCCTCTTGATCTTCTTCCCTCTATTTTTCCTGTTGTTATAATATTTTCAATGCCCCCTCTTCTCATTGCACGTCCTATGAAAGTGCATCGTCTCTCTCTTATTTTTTTGACAAGATTTTTTGTCTCTCCAGCTCTTCTCATACATTCTTCATTAGTTATTTTTGCTGTCCAGGAGATTCACAACATTCTTCTAATAAACCACATTTCGGCTGCTTCCAATGATTTTTGTGCAGATCTGCCTATTGTCCATGATTCTGTTCAATATAACATTTTATTACTTGTTTTCTAACATTTATTGATAAGGATGTGTTGGCTAATATGTTTCTCATTCTCTGAAATGCAGTCTTTGCTTGGCCTGTTCTGTTCCTAATTTCTGTTCTGCATTTCCCATCTGAAGTTATTACTGCTCCAAGATATTTGAATTTCTGCACCTGCTTTAGAATAGTTCCGTTTAATTTTATACTGCATGCTGGTGGATTCTGTTTCTTAGATATAACCATAGTCTCTGTCTTTTTGATGTTTAAAGTAAGGCCTTTCTGTTCGCTTCCTTTAGTGACTTTATCCAAGAGGTTTTGCAGGTCTTGTTGGTTCTCAGCTATCAGTACTGTGTCGTTAGCATACCGAAGTTTGTTAATATTGTATCTTCCAGTTTTTATGCCTGGTTCTGTGATGATTGTTCTTAGAATATTCTCACTGTACAGAGAAAAAAGGTCTGGAGATAGTACACATCCTTGTCGCACCCCTTGTTTTATAGGTTGATATTTTCCAATTCTATTTTCAACTCAAACTGCTGCTTCTTGGTGCCAGTATAAATGTTTTACTATCCTCAGGTCTTTGCCGTCTATATTGATGTCTTCAAGCATTTAAATAATTTAATTATGTTTCACCTTGTCAAATGCCTTGGTGTAATCAATGAAGCATACATAGATATCTTTCTGTACTTCTAAAGCTCTTTCTGTTAGTGTTCGTAAAGCATAAATGGCATTGTATGTTCCCTTTCCTTCAACGAATCCAAACTATTCATCTGCTATTTCCATTTTTTATCTTTTTCCTTGTTCTCCTCATAATAATTCTCAGAAGTAGTTGCTTTTTTATGCAAAAATTCTTGCAGGACTTGCTTTGAAAAATAAATAGGTAATCTTGAAGAAAATCTGTGTGAGAAGATGATTGTTGATAACAGAATACATTTTGTGCATGATCTTATTGACACCAGAATTATAGATTTATGTTCTGACTACTGACAAAAACTTGGAAAGGACTGAAGATGCAGTGATGAAACTGAAAGATGTATATTGACATATCAGTTGAGTTCTGTGATTAATCAAAGGATAAGAGAAGTTTATCTTTGAGACAGAACAAGAACTAATGAATTGTTATTTTATAAAAAAAAAAAAGAAATGATTATACTTAAAACATCTTCACCCTGTTGAAATGTTTTATTATATAATCAGAAAACAACATCCTTTTTAAGACAAGTAATTTTTTTAAAATTTCATTAATAGCAATAATTTTGTAAAGTGAACTTTTGCCACGACCATAACGTAATCTCTTTAGTTCTGCATAATGATTAATCCAGCAAGACTTTGGGAAAAAAGATGCTCACGACTGGTGCATAAAACATGTATAAAAGCATTTTTAAAGAAAGAAATAATATACAGGGAATTTGTGAATTTAGACAAAATATATCTATACTACAAGAGCTTAATATTGAGGAAGGCTGGCTAGTAAAGAGGATTAAAGGGAGAAAACTTAAATATTTTGGCCACATTAAACGTCATGATAATTTCGAGAAGACCGTATTGGAAGGATACATAATGGGAAAAAGAAAAAGAGGAAGACCGAAACGAAGATGGCTGCAAGACATCGTTGATGATCTGGAAATGGATGCAGCAGCAGCAGGCCATCTTGCTCACAACCGAGAGGCCTACAGGAGTGCTGTTTGGGAGGCAAAGTTCCGCAAGGGACATGCAAAGGAATGAATGAATGAGACAAAATAATTTTTCACCTTTCTCTGAAGATTCCTTTGTCATGTTTCATATATTTTAATGTTACCTGGTAAGCTCTGGTTTCACAGCTAAGTTTCAGAATTTGGAGAGCTCTGAATTTGGTGTTCTGGTGGGTGGTGGTGGTGTATTCAATGCTGGTGCTCACCCTGATTTACACATTCCAGTTTGATGACTTCCATAGCTACTGGAGCAACTTCACTGGCTTCAGTGATGATGTGTAAGTTGATTATATTCTGGCAGCTGATTCTGGACTCAGTGGAATATTTTCTGTTAGTGAGACCCAAAAAAAAATGTCTTTGTACGTTACAAAAATATATGTAGAGTCTTGTATTTGTGAGTAATCTTAAATGAAATGAAAGAGACATAAAGTGAAGGTTTCTCAGTTTTGATGCTTTCATTATGAGTTAAATGTCTGGAAAACAACAGGGACAAAGATTAAAGGAAAATATGGGAAAAGTGATCAAATTTCAGTAAAAGGTTGATCTAAGAGAGAAAATTATAAAGGAAAAGAAAGGAAAAGTGATCAAATGCCAGTAAAAGGTTGATCTAACAGAAAATTGTAATGTAAGTTAGCATTAAATGATATAAATAGTAAAACCTAGTAATTTGTTGAGACCTAATTTCATAGATTTGTTCTGTAGTGAACCTGTTTTGTTCATTTCTTGTGCCTTTTATAGTTTCTGTACTTCATAATTTTGTAGTGTTACCAGTGTTGAGATGTATTTTTGTGTTCTTTATTGTACTTATTTCTTTCTGCTCATTTGCTGATAGCATGGATAATTTCAATTTTTTTCAGATATCTAGTCATTAATCTTATTTTTATCTTCACATGTCGTATTGTACAGTGTTCAGGCAAAAGTGTTAAGATATTATGCGTGCTCCGGCAATAAACTATACTTCATCATTTATCAGTCTTCAGTGATACCACACATAATTTGCTTTTATTGAACTTGTTCACTCTCTTTTCAGTTTCTCCTTCCATTTGTTTTATAAGAAATGTCATTTATTAGTAGATAAGGTTTTGTGAATCAAATTTGTATTATCAGTAATGCATCTTGCTAATACTAATGTTCTAGTTTTTTTCATCTCTTCTTCAAAATATGAAAATACTGTGGCATCATTTCTTTCCATATGCCAGATTGAAGGACATTGGACTAGAAAAATATGACACTGCTGGCCTTTTTGTCAAACTACTGACACCAACAAGTTTTCTAGTATTTGTCATCGTGCAGTTACGATATTTCCATACACCATTTCTTGAACTTAGCGACTTGGATAGATATGCGTAAGACAGAATTTAGTCATTGTACTGTTTGTTTGATTTAATCTTTGTCATATGTAATATTTAAACATTAAATAGCAGGACAAGATTGGGAACAAGGAGGTCTGGGAAAGCGCAGGACAAGAACCTATGAACCTACAAATCATGTCTAGTAAGTGGAGGTGGATTGCACACAATCTGAGAAAACGTAACACCAGCATAGCAAGACAGGCACTGACATGGAATCAAGGAAATAGAAAACGAGGAAGACCTAGACTTACTTAGAGAAGAGAAATTATGACAGTGCTCAGAGACAAGGGATGCACATGGAAAGAAGCAGAGAATAATTCCAAGAACAGGGATGAATGAGAGCCTTTATCTCAAGGGAATGAAAAGCGATGATGATGATGATGTACAATATCCTTTATATATATATGTTTTTTTGTAGATATAATTCTTATGGCTTTGTAAATTTTAATTTTAATCCCAAGACCAAAAAAAAATATTTAAAATATGTGGGGCACCCCAAAAGTAAGTTCACAAGGATTGCAACATCCATAAAAGTGATGTTGGACTAATGTGGATTTTTCATATTTGTCAGTTGGCAATGCCTTGCCAGATGGCAACACTGTGCAGTGCCATCTAGGCAGCATTCATTAGTTAAAGATGGAGTGTCAACTGGAGCATTGATCCAAACAGGAGGCCAATGTTTTGATACCATTTCTGCATATGAAGCCATTAGCAGCTACAAAAATTCATTGGTGGAAGTCTATGGAGACAGTGTGATGAGTTGACTGTGTGTGGCAAAATGGTGTGCAGAATTTCAAACCAGGCAAGTGACAACCAGTGGTGGAGCGTGGAGCGGCAGATTCATGACAGCAGGTACAGCAGCGAAGAAAACATGCAGTATTGAATGAACAGATGACCGACTGAAAGAACTGACACATGACTTGAGTCTGTCACAGTAGAATAGTGTCTAGAATGATTATGTAGTTGGGATTTCATTAGAAGTGTACAGGATGGGCTTGAAAGCCCTCTTTGAAGACCACAAGGCAAAGAGAATAGTATACGCCTGTCATTCCCATAACAATATTCCATTCATGGCCAAGACTTTCTGTTGTTGTCACCTTTGATGAGACATAGGCTCACTACAGCATCCCAGAAATTAAACATGTAAACATGAAATGGAAGCATCCAGGCCGCACAAACCAGAAAATTCAAGGTCGTGCAGTGTCTGTTGGCATAGTGATGGCTACCATGTTTTGGGAGCAACGGTTAATGCAGCTGCATACAGTGCAGAACTAGAAAATTGTCAAGCTGCCATCAGATGTTGTCATCCTAGGCTGTTGACAAAAGGTATGTTTCTCCTCCAGTATAATGCTTGCTCACACACAGCTGCTTCAGTTTGGGAATAACATTTTCTATGAAGAGTCTGAACCATCTGCCATATAGTCTCAATCTAGTTCCAAGTAATTTTCACTCCTTCCCAGCTCTGAAGGAACATCTTGGTGGCCACAAATGTCAGGGTGACAAGGATGTCAGAACACTGGTGACACACTGGCTCTATATCCCAAACACCACATTTTATGAGATTGGCATAGTAAAACTTGTCCTACAAATGCCTCAGTCGTCATAGCAACTACATGGAAAAATAAGCTGTCCATCATGGAACACATTGTACAATTTTTAATTGTTACACTCTTGCAGACTTCTGGGAAAACCTTTGTATTTTCATTCTTTGAACCCAAATTTCCACAGAATCGAAATGAATAAAATATATATTTCCTAAAAACCTGCATCACTTAAGACTTTTCCTCTGTCAGATTTAACATTGTGAGCTGTCTGGATTGCAGCACTTTTATTACATTTATTAATTGATCTTACATCCTTCGCGTGCCGTTAAATGTCACATAGGGCTCGCATAGTTGTTTCAAGTTTTCTTGTTTTCAGCAAGTTTTTCAACTTCATCAAGGGATGTTATGCCCACTAAACTGGCTTCTCTTAACAATGTCCTCTTTAGAGTTTCACATGGTCATCCTCTTTTTCTTTGGCCTGTTGTGCTCCACTTGATACCTTGCTTTGGTATTCTCTGATTGTTTCTTCTCACCACATGGCCTACATATGTCTCTTCTTTTTCTGATCGCCCATGAGATAGGTTGTTTTTTTGCTCATCTGTCTTATCTCTGTGTTGTTCTTAAGTTTGTTCCACTTTATACCAAGTATTTTCCTGAGGGAATTGTTTTCAAAAGAGTCTACTTTGTTGTCTATTTCTTTAGTTGATTTCCAACTTTTGCATGCATAAATGAGGGTGGATATCACATTTGAATTGAATAATCTTAACTTGGTTTTTTGTGCTTATAACTTTTGAATTCCATATGTTCTCAAGATTTTTGAAGGACACTTTTGCAGTTCGAATTATAACTTCATTCCTAGTGTCACCATCCTGGTCTATGTAGCTGCCAAAGTATGCAAATTGGTTTATTTCATCAACAGCTGTTCCTTCTGCATATATTTTTCCTTCTTGATTAATGAGAAGTTTCATTATTTTTGTTTTGTCATTGTTAAGTTTCAAGACCTATTTTGCTAGCCAAGGAAGACAAGGAATCTGTTTCTTCCTGCATTGATTTTACGTTGTCACTGATAAGAGTTAAGTCATCAGCAAAATCAAGATCTTCTATTTGGGTCCCATGTACCCAATCAGTGCTGGCTTTACCTGTACAGCATCTTTTCATTATAAAGTCTATGGCAATTCCAACAAGCAAGGGAGATAATATGCATCCTTGTTTCGCACCTGTTTCAATCTGAAACCGTTCACTCATTCCTTCTTCTGTCTTGACTGTACAGACATATCTTTTATAGAGATCTCTAATGATGTTGAAAATTTTAAATGGTATTCCATATTATTAATTGTTACACTCCATTTCAAACAACACAATTAGGAATTCAGGATCAGAGAGATTTAATCTCAGAGAGCTACCACAGCTTCCTCCAGGGCATTTAAGATTTTTTAATTGGTTGAAACATAAGAAGATTAAAATATAAAATTTTGATAAATTCTTATCATTTTAACAACATGAAGCATTTAGTTTAACTACACAGATTTTATGTATGAACTTTTTATTCCAAACTAAGGCAGTCCCCATGACCAGTTGGTGCAGTGTCTCTGAAAGTTGAAGATCATGTCTTACAACAGATATAGTTGGAGCTTCATTTATTTGCAGCTCATATCTTATTGGATGATTTTTATCAAATAGTCATAGATTTTACTTGATGTTACATGACAAAGGAAATATTTTCTGAAGCAAATACTAAATTGTGGTTATTTTTTTTGTTGTTGTATTGTTCTCTATCCACATGGGAGTTTTATTTTTGTGCTGAATTTTATGCATGATGAAGCTTGCCATATCACTGCTGTGGCTGACTCGTATCCTTCTCTTTATTTTACATACAGAGACACCTGTAGAGTTTCTGATACCAGAAGAGATAGTGCCATGTCTCAAACCAATGAGACTACATCGAATGACTTCTATAAAACCATCTTTTGTGACGTACAAGAGCCTAATCGAAGTAGGTTTTCGTTCATTTTTTCCCAGTTATTGGTTTTAACTTATTTTTTAAGATTCAGACATCATATTCCCCCAGTGAAGGAAAATTTGCTCTCCTCTGTTTGTTTACACACACACTGCTGAAACAGAACAGATTGCTTGATTATGTACTGAGCATTACTGGCAGTAAAGTAATGCAGCTAAAATTAATATAAAAGTAACCTGTGATATATCACAATTACCAGCATCTAAGAAGCATCTTGTTATGCAAGAACATTTTCTTGGGAGAAAATAGTTTTAGTACATTTCATCATAAATTTATTGAATAAAAATGAGTTTTTTAAAAATTAGAAGTAATTATACAAACCAGCTTCCATTGTTTCTACATCTTACATCCTTCCCATGCCACTAAACGTCACATAGAGCCCGCATGGTAGTTCGCCAAGATTTCCTGTCTTCGGTGAATTTTTCAATCTCATCAAGGGATGTTATGCCCACTGAACTGGCCTCTCTTAACTCTTCCCGTGCCCAAGAAAAAACTTCTTTGTATATTTTTCCTTCATGGTTAATGAGAAGTTTCATTATTTTCTTTTTCATGTTAATTTCTAGTCCTATTTTACTAGCCATTGAAGACAGGGTATCTGTTTTTTTTTTGCATTGATTTCACATTATCACTGATGAGAGTTATGTCACTGGCAAAATCAAGATCTTCTAGTTCAGTCCCATGTACTCAAACAAATGCCAGTTTTACGTGTGAGCATTTTTTCATTTTGAAGTCTATGGCAATTCCATAAAACAAAGGAGATAGTATACATCCTTGTTTCACGCCTGGAACCATTCACTCATTCCTTTTTCTACGTTGACTGCTCAGACATATACATTGTAGAGATCTCTAATGATGTTGACAATCTTAGATGGTATTCCGTATATTCTTAAAATTCTCCACAATGAATCTCTGTGTATGCTATCAAATACCTTTTTAAAGTCTATAAAGTTCAGGATTAATGGTTTTTGCTTTTTAATATGCTCTTCAGGTATTATTCTTAGAGTAAAGATCTGGTCTAGACAGCTTCTCCCTTTTCGAAATCCTGCTTGTTCTTCTCTCATTGCAGTATCCACTATACCTTTAATTATTTTCAGAATAACTTTGCAAAATACTTTTGACACAACTCATAGTAAGGTTACTCCTCTCCAGTTATTGCAGTTGTTAAGGTTGCCTTTTTTTTTTTTTTTTTTAGGTATTTTAACAGTTATTCCTGTTTTCCATTTAGAAGGGACCTTTTCTTCTTTCCAAATTTTATTAAACATTCTCTGTAGTTGACTCATGTTGTCAATGTTAATAATTTTTAATATTTTGGCTGTTATTTCATCTTCACCTGCAGCTTTATTGTTAGCCATTAGATTCAATGCTGTTTCAACTTCATTCAGTATAACTTCATCTAGGTTGACATTTAGCTGTGGGAATGGTAAGTCAGTTTCAAGATTTATTAATTCATTTGGATGTGGTCAGTTAAGTATTTTCTGGAAGTGTTTGGCGCATCTTTGCTTTTGGTCTTTACTTGACTTTAATAGGGTACCAGTTTTGCTAAAGATTGGTCTTTCTTTGAATGCAGTAGTACCTGTTAGCCTCTTTTGTATGTTATATAGAGTTTTGCTGTCTCTTGTTTTTGCTGCTTTCTCTGCTTCTTTCATCATATTGTCCATGTATTCTCTTTTATCCCTTCTAGCTGAACTTTTTAATTGTCTAGTCCTTTGTTATGTTGCTTTTGCCAAAACTTTTCCAAGATCTGTCTTTATATTCATCATGTCTAATTTAGCTGCTCATCTTTCATGTATGTATTTCCATGTGTTATCTGATATCCTGCTTTTCTACTCATTTTTTGCAGTCCAGCACTTTCTTTTGCTACTGTGATTTTGGCTGAGCTGTAAGAATTCCTTAATTCATCTATATCTGTCTCCTCTACCTGACCTAGTGCTGCGAACTGTTTGATAAGTTCCAGATTTAAATTACTCTTAGTATTTTCTTCCTGTAGGTTGTGGGTGTTTATCTTTCTGAGTGTTGCTTTCTTGTGTTAGCTTTTCAGTTTTAGTCTTATTTTTCCTATACGCAGATTGTGATCATGGTTGACATCTGCACCCCTATATGCTCTTACATCTATCAGGAACTATTTTGTGTTATAAATAGGAAACAATGAGGCTTTTGTATGGTAAAGTAAAAGAACACAGTTTCGTAGTATTAGACCTTGAAAAAATTGTAGACAAAGCACTTTAGTGAGATGTAAGAGAAAGAAAAATCACAAGAAAATTACCTAGGATTCAAACCACGGACTCTGGGAAGAGATGTTCTGAATTGCTTTCTAATACAAAAATGATCTATCTGGTTTCTGGTTCTATCATCTGAAGATATCCATGTTATTTTATGTATATCTTTGTGTGAAAATATTGTTCCTTAAAATGACTATACCCTCTGTTAGACATAATTCAATGAATCTTTCTTCATTCTGATTTACCATATCAGTTCCTTCTTTCCCATTACTTTTTCGACATCGGTGTTATCTTTTCCAATTAGGATGTTGTGTTTAGGGACTTTGTTAATGAGTTGTTGTAGTTGGTGACAGAAATTGTCTTTTATTTAATCATTTGCATTGTTTATGGGTGCATAAGATTATATGATTGTCATTCTTCCGTGTCTTATTTTGTATCATACAACTGTTAACTGGTTCCCATTCTGTAAAGCTCTTTGCTGCTGCTTTTGACATAATTATACCTACTCTTTGATATTTCCCATTGTCTCTGTCTGGATGTATTACTAACTTACAGTTTTCCGCCATTCTTTTCCCTTCTTCTGGCCGTCACATTCACTAATGCCCAGTAGATGTAGGTGATATCTATCCATTTTTTAGATTACCATAGCAGTTAGCAATTTTTTATTGTGTTCCATTGTTCTTACATTCCACAATCCAATTTTTGCCACATATTTGGGGCCAGTGAGTGTATTCTTTTGATCGTTGTCTGCAGTTGTCAGAGTTGATATCCTTGATGCTCGATTGATTTTGTTGCGAGTTTCCGTAACAGTTCCTTTTTTCCTCATCTAGAGTTGCCTCTAGGATAAAGTTGTTAGCTTTATGCCAAACTCCCAAAAAGAATCATACGAAAACATGCCGGCAAGAGCGTTAAAAAGCTCCCACCATCTTTTACATCACCTTGGAGTATTCACAGCCAGATGAATATTCAACAACAGCAAAAATTTTCAATAATTAATTTAAGTAATGCAAATTTGTGCACCATCAGTTATGTCATATTGGCTTGTCAAGTTAGTTTCAGCCATCAGGTCAAAATAATTGACATTGGATATAAGGAACATTGTGCATAATCTTATTTGAAACAGATTTTCCAGATGATATTACACTAATTAATAATGACTTACAGTAATGATGACATCAGAAAAAAAGAAAAAAAAGAAAGAGAGGAAAAGTGAACAGGATGTGAAGATATAATGGAAGGTGTTATGAATTACAAAACCACAGTTAGCAACATAAAGTCAACACAGCAATACATGTAACAGCCCTAGAGATATCACATAAAGAAGAAAGGCAACATTGCAATGGTTTATAGTTTGGATCATCATCATTGCACTCCAAATTCTCCTCCTCATATATGGATATATATCCATTAAGTGTTTTAGTGCTGATAGTGCCCTTTCTGTGTTGGTTTACAAGTCCTCTCATGCATCCTGATGCTTTCACTCCTGGCCATATAGTCTTCACACCCAGCTCTCTCAGTCTAAGCAATGATATAGATTCGCTTCTCTCAAAGTCCTACACTCTGCCTGTCTCTCTAAGTACAGCGATAATAGCTCGATCCAGTGATTGTTCACGTGCAGAACCAGCTAACCTATCAGCTTTTTCATTTCCCTGGATGCCTGTATGCCAGGTACATAGATGAAGGTGACTTTGTGAATTGTTGATCTCTGCAGTGACTCAAGCAACTGTCTGCATACAGAGCCTGCCTCAACCTTCTGGATCATACTCATTGAATCACTTAGAGTGCAGACATGAACGTAGTCTTGTGACTCCAGCCATATGAATGCTTTCGTTACTGCCATCACCTCCATCAACATAACAATGCCTGTAATGGGTATAGAGATATCACATAAATAAGAAAGTCAACACAGCAATATATGTAACTGTCTCAGAGATATCACATAAAGATAGAAGTCAGCGCAGCAATGCATGTAACAGACATATCATGTAAAGAGATTGAACTGATTTCAGATTTTAAAAATCCAGTACTATTGTAACACTCCTACATCCAAAGACTTGATGCTTTTGAGAACAAATGTCTCCGTAGACTATTGAACATCAGATTGTCTGAAGTTAAATCAAACGAGTCAATAAGACAAGGATCGAACCAAGTCAGCGTATCAAGATACATCAAAAGACATTGATGGTCCTATCTTGGCCACGTTCTCAGAATGAACGAATCTAGACTCCCTCACCAGGCCCTCACATGTTCATCAAAGGGCAAAAGAAAGCAAGGCAGGCCAAGGGAGACTCTACATAGAACCATCACTAGAGAGATACAACTTTTGGATTAAAGTCTATCCAGGACCTACAACAGGCGGCTGCGAGTTGTCAGACATGGAAAGATGTTTTCCGCCCTATGAGCCAGTGTTGCTAAAGGAATGTCAGTCAAAGAAAAAAGAACATTTAAGAGCAAAATCTTTATTTTAATGCAAAGAAAACTAAATTGATAACAACTGACACAACTAATAAGGCAGCTGAAATATATATCAGTGAGGAAAAACTGGAAGAGGTGGAGAGTTTTGAATATCTTGGATCGTTACTAACTAATAATGGAGATACAGTGAGGAATATTATCACTCTTCAGAGAATAAAACAACTAAAGAAGCTGTGGAGAGGAACAGACAGAACTACAAAAATAAGATTTTTAAGGGCATGCATCTTTCCCATCGCAACATGTGCCTGTGAGACCTGGACACTTAACAAAACAGCTGAGAAATACATAAATGCCTTTGAGTGTAAATGCTACAGAAGAGTCCTTCAAATATCATGGACACAGAAAACAACAAATATATCCATACTACAAGAATTTAATATTGAGGAAGATTGGCTAGTAAAGGGGAATAAACAAAGAAAACTTAAATATTGTGGACACATTAAACGTCATGATAATTTAGAGAAGACCGTCATGGAAAGGTACATAATGGGAAAAAGAAAGGAAGACCAAGGCAAAGATGGCTGCAAGACATCAATGATGATCTGTGAATGGATGCATCAGCAGCAGGCCATCTTGCTTACAACCAAGAGGTCTTCAGGGGAGCTGTTAAGGAGGCAAAGATCCGCAAGGGACATGCAAATGACTGATTAACTGAGGCTGTGACTGTTTATCTTTCTGGGTATTGATGTCTTGTGTTGGCTCTTCAGTTTTAGTCTTATTTTCCCTATACACAGGTTGTGATCATTGTTAACATCTGCATCTCTATATGCACTTAATCTATCAAGATGTAAGTGCATACAGAGATGCAGATGTTAACAGTTACTTTCTTATACAAAAATGATTTAAGCATTGCTTAAAAATAATCCCAAAAATAATCTAGGTAATTCACAAATGAAAATAGAATGGCATCAACAAAAATGGGATTAGAGATCAAAATCTCTGGATACCTACAGATGATCAGTTGACTGATTAATCTTAAGAGGTGGCATTATATCAGTCAGGATATTCCTGTATCTGCTTCACCTCCTGTTCCAGTAACCAACATAAGATGTGTATACTAGTTGTCTCTGTCATGTGTCAAAATTGGGTTCACCACTTCCATCCACAGAGGGAGCTTATCATTGCCTCACCTAGCTTCACCCCCACTTCCTTCAGTCTATGGATGTAAGGGTTTTTCTCTTATTCCAACTATTCATCCTCATACAGTTTGTCCATAACAGCCTTTGAGATATCTGACTTGTCCAGTTTCAGCAGACCCTAAATAGAGGTGTTTCCAGTCAGCCCACTCATTACCATGCACTCCTGCTTGCCAGAGACAGTAGGCCTGCAGCTTGAGAGTGCAAGAAGGTTGGTATTGATCGTATGAAGCATACTTTGGGAATTCATCACTATGACAACACAGTGTATTTTCTTTTCAACCACTGAAGCAATTGCAGCTTGGATTTCCACCCCATACTGCGAATTGTAGTGTGTTATGCAGCTGGTCTTTCCTCATCTGTCTTTCCACTGAGGTATACAACAATTGCACTGCAACATATCCTCTGGTAACAGAGCCTTTGGTAAAGATGATATGGTCCTGTGGCTGAGAGTGGGCTAAATGAGTTCATGTATCTGAAGATCAGAGGCACCAAAAGTCAATTACATCATCCTCTGCTAAGCTGAATGATGACTTTGGTGAGATTTTGTTATCAGGCAATCACCCATTCTTCTCCTATTGAATTGTTGCCCGTATCCTATGTTGCCTGTATGGTTTCTTCTACCTGCACCTTCCAAGATATCCCGCATTTTATACTTCTCCTTTTGCCTGCATTTAGGGCTGAAACAAGGAGATGATTTGTCCTATTGGCAGCACTGAGGTAGGTCTTCACTTGTGCATGCTTTTGTTGTGCCAGTATCAGAATCAGTATCAGAGCACCTACACAGTAAAAGCATATTAGAAAAAAAGTTTGTATGTTGTTTTAACATAGTGGCTCATAGGACAGTGACAAAAAGGAAAGTAAAAAAGAGACCTGGAAATATTAAAAGATAAAAAAATGTATGATTTATTTGAATGGAAAAAAATGATCAATGTTTAAAATAACAGGAAATGGAAGGAAGTAAGTATATACCACAAATTGTTGCATTTTTTTTTCACACTATTACTATTAGTTCCACTATATATTTTTATAAGCAGGAGTTCTACACAAAAAAAAAGTTGGAAAACACTATTCTAATCATTTATTCAGCGTTATTCACATCGTCTGTATGCTCAGTGCTAGCTAATACATTACAGGTGGGTCATTGAAACACTGGCTGTTGAAGACAATGTACACTGCCTATTGTTTGTGGGATGTGTTTCTGGTGTACTTGTGGAGACTGGGAGAGATGCATATCTTCAAAGTGATGACTTTTACTGTCATTATAGTCTCTGTCAGTGAGGTGAGAAACTACTCTATGATGGTCATGATAAGGATGATGATGCCCTTCTTTTGTTGTATAAACTAGGAAAAAAGTAGGAACAGCTTTATTATTTAACGATAACACACTTGTGACGTTTCAGCGCGAGCCTTTGTCAAACAAAAATAAACAGGACGAAGAATCAGAGAGAGGAGACAAAGTATAGATTCACATCAAACTTATGTAAACAAAATTTTAAAAAATGAAAAATGTAAGTGAATGAAAAGTTATCTCAGTCCTTGTAAAGGCACAAAAGTATCGCTTGTGTGGATTCAGGAACATAAACAATGTGTGTCCGTTACCAGGGTTATAACGCGTTAGTGCTGAAAGGTGCAAAATAGTGCATGGTTGAGTGTAGAAAAATTTTAATAGACAAAGGATGTGCATAGAAAAAGAAGAGAATTATACAAAGAACAGGGATTACTGGAGAGTCAATGTGATGATGTGTGAGAGTACTAAACTATGTGCAACAAGTGAGAATGAGTATGATTGTGGAAGATTATGTGTAGCTAAATAACAAGTTCAAACCATGTGGTTCCAGCGTCCCATAGTCTTGATTCTAGCGGTTCTCAAGTGCTAAGCAGCTTGTGTCATCTGCGTGGCACTGTTTGATGGCTGTTACCAGAAAATCAGATTTGCCTCTTTGGTTGGGGCCATAGGGACGGGTTTCAACACATGCTGAGTGATATCGTAAAGATGTTTCTATATGCAGTCCCCTAGTCTGAGGCCAGTTTCACCAATATAAGTTATCCTGCATCTGTTGCATATGATGGCATATATTACATTGCGAGATTCACATGTGTATCCCTCATGGAGAGTCAGGATAGTTTTAGGAAAGGCGATTGTTTTCATTTCCCAAACTACAGGGCAGGTAACACAGCAAGGGCGGTTACATTTTCTGGTTCCAACATATGGAAGATTTTGCTTTAAGTGTTGTGGACGAGGATGTCCTTGAGATTTGATCTCAGACTAGGAGACCGCATACAGAAACATCTGTACGATATCAATCAGCATATGTCGAAACCCGTCCCTAATAATTTCAATTGCACAAACTATATAGGCAAGTCTGATTTTCTGGTAACAGCCATCAAACAGTGCCACGCAGATGACACAAGCTGCTTAGCACTTGAGAACCGCTACATTCAAGACTATGGGATGCTGGAACCACATGGTTTGAACTCGTTATTTAGCTACACATAATCTTTCACATTCATACTCATTCTCACTTGTTGCACATAGTTTAGTACCCTCACACATCATCACATTGACTCTCCAGTAATCCCTGTTCTTTGTATAGTTCTCCTTCTATGCACATCCCTTGTCTATTAACATTTTCTACACTCAACCATGCACTATTTTGCACCTTTCAGCACTAACACGTTATAACCCTGGTAACGGACACACATTGTTTATGTTCCTGAATCCACACAAGCTATACTTTTGTGCCTTTACAAGGACTGAGATAACTTTTCATTCACTTACATTTTTCATTAATTTTTTCATTTTTTAAAATTTTGTTTACATAAGTTTGATGTGAATCTATACTTTGTCTCCTCTCTCTGTTTCTTCGTCCTGTTTATTTTTGTTTGACAAAGGCTTGTGCCGAAAAGTCACAAGTGTGTTATTGTTATGTAATAAAGCTGTTCCTACTTTTTTCCTAGTTTATACATTTTGGTATTGCAGCTTTACTGCAGTGGCTTTGTGTATAGTTGTATGCCTGTATACTGATTATTGTGTGTTCTTTTGTCATAGTCAATCTCTTTTAATGGGACAAACATTTATGAATGATGAAACAGTATACTGGTAAGTATAAATTATTATCATCATTGCAGTTATCTCCATTATTGTTAAAGATGATTTCTTCCACATCAAGTTTGAGTCTAGCTTTTACAAAGCTAGCTCATTATGTACAAGAAAAATAACTTAATTATCAGTTCATTTATAAACTTATTTCAATCAAATTTCACACAGCAATCAGAATGCAAGAAACAGTAACGGCCAAGCAGAATAAAACATTTTAAATTAAGATGATGGCCAGCAGGATTTTGAAGCAAGTCTTCACTTTTTAAAAAACTGTTAGGGAGAAATTCATGCATTGCAGATATCTCCATAGATCATTTTTGTATTAGAAAGCAATAGAGAACATCTCTGATAGATGTAAGGGCATATAGGGTGCAGATATCAACAGTGATCACAATCTGTGTATAGGGGAAACTAAAACTAAAACTGAAAAGTCAACACAAGAAATCAGTACACAGAAAGATAAGCAGCCACAGCCTACAAGAAGAGAATACTAACAGTAATTTCAATCAGGAACTTGCCAATCATTCCACAACACTCAATGAAGTAGTTGAGATAGGTGTAGATGAATTATGGAATTCTTACAGCACAGCCATTATCACAGCAGCAAAAGCAAGCACTGGACTGAAAAAACCAAATAGAAAAGCATGGATATAAGAAAACGCATAGAAGTACATACATGAAAGATGAGCAGCCAAATTAGACATGTTGAATGTAAAGACAGATATTGCAAAAGCAACATACAAAAAAAAAGACAACAAAGTAAAAAGTTCAGCTAGAAGGGATAAAAGAGAATACATAGACAATATGGCGAAAGAGGCAGAGAAAGCAGCAAAAACAAGAGACAGCAAAACTTTATATAACATACAAAAGAGGCTAACAGGTACTATTAGTTCTAAAGAAAGACCAATCCTTAGCAAAACTGGAACCTTATTAACATCAAGTAAAGACCAAAAGCAAAGATGGGCTGAACACTTCCAAGAAATACTTAATCGACCACACTCAAAAGAATTGATAAACCTTGAAATCGACTTACCAACCCCACAACTAAATGTCAACCTAGATGAAATTAAATTGCATGAAATTGAAACAGCAGTGAATTTAGTGGCTAACAACAAAGCTGCAGGTGAAGATGAAATAACACCTGAAATGTTAAAAGCTATCAGTAGTGACAACATGAGACAACTACAGAGGATGTTTAATAAGATTTGGAAATAAGAAAAGGCCCCTTCTAAATGGAAAAAAAGTAATCATTGTTAAAATACCCAAAAAATGCCAACCTTAGTGACAGTAACAATTAGAGAGGAGTAACCTTAGTATCAGTTATGTCAAAAAGTATTTTGCAAGGTCATTTTGAATAGACTTAAAGATATAGTGGATACAGCAATGAGAGAAGAACAAGCAGGATTTCAAAAAGGGAGAAGCTGTCTTGATCAGATCTTTACTGTAAGAATAATATTTGAAGAACATATTGAAAAGCAGAAATCATTAATACTGAACTTCACAGACTTTAAAAAGGCATTTGATAGTATACACAGAGATTCATTATGGAGAATTTTAAGACTATATGGAATACCATTTAAAATTGTCAACATTATTAAGGATGTGTACAATGGATACGTTTGTGCAGTCGTAACAGAAGGGATGAGCGAATGGTTCCAGATTGAAACAGGTGTGAAACAAGGATGTATGCTGTCTCCTTTGGTTTTTGGAATTTTCATAGACTTCATAATGAAAAAATGCTGCACAGGTAACACAGGTATTGATTGGATACATGGGAACCAACTAGAAGATCTTGATTTTGCTGATGACATAACTCTTATCAGTAACAGTGTGAATTCTATGCAAGAAAAAACAGATATCCTGTCTTCACTGGCTAGCAAAATGGGACTTGAAATTAACAAGGACAAAACAAAAATAATGAAAGTTCCCATTAATCAGAATGGAGAAATACATGTAGAAAGGACAGATGTTGAAGAAGTCAGTCAATTTGCATACCTCGGCAGCTATATAGACCAGGATGGTGACACTAGAAAAGAAGTTAGAATTCAAAGTGCAAAAGCGGCATCGATCCTCAAGAATCTTGAGAATATATGGAATTCAAAAGTTATAAGAGCAAAAGCCAAGTTAAGATTATTCAATTCAAATGTAATATCCACCCTCATGCATGCAAAATCTGGAAAACAACTAAAGAAATATACAAGAAATTAGACTCTTTTGAAAACAAATGCCTAAGGAAAATACTCAGCATCAAGTGGAACGAATTCAAGAACAACACAGAGGTAAGACAGATGAGTGAACAACAACCTGTCTCATGCGTGATCAGGAAAAGGAGATGGACATATGTTGATCACGTGATGAGAAGAAATCCCAAAACAAACTATCAAGTGGAACACAACAGGCCGAAGAAAAAGAGGCAGATCGCGTGAAACTCCGAAGAGGACATTGTTAAGAGAGGCCAAATTAATAGGCACAAAATCCCTTGATGAGGGTGAAAATTTCACTGAAAACAGGAAAAATTGGCGAACTGCCTTGTGAGCCCTATGTGACATTTATCGGCATGGGAAGGATATAAAATATAAGATATCTCCAGTGACATAGATCTGGTTTCAGCGGATGTTAGAGCCTCTGAATCTGAGAATAGTGCTCTGAGAAAAGTATTGTAAATGGTCACATGTCAGTAAGATTAGATCTGGAATCTAGAAACATTTCTCTTTAATGAATGAAGAATTATACCACAATCTCTCTCTCTCTCTTTTTCTGAACCTTAAGTGCCCAGGGCACATGGGGCTTCTGCAAGGGTATTCCCTTGCTTCTGTTTCTGTAGCAGTCTGATTGTTTTGGTTATTTTTTTTAAAGTTTTTTTTACCAGATAGGGTTGCTTGCCCTACGCCGAACCCTCCTTAGTCGCCTTTTACGATCATGCATGGTAGGATACAGTGATCCTGTTCTTTGCAGATCCCGGGTACCACAATAGTTATGTATAATTTTGTTCATGTTTGTTCCTGCTTGTGTAGATAGATAGATCAACAGACAGACAGATTGAACATACTGCCATGACTAGATTTTAATTTTTTTTCAGAGTATTCCTGCATTTGATGTATTTTTTGTGCAGGTATCTGCCCTGACAGCTGTCTATGTGATATTGATAGCTATATTTCTACCCATGCCACAAGCTGACTGTATTCTCTCTTACCTGCTGTATCTGTGGACAACAGTGATCATCCTAGTCAAGATGATATTCCAGCTGAGGCTGATTGATGAGACAGGTTTCTGGATCACACAGTGTAAAGTGAGTTGGTAATGACTGTTTTATCAAACTAAAGTGATGGTGTAAAGAAGATAATGAGGTGTGTGATGACACAAGGTTTGGTAAGATAGCTAAAGAAAATTTATGAAGTGTATCTAGTAAGGCATAACATGTTAAAGTAATTTACTACCAGTATTTAATTGAGTCAGTATTACGGACTACAAGACTGATTGATTAATGAGTGTTCCACAAACCAGCATTAAAAATTTTCTACTGTCTCCACAAGGTACTTCATTGTTCTTTTTTGTCATTTCAAGGACATTTGATTACAAAAATCATAGGCTGCTATCAACACAGGTTGTCTTGTTTCTGTTTTAATATTTATGACATAACTTTGGTCTTAATCTCATCTCCCTGCACTGAATCACTGTGTTTAGCACTCTTTACTGTGTTAGTAAGTTGATGGATCATCCTCATTGCACATCAAATGATTAGTCCATAAGTACTCTGATCCCATCTTGAAAATTTCCACCAGTGTTTGGAGGCTGACAATACCAGTTCTGTGTTGATTAACCAGCCTCCTTTGCTTCCCACTGTAGCGCTCTTGTCTGGCCACTCCATGTTTGATGTTATGTTCCAGCAATCTGTTCATGGTTGCAGATTCAGAACTGTTGCTTGAATCTTGAATGCACTCAGAAAAACCAGTCAAATCTTTGCCATGTGCTGCTTCTTAATTATGGTTTCTCTTCAGATAGTAACCTCAGACATATAAAGTCCTACTTCATTTCAGCATGAATGATTTCCTAGTGACTAATGTCTTCTCTTCTTCCATGAAGGTCCACTTTAACTTCTCAGTCATTCTTCTTATCAAGCAATGGATGAGAGGAAGTGACTACAGTGTTGATTTCCCAGGATCATTTAAGCAGTGCTTTATCCACAGCTGACTTTTGCTGCCTGAAATGTTTTTTCTCATTCAGCATGTTATAGTAATTATATTTTGATTCATCCATGTGACTGCTAGTGGTGAAGCTGAAGTAGCATAACAGTGGGTGTCCTGATTGCAAACTGTGAAACTTTTTTTTAAACGTGAAAGCAGTTTTAAAACTGAGAAGCTATGACAGATTACAACAGAAATGAGGAACTACAAACTGCACATGTTTGGAACAAGTGAGTGCAGATGGCCAGGGACAAAGAGGATAAAAGCAACAGGAGAAACAGTATTATTTTCAGGAAGAAAAGACCATCAACCTCATGAGGATGTAGCTATTATTATCCAGAAAGATTTAATGTTCTTTTTATATCTTTCTTCAGGATAATGGCATTATTGGAATGGAGACCTATCAATAACAGACTGATAAAAAATAAGAATGAGAGGGAGATTCACCAACATTACTATAATACAGTGTTAGGCATCAACAAATGATATCAGTGAGGACAGAAAATATCATTCTGTCTTAAGCTACAAAAAACAAAAAAAAAAGAGAGAAATGGAGCAGATTCCAAAACATGACCGTCATATTAATACCAAGATTGGAAGAAACAATATATACAATGAAAGATCTGGGGGGGGGGGGGGGCATGGTAGTGGACCAGTGAGTGATAATGAAGAAAGAGTAATACATTTCTGTGGCCTAAATAACTTACTCATTGGAGAGACACTTTTTCCACATTAAAAAAAATACATAAATTAAATGTGGTATTTACCAGACAGCTGGGACAAAAATCAGACAGATTGTATATTAACTCTTTCCGTGCGGGAGAAAGAAACATGGACATGTCGTGGAGTGCGGGAGTAAAAACGTGGGTCTTGGTCTGTAAGGGGGTATAGTTGTAAAATGGAATGGAAAACAGTATTTCCATGTACTTCCGTATACGTAATATGTGTCAAAGTATAGCTAAATGAATGAAAATTTCATAAATGCAGAGTTTTTTAGGAAAAAAGAAGTAATGTGATGTTTTTAGACACTGATTGTGGCCAGCTCACCATCGGCTAGGTCCTACTTACCCCTACTTACCCCTACTTACCATCTGAGATGTGTAGATCTACTTGTCGATCTCGTATTCTGATTCCTATGTTGCATTCTCGCTAAATTATGTCTGAAATAACTCATAACTACTTCTCCAGTCGTCTAAATATGTCTAAATCTACTTGGGATACATTCAAGTGCAGTGGGGTCGTCACAGGCCATCATGTCCATACCCGTATATACATCATCAAAAATTGAAAAATTTCTTTTGCTTCCTTTTTCTCACTCAGCATCGCTCGTAACTAGGCACTCTTTCGCCATCTTGAAAAGTGTCACCGGAATCGCAGACGAAATATGTACAATCTAAATGTTACACCGCATATTTTAATGAAACAAAGAATTGTCGATTTTTTTACCATACGGTAGCTTGGGACCACCGGAAATGTCGACAATTCGACCATACGCACGGAAAGAGTTAATGGTGTATGGAGACATTCACTACAAGAGAGGAGCAGATGTGGGCCACAGTCATCACCTTGTAGAAGCTAGGATAAAAATGAAGATCAGAGGTAGTAGACACAAAACAATAACACAAGAGGTATATGATGTTGGAATACTGAATGGATCCCTCATGAAAAGACCTTCATAAAAGATGTAAAAAAAAAACTTTCCAGTGTAGCCGACAAAGAAGAAAAGGAAGGAACCAACAGTGTAGATCAGAAATGGAACAAGATAGCAACAGTATGCAATGAAAGTTTTAAAACTTGCTTCATTCATTCATTTGCATGTCCCTTGTGGAACTTAGCCTCCTGTAGGCCTCTCGGTTGTGACCAAGATGGCCTGCTGCTGGTGCATCCATTTGTAAATCATCAACGATGTCTTGCAGCCATGTTCACCTTGGTCTTCCTCTCTTTCTTTTTCCCATTATGTACCATTCCAAGATGGTTTTCTCTAGATTATCATGACATTTAATGTGTCCAAAATATTTAAGTTTTCTTTGTTTAATCTTCTTTAATAGCCAGCCTTCTTCAGTATTAATTTCTTGTATTATGGATATATGTGTTCTTTTTTGTGTCCACGATATTTTAAGAACTCTTCTGTAGCAGTGACATTCAAAGGCATTTATGTGTTTCTCAGCTGTTTTGTTAAGTGTCCAGGTCTCACAGGCATATGTTGCGATGGGAAAGATGCATGCCCTTAAAAATCTTATTTTTGTAGTTCTGTCTGTTTATCTCCACAGATTCTTTAGTTGTTTTACTTTCTGAAGAGCAATAGATGTCCTCCTTTTAATTTCCCTCATTGTATCTCCATTATTAGTTAGTAGTGATCCAAGATATTCAAAACTCTCCAGTTCTTCCAATTTTTCCTTGTTGATACATATTTCAGCTGCCTTGTTTGTTTTGTCAGTTGTCATCAATTTAATTTTCTTCGCATTAAGATAGAGGTTTTGCTCTTCGCTGTTCTTACGGACTGACATAATTAGTTTGTCCATTTCTTTTTGTGTTGTGGACAGTAATACTGTGTCATTAGCATATCTAATCTCTGGTATTTCATAACCTCCAATTGTTATGGGTTCATAATATTTGCAGTGTGTTATAAAAGTCTTCTACTTCCTCTTCTTCTGCTGCTGATTTAGGTGCATTTATATGGATGATTGTTGTATTTCTAGGAGTGCCCTTAAGTCTGATATCGAGGATTCTATCACTTGCTTAGGTTTCAAAATTAGATTAAGAAAATGGAGGCTAAGCTGGAGACACTAAAAGAAAGATATAATAAACAGTGCAACCAGTTGAACCAACTAGTAAAACAACAAACTCAGACTGACAAAAGAAAATGTCAGAAGAACAAGTGAGACAAGCCAAGGATGCCGTACTGAAAGATAACATGACACATTATACAAAATAACCAACACTATCAGTGAAAGGAAGACATAGGACAACTGGCAATGTTTCTCTTAAAGATAAATATGGAAAACTCATCACATTGCAAAATGGGCAAGAAGAAATTTGGGCTGAGTACTTTAAACAACCACTGAATATAACCCACCAACAATAGACATCCCTGAACCTGAACATAATTTAGATATATAAACATAGATACACAAAGTAAAGAAGAAATTGTTGCACCAATTAAAGGACTAAAAAATAGGAAAGCTCCAGACAGGAAAACTTAAGTGTAGAGCTGTTCAAAATAGATGCAGAACAGCTGCTGCCATTCTTTAAGGAAATCTAGGAAATGGAAACAATTCCCACAGAATGGAACAATAAAATTATAATTAAAATATTTACAAAATAGTAGGAAAAAATCATCTTAAATAGTTTCTCAACAGCATTAGATTAAAAACTAAGATATGAACAAAGATGCAACAGGAGATACACAGACCACATATTCACACAAAGAAACACAATAAAGTAATGCTCAGAGTGATAGAGAAAGCTACATTAGGTATATCTAAAAAGTTCGGTGAATGGTCCGATATCTCAGCAACAACAACATGGGCCAGGTGCATGGCCATGCACATAGCTGTCCAGAGACACACTGAGAAGCATCACCTAATGTGGAGTACATGTAACCAACATGGTAAACCCACTGTGGGCAGTTGAACGTAGTCATTGTGAGTCACATTGTAATGTAGCAACCAGTCAATATCAGGTTCTGCTACAAAGCGGGAAAACAGTGACGGAGACACACAAAATGTTGATGCAAGTGCACGGGATGGGAGCCATGAACAGAAAATGTGTTTACGACTGGTTCAAATGCTTTCATAACAGAAGGAAACGATTGAGGATGAGCGACGTTCGGGTTGGCTATTGACAAGCAGAAACACAGATATATGATCCTTGTGTACCAATTCTTGGCTGAGCGTGGCATACCTGTTCTTGATCATCCACCATACTTCCCTGATCTGGCACCTGCAGATTTCTTTCTCTTTCCCCACCTGAAAAGCGTCATGAAAGGCGCACGTTTTGCAGACATGGCAACAGTCTAAGAATGTGTGATGCTGATTCTGCAATCGATTCCTAAAGAGATGTTTGCTGACAGTTTCCAGAAATTTATGAATATAGCCAAAAGTGTGTTGTGAAGGATGGCGATTATTTTGAAGGCCAATAAAGGCAATTTGTTTGTATCTTCTGTTTTGTTTGTTTTCTAATACCATTCACTGAACTTTTTAGACACACCATGTATATAAACTTTTTTTTTATTTTGAAAAAGCATTTGATAGTGCATATAGAGAAAGTATGTGGAAAATTTTGAGAGCTTGTGAAATGCCATGCCATTTCATAGCAATAATTAAAGTTTCTATGCCAATTTCACTTGTAATATTGTTCAAAACCATATAAACTTTGAGGTGGAAACAGCATGTTTGTAGTCATAGACGGATGATGAAGTCTCCCAAAAGGTATCTGATGGACAGAGCTCTTTTATGCTTGAGGATTTGGATTATGCAGATGATAATGCATGCTTAGCACACACTACATACAGGAGAAAACAAATACTCTAGATACAATCAACAGACAAGTGGGGCTGAACATTAATAAAAAGAAGTCAGGAATAGTGATAGTAAACATAGAAAACCAAATAGCAATTAAAATTAATGACCAATACCTAATAGAGCCACTTACCCTGGCAGCATACTAACATCTGATGGAGGAACAAATAAAGTCATAAAGAGAGGAACAAATAAAGTCATAAAGAGAGGAACAAATAAAGTCATAAAGAGTGGAACAAATAAAGCAAGAACAGCTTTCATTAATCTTAGAAACATCTGGAAGTCCTCCCAGTAAAGTACTAGAACCAAAATAAAACTGTACCAGTGTTGTGTTATCTATACTCCTATGTAGCAAAATGCTGGAAGACAGTTGAAAAGGACATGGCCAAAGCATCCTCATTACACACACCCTGTCTGAGAGAGATTTTGAATATTTACTGACAATTAAATAATAGAGACCTACTTGCCTAATTTGAATAAGAAGGTGTGCATGTTATAATTAGCAAAGAAGTGCTGAAAATGGATTAGTCATGTGCTGTGAAGGGACGCCAGCAATATCACTGAAACAGCCATGTGATGATCACCTGAGGTGAAAAGAGAGGTTGACCAAAGGCTACCTGACAGAACTGTAGAAGCAGAAATGAGTAGCATGTAGCACAGCTGGGGCGCAATTCAAAGACTGGCCACAGATCATAAGAATTGGAGAGAATTTATTGCTGCCACACAAAATGTACTGGTGGTGATTTCTTAGATGGTTGCTGACCAAGGACATGGATGGATATTTTTATTGCAGAAGATATGCTGCAGTTTTACTATTTAATAGTAGTTAACATGTAGGATCTAGTGATCTTCCCAATTTGTTTAGCAGAATGTCATATACAGGTCTGACGAAGTTTGGTTCAAGAGATTCATGTTCTAGTCATTGTTCCTAGTGACTTTTAATTAATTTACATGTTTAAAATTAGCATTTGGCAATCATTTTGGCACAAAACAAACAAAGAAAATGAGATGACTGATGTGTAGGTATACAGACAGACAAGCCCAGTGTTGCCCATTCCCATCTCTTTCATTTATTACTTAAATTTTATTGCATATGATGATTATAGTAATGCTTTCTTTTTGGTGTCAGATTTGATAAAGAAATAAAAAATCTATCTGGTTCATTTTTTTCTTTAGAATGTCCAGTCTTCAGCCCTGGGAAGATATGCAGTATGTATGAGTAGGATAATTTAGAATGCTAGGTGTTATCACATATCTGTTATCTTCTTTTTTTGGGGAGGTTTTTTTTTTGTTTTTTAATAAAATAGTTTAAACTTAAAATATGCAGTTATTTTCATAGGAACGAAATCATAGTTTTACATCCTGCACGAAAACATTTTTGCAAGCTGGCAATATTTTCTTAACAGCTTTTTGTTCTAACAGTCTAGACTAGTATGTTTTCTTCATCATAGCTGAATCTTCAGACATCTTGTAGTGTTTTGTCACAGTTTAGTCAACAATATCTTCACAGTTTATTTTCATCTAGCACTGCATATTTTGAACCTTCTCAAAGCACCATAATTTGGCATCTGCATAAGCTCTGCTTCAGCAGCAGACAGCCTCGACGTGTCCCCAACGTTTCACTCCCCAGCAAGCGCAAGGATGTGTTGACGTCTGTCACCAGCTGTTGGCAAACTCACATGACAAAAAGTTTCTCCACCATATCATTACTGTGGATGAAAAATAGATTTTTCTATGGTACACAGATGCCCAGCACTCATCAGCAAGAAGAGGGTACTTCTCCAGTATGACAACATGTCAGTGCACACTTCTAACATGGTCTGTGGACAACTGACATAAGAATCAGGAATCAAGGACCCATCCATCATACAGTTCCAACCTCTGACTACCATCTGTTCCACATGATGGCACATTTCCTTCAAGGGCAGGAACTCAGAAGCCAGTGTGAGAGATTTCTTGGCCCCAGTGTCTTCCAAGTAGGACTCCTACCATCAGCTGAGCAAGAGCAGAAGACCATCAAAACTTATGGACTGTATTTTGAAGAGTGAAGCTACATCATTATTAACATTATGTACCATCGGGAACACAGTTAAGTGTATATTATGTTGCTTGGTTTTGTACACCAGTGAAACACTGCAAAAATGTGACGACCTTTAGACTCAACCCAGTATTGTATTTATAACTATTTTTGTGTGATACAGAGAACAATGGAAAATGTATTTCTAATGGAAAGTGAGAAAGCAAATGGTGAATGTACATGCACATTATCTGTTTCGTCAAGCCAGCTAGCTGAAAACTAATAATTCGGGTTCACAACCCTTGGGATAGAGGGCTTCCTACCCATTAGAATGGTTAATATGATTCAGTGCCAAGCTGAGGACATGCTGTGGATAAGCCCTCTGTCAGAAGAGTTTGAGCATTCTATATTTCTCATTTTGGAAATCACTGCCCGTGCACCATAGCAGAAGCATCTGTGAGAAGTGAGTCTGCAAGATCAATGGTAATGGAAGAGTGCAGGAGCTAACTATGATCATCAGTGGGTTTGTAGTATACTGAGGTTGTGAGGCCTGAAGAGCAAACAGCATTGTAGATGTTGAGAAAGTTCACTAAAGATGTAGAGATGAGGGAGGTGAAAGAAGTGGCTATATGCAGGAAACTCTCTACCGTAGAGAGCGGAACAACAACACAACTCCTTCAGATCATCAGAGGAAGTACCCCCCCTCAGACAAGTGTTTCGGCCCTTTAAACTCCTGACACTCTAAGGGGGGTGGGCCCCTCTCGGTCATGACTCCCAGCGGTCTTGTGAGTTGTTGCTTTTTTTTTTCGGTCCCAAAGCATATTCTTCACAAAGTCGGTGAAATTGTCAAGATCATTCTTTGACATGTTTATGATGCCAGTACCATTATCAGTATAGTATCTGATCTTCTCATGTGATGAGAAGAAACAATCAGAGAATACCAAAACAAGCTATCAAGTGGAGCACAACAGGCCGAAGAAAAAGAGGTTGACCACGTGAAACTCTAAAGAGGACGTTAAGAGAAGCCAGTTTAGTAGGCATAACATCCCTTGATGAAGTTGAAAGACTCGCCAAGAACAGGAAAATTTGGCAAACAACTATGCGAGCCCTGTGTGATGTTTAACGGCACGGGAAGGATGTAAGATGTAATATCTATAAAAGGCAGGGAAAGAACATACTACCATCTACAAGATGGTTTACAACCAGCTTTTGGATGCAGTATCTGGTCTAATAAATTCTAAGGCTTTAGACATGAATATCTTATATGCAAAAACTTAAAACACTTGAACAGAAATGTGCACTTCCAACAGTGCACCTTTTAAGAACTTAAGAAACTTGGAAAAATATAAAGCACTTTTAGGTGTGGGAGAAAGAAAAAAAATAGTGAGAGAATGACTGTAACTCAAACCACACACTCAGGTAAGATTTGCAACCATCCAGGAAACATGCTATCCACTCAGCTATCTTGCATCTTTACCAAACCAGATTTATTTTTGATAAAGAATAGTATTGAGAGAAAAATATATTTCTAATATATGAACTGTTTTCATTCTGAAGTATGAGACAGCCATGTAGAACTTACTGTAATAAAGTTATCAAGCATTCAAGCTGACTATCACATCAAGTAATCATTTCAGTGAGAAGATGTAGTTTGAATTTTTTGTACTTGATGTCAGTGTTTCTAAGTTCATGTCTAATCACTTAGTATGGTGTATTCCATACATGATCTTACAGAATAGTATTGTCATTGAAGAAGTAAATCTCATGGACAGTGCCGAATGGTTTGGTCTAAAGAAAATTGAGACAGACAACATATCCATTGCTCATTATGTATGGGTAAGAATTTAAGATAATTTTTGTCACACTTCACCATTTCTTGATTTGACAAAATTTGACTTCTGTGCTCTCAGCATATTGAGTAGATCTCATTGTTTTCTTGCTCTTATTCTTGTGCATCCTTGTGTCTGCTGCCATTTCAGTTCTAGTAGTCAGTGCAGTTCTGTACTTGCTCATGCCTGTTCAAATACTTCAGAAAACTAACCGAAGCACAATGTAGTCATTAATTTTAGAAGAAAAAAATGGATACATCCAGAACATTTAAGCTTTGCTCAGAACTGGATGGAAAATGTCAGGTAATCTTGCTGATAGAACAGAATCTTCTTGCTTATGCTTTAGGGAAAAACATGACTCTACAGACAACATGTTTAATAGAGAGCATGTGGTTTTATGACTCTACAGACAACATGTTTAATGGAGAGCATGTGGTTTTATGACTCTACACACAACATGTTTAATGGAGAGCATGTGGTTTTATTGAAACAGGCGTGAAACAAGGATGTATACTGTCTCCTTTACTTTTTGGGATTACAATAGACTTCATAATGAAAAAATGCTGCACAGGTAACACAGGTATTGACTGGGTACATGGGACCCAACTAGAAGATCTTGATTTTGCTGATGACATAACTCTTATCAGTAATAATGTGAATTCCATGCAAGAAAAAACAGATAGCCTGTCTTCACTGGCTAGCAAAATAGGACTTGAAATTAACAAGGACAAACAAAAATAATGAAATTCCCATCAATCAAAATGGAAAAATACACATAGAAGGGACAGATATTGAAGGAGTCAATCAATTTGCATACCTTGGCAGCTACATAGACCAGGATGGTGACACTAGAAAGGAAGTTAGGATCAGAATTGCAAAAGCAGCATCAATCTTCAAGAATCTTGAGAACATATGGAATTCAAAAGTTATAAGCACAAAAACCAAGTTAAGACTATTCAATTCAAATGTAATATCCACCCTCATTTATGCATGTGAAAGCTGGAAAACAACTAAAGAAATAGAAAAGAAATTAGACTTTTTTGAAAACAAATGCCTAAGGAAAATACTCGGCATCAAGTGGAATGAATTCAAGAACAATGCAGAGATAAAACAGATGACTGAACAACAACCAGTCTCATGGGTGATCAGGAAAAGGAGATGGACATATGTTGGTCACTTGATGAGAAGAAATGATCAGAGAATCCCAAAACAAGCTATCAAGTGGAACACAACAGGCCGAAGAAAAAGGGGCAGACCGCGTGAAACTCTGAAGAGGACATTATTAAGAGAGGCCAAGTTAACAGGCATAAAATCCTTTGATGAGGTTGAAAGACTCGCCGAAGACAGGAAAAATTGGCGAACTACTTTGCGAGCCCTATGTGACGTTTAACGGCACGGGAAGGATATAAGATATAAGATGTGGTTTTATGACTCTACAGACATGTTTAATGGAGAGTATGTAGTTTTATGACTCTACAGATAACATATTTAATGGAGAATATGTGGTTTTGCTTACAGTTGTCCAATATCTGAAAAAATAGAATCTCCATCAGAGCATCACATCAATACCTACATTGTCACAGGAGTCCATTTTTAGAACCATCCTTTAGAGGTAGCACTGAGGCTTTGGTCCAGTATCCCTCATGACAAAGAGCTCATGACCCTAGTACCCTCTGTACATCATGAAAAAATAACAGATGAATCAACTTTTATGACTTTTGAACACATGAAGTGCACTAACTTTTTTTCCAGTAAAGCTTAAATTTCAGTACTAAGTATCATCATCATTACCATCATCACTTGGTAACATTCCTCAAAGCATTATTGATAATCCCACTCCACAGAGCTCCGATATCCCCCATCACCCATCATTTCAGATGAAATTGATCTCATCACTTTACGCTGTAACACATTGTATAAGTATACAACTATACATGAAGCACTGCAGTGAACCTCCTCACAGAATCACAGTACAACCCCTCTTCCCCAACTATAATTATCTATTTCACCTTCTCCTGGCTAGGTTAACATTGTATCATTCTCTCTCCCCTCCACGGTTTCCCCACCACCACCCTCAGTTACGACCAACCTATCGCACATCACAAGTCTCCATTTAAACATTCTCTACATTCCACCATGCCCATTTCTGAACAAGTGTCGGACAAGCTACAGCTAAGTGCTGTATTTCATTTTATCTCCTTTTTTTTTTTTTAAACATAGCATTCATGTGAATTTATACTTTATCTCCTCTCTGTTTCTTTGTCCTGTGTGTTTTTGTATGATTACAGCTCACGCCTAAATGTCACAACTTTGTAGTCATTAAGTAATAAAGCTGTTCCTACTTTTTTTCCTAGTTTATACACTTTACACTGTATTCTTCATGATTATATGCTGTCAGTCTTATTTGCCCTCTTTCTTCTTAGCTATACTTGTTGATTTTAATCACGAGTGGATTTGAAAGCGTCATCATCTACCACCAAAGACAGTACTTCAACAACCCTGCTGTTATCAGACCTGTAAAAGGAATTCTGTTTGCTGCTATCAGACGAAGTCATGCAGATGAAGGATTGATTTCCTGTATCAAATTTTTTGCTAATTATGCTTTCTATAAATTTGGTTTAGAGGTGAGTCATTTGTTATGACAATATTAGTTTCATTGTTATTGTTTGTAATCACAGCATCAGCTCCACTGTTCTGCCTCTAATCTGTCTGGGACTGCAAGCTTCTAGTCTTTACAGCACTAAAGTCTTTTGAAGCACAGGCATTGTAACAGATGGAATGGTTACAGTAACTCCCTTTAAGATCTGGTACCATATCGAAATACCTGTCAGTCAGGGGAAGTGGCACGTGAGCCTCTTGCCAAGACCACCAAGAAATATATGAGAAGTGTCTTGATCAGTTCTGGCTTGCTAACCCAGATTTGCTGCTCTATGTCATCATCCTTCATGTCACTGTGTTAACAATGATTTTCAAAACAAATTCTCCTTACTTTGCCATAAGAGACCCTCACATGTGATGCCTTCGTTCTTATTTTCCCTCCATCCCTCTTTTCTCCTCTCCCCCACCTCCCTTTTCTTTTAATAAGATAAAAATAAAGAAGGTAGAAAGAAAAAAATGCAGACAAGTCACATAGACATGGGAGGAATAAAGTCTCAAGTGAATAACTGTGAACTAGAATCTCATGCTGCTATAGCACTAACAGCACTTCATGGTTGGCAGTTAGTGCACTTTCATAGCACTGTCGCTAAAAAATACTGACCTAGAACACTGTAACATGTGGGTTGATGATGATCAATGCTAGCAAGAAGATTCTGTTGTTGTGCAGTCTTATAATGGTACACTAACTCAGAGATCATTATGGGCTGTTACTCTTGAGGTAAGATGATAAGTATTTATTTAAGAGTGCACTGAGTTTATTGTGTAATAGTTAATTTTTAGCTTTCTATGAGCTATAATGAATAGACATAATATTCCACTGGTGTTTAACTGTATTACAAGAATTAGTGATGATCTGTAAAATAGCCTTCTTCTAGAGCACCACATGGAGCTGAAGCATGCCAGTTTATATGCTATCTGTGAAGCTATGTCTATAAGACATTGTATCATCGTCATCATCATCATCATCTTCGCCTTTCACCCACTTGAGAGCATAGGCCACAGATAAAGGCTTTCCAGTCATTCCTCTTCTTGGAATTATTATCTGCTTCCTTCCTTGTGTATCCCTTATCTCTGAACACTGTCATAATTTCTCTTCTCCAAGTAAGTCTAGGTCTTCCTTGTTTTCTATTTCCTTGAGGATTCTATTTCAGGGCCTGTCTTGCTATGTTCGTGTCAGGTTTTCTCAGAGTGTGGCCAATCGACCTCCACTTCCTAGACATGATTTGTAGGGTCATAGGTTCTTGTCCTGCCCTTTCCCAGATCTCCTCGTTCCTATATGGTTAGCGCCAAAAAATATAGTAGATAAAGCACTTCAGACATGAGAGAAAGAAAAATGACAAGAGAATTACTTTGGACGTGACTTGAACCACAGACTGACTCAAGTCACTGGTAATTCTGTATATCATTTTTCTTTCTGTCATATTTGAAACGGTTTGTGTACAATTTTTCAAATGCTAACCATACAACACTGTACTAAATTACTTCACTGTGCGAAAGCTTTGTTGTTTCTCATTTGAAAAATGTGTCTACAAAAGTACTGTTATATTAATATTCATGCTATAAATACCCCACACTGTATGAATGTCAGCTGTAGAGTGTCAAATTTTTGGTTGCAGTTTGGTAGGTCTGTTGAACTTCAACAGCATTCGTTACCAAGTTCATATATTGACAATACTGCTGATTTATATAAATTATGTGGTGAGGTTTGTGGTGCTTGTCCTCTTTTTATTGTTACTATGAATAAATCATGTGATATTCGTCATGGCAAGTACCCTCCTTTCTGTTTGGAACAAAAGTCTTTGCCTGGGATGATGTGCAGCTGTGAGAGCTGTAACTGGAGGCAAATATTCTGCGTATTTGGTGCCATGATAACAAAGCTTAGAAAGACCATATATGAAGGTGACGATGATGATGATGATGGTGGTACACCACTTCATTTGATGCCTGCTGCTAGACCTGTTCTCTTTCAGTTTTCTGTTAAGAGATGAGGAACAGACTTTGCAGCAACACAGCTCATGCCCAAAACATTGGTCAGAATCCTCGCCTTTGTTACTATGAATAAATCATGTGATATTCGTCATGGCCAGTAACCACATTTCTGCTGCTTCCAATGATTTTTGTGCAGACTTGCCTATTGTCCATGATTCACTTCCATATAACAAGATAGGTTTAATATAGCATTTTAGGACTCATTTTCTAACATTCATTGATAAGGATGTGTTGGTTAATATGTTTCTCATTCTCTGAAATACAGTCTTTGCTTGGCCTATTCTGTTCCTAATTTCTGTTCTGCATTTCCCATCTGAAGTTATTACTGCTCCGAGGTATTTAAATTTCTGCACCTTAGAATAGTTCCGTTTAATTTAATACTGCATGCTGGTGGATTCTGTTTCTTAGATATAACCATAGTCTCTGTCTTTTTGATGTTCAAAGTAAGGCCTTTCTGTTCACTTTCTTTGGCGACTTTATCCAAGAGATTTTGCAGGTCTTGTTGGTTCTCAGCTATCAGTACTGTGTCGTCAGCATACCAAAGGTTGTTAATATTAGTATGATGTACTGTTAATAATTCAGAATATGGATGAAAGTAACATGACACTAGCTGGTGCAAATGGGAGATATAGATCTTCTCTAGGATCTTCATCTTGGGTTTTGGTCTGCATCAAATTCATGCTGCTGCTGTTCCATCTGGCTTAGAGAGGTGGCCAATCCTTAACTGTTTTAGTAGAAAAGTGTCAGGTTAAGGAGGCAACAAAGGTAGAAGATTAGCCTGACAAGTTTCTTAGAATTATTGAGATGATTGTCAAATTGTGAATTTGAAGATTCATATCAAAACAAGTAAGTTGAACGGTAAATTATTAAAGGGTAAGTTTAGTAAGAATCTTTTGGGCCCATAAAGGATACCAACAGTGGAGAATGGAGAGCTAGAAAGAACACTGAACTGAACAGCTTATTTAAATCCCAGTGAATTATAAATGTCTTGAAACTGAACAGACTATGCTGGCTGAACCATGTAGAAAGAATGGAAGAGAACAGACAAACAAAAATGATGTATGCACAAGAGATGAGGGAAACAAGACCAAGGGGTAGACCAAGACAGAGATGGAAAAACAACATAGAAGAGTATATAAAAGAAGTTGGTGTCACCAACTGGAGAGAGGAGATTAGGAATAGAGAGGAATGGAGATGAACTTTATCTGCAGCAATGAGCCTTAATGGCTCAGAAAGAAGAAGAAGTTTAGTTTTGCTTTGAGGATGTTAGGGAGACTGACATGAACTCACATGTTATAAAGACACAAAAACTCCTGCATTTCATACTTCACTCATGCTGGACATAACCATCCCCACTTGGTTCCAATTAATATTCATACATTTGACGTGGATGATATGAACTAGACGTAAGTGCTAATTGGACAGCACTGAACTGTTATTACTGGAGGAGACTGTGCCACTAAAGATGTGATAGAAACAGCCGTGAGAGAAGTTGCTCTGTAAAATGATCCTTGGCAGTGTGTAGTAACAGCAGACAACTACCCACATGAGTACTAACTTCTGAAGTCAGAACATCATTAAATACTGTATTTTATCCTATCAGAGCCTCTTTGATTCATGAAGACTCTATTTAGATTAAGCTCATGAAAGGAAGAAAACATTTAACAGACAAATTATTTTGTTTCTACTTTTTAGATTCCTAACAATATGTTATATTTTCTGTGGTATATTTTCAGTTCTGTTACATCATGACAGCAGTATTAGTATGTGTTCGTGTTGATGCTGTGGCCCTCTTGTACATGTTGATGGTTTCTGCTCTCATGATGATGTCTCGCAACACCGTTGCCAAACTCTGGCCTATCTACAACATCATCCTAACTATGTTTCTGGCCATCCAGTTCCTGGCTGTTCTTGGTTTCCCTCAAGCTGCTTGTATTAGTAAGTTTGACCAGTGAGAATTTTTACAGAAAATAATGTAAAGGTTATCAAACACTTATGCAGCAAAATCTAAAACTAAATTACAGTATTTGAACATGCTTTTAGGGAATGGGACTGACTCAGGAAGAAAGATGTTAGTGTTTGGTGCCAGACACCTATGTTTGTCTTTAACTCTTTCCTTGCCAGAGGTTAAAAATGCGCATGTTCTGTTCTGTGCCAGACAAAAAGCACGGGTCTTGATACATATAGGGGATAATTTTTTACTAATTATTTCCACGTTAAAAGTATGCGTATTATGCCTCCAAATAGCTATAAATGTAAGAAGATTTCATAAATGAAGAGTTTTTTTAGGAAAAAAAGATGTAGTGTGATAATTTTAGCTGATAATTGTGTATTACTGTCCATCAGATAGGTCTAGGACTGACATCAATTGACCAGCGACGTGTAGATCGACTTTGTCATTTTATCCGATCTCATCGTGTGATTATGTTGCATGTTCATTTGAAACTATGATAAAAGCTGTAATACAGTCTATTTAAAGTGTAGCATAAATGCTGATTTATACTTTACGTATTTTCTGCTGATATACTTATATGCATTAAATTAAGATTTTTTTCTCATTGATTTCCTCAAGAATTTCCTTCCTTGCATTACTCTGAGGAATACTTTTATCATGTATCACATTAAAATTTCAAAATGAAAGTTATTAATATTTCTACTAGGTGCTGAACCAGTTTAAGAATTAATACTTATATTAGACGCCGAGCCAGTTTAAGCAGTAATACTTATAATAGATGCCGAACCAGTTTAAGCAGTAATACTTATATTAGACGCCAATCCAGTTTAAGCAGTAATACTTATATTAGAGGCTGAGCCAGTTTAAGCAGTAATACTTATATTAGATGCTGAGCCAGTTTAAGCAGTAATACTTATATTAGACGCTGAACCAGTTTAAGCAGTAATACTTATGTTAGACTCCGAACCAGTTTAAGCAGTAATACTTATAATAGATGCAGATCCAGTTTAAGCAATAATACTTATATTAGATGCCAAACCAGTTTAAGCAGTAATACTTACATTAGACGCCGAGCCAGTTTAAGCAGTAATACTTATATTAGACGCCGAACCAGTTTAAGCATTAATACTTATATTAGACTCCGAACCAGTTTAAGCAGTAATACTTATATTTTTGACGCCGAACCAGTTTAAGCAGTAATACTTATATTTTTTACACCGAACTAGTTTAAGCAGTAATACTTATATTAGATGCCGAACCAGTTTAAGCAGTAATACTTATATTAGACGCCGAACCAGTTTAAGCAGTAATACTTATATTAGACTCCAAACCAGTTTAAGCATTAATACTTATATTAGACTCCGAACCAGTTTAAGCAGTAATACTTATATTTTTGACGCCAAACCAGTTTAAGCAGTAATACTTATATTTTTTACACCGAACTAGTTTAAGCAGTAATACTTATATTAGATGCCGAACCAGTTTAAGCAATAATACTTATATTAGACGCCAAACCAGTTTAAGCAGTAATACTTATATTAGACACTGAACCAGTTTAAGCAGTAATAGACACTAAACAAGTGAATAATTAATGCTTGCATTAGATGCTGAATGAATGAAGCATTAATACTTGGGCTGGACATTGGTGTATAAACAGGTCTTAAGATCTGTGTTTTTAAAAACTTTACAGAATGTAAGGGCTCATCTCTAGCACATGGTGGGATTTTCTCAGAAATTAGATATCATAACTCTGAGCTTCTCATATACCTGATAATAGATATAAATAGTTTTCTTGGTTATTATGCAACAGTGCTAATTTTTTTGTTTTGTTCTGACAGACTACCCCTGGTCTAACAGTGTGGAAATTTCATCACAGCTGAGACACTGGTTGTATCTCCCAGAGTATTCTGATCCTCCTCATTCCCTCAAGCTTATAGGTTAGTCTGCTGCAAATCTGTTCAGAAAATTAATTTTACATTATTAAGAAAATCTCTTTTTCTTTTCTTTCTGTAATATTTCCTTTTATTTCAGAGCTGGTCTTTGATTATGATTTTTCCTTAAGCTAAGACCAAATAAATTTTGGTCAAATTTTACCTGTTTTCTCATTTGATCAGAAAATTCTGTACAGACTGTTATCATCAAAGAAGATGGTTTTAAAGCAAGCAGATGTTTCCTCTATGACCTGGGCCAGCTAATATAGAAAGAGTGCTTACTACCCATTCTCAGCTCTGCTGATCAACTAGCTAAGATTTAGACTTGGTCAGCACTAGCAGAATTGCAGATAATATCAGAAGATAGGTAGAAAAGAACCTCAAAATCAATTGCCATAGCCCCATAAAAATCCATCTCAGTCTAAAAGCTGAGAATAATTATCAATAAAATGTACTAGAAATAATTATCAGTAAAATGTACTAGAAACAATTATCAGAAAAATGTACTAGAATCAAACAGCATGATTTAGAATAAACATATTATACCACGAAATAAAATGCCAGGTAAGACCAGGATGCATTTTATACTGCATTTGTTTTCCATGTTCATTGAAAACATCTTAAACAGCTTGAAACATCTTGAGGGATATAAACAAGTGGAAAGCAGTGAGAGCTGGTATACAATATTTCAGTACCTTGAGACTTGCAAATGACAGAAGCATTTGCTCACAATGAAAGATGCATGCAGAAATTGCTGAGAAAGGTCATAAAAAGGTAATCCTGTCATGCCTTAGAGGCACATAGGGATGTAGTGTTAGTGCCCATATTTTCCTTGACCTGTCAGCACACTAGAGGGTGATATGGTCAGTATCATGCCTGACCGCCTTTCCTTCTCCATCTCTAGAAGAAGTCGGGTACCCATTTCTACAGCTGGGTGACTGGGGTGCCTCCAGCCAGATTCATAAAGGAAGGTATTAAATGAGGTTTAGAATTTACAACACGAGATAAGCAACGGTTGTATTAAACAAAATGAAAATACAGCAATACATACTCCATACAGATGAGAAAACTCTGTGACAAATGAATACATTCAGTTATTAGCAATAACTGCGGATAACATATACAGAATATGACTTTAAAAAAGTAAACTAAAAAATCTTACATCTTATCTTACATTCTTCTTGCACTGTTAAACATCACATAGGACTCACATGGTAGTTCGACAAGTTTTCCTGTTTTTGGTGAGCTTTTCAACCTCATTGATGGATTTTATGCCCACTAATTTGGCCTTTCTTAACAATGGCCTCAGTTTCATGTGGTCAACCTCTTTTTCTTTGGCCTGTTGTGTTCTGCTTGATCTTACATCCTTCCCGTGCCATTAAACGTCACATAGGGCACGCATAGTTGTTTGCCAAGTTTTCCTGGAAAACGTCAAGTTTTTCAACTTCATCAAGGGATGTTATGCCCAATAAACTGGCTTCTCTTAAGAATGTCCTCTTTAGAGTTTCACATGTTCAGCCTCTTTTTCTTCAGCCTGTTGTGCTCCACTTTCTAGCTTGTTTTGGTTCTACTTGATAGCATCTAAAAAATAGTGAATGTAAAATCAATTTTGTTCTTATTAATAAGATCTTTATAAATTAAATTGGAATGTTTGTATTAGTGAATGCTTGGTAGATAGAAAAATTTATTTAGTGCATGCAACAGTGCAAAATTAGAAGGAATGGAGTTATTTGTTTTATATATGCCTGTGTTGAAAAACCCAGTGTGTCAAGTATGTACTTTTGTTTCCTTTTTCTCTAACCTTACACTCTGTGGATTTGATATAAGCTGGTTTCACATCTCTGTCTAGCGGATTTTATACAGCTGCTGTTTGTGAGCCTACAGGCTTCTGTCTTCAGTATTGAAGGCAACAAAGAGAAAATGGAAAAGTATGGAGGAGGAGACAATGCAGATGTCTTGGAAGATGTAGAAAAGAACCTGCCTATTCCTTGCATGGACTTCACACTGGAGCAGAAGTAAGTTATCTGCAACAAGCCAATGGAAGATCGTTATTAAGACAATACATATTATATAAGTAGGAACATTTTTTTTCACACCTAAATCTGTTTGTCAGTCATTTTTCTGGCCAGGACACTTAAAGGAATTTTTCATTTCCAGTAACTCACAGATATTCATAGTAGAAAATATGTAACTCATCTTCATGATACTAGGTATACCAAAATATCAGACTGACCAACACTTTCCTCATGTATTCCCAAGCTAACATCTCAGTAAGTTCACTGATAAAGGATGCTGTGAATGATTTATTCTTGTGACTTATGTTCTAGGCCAGGGTTTCTCAATTAGATTTCAGTGAAAGTCACCAGGGACTAAGAAAGATTGTGACAAGAAATAAATTTGTATGTAATAACAGATAAATAAGATTTTTAAGGGCATGCATCTTTCCCATCACAGCATATGCCTATGAGACCTGGACACTTAAGAAAACAGCTGAGAAACACATAAATGTCTTTGAATGTAAGTGTTACAGAAGAGTTCTTCAAATATCATGGACACAAAAAAGAACAAATATATCTATACTACAAGAACTTAATATTGAGGAAGGTTGGCTAGTAAAAAGAATTAAACAGATTTAAATATTTTGGACACATTAAACATGATAATTTAGAGAAGACCATATTGGAAGGGTAAAGTAAATGTAAAGGTAATCTTGTCATTCCTAAGAGGCACTTAAGGATATGGTATTAGTGCCCATATTTTCCTTGACCTGTCAGCACACTAGAGGATGATATTGGAAGGGTACATAATGGGAAAAAGAAAGAGAGGAAGACCAAGGTGAACATGGCTGCAAGACATCATTGATAATCTGCAAATGGATGCATCAGCAGCAGGGCATCTTGCTTACAACTGAGAGACCAACAGGAGAGCTGTTAGGGAGGCAAAGTTCTGCAAGGGACATGCACATGACTGACTGAATAACAGATACATAGGAACATTTCTTTTTCCACTCAGAAGAGTTTTGGCAATTTTATTTAGATTATGGTATCTAAACTTACTGATCATGTTCATATAATGTGACCTATAGATGTAATAACTTTCATATAGAGGTTGCTTGGCTACTGAAAATCATTTAAAGGTTTTTCCATGATAAAAATGTTAAGGAATGCTTTGTAGATTGTCATGTAACATCATGGAGACAGTAAAATTCTCATGAACTTCTGTTCTACAATCTAGAATTAGAAAAAAATAACAAGAAACAAAAAAAAACAGAAGAAAACTGAGAAAATCTAAAGGCAAGATATGAGAGTCCACAAAAGCAAAAAGGATCAAACAAGAAAGCTAAGGAAAAACATCTGAAGACTTGTGCTGCAGATGGAACACTCATGACTGTCTTTTTGATAACATAAAACATTCTGAGTTGATATATTTTATGATAATTTTCATTAATACATTCTTTGCACAGTGTGAGATTCCCATAGGGAGGAGCCTATCTTTCTAACTAGGCACATCCACCAAGTGGCAGATCATGGAAAGACTCTAGATATAGACATATACTCTGAATATTTCAGTAAACAGTAGCAGACCAAAATATCTACCCTGCTGCCTTGTTGGTTAGTCTCCTTAGGCAAAGACCAGCAGATAAATTTGTATACAACCTGACTGGAAGACAAAGGATACCATTTCATTCCCTTGTCAAATCATGCTTCAATTTATGAAGTGCAAAATGATACTGCAGTATAGCAGCCTCCTATTAAGATTCATTGTGTACACCAGGTGACACCCGACCATCATCAGAACACTGTGTGTTTAAGAAAGAACACTGAAAATCTATGAATATGGAATAATCATGCAGTGAATACTGAGGGAAAAGAAGAAAAACATTCTGCAGGAGATATGAGATTAAACATCAGCATATTAGGACTGTGAGCTAGACAGATTCTGGAGAAAATGTATTACAAGGTTGTAACATTCTATTTCTAGAGGATATTCTAATTAAAGAGGTGTGACCAATGAATATAGACTAGAAATTTTTAAAAATTATTGATGAACACTGGGCAGTATCAGACAGTACTGTACTACTAATATATCCATACTACAAGAACTTAATATTGAAGAAGGCTGGCTAGTAAAGAGGATTAAAAAGAGAAAACTTAAATATTTTAGACACATTAAACGTCATGATAATCTAGAGAAAACTGTCTTGGAAGGGTACATAATAGGAAAAAGAAAGAGAGGAAGACCAAGGCGAAGATGGCAGCAAGACATCGTTGATGATCTGGAAATGGATGCATCAGCAGCAGAACATCTTGCTCACAACCGAGAGGCCCACAGGAATGCTGTTAGGGAGGCAAAGTTCCGCAAGGGACATGCAAATGAATGAATGAATGAATGACTGTACTACTGGATGTCTGAGTGGTGAAATGGTTAATGCGTTGGTCTCTCATGGCAAAGGTAGGGGGTTCAAATCCAACAGGGGCACCCCAGTCATCCAGCTGTAGAAATGAGTACCTGACTTAGATGGTGCAATGAAACAATGCAAACTGTATGAATTAATTGTAATAATGGGAGATTTCAGTGCCAAAGTAGGAAATTTAATCCTGTGGTAGGATATTATAGTCTTTGAAAGTGGAGGAGACAAACTGGTTGGATGGGCAAAAAGCCATAAAAATGTCATTGGCAGTACCAGGTACCAGCAATATCCAAGAAGACTGGATGTATCTCTGGCTTATAAACATGTCCTTACCACAGTTTACAAGCATTCTATGGTGAATTGCAGCTGCTTTCACACCTTCAGCCCATAAAAATCTACACTTCACAGCTCAAAAGCAGTGCATTCAGACAAAAATGGCTGTGTTTACACCCTTACAAATGCTAAGTAAGTGTAGCATTTGCATCAACCACCTGCCAAGGTCAAAAGCCTCCTGCTTCATAAATATCAATCAGCCACGGCCACTCTTGCTTACATGACAAGAACATTGACCTTACTTTTTTATTCTCCCTCATAAATGAATTCATCTACTTTGAAATGACAATAGCAGCTGATGGCAAGTGTACAAATGAAATCAAATCATGAATGTGAAAAGCAAAAATGGCTTTTCATAACACGAAGGTGGTACAAATAATAATAAATCCTCAAAAATGAGGAAAAGAATAGATGCTATATAGAATTAATATTGTTGTATGGTTGTGAAATTTGGACAGATGATAAAGAAACCAGAAGCAACAAGGATGTAGTTTAAAAGAAAAATGCCACAAATACCCTAGACAGACAGAAAAACAAATGAAGATGTACAGAAAGAAGTTTCATAACAACAAAAACTACTTAAAATTATAAGAATCAGAATCAAAATTATAAGAGTCAGAATGTTTGTGCATGTCATGCGAAGACAAATTGGAGAACTTGGCAATGATTGAAAAACTTAAGATAAAAAAGAGAGTGAGGCTAAGAGAAAAATATATCATTGGACTGATCAAGCAGCGTAGACAAAGAACAGCATTTGAATTGAACTGAAACACCTAGGATCACAAAAAATGGAAGAGTATAATGACCACACTTTTGGGCATATGATGAATGATTGACTGAAATTCTTTGTGATCTAATTTTGAATGATTTGATTATGTAAATCCACATGAAGGTATTTAAATATTTGAGAGCATGTTCTGAATGATTTCCTCTATGTAACTGCACAGGAAGTGTTAATCTTGGTGCATGCTCCTTGATTTGTTGCATGCTGTGCTGGAAAAATACATGTCAAAAGACAGAGAGGACAGAGAAGACAGTTTGGCAGGAAAACAGCAATAAACTTCATTTGAGACATGGAAGATTGAGCGGGATGGAGAGAGATGACCACCCACGCCTGTCAGCATGGCTGACCTATGCACTGACAATCATGCTTCTCTATTTTGCGTGATCCTTGTGTTTAAAGAATCAGTTTTTTTTCTTATGAGTTGATGTATGTTAAGAATAATGAATAAAACACTAGAAATAATGAAATTCCATGTTTTGAATGATTTCTACTCCACAGAAAAGGTATTGAAACGGTGAAATACCTTGTGTTTGAGAACATGTTTTGGGTGACGATGGCAGTTATTTTCATCACTGGAGCCACAGAAATAAATATCTTTTCTTTCTTTTACATGATGGCTTTTTTCTTCTTCATGTGGTATGGGAAAGAGTTCTTCACCAAACCATTGAGGCTGCTGCTCAGAGTGTAAGTAAAGAACACAGCATTTATTTCTTGTAAAGCAGCGCATGTAACAAAGTCAGTCTTCCTTTTAGGAGGAGGAAGGAAATAGCAATACTTTCTAGTTTCTGAGCACAAAGTTGGATGTAACTGAGGAGTGTCACAATTAGAATTCTATGTTTTAAAGCATATATATCAACACCCATCACTAGTACAAAGTTGTTTATTTTCATATCTGGTTTTGTCATCTCTAAAACTTGACCAAAATTTTTCACTTTGTAACTAAACTTGTAGAAGCTACAATAAATATGATAAACTCTTTAAATTATATGAAAAATGAGAAACTTGGAAACAAGTTGGATTGTTGGTGTATAGAAGCAGAAAATTCAAAAATATACAAGGTACAGGAACAGGAAATGTAGTGATGCATAATATACAGGAATAGAAAATACAATGATATATAATGTATAGGAACATAAAATATAATATTGCAAAACATACAGGAAGAAAAGATACATATGTATGGAAACTTAAAATGTAATAATGCATAACATACAGGAACATGAGAAAGGCTGATGCAGAAAGTTGAGGCAGGTTCTGTATGCAGGCAGTGGCTTGAGTCATTACAAAAATGAACAATCTGCAAAGTCCCCCTCATACATGTCCCTGAGCATACATACAAACAGGGAAATGAGAGATAGGTTGAGTGGCTCTGTCATCATCACAGATGGACAACCACTGGATCAAGCTGATACTGTTAATGCACGCAGAGAGATAAGCAGAGTGGTGGACTTCAAGAGCAATGAATCCACATGGCTGGTTAGACTGAGAGAGCTGGGAGTACAGAAGGGCATGGCTAGAAATGAGAGACATACTGGACACACAAGCGAACTCGTCAACCAACACAGGTATTATTGGCCACAGGACATTGATGGATATGTGGGTGGGGGGGTGGGTGGGGGGGAGAGAATCAGAGCACCTATGGTCATGTCCGGAGTGCAGTGATGATAATCCAGACCATAAGCCATGCAGGAGCAGAAAATACAGTGATATCAGTCATTTGCATGTCCTTTGCGAAACTTTGCCTCCCTAACAGCATTCCTGTAGGCCTCTCAGTTGTAAGCAAGATGTCCTGCTGCTGATGCATCCATTGGCAGATCATCAACGATGACTTGCAGCCATCTTCGCCTTGGTCTTCCTCTCTTTCTTTTTTCCATTATGTACCCTTCCAAGACGTGATATAGGAATGAAAAATGTAGTAATGCATATTGGAACATAAAGTCTGATGTTGCATAACATACAGGAACAGAAAATATAATGATATATATAACATACAGAAACAGACAATATAATGATGTCTATTGTAGTGCATGCAGCACTGTATTTGGTCTACAGTCACACTGTGTGCAATCTTTTACTGAGAGTGATGTTTCCTGTGCACAGTCTGAGAATTATGCAAAGATCTCTATGTTGATGTGGGATTGGACTTTGGCAGATGTGTATGTTAATGGCCTAGCGGATAATCATTTGCTGCTTGCACTTGCTATATGTATAATATGTTCTCGTATTAATGAAAATGTGAATCTGTGGTATGGCAGCTCCATTCTTTGCCATTTTGTCAGCACTTTCATTGCCTATGATGTACATGTGCCCTGGTAATCATTGTAAAGTCGTCTCGATGTCATAGGAGATTTATTGTACTGGTTATTACAGATATGTGATATGCTCAGTTGCAGTGGATGCAGTTTTCAAGGACTATGTTAAAAATGTTGGCATTGTCAGTCACTTGAAAAGACTCGGTCAGAGATTCACTTTGGCTCAGGGTTATTTGTTTTTTCGTGACATGTTAAAACTTTCCAAGTTTCTTCCCTGCATTTCTGAGGCTCCTCTTTCTTTTTAACTTTTTTGGTTTAAGCAAGACTGTGTCTTCCTAGCCAATAGTACTCTTTTTGACTAAATCTTCCAAGAGTTTTGTCTAGAGCAGATTAATTTTTTGTATGCATCCCCATAGATTTGTTTTGTAGGCTGCTTGAAGTATGACTTGGACTATGTTGGTCAGTGTTTGTATTATCAGTGATTGTTGAAAAATTTTGTTAGTATTTTGAATTTTGATTCTGCTTTTCTATAATTACACGGAGGTGGTTTTTTAGGTCTTTGGTAACATTATGGGATGATGATCACTTCCTGTGTCTCCAGTACACTCAGTGTGCAATCATCGTGAATATCTGCTAAGACAGTGTTTATGTCAGGTCTGTAGCTATTAGTTAGTTAGATGATCCTCTTGGGCCAAAGGCAGCGCATAGAGCGGAGGATAAGGCTATCCATGTCTGGCGATTCCTTGCTACTTGCTTTAGATCTTCGGTGTTTCTAATGGGCATTTAGAGTCCGAATTCTGTTTCTATAACAATGGATGTTTTATGATGGCGCCACGTTTGGGGTGTCAATCAACGTTTCCTAGCAAGCTGAAGAAAAACGTTCCTCCATCTTGAAACGGCAGCTATACTGTTAAGAAAAAAAAGGAATGCAACAAATACAATGCGATTTAAACTGAAGTTTGCTGATCAGACAAAGACAAATTGCCTGAAACGTTCACTTGGACATCAACTTCACATGTTGACCTGAATTGTACTAAGCAGATGATTCATGAGCGCAGAAAAGTGACACTAATCAAAACATATTTTTGACAATAACTCATGACAGGTTCACGCGAATCCCGTGAAACTTACTGAACACAAAACTCACTGACCATGTTACTGAATGCCTATAAAAGATTGACACTCCTCGAATCAAGTCATTTGAAAATTCAGTGTGCAAATATGACTCATCTCACTACAGAACAGCGACTTATCATTGGATGTTTACAGAATGGACAGTCACAAAGTGTAGTGGCCAGTTTTTAATTGCTTATATGTCACTAAAATTCTTCGTCCTCATGTCCTTCCATTTCTGGCTGCACCAGGGTCCATATTTCCGCAGGATAATGCTCAGCCTCCTGTGGTGCAACTCACCACCCAGTTCCTCACTGACAACAATATCCAGACCATTCCGTGGCATCCATGTCATCAGACATGAACACCTATGGGATGAACTCAGCAGACAAGTCTTCCAGCAAGACGTGGCGCCAAGCAATCTCCGACAGTTGTCTCTTGCACTGCTGGAAGAGTGGGCAGCCATCCCACAACAACAGATCCAACGGCTAATCGGATCGATGTCAAGGAGATGTCGTTCTCTGATACAGGCCACAGGAGGCCATACACCTTACTCAAACGGAGCCCTCAGTCACAAAGAATAAAAGTCCAAATCAAATTTAATGAACATCATTTCATTTTTAAAGTCTTAAAGTTTCTTCATGCCCTGATTGAAACATTAATTCTGTAAAGTAAAATTTTGATACAAGTTTGAAATTTAGTATCCATTATGACTACAGTAGTGTTGCGTTTCTTTTTTTGAACAGTATAGATCTAATGGTTCTGTGAAAGAGTGTTGTTGGGGAAGATCAAACTTGAAGTATTATGATGCTGTTGGTATTGCATATCACCTTGATTTTATTTCCTGTGGGTTTCAGTCTTTGCACCTAGACATGGTAGGTATACACTAAAGTCTCCTACATATGTACTGCATACAGTAAGTATGCATCAGCAACAGGGCATCTTGCTTACAACTGAGAGGCATACAGGAGAGCTGTTAGCGAGGCAAAGTTCTGCAAGGGGCATGCAAATGACTGACTGACTCATATCTGGGTATTAGCTTTTCTTGTAGAAGAATTTCTTGCATGATGGCAATATGGATGTCGAGTTTTTTTTAGCTGTTTGTTTCTTCTATTTCTTTCGATATCTCCTTGGAACTGTGAACTCGATGTTCTTTGCAGCAGTGTGGTGAAAATTTGAGGCACAGCATTGTATGAGATTTGGAGTAGTTGAAGTATGAGATTTGGAGTAACTGAAGGCATCTGTTTCTCTGTCCAATGAGTGCAAATAAAAAACAGCAGAGGGTGTGCTGTACTTCTTCAGCAGGCTCCACCACCATGGGGATTGTGGTGATCCCTGCCCTGCTAGCCAGGCTAGGCCTGTTACTGAGGGTTCCAATAATGAGAGTCTTGGGTTCACCAACCCTCATGCTAGTATGTCAGCTTTGGTTCAGTGACTGCCAGATTGGATATCATCTTCACCCCAGGCTGTTTGTTAATATCTTTGACCTGAGTTCATAGATGTTGATTTGAAGAATGTTTGGTGAGGCCCTTGTAGCTTATTTTTCACATGGCCTAATCTGTTAAGAGGATGGTACCACCTTTTATGAGATAACACACAGGCTGTTTAGTTCTGAATTTCCTCATGTTTGAGTTTGTTTTTTTCCAAAGACTTTCTTTCATACTCAGAAGATATTTCCAGTGGGGATCTGGGATTAGGCTGTTAACAACACCAACTGGCTGGATGATTAGAAGCAGTTCCATGGTGGTAATCTGATTTAATAATGAAGAATCTGATACATGCTTCATCAGCATCTATTCTCCACCACCATCATTGTTGTAGAGATCATAGGCATGTTATATCCAGGACTCATTGGTTTCACATTTCCTGATCCAACATCCTGTCCAGACTAGTGTGATCCCAGCTCCTTCTGTTGGCAGATGTGCAGTGTCAAGATCGGGAATGCCTTCTGCCCTAGGATGGGTACATTGTGTTTGCCATTGAGCCCATGACCTGGTGATTTTTCTTAATATGTAGTGAATTTTTTTTATGAGTGTCTGTTCCTTTCATGATAAACAATAGACTTCTGGAAGACTTCTTAGTTCTATGTTCCCCTGATAATTCTATCTTACATAGGAGTGACATGATCCTCTAGAACCATAGCTATGAATGTTGCTTGCTTCAGGATTCTGGGCCACAGAAAAGTTTTGGACAGTCAAATTTAGCACAAAATCTGGGTCAGAATAAATGTGTGCTCTTGACAGCTTTTTTTTCAGGGCTTTATTTAGTATCCTTTAAAAATAAACATATGAAGCAAAATTAATTGCTGAAGCTATAAATGCTTAGGATTCTATAGTATGTCTTTCCAGTTACAAACAAATATAACAAAAATTATAGAAGTAATTAGTTAACACCAGTATACTGTAACACTAACAGTTAACACTAGTATATTACAATACTAACAGTTAGTTAACACCACTATATTACAACTCTTAGTTAACACCAATGTAGTACAACACTAACAGTTAATACCACTGTATTACAACTCTTAGTTACACCAGTGTACTATAACACTAACAGTTAGTTAACACCATTATATTACAACTTTTGTTAACACCAGTATAGCACAACACTAACAGTTAGTTAACACCATTATATTACAACTTTTTGTTAACACCAGTATCGCACAACACTAACAGTTAGTTAACACCACTATATTTACAACTCTTTGTTAACACCAGTATACTATAAAACTAACAGTTAGTTAACACCACTATATTACAACTCTTAGTTAACACCAGTATACTGTAACACTAACAGTTAGTTAACACCACTATATTACAACTCTTAGTTAACACCAGTATACTATAAAACTAACAGTTAGTTAACAACACTATATTACAACTCTTTGTTAACACCAAAATAACACAGCACTAACAGTTAGTTAACACCACTATATTTACAACTCTTTGTTAACACCAGTATACTATAAAACTAACAGTTAGTTAACACCACTATATTACAACTCTTAGTTAACACCAGTTTACTATAACACTAATAGTTAGTTAACACAACTATATTACAACTCTTTGTTAACACCAGTATACTATAACACTAACAATTAGTTAACACCACTATATTACAGCACTAACAAATAAAGAAAGTTTTTACAAAATTCATTTTATTTTACTTTTTCAAGATGGAACTATTTGATTGGCTACTGTCTCCTGGTTATGTTTATGAAGACAACACTTCAGGTAAAAACAATAATCTTTTGGTCGTATGATTTCTTTTATAGATAGCATTTGATGCCACAGACTTTAATCATAAAATAATGTTAACAGATGAGCAAACAGAACCTGTCTCATGGGTGATCAGAAAAAGAAGATGGACATATGTCGGTCATGTGATGAGAAGAAACAATCAGAATACCAAAACAAGCTATCAAGTGGAACACAAAAGGCTGAAGAAAAAGAGGTTGACCACGTGAAACTCTAAAAAGGATGTTGTTAATATCCCTTGATGAGATTGAAAAACTCGCCGAAGACAGGAAATCTTGGTGAACTACCATGCGGGCCATATGTTACATTTAGCAGCACAGGAAGGATGTAAGGTGTAAGAATGTTAACATGATGTGATTTGATCATGTTAATCTGACAACAACAACAAAAAAAAAACAGTATTGTGCACAGAACAGTATCCATCTTCAGTTGTCCCAAATTGAGCAACCTGCAAGATTGACTCTAGAAATCAAAATTGTTGCAGTAGAATAAGTTAAAGGCCTAGATCAAAGAAAACCAAAAATATAATGATGATTTGCTAATCAGTCATCATCCTGTGTTTGGTTAATCATGATCACATTCTGGTCTGTCAGAAATTTTTCTGTTATTTGACAGAATTTTTTTTTTTTTACATTAGCCAAGCTGTGTAACATTGTCTCAGATGAAGACTGCAAAATCAAGCTTCAAATCTGACAGACATGCTATTATAATGAACAAAATGTTAAAACTATTTAAAACAAAAGTAGGAATAGCATTATTAAATAACAATCACACAACTGTGATGTTTCAGTTTACAACTTAATCATACAAAAAACATACAGGATAAAGAAATAGGGAAAAAAGATAAAATATAAATTCACATTAAAATGCTATACAACAAATAGGAAAGGGGTGAAATTTAGAGAAAAAAAAGGAGCACTTAATGTGATTTGTAAGAAGCTACATCCAGGAGTGTGTGTGGTAGAATTTACTGTGTAAATGAGGACTTGGGATGCATAATAGGTTGGTAGTAAAGAGGGAGAGGGGAAGAGAGAGAGAAAGGAGGATACAGTGGTAATCTAGCCAAGAGAAGGTGAGTTGAATAGATGAATGTGGTTAGGATAGTTTATAATCTAGTGCAGTGAGGGAGTTCTGGAATATACAGGTGAGAAAAGAGTAAAACTTAGTAGAGAGGGGATATGATTGTGGAGAAAGGAAATTTTAAGCATAGCAGAATTTTGAGTTCAAATTGTGCAGTTCCAACATTCTGTGTTACTGAATGTTGCAATTCTCAAGCACCAAGTGGCTTCTGTCATCAAAGTGACATTGTTTAATGGTCGTTACTAGAAAATCAGATTTGCCTCTATGGTTAGGGCAATTGAAATGATTAGAGACTGGATGAGAAGTATGCTGGGAAATATAAAGATGTTTCTGCACGTGGTCACCTAATCTGAGACCAATTTCTCCAATACAAATAATCCTGTGCTTTTTGCACACAGTGGCATATTTTAGCATGCTGGATTCACATGTGAATCCATGAATCCCCCATGAAGTGTGAAGACAGTTTTGGGAAAAGTAATTGATTCCATTTCCCAGACTACAAGGCAGGTGACACAGCAAGGCCAGTTATATTTTCAAAAGCAGAATCCTGTTTAAAGTGGCTGTGGAGAAGGATTTCCTTCAGATTTGATTCCTGTTTGTAGGCTAAAAGGGAGAGATCAGAAAAGATGTCATGAGTGTTAGACTGAAGCTGTAGCAGTGGCAGATGAGAATTTTCTTAACTATCACCATGTGGATGGAAAGGAACCTCTAATTTAACTCTGTCAGATGAAATCTCAGGATCTTTTTTTTTTTCTGAACGCCTCTTTGCGGCTCACCTTCTGGATAAGGTTGAAGGCTTTCTGAAGGACTTTTTCTAGATTGTGGCAATGAGAAGAAAATTCTAATAATTTGTTGGATTGGTCCATAATGCCAAGTCATCCTGGCATAGGTAGCAAAGATGGAGGAGCTGAGAGTAGGGGATGGAATCCTTATAAGTTTCAGGATGAGAGGAAGTATAAAGTCGATATGTGTGGCTATCAATGAGTTTCTAGAACACAGAGATGAAATGGCTATCAGTGCTAATAGAAACAGACTTGTCAGAGATTTCATTGGTAATATTTTCCTTATACAAAGTGATTAGATGTCCGAGTCCAGAAATAATGGGAGTAGCATTGATTTAAGTAAAGTTTCAACAGAACTGGAGGTTTGGGTACTAAAGTAATGCAGAGGTAAATTAGTAACACACATTCAAATTATGAAAAGCTTTGAGCTTCTGCCATCAGTTTTCTGGCCATTACGTACCATTTCAAGATGCTCTTTCATTTAGTATATTTTATCATGTCTGGTCAGGTTCACATGTAAGCACTTCTGCCATTCCCTATCAGACCTGCTGTCCTGTGACTGACTCGAAAGACTCAGGGCAACAGAAAAGTCTGGACTGAGGGACCCTAGAACACTTGATGACAAGGTTCTTTCCTACTGATCTTCTGCCAGATTTTCTGACCTATATGTACCTTGTCATTCCTCTGGAGATGATTGGCCAAGTTGAGAAGATGTTAGTACAGATGGAGGAACAAGAGAGGGCAGCGTGGGCTGAGCACTATGTACATGTCAGTTACCAGATAAATCAGAAATCTGTTCCAAAACTATTTTCTAAGAGAAAATATGCCATAAGATTGCTTCACTGATGATCTTTCATTTCAGAAAAAAGAAGAACTGCAGTTTGCTTTATATTTCAAGCACAGCTTGCTTTATTATAGTTACATTTCATTTCTGTTTCTCCAACTGGTCTTATTCAATAGAGAAACCATTTGCTAAGCAATTTATCTCAGAATGAGGCCACAATAAGTTTACATTCTTTCACACATCAGCTCTGCAGAGTTTTAACTCTTTCCGTGCCAGGCGTCAATTTTTTTACGCTTCCGGTATACCCGTTGCTTACCAACGATAAAAAAATTGATCATGGTTTGTTTCAATAAAAGAACCGGTGTAACATTTAGATTGTACATATTTCGTCCACGTTTCCGGTGACACTTTTCAAAATGGTGAAAGAGTCCTTAGATATGAGCGATGCCGAGTGAGAAAAAGGAAGAGAAACCTGGAAAATTTTCAATTTTTGATGATGTATATAGGGGTATGGACATGGCCTGTGACCACCCCACTGCTCTTGACTGTATCCCAAGTAGATCTAGACATATTTAGATGACTGGAGAAGTAGTTAGGAGGTTATTTCAGACATTAATTTAGCGAGAATGCAACATAGAATCAGAATATGAGATCGACAAGTAGATCTAGACATCTCAGATGGTAAGTAGTGCAGATATAGACCTAGCCGATGGTGAGCTGGGCACAATCATTGTCTAAAAACATCACATTACTTCTTTTTTCCTAAAAAACTCTGGATTTATGAAATTTTCTTACATTTAGTTATACTTTGAAACATAATAAGTACACGGAAGTACATGTAAATACTGTTTTCCGTTCCATTTTACAACTATACCCCCTAACATATCAATACCCGCGCTTTTACTCTGGTAAGCAACTGAACGTCTGCTTTTCTTCCTGTGGCATGGGAAGAATTAAGCCTATTTTGTGTCAAGGTCATGGCAAGTCTCACTGAGTTTCTAATTTTCTTATCTGTTGCTTTGATCTTTATTTATTTTCTGAAGTCTTGTCATAAATGTTGTGCTTATTGCTTGATTCACCAGTGAGTGTACATTGATAATCTCTGTCAAAAAAACAGTGTCTGCACCCTTCAACATGGCTTTCATAAAAATGCATGGCTCACCCTCATAAATAACAAATTATTTTCAACATGTTAGGTAAATATCTTATGCAGACTGTAAAATTTTTTCCAAAAATGTTTTTGGTAATATTGAATTTTCAGTCTGATATTTAATATCTTATACATAAAATTTTCCATTTCTAAATATTTTCATTAGCTGATTGGCTGTTACTATGTGAAGGCCATATTCAAGCTTCATCAGTGTTGGCTAATACAGCTCTTTGGGATTCATTGTACCCTTCCTGACTTTTTTTCAGGTATGTTGCAATTTTTGCATGGGTATATGGGTAAAAGTGGCATATGTAATAGTGATCTAACATATTTAATGGTGATCTAACATATTTAATAGTGATCTAACATATTTAATAGTGATTTAATATATTTAATAGTGATCTAACTTATTTACTAGTGATCTAACATATTTAATAGTGATCTAACATATTTAATAATGATCTAACATATTTAATAGTGATCTAACATATTTAATAGTGATCTAACTTCTCTGACTGAAGGCAGTAGATTCTATCCCAGCTGCTGTTGCCATCCAATCATTTATTTGAGCTACTGAGTTCGCCTGCTTGTGACATGATTTCTGACATGGAAATTGCAGAATTATGGATTGTTCTTGGCTTCAGTGATGATCCTACAAATATTTTTAACATTTTTAGTGTGATGACTGCAGTAAAACTAATACTAATGCTACTACTTTTTTCCTAGTTTCTACATTTTAAAATGAATACTAATGATGTAGAGATGTACAGTTCAGTTTTTCAAGGCAAAGAAAAAAGGGCAGTGGTCAGAACCAATAAGCTGAGCATATTGAAATGAATTTGCATTTTTTATAAGTCTTTAACAGTTGTTTTGTCAATTCTGTTGTCCTTGACAATGGCATGTTGCCAGAGTATTCGATTGTTATTATATGTTTTTAATTTCCACATGCTCATCTTATTATCTTTTATTGTTCCTCCTTTTTTATCCTTCTATTTCTTTTTTAAACTGTAACAGATTCCTCCACTAACATTTTTTGAGCAGTCACCTCCTATTCCACTCATACTCTCACAGAAGCAGAAAAAAAACATCTCTATCAATTAAATATTTTTCAGATAGAGATAGTAAAATAAAGGCTATCCAAACCAAACTGTAGGACCACATTTTTCTCAGTAAAGAATCTTTAAGCATTTTTAGCAAGACTAATGATGCAGATGATGAAATAAGATGATTTCTAACACCAACTACAACAACTCATTAACAAAGTGCCTAAACACGGCATCTTAATTGTCACCAACACCAACGTAGGAAAAGATAACACCAACATTGAAAAAGTAATGGGGAAAGAAGGAATTGATATGGTAAATCAGAATAGAGAAAGATTAATTGAATTACGTCTAACAGAGGGTATAAAGAAACAATATTTCCACACAAAGAGATACATAAAACAACATGGATATCTCCAGATGACAGAACCAGAAATCAGATAGATCATTTTTGTATTAGAAAGTAATTCAGAACATCTCTGAGAGATGTAAGAGCATATAGGGGTGCAGACATCAACAGTGATCACAATTTGTGTATAGGAAAAATAAGACTAAAACTGAAAAGCCAACATAAGAAATCAATACTTAGAAAGATAAACAGCCACACCCTATAGGAAGAAAATCATCAGTCAGTCAGTCATTTGCATATCTCTTGTGGAACCTATCCTCCCTAATAGCCCTAACAGGAAGAAAATACTAACAGCAATTTCAATCTGGAACTTACCAAACACTTCGCAGCACTCAGTGAGGTAGAGGAGACAGATATAAATGAATTATGGAATTCTTACAACACAGCCTTAATCACAACAGAAAAAGCAAGTGCTGGACTCAAAAATTAAATAGAAATGCATGGATATCAGATCATTCATTCATTCATTTGCATGTCCCTTTTGGAATTTTGCCTCACTAACAGCACTCCTGTAGGCCTCTCAGTTGTGACCAAGATGGCCTGCTGTTGATGCATCCATTTGCAGATCATCAATAATGTCTTGCAGCCATCTTCGCCTTGGTCTTCCTCTCTTTCTTTTTCCCATTATGTACCCTTCCAAGACGGTTTTCTCTAGATTATTATGACGTTTAATGTGTCCAAAATATTTTCTCTCTTTAATCCTCTTTACTAGCCAGCCTTCTTCAATATTAAGTTCTGGTAGTATGGATATATTTGTTCTTTTTTGTGTCCATGGTATTTGAAGAGCTCTTCTGTAGCATTTACATTCAAAGGCATTTATGCGTTTCTCAGCTGTTTTGTTAAGTGTCCAGGTCTCACAGACATATGTTGCAATGGGAAAGATGCATGCCATTAAAAATCTTATTTTTGTGGTTCTGTCTGTTCCTCTCCACAGATTCTTTAGTTGTTTTATTTTCTGAAGAGCGACAGATGTCCTCCTTTTAATTTTCTCATTGTATCTCCATTATTAGTTAGCAGTGATCCAAGATATTCAATACTCTCCACTTCTTCCAGTTTTTCCTCATTGATACATATTTCAGCTGCCTTGTTTGTTTTGTCAGTTGTCATCAATTTAGTTTTCTTTACATTAAGATAGAGGTTTTGCTTTTCGCTAATTCTTACGGACTGGCATAATTAGTTTTTCCATTCCTTTTTGTGTTGTGGACAGTAAAACTGTGTCATCAGCATATCTAATCTCTGGTATTTCATAACGTACAATTGCTATGGCATCGTAATTTTCTTTGTATCTTCTCTAACATTCCTCATTATATTTTTAATATACAAGTTAAATAAGTAAGGATATCAGATAACACATGGAAATACATATATGAAAAACAAGCAACCAGATTAGCCATGTTGAATGTAAAGACATATCTTGGAAAAGATTTAACAAAAGCAACATACAAAGAAATAGACAATAAAGTAAAAAGTTCAGCTAGAAGAGATGAAAGAGAATACATAGACAATATAATGAAAGAAGCAGAGAAGGCAGGAAAAACAGGAGACTGCAAAACTCTATATAACATACAAAAGAGCCTAACAGGCACTACTTCATCCAAAGAAAGACTAGTCCTTAGCAAAACTGGCATACTACTAACTAACATCAAGTAAAGACCAACAGCAGAGATGTGCCAAACACTTCCAAGAGATACTTAATCGACCACAGCCAAATGAATTAATAAATCTTGAAACCAATTTACCAGTCCTACAGACTAAATGTCAACCTAGATGAAATTACACTGAATGAAGTTGAAACAGCAGTGAATCTAATGGCTAACAATAAAGCTGCAGGTGAAGATGAAATAACAGCTGAAATGTTAAAAGCTGTTAACAGTGACAACATGAGCCCACTACAGAGAATGTTTACTAAAGTTTGGAAAGAAGAAAAGGTCCTTTCTAAATGAAAAAAAAAGGCAACATTCAGTCAGTCATTTGCATGTCCCTTGCAGAACTTTGCCTTCCTAACAGCTCTTCTGTAGGCCTCTCAGTTGTAAGCAAGATGCCCTGCTGCTAATGCATCCATTCGCAGATTATCAACAATAATCACCTTAGTGACTGCAACAACAGGAGAGGAGTAACCTTACTATCAGTTGTGTCAAAAGTATTTTGCAAAGTTATTCTGAATAGAATTAAAGATATACTGGATGCTGCAATGAGAGAACAAGCAGGATTTCAAAAAGGAAGAAGCTGTCTTAACCAGATCTTTACTCCCTTGCTTTTTGGAATTGCCATAGACCTCATAATGAAAAAATGCTGCACAGGTGAATTGGGCATTGATTGGATAAATGGTATTCAACTGGAAGATCTTGATTTTGCAGATGACATAACTCTTATCAGTGACAACATGAAATCGATGCAAAAAAAAAAAAAGATACCTTTCTTCACTGGCTAGTAAAATAGGATTTGAAATTAACAAGGAAAAAACAAAAATAATGAAACTTCTTATTAATCACAAAGGTAAAATATACAGAAGGAACTGCTGTTGAAGAAGGTTTACCAATTTGCATACTTTGACAGCTACATAAACCAGGATGGCGACACCAGAAAGGAAGTTAGAATTAGAACTGCAAAAGCAGCATTGACCTTCAAGAATCTTGAGAACATATGGAATTCAAAAGTTATAAGCTCAAAAACCAAGTTAAGATTATCCAATTGAAATGTAATATCTACCCTCATTTATGCATTCAAAAGCTGGAAAACAACTAAACAAATAGATAACAAATTAGACTCTTTTGAAAACAAATGCCTAAGAAAAATACTTGGTATAAAATGGAACGAATTCAAGAACAACGCAGAAATAAGACAGATGAGCAAACAACAACCTGTCTCATGGGTAATCAGAAAAGGAGATGGACATATATTGGTCACATGATGAGAAGAAACAATCAGAGAATCCCAAAACAAGCTATCAAATGAAACATAACAGGCTGAAGAAAAAGAGGTCAACCACGTGAAACTCTAAAGAGGACATTGTTAAGAGAGGCCAGTTTAGTGGGCATAACATCCCTTGATGAGGTGCCCTCGCTGAAAATACAAAAACTTGGCAAACTAACATACGAGCCCTATGTGACATTTAATGGCATGGGAAGGATGTAAGATTAGACTAAACCTAGAATATGGCTTGTGTATATAGTGTGCAGTACTTAGCACCACATTACAGAACTTTAGAGATTTTGCTTTATCAGCCAGAACTGATTGATTTTCTGAGAAGTAAGGGGAACAAAGTACACAGTGTGTCAGATATTCAATCTTTTATTCTCTTCCCTGTTAGGTAAAAAGACTAAATGTTTAGTGGAAGGGAATGATGCTAGCCTGGCACTGGATGTTGTATGCCTGACTTTCATGCTTCTACAGCGACGAATATTTTCCTCACACTATTTCAGGCACACGGCAGATACCATCCAGGCTCGGAACAACCTTGTAGAAAGGTAGGAATCTTTGTTTCATTATGTATAAAGAATAAAACAACTGCACAACAATCATCACAGGAAGCACCATGACACAAGTAGTGTTATATAAATGATTTTTGGTTAAAGTTTATATAAAACTAAATATCTAAATACACATAAAGCCACTGCAGTAAAGCTGTGATAATAAAATGTTAGGACAATTTAACACAATAGTAGGAACAGAGATTAGATATGCTGATGACACAGCATTACTGTCCACAACACAAAAATGAATGAAAAAACTAATTATGTCAGTCTGTAAGAATAGCAAAGAGCAAAACCTCTATCTTAATGCAAAGAAAACTAAATTGATGACAACTGACAGAACAAACAAGGCAGCTGATATCGCACTTCAGAAAGTAAAACAACTAAAGAATCTGTTGAGAGGAACAGACAGAACTACAAAAATAAGATTTTTAAGGGCATGCATCTTTCCCATCGCAACATATGCCTGTGAGACCAGGACACTTAACAAAACAGCTGAGAAACACATAAATGCCTTTGAATGTAAATGCTACAGAAAAGTTCTTCAAATATCATGGACACAAAAAAGAACAAATGTATCCATACTACAAGAACTTAATATTGAAGAAGGCTGGCTAGTAAAGAGAATTAAACAGAGAAAACTTCAATATTTTGGACACATTAAATGTCATGATAATCTACAGAAAACCGTCTTGGAAGGGTACATAATGGGAAAAAGAAAGAGAGGAAGACCAAGGTGAAGATGGCTGCAAGACATCATTGATGATCTGCAAATGGATGCATCAGCAGCAGGCCATCTTGCTTACAACTGAGAGGCCTACAGGAGTGGTGTTAGGGAGGCAGAGTTCCGCAAGGGATATGCAAATGAATGAATGAGTAGGAACAGCTTTATAAATTAATGAGCACACAGTTGTATTACAACTTCAGTTTACTTTTAGTCTTACTAAAACATACAGGACAAAGAAATAGGAAAAGTACAGAAAATATAAACTCACATCAATGATACATAATAAATAAGAATGAAAATAAATAATCGAAAAAAGAGAGCACTTAGCTGTGACTTGCATATTACAAACCATTTACTCAAACCACATTCATCTGTTCCACCCACCTTTTTCTCAGCTTAACAACCATTGATCCCACTCTCTCCTTTTCCCATTCCATCTTTATTAATTACCAGCCAGCCATATTGCCATCACACCTCACAGGTCATCATTCACAATACTTCACTATGCACATTCTCAGATACAGCTTCTTGCAAATCACAGCATTGAGTATTATATAAATTCTTGACTGGGCCATTCCCAGTGTGTTTTGGAGGGCTGAGGCTCATTAGCTCTTGTGGGCCATTCCCAGTGTGGTTTGGAGGGCTGAGGCTCATTAGCTCTTGTGGGCCATTCCCAGTGTGTTTTGGAGGGCTGAGGCTCATTAGCTCTTGTGGGCCATTCCCAGTGTGTTTTGGAGGGCTGAGGCTCATTAGCTCTTGTGGGCCATTCCCAGTGTGTTTTGGAGGGCTGAGCTTCATTAGCCCTTGTTCATTAGCACATGTGAAAGCGATGTCAATGAAACATTCATTATCTTACATATCTTACTTTTACAAAACACAGTAAAGTCATCAAGTCAAATGACCAAGCATATGAGTAGAGTTCAAGTGATCTTATTAGAGTCCTGTGGTAACTTTGAGTGGTTTGCTGATGGAGATCTTGATTAAAGTCCTATAGTAACTTTGAGTGGTGTGCTGATGGTGATCTTGATTAAAGTACTATAGTAACTTTGAGCAGTGCGCTGATGGTAATCTTGATTAAAGTATTATAGTAACTTTCAGTGGTGCGCTGATGGTAATCTTGATTAAAGTCCTATAGTAACTTTGAGTGGTGTGCTAATGGTGATCTTGATTAAGCAGCATAAATATTTCATATTTGTGGTTCAAAAAAATTGAATGCCATATGATTTCTGGCAATGCTGAATTGTTGACATTTGCTTGAAGAGTTCTGTGATATTGCAAATTTAACAGACATTGGGGGAACTTTTGTTGCATCTAGTATTGATTGTACGTGAGGTTTTAGTCTTTATGAATTAACTTACAAACAAAGATAATGATATTCAGGTGAATTTTATTTAGATATGCTAATAAGAATCAAAAGTTTTCTGCTGGATGGAGGTTTTATTGTTGGTTCTTGATAGAGTTCACAGTTAATAATCACCAGAGCCAGAACATAAAGAACATGTTCTTTTTTTAAATACATATTCAGTTTGTATTCCATTGTTTTATTTCAGTTTAATGTGCACAAAATTTAGCAAAGTTTAAAAGCTTATTCGTCCTTTTATAACGAAGGATTTCAAATATAATATTGTTTAAAAAATTATCCTAATGTAAAGGTTTTGACCAGTTGTGTGAACTATAGTAATCTTTGAAAATAATTGATGTTGTTAAATTATAGTGAATCGAGGATTCCCATTTTATGATTTATTTTTTGATGGTTCTATGAAAATATTGCAAATGAAATTGTAATATTTGTTTATTTTGTAAATGATTAAGTAAAACTATAATTATTTGTTTTTACAAAAATACAGGAACTTAACAAAGCAGTTTCACGTTAACCAGTTTTTTTTTTATTCTTTGTGAAAGTAACTGGTGTACATTGTTGTCATTGAGCAACATAACAGTGATACATATCTAAATGGATGACAGCATGTCACATTACATAGTCATCTTTTATAATCCATCTGCAGAAAATAACTGAGAAGTAATTTAGGATACTACATTAAAACAATATATGACTTCATAAACTGAAACAAAACCTAGCAGTTAATTATCAAACATCACCCAGAATCCATTTAAAGTTTTGGTGATTAAAATTACACAGTATGAACTTTTTACTCATCTCTACAGATAATAGGTAACATTGATCCACTTGGTAACAGTGAGTTTAGCACTGATGATGGTTCTGATTAAAGACCTGATAGTTGCAGTGGGTGAAGTGCTGATTATGATCCTGATTAAAGACCTTATAGTGGCAGTGGGTGAAGTGCTGATTATGATCCTGATTAAAGACCTGATAGTGGCAGTAGGTGAAGTGCTGATTATGATCCTGATTAAAGACTTGATAGTGGCAGTGGGTGAGGTGCTGATTATGATCCTGATTAAAGACCTAATAGTGGCAGTGGGTGAAGTGCTGATTATGATCCTGATTAAAGACCTAATAGTGGCAGTGGGCGAAGTGCTGATTATGATCCTGATTAAAGACCTGATAGTGACAGATGAGCAAACAACAGCCTGTCTCATGGGTGATCAGAAAAAGAAGATGTACATATGTAGGCCATGTGATGAGAAGAAACAATCAGAGAATACCAAAACAACCTATCAAGTGGAGCACAACAGGCTGAAGAAAAAGAGATTGACCATGTGAAACTCTAAAGAGGACATTGTTAAGAGAGGCCAGTTCAGTGGGCATAACATCCCTTGATGAGATTGAAAAACTCGCCGAAGACAGGAAATCTTGGCAAACTACCACATAGGGCATGTGACATTTAGCAGCACGGGAAGGATGTAAGATGTAAGTGACAATGGGGAAGTGCTGATGGTGATCCTGATTAAAGGCCTTATATGATCCTTATTAAAGACCTGATAGTGAGAGTGGGTGAAGTGCTGATTGTGATCCTGATTAAAGGTCATATGATCCTGATTAAAGACCTGACAGTGGCAGTGGTTGCATTTTTTTGTGACTCCTTTAAAACCAGTGTGTAGATAATCAGTGGCTAGAGATTATCATATTCCCACATGGTGGTTGAGTTTACAGTCTCAAACTTAGGTTACTGGAATCAGTTCTGCCATTGCCTCCAGTTTGTTAGTTTTCATTAGTGCTCTCTGTGCTGAGATCCTCCTTGACATGAGGCAATGAAATTAGGTATGGGGTTGTCTGATGTGCAGTGATGATAACATTTTCACATTTGAACATGGTTAACTTATTTAAAAGCTTGCTTTTTTGGTTTTGTTCCAAGAAGGTATGAAAAGTCTGTGCAGCCCACTCCACATGCAGCTTGATGTCTGCTTTCAAGATCTTCACCACGACATCAGCAGCAAAGAATTTGTGTCTCATGTTCTAGAAATTATTCAGTCACATATTAATATAGACAAGAAATTATGTGAAAAATATTTAATTATATGGCTCTCAAAACTTTTCACATGAAGCCAGTGCAATGAGCAGTATGGGAATCAATGGAAATAAAAGGTGTCACTAAGGTAAAATAAATGTGTTAGGAATTATTGAAAAGTTCCACTCTGACAGACATGGGAAACTGTCATTAAGCTGAACAAAATATTTGTACAACTCATCATCTTCTGCAGCATCTTCCCAAGGCAGCTGTTGGCGTGAAACTCCAGCTTGTTCTCAGTGCAGCTGTCTCAGAAACTCTCTCTACACAGACCTTTGACATATATACCATCCATTCTTTTTATTCCTTTAGCTTTTCCTTCCAATGTGTGAGTTTCAATTATTGATATATCAAAAAAATATGTTGACATATTTGTGCTTTTTTTTCACTTGTGAATTTGACAGATTTCTGTCTTTTTTTCTGTCATTTTGCAAAATGAGGGCAGAATCTGTGTATTGCTTTTGCTTTAACTTTGTATATTTTTTTATATTGTTTTTTTCATGTAATAAAATATTTCTGAATGTTTTGATTCATTTAATGGAGAGAATTAAAATGTTACTATAGCATAAACAGCACTTGACAAAGCATGTGGTTGATGACCAGTGACTAACAAACACTTCTTACACTAAAATTCATGAAGTAAATTTAAGTAATTTTATTTGAAACTAATATTAAGTATTCCTACCTGCAAAACTGCATGTTTCAGATATATTTTTATTTTAAAAAACATAAAGAATTAATTAATTACTTTGTACCATAAATGATGCACAAAATTCAAAGTTGTTCTGCCTAATAGTATCAGCTTTGCTATGTTGCATTTTAGAAAAGTGATTAGACAGTACTACAATTCTAGGTCATGTTCAGACATGCCAGTAGTCCATAGACCACATTATTATGTATATATCTTACATCCTTCTCGTGCATTAAATGTCACATAGGGCTTGCATAGTAGTTTGCCAAGTTTTCCTGTTTTTGGCGAGCATTTCAACCTCATCAAGAGATTTTATGCCCACTAAACTGGCCTCTCTTAACAATGTCTTCTTTAGAGTTTCACGTTGTCGACCTCTTTTTCTTCAGCCTGTTATGTTTCATTTGATAGCTTGTTTTGGGATTCTCTGATTGTTTCTTCTCATCATGTGACCAATATACGTCCATCTCCTTTTCTGATCACCCATGAGACAGGTTGTTGTTTGCTCATCTATTTTATCTCTGCGTTGTTCTTGAATTTGTTCCATTTTATACCAAGTATTTTTCTTAGGCATTTGTTTTCAAAAGAGTCTAATTTGTTATCTATTTGTTCAGTTGTTTTCCAGCTTTTTAATGCATAAATGAGAGTAGATATTACATTTTAATTGAGTAATCTTAACTTGGTTTTTGTGCTTATAACTTTTGAGTGTCATATGTTCTCAAGATTCTTGAAGGACAATGCTGCTTTTGCATTTCTTATTCTAACTTCCTTTCTGGTGTCACCTCATGGTCTATGTAGCTGCCGAGATAAGCAAATTGGTGTACTTCTTCAACAGCTGTTTCTTCTACATATATTTTTGTATAGGCAGATAAGTAGCACTAATTCCCCAGGCAATGCTGGGTACCTCTGTTAATACAATATATATGGAAGAAGATTGCGTGATGTGTACAGATAAAACACAAGACATATTTAACAACTGCAACTGCTAGCTTCTACTGCACACAAATAATGATGTTGATCTGATGTATCTGAAACTTTCATGGTGTGATTTATGATAATAAGACTGGAGCGGAATAACTGAAATAATTTGACATGGCTTCTAGTACTAAAAACAGTGGATTTTCCCTATGCCTCTACCACCTCCACTCAGGTTCTCACTAGTCCTACAGAGTTCATCCACTTCACCAAGATTCTCCTTCCAGGGAGGAGATTGTAGCACTTGTGAAGTCCATAGTGATGATAACCATTTAGCTTTATAACTAATTTTGAGATGCATATGAAGGTGATCAACTGATTCTGTTAAATTTTATTAAAACAAGACAATTCAATGAGGTACTTGAACTCAGCAGTCAACATACAGTGTCCTCATATACACTGATTCTTATATTGTCTGCCAGTATATTTTTAAAATTTTTTGTGCAGCAATTCGTTCTGGAGACTACTATCTTTTTGATTTTGATGACAATGAGAAGCAAGATATGAATCTAGTGAAACCATCTCCTTTACAACAAAATGCTGGTTCATCTGTAGATCCCACTGATGATCAGGTAATTTTCATTTGATTCATGTCATTAAGTTAATGATAGTCTTTTAGCAGATACTTTTGAATGGAGTGAAATATTTGATAGTTTCAGAATTCAGCTTTCTTTAGCCAAGATACCCAGTTCCTTTCTTTACTTCCTTTCTCATGCTGCCATTGTCAAGTTTCCATATTTAGGCTTGCTATGCTGCAGAGATTTAGGAACTTTGTATAAATCGTTTTGTCTGACATTTGGAAAGGAATCATTTTAACCACTATAATTTCACACTACTTTCTTCTAACATATACAGTAAAAATATAATAAACTGTAACAAAACTTAAACTCGCACCTATTCAGATGTAATCAAAATGTAACACAGCTGTTACACAGACCATGATGAATGGAAAGAATTTGAAGTGTGAGAAATGAAACTTTCTCTTGTGGACAGTAAAACAGCCATGTTGCTTGAGAATGACAGAGGAGTGTTCCAGTTTTTCAGTACCTGACACTTGAATAGACTGAGATCATGCATATTTTCACAAATGGACTATAATTAAAGCATAAATTTGTACAGTGCCTGGTTACACTTGACATAATGCTTAGCTTTTTTCCACTTGCAACAAATATGGTAGATAACCAACATCATCATTGTGCCATCCTCAGAACGAAGGTTGGCAGTAATGAATCTCTAGTCTCCTCTCTCCCTTACCTTGATGGTGTACTTGGCTAAGATGTATCCTGTCCATTCTCGTACATTATCCTCTCATCTACATTTCTGTCTACCTCTCACTCTTTTTTTTTCATTCTGCCTTTCCTTCTAGTATGGGCTTCAGTATATTATTATGTCTTTTGATATGGCCAAAGTATTTTGTTTTCTTGGCCCTTATTTCTTTGAGAAGTTCACATTGCACTTGTAGTTGTTCTAATACTTGTACATTTGTTCTTTTCATTTTCCACAATATATGACTTAATTTTCTGTAGCTCCACATTTTTTCTTCTTTTATCCTTCTCTCCATCTTTTTGCTTAGAGTCCAAGCTTCTGCTCTATGCACTAGTGCAGAACAGATACAGCATTTTGCAAATCTCATTTCTGTTTTTATGGGCAGATTCCTGGATAACAGCATTGTCTTCATAGTGTTGAATGAATGTTTTACCATTCCTATTCTGCATGCCCTAGGTAGCTGTATCTTGTCACTTGTTGCAGTTTCTCTTTGTTTATAGTTATATCCATCTCTGTTTTTAGTCTTTCCTGCTGAACACCATTACTTTGGTCTTCTTAATATTAATCTCTAGTCCCCATTCTTAACTTGTATTGTTTATCTTATCTATTAATTTCTGTAGGTTCTCTGCTAGAAGTCATTTGTATGTACACCTTAGATCAGTGGTTCCCATTTACCAAAAGTCTGCGGACAGCCCACGCTGTTTCAAAATCTGGGCCACGGACCCCCATACTCTGAAAAGTTTTATATCTGTATGGTAGCTATGTGCTTTAAATGCAAAAAGAATTTTTTTTTCCAGAAAATGTGGGTAACCTTTAATGAGTAAACACTACAGGACACTAAAAAAAAACAGTACAAACTTGGTGAATTTTCAGTTTGACACCCCCCCCCCATTCCACAAAAATAAAATAAAGCCAAAGTGCAGATACTTATGAACACATATAGAGACTGATGAGGTAGGCAGACATTCACTCTAAAGTACAGTTTTGAGTTGATCATAACAGTTTACAACATTTTTGCTGGTGGGAGAGAATTTTTTTTTTTTCAAAATTAGTGATTTATTTTCTGTGATTTCTATGTGCTTGAAAAAGTTTTAGTTTACAGTTCTAGGTAAAATCTTACTTTTATTTTCATGAGTTACAACTGGTCATTTATCTTGTCACATTAGTAATTATTTTATTATGTGTAATGGCATTTTTGTCATCTTAGAAGATGGTTATACAAGATCCGACAATTCAATAATGAGACTACATAAAAAAATAAAATAAATAACAGTTGAAGATATAACCTGTAGGCAGGTATTAAGGGTGATGCAGTCAGGAAAACACCTGGCATCCTTTTCTTCCCTGGCTTCAGAAGAGCCCAGTTACCCATTTCTACAGCTGGGTGACTGGGGCAAGTCACTTTAAAAACTCACCTCAACTTGAAAGATGAAAAGAAGCAACTCAACTCTCAGCTTGACATTTTTTAGAGTCAAACCTTGCAGTTTTTAATAGTTGTTGTCATTGTTGTCACAAGTGAAGTCTAAATTGAATGAATTAATTTTAAAGGAAACTTTTGTTTCCTTTGCTGTAAGTAGGCTCCTATAATGAGTTCTCTTCAGCACTAAGCTTGTATGGCGGTAAATGAATGGTTAATTATATTAAACTATTGTAAGAAAGTGCAGTATCAAAGTAGCCACACAAAAAAGTAGCAGCAGATTCATTTTCACCTGCATGAAATATGACAGGTTGTATAAACACTAACAGCCATCACTTTTCTACAAGTCATAATTCTAGGGAGAATTCATTTTCTCTTAGGATGTCAGAAGTTTGAAACACCTGAACAGCTAGGATGTCAGAAGATTAAAATACTGAAACTGCTAGGATGTCAGAAGATTGAAATACTGAAACTGCTAGGATGTCAGAAGATTAAAATACTGAAACTGCTAGGGTGTCAGAAGATTAGAATACTGAAACTGCTAGGGTGTCAGAAGATTAGAATACTGAAACTGCTAGGATGTCAGAAGATTAGAATACTGAAACTGCTAGAGTGTCAGAAGATTAAAATACTGAAACTGCTAGGATGTCAGAAGATTAGAATACTGAAACTGCTAGGGTGTCAGAAGATTAGAATACTGAAACTGCTAGGATGTCAGAAGGTTAGAATACTGAAACTGCTAGGGTGTCAGAAGATTAAAATACTGACACTGCTAAGGTGTCAGAAGTTGAAAACATTGAAACTGATAGAGTATCAAAAAATTAAAATACTGACTGCTAGGGTGTCAAAAGAGCTAGGGTGTCATAAGTTTAAAACATTGAAACTACTAAGGTAGAAGAGCCCAGTTACCCATTTCTACAGCTGGGTGTCTGGGGCACCTGTTCAGATTAGAACCTCTGACTTTCATCATGAAAAACTAGTGCACTAACCATTTTGTCACCCAAGCACCCAGTTTCAGCTAAAGCTATATGATATTGCCCAGCTGTTCTAGGAACTTTGTAACAGTCATCTGCTTAATTTCAGCATGAAATAGAAAGATGAGCTCTATGTTTTTGAATAATTCATTTTTTTCTATTATAGTAATTGCTAATTAATAATGAAGTGTTTATGTTTCAGATGAAAGGCTCTGAATTTGACCCAGCTAAGAGTGTCACAGATGACTTTTTCATCAATAGGACTTCATTTGTAAATTTATTAATATTTTATCACATTCATAGAATATATAATCACATTTTCACATGACTGTGCAAATCTATAATCTGGAATTTAGGTAAAGTAGATGTTCAGTCTTCAGTACTTCGTAGGTAGGATTTGCCTCATATGGATGTATGAATAGGTCATAGTTTTATCCACTGCTTCTTCACGTACATTATTACTCAGTTCCCCTCATATCCATGCTACATTTTCAGCACAGGTTGTGAATCTCAGAAATTAAATATTTAATGAAATTTGCTCACAAGACCAGAAATAACAAGGTTCATAACTATCATAAGTTTAAGTCATAAGTTTAAAACATTGAAACTGATAGAATATCAAAAGATTAAAGTACTGAAACTGCTAGGGTGTCAGAAGATTAGAGTACTGAAACTGCTAGGGTGTCAGAAGATTAAAATACCGAAACTGCTAGGGTGTCAGAAGATTAGAATACTGAAACTGCTAGGGTGTCAGAAGATTAGAATACTGAAACTGCTAGGGTGTCAGAAGATTAGAATACTGAAACTGCTTGGGTGTCATAAGTTTAAAACATTGAAACTACTAAGGTAGAAGAGCCCAGTTACCCATTTCTACAGCTGGGTGACTGGGGCACTTCTGTTCAGATTAGAACCTCTGACCTTCATCATGAAAAACTAGTGCACTAACCATTTTGTCACCCAAGCACCTAGTTTCAGCTAAAGCTGTATGATAGTGCCCAGCTGTTCTAGGAACTTTGTAACAGTCATCTGCTTAATTTCAGCATGAAATAGAAAGATGAGCTCTATGTTTTTGAATAATTCATTTTTTTCTATTATAGTAATTGATAATTAATAATGAAGTGTTTATGTTTCAGATGAAAGGTTCTGAATTTGACCCAGCTAAGAGTGTCACAGATGAATTTTTCATCAATAGGACTGCATTTGTAAATTTATTAATATTTTGTCACATTCATAGAACATGTAATCACATTTTCACATGATTGTGCAAATCTGTAATCTGGAATTTAGGTAGAGTAGATGTTCAGTCTTCAGTACTTTGTAGATAGGATTTGGCTTATGTGGATGTATGAATAGTTCATAGTTTTATCCACTGCTTCCTCACGTACATTATTACTCAGTTCCCCTCATATCCATGCTACATTTTCAGCATGAAATATATATAATATATGAAGATACACAGAACGAAGAAAGGAGGTAGTGGTTCCTCGCTGCCCAATACTCAACAGTGCACTGTGACGCCAGTCTCAGATAAGACATTAGAAGATCTCTGTCAGGATATAATCCACAGTACAGGGAATATTCAGGTTGAGTCAGGCAGCAGGGAGGCAGTGCAGCCCTCTGACGAGACCAGAGACAAGATTAACTTTCCACCAGCAAGTGCAAAAAGCATATGGGAAAACCTAGACGCTGGATTATGCAGAGAACTGGACAAACAGCTAAGAGGGAAAAACCTGGAGCAAAAACTGGAAGCATCTGGTAACATCATATATCTTCATTGCCACAAAGAGTTTGGAACCAAACAAGCAAAAAGAGAAAAAGTGGCACCAAGAAAGTCCAGAAGACAGAGGAAAATAGAAGCAATAAGATGGCAGAAGAACCATGCCCAGAAAATGTTCAAGAAGGCACATGAATCAGAAAAAAAAGAAGGACTAAGACAGGTTTGGCAGCATCTAAAATCCCAGCACATTGCCCTTTACAAAGCTGAAAGACTATGTAAAAAAGAAGAGGAAAACCAGATACGCAAGAGAGAAGTTCCACAGAGATCCCTTCGGATTTGCCAAGCAGTTATTTGAACAGCCAAAATCAGGTACGCTGAAAGCAGGTAAAGAGGTGCTCGAGAAACATCTGAGCAAGACATAACTCTGATAAAAATCAGCATGCACCTCTTGACCAGATGAAAGGTCTAATGTGGCCCTGTGCACCAGGCAGCAGATTCAAATGCAGCCCACCAACCTTACAAGAAGTAGAGAGCGTTGTAAGAAAAGCTAAAGGCAAGTCAGCACCAGGCCCAAATGTCGTTCCTTACATACTATACAAAAGATGCCCTGAAGTACTAAAGAAGCTGCATAAGAAGCATGGACCAAAGGAGTCATATGTAAAGAACGGAAAAAGGCTAACAGAGTATACATGCCCAAGGAGCAGAATTCCACTGAAATTAACCATTTCAGACTGATCTCACTTCTGAATGTGGAAGGAAAGATATTCTTCTCTGTGATGGCAAAAAGACTAACAATATACCTCCTAGACAATGGTTACGTTGATACATCCGTGCAGAACGGAGGAATCCCAGGTTTCCCAGTGCTGTGAAGCAGGTTATAGAAATGGCGCAGAATGGACTGAGCGTCATAGACAAAAGCAGGCTACTGGGTAAGTTCAAAATATGGTGCCTCCAGTTCATGCTGATTCCAAAACTGATGTGGCCACTACTCATTTACGACGTAAGTACCAGCACAGTAGAGGCAGCCGAAAGAAAGATAAATAAATCCATAAGAAAGTGGCTGGGCGTACCACCAGGATTAACTGATGTAGCGCTGTACTGCAAGAAGAGCAAACTGCAGCTGCCATTCAAATCTGTGGTTGAAGAATACAAGGTAGGAAAAACAAGACTTGCAATGATGCTATAGGAATCTACAGATCCGGTGGTACGAGAAGTGCAGCCAACACTTAAAACTGGACAAAAATAGAAAGTAGATGAGGAAGTGACCACAGCCAGGAAAATGCAGGAGCTGAAAGAAGTAATAGGGTACACCCAGACCAATAGAAGGGGATTTGGTCATGGTGAAATCAAATGGTGGTCAAGGCCTCCTGCAAGGAAAGAAAGGATATGATCATCAGTGAAGTAAGGAATTCAGAGGATGACAAGCGGGTCCAGAAGGCAGTCCAACAATCACAACAAGGGCAATGGACAACATGGGAGGAAGTCCTGCAGAGCTCACTAACATGGAATGACATCTGGAAAATGGCACCCTTGAGGCTCAGCTTCATCATCAGAGCTACTTATGACCTTCTGCCTACAGGCTCCAACCTATACAAATGGGGTGTATCAGAAGATGCAAAATGGCCTCTCTGCAATGAAAGGCAAACATTGGAACATGTGCTGTCAGCGTGTAGAGTGTCTTTAGGGCAAGGACAGTACACCTGGTGGCACAACAGAGTGCTGCAGGAACTAGTAGCCATCGTAGACAGGGCAAAAGATAAAGCAGATAACAGCAAAAGAGTTGAGGTCCCACCTAAATACTTCATAGGCGCTGGTATGACATCAGATATTGAAATCAGGGACATTCCCTTACCATCACTGCTAGATGGTACAAATAACTGGGATGTGATAGCCGAACTTCCAGGAAGAAGAGAATACCCGACTGCCATCAAGAACGGAGGAATCCCAGGTTTCCCAGTGCTGTGAAGCAGGTTATAGAAATGGCGCAGAATGGACTGAGCGTCATAGACAAAAGCAGGCTACTGGGTAAGTTCAAAATATGGTGCCTCCAGTTCATGCTGATTCCAAAACTGATGTGGCCACTACTCATTTACGACGTAAGTACCAGCACAGTAGAGGCAGCCGAAAGAAAGATAAATAAATCCATAAGAAAGTGGCTGGGCGTACCACCAGGATTAACTGATGTAGCGCTGTACTGCAAGAAGAGCAAACTGCAGCTGCCATTCAAATCTGTGGTTGAAGAATACAAGGTAGGAAAAACAAGACTTGCAATGATGCTATAGGAATCTACAGATCCGGTGGTACGAGAAGTGCAGCCAACACTTAAAACTGGACAAAAATAGAAAGTAGATGAGGAAGTGACCACAGCCAGGAAAATGCAGGAGCTGAAAGAAGTAATAGGGTACACCCAGACCAATAGAAGGGGATTTGGTCATGGTGAAATCAAATGGTGGTCAAAGGCCTCCTGCAAGGAAAGAAAGGATATGATCATCAGTGAAGTAAGGAATTCAGAGGATGACAAGCGGGTCCAGAAGGCAGTCCAACAATCACAACAAGGGCAATGGACAACATGGGAGGAAGTCCTGCAGAGCTCACTAACATGGAATGACATCTGGAAAATGGCACCCTTGAGGCTCAGCTTCATCATCAGAGCTACTTATGACCTTCTGCCTACAGGCTCCAACCTATACAAATGGGGTGTATCAGAAGATGCAAAATGGCCTCTCTGCAATGAAAGGCAAACATTGGAACATGTGCTGTCAGCGTGTAGAGTGTCTTTAGGGCAAGGACAGTACACCTGGTGGCACAACAGAGTGCTGCAGGAACTAGTAGCCATCGTAGACAGGGCAAAAGATAAAGCAGATAACAGCAAAAGAGTTGAGGTCCCACCTAAATACTTCATAGGCGCTGGTATGACATCAGATATTGAAATCAGGGACATTCCCTTACCATCACTGCTAGATGGTACAAATAACTGGGATGTGATAGCCGAACTTCCAGGAAGAAGAGAATACCCGACTGCCATCAAGAACACAGGAATGCAACCAGACATTGTAGCGTACTCCACAGAAAAACAGGAATTGATAATGATCGAGCTTACGGTCCCGTACGAAACTAGAATAGAGGAACAGCATTTATTCATATTTGAGAAGTACAGTGATCTGGTCAAACAACTGAGGCAGGGGGCAGGAATCAGGGCAAAAGTGATAGCTGTACTTCCTCTGATGATCTGAAGGAGTTGTGTTGTTGTTCCGCTCTCTACAGTAGAGAGTTTCTTGCATACTGCTTAATTTCAGCATGAAATAGAAAGATGAGCTCTATGTTTTTGAATAATTCACTTTTTTCTGTTACAGTAATTGCTAATTAATAATGAAGTGTTTATGTTTCAGATGAAAGGCTCTGAATTTGACCCAGCTAAGAGTGTCACAGATGAATTTTTCATCAATAGGACTGCATTTGTAAATTTATTAATATTTTATCACATTCATAGAACATGTAATCACATTTTCACATGATTGTGCAAATCTGTAATCTGGAATTTAGGTAGAGTAGTTGTTCAATCTTCAGTACTTTGTAGATAGGATTTGCCTCATATGGATGTATGAATAGTTCATAGTTTTATCCACTGCTTCTTCACGTACATTATTACTCAGTTCCCCTCATATCCATGCTACATTTTCAGCACAGGTTGTGAATCTCCGAAATTAAATATTTGATGAAAGTTGCTCACAAGACCAGAAATAACAAGGTTCATAACCAGTTTTCAGATATATTAAAATATATTAAAACATAAAGCCACTGCAGTAACACCATGACAACAAATTCAGAATCAGGCTGAATGCCAATGTCCAGAAACCAGAATTATAAACTCAAGTCACTTTAAAAACTCACCTCAACTTGAAAGATGAAAAGAAGCAACTCAACTCTCAGCTTGACATTTTTTAGAGTCAAACCTTGCAGTTTTTAATAGTTGTTGTCACAGGTGAAGTCTAAATTGAATGAATTAATTTTAAAGGAAACTTTTGTTTCCTTTGCTGTAAGTAGGCTCCTATAATGAGTTCTCTTCAGCACTAAGCTTGTATGGCGGTAAATGAATGGTTAATTAAATTATTGTAAGAAAGTGCAGTACCAAAGTAGCCAAAAAAAAAGTAGCAACAGATTCATTTTCACCTGCATGAAATATGACAGGTTGTATAAGCACTAACAGCCATCACATTTCTACAAGTCATAATTCTAGGGAGAATTCATTTTCTCTTAGGATGTCAGAATTTTGAAACACCTGAACAGCTAGGATGTCAGAAGATTAAAATACTGAAACTGTTAGGGTGTCAAAAGATTGAAATACTGAAACTGTTAGGGTGTCAAAAGATTGAAATACTGAAACTGCTAGGGTGTCAGAAGATTAAAATACTGAAACTACTATGGTGTCATAAGTATAAAACATTGAAACTGCTAGGGTAAAGTAAGAGAACAGATATTTTAGGATTAAACCTCGAAAAAATTGTAGACAAAGCACTTTAGTGAGACGTGAGAGAAAGAAAAATCACAAGAGATTTACCTGGGATTCGAACACGGACTCTGGTAGGACGAGCAGCCGTCTAGCCACGAGAGAACAGCGTACTATCGACTTAGCCAACTAGCACCCCACTTAGTACGCTGTTCTCTCGTGGCTAGACGGCTGCTCGTCCTACCGGAGTCCGTGTTCGAATCCCAGGTAATTCTCTTGTGATTTTTCTTTCTCTCACATCTCACTAAAGTGCTTTGTCTATGATTTTTTCGAGGTTTAATCCTACAATATTTGTTCTCTTACTTTACCATACCAAAACCTCTTAGTTTCCTATTTATAAAAAATTGTTCCTTGAAACTGCTAGGATGTCAGAAGTTTGAAATACTGAAACTGCTAGGGTGTCAGAAGTTTAAAATACTGAAACTACTAGGGTGTCGGAAGATGAATACCTCAGGGAAACAGAAGTAAAGATAGACCAAAGGAAACATGGAAAAGAATGACAGAGAGGATGTTGAGCAATAGAGGGCTCACTTGGGCAAGAGCAGTAAAAAAAGGGCATAATCTACATGCATCTGCAATCGGTGTTTGCATTGTGAACTATTAACAAAAACTGCACCGTGATTTCTTTGCAGTAGAACACTGATACTGACAGTGTTACTTATATAAACAGCCTGAGAAACAACAGTGTATATGTTAGCAGAAAGGAAGAAGTATGTGATGGAATGGATGCTCACTATCCACAAACTTATTTTATTTTATCCTTCCATGTCCGATGTTAAGTGTTATGGGGAGGTATATAGCAGATTAGCCAAGTGCTACCAGAGTTATTGCCAAGATATTGAAGTAGTGACAGACTAAATGTTCACCCAGTTTGAACTTGTCCATAGGACACCTTGGATATCATCTAGTCATTTCATCATATGACATCTTTTTCTGTTACACTGCATCTTTTGCTGTTGAAAGTCTGCAGTGATAATTGGTCTTGCTGCATTTGATCATTTGCTTCTCAGTGTGTTTGGTGCATGCTGTGGTTACCTGTCATTTTTCTAATGACATAGTTCTCACACGATTTTGCAAAGACTGGGCACCTCTTCTGTTGAAACTCATCTTGTAGACATTTAATTTGTGTTTCTGACAGGGTTCAGGTGTGATATTTATAACATGGAGTTAGTATAAATTTGATGTTTATTATCTGTTGCTTTGGCACCATAGACATACTCTGATGACTCAGTAAAGGTGTCAGCTGACATTTTACCATATTGTCCTTTGGTTGTTGTTTTCAATTTCCCTGTTTTACTATCTTCTGTTAACATGCTTCGTATTCTTTTAACTCTTTGTGTACTGGGCGTTTTTCCCTCAAATGACCAATGGTCATCTCAGTGGGGTAAATTTCTTAACATGTAATGGGATGGTTGTTACATTTAGAAGGATCACAATGGCATAGTCTGATTCGCAGTATGACATATACATATTTTTAAATAGGAAAAGTTGTATATTGTTTTTCTAATAAAATGTTTATTAATATAATAGTATATAACAGAAAAAAATGAGCTAGAGTTGAGAAGAAAAAATGGAAAATTATGATGAAAAATGTTCTCTCTTACCCCGCTCAAGTTTCCTCTTTAGTGGGTCCAGTGATATCCAAATTGAATAGAATTTTACACAAACACCATTACCTCAAAATTAATTTTTGTATCACAACATGGCTCTCAATTCACACACGGGACCTCGTGTTGACGCTTGTATCAAGCAATTTCTACAACTGCTTTTGGCCAGATTTTAAGCATTGTATGATTAAATTCACTTTTAGAGCCCAACTCTTTACCAGCACATGATAAGTGTCCGCCAGATCGTCGCACATTGTGACGTGAAGTATAGAAAGAGTTAAATTCTTCAAGTCTTTTAATAATTAATTGATGAGATGAATATTCAGTCATTTTGGGGCTCTGCGGACTTAATGGTTTCTGTGTTTGTTTCACTGATCCTTGTATTTCTTGCATGGTGGGTTGAGAGTATTGTCATGTTCTTGCAGTTTGCTTTCATTGTTGTAAAACAGGCTTTGCCTTGGTGTGTACCAGAGTAATGACATAAATAATATAAAAAGGGAGTGACATAACAATAATCCACATAATAAGTGATAGATATGGTTATTCAAAATATTTTTAAATGAAAAATCAAATGCCGTAATTCATTCTACTTCTTGATCTATATGTATACTTCTTTTTAAACTACTTTAATGCATTGACAACGCCTACTATTTTTTATGTAATTAAACAGATTAAAAGAATTATGTCTGTAAGCATCAGATCTGTAGATATGTCACTCTTCATTACAATATTTGTGTCACTGTTTTGTTAGGTCACTCCTTCAAAGTGTTCCCACTTTGGTCAGCTGGAAACAGTAGTTTACTAACTGTGAATGATTCTGCATTAGTCATTGTGTTTAAATTCAAGTATTCCAATCTTCATTTGTATTCTTGTATTTCTGTAGATTACTGAAGATCTTTGTAACATCTCAACTTATTTCCATATTAACTGTTTTCTATTGTGGTTTTCATGGATCAGTGACCATCTTAGGCTTTTGCTTGTTGCTTTCTTTCCCATATAGTTTAGATCTGAGGTATTAGCACAGCTCAAGGGACAGTATTAGACTTATGTTAAATGCTGTGGAGTCTTTTATGTTCTTTCTTATTAGTAAGATATAAGTTTGTGGTGCCTGGTCAATATGTTCCTCATGTACAGTGTTTGACATGACTGCATCTGGGTTAGAAGAAAAATATTGCATATTATAAGAACCTATTCAGCACATATATTAAATAGATGTTTCCCATTGCTGATGTATTCTGTCTCAGGATCCAGTACATTCTTCCCATATGTTCTTGTTTACTCTATTCTTCTACCGAATCTTCCATCTCACTGGCACTTATTTAAGTTTGATGGATTTTCAAAGAACTCGTTCTAATCCTTACTGCAAGCACTGTTGCAAGGAGTTTAGGTCCGTGTGATTGTTGAGGATGTACTGCTTTTCTTCATCTATATAAGTACTGGTCTGTCTAAAATATTTTTGTTTTTGTAATAAATTTTACCATCTCAAAAACATTCTGTGTTTTGCTCTTTTATCCATTTCATTACCACTCCATCTCATAAGGGAGTCATGTGTACATTTAGTGTTCTTTCTCTTTTTGCTGGTATATGCAACTCCCAGTATTTTGATATCTGATTTCTTCGTGGATGCCATTGACTGAAGTTTCTTGTCTTTCACTCAACAGATGTTCAATGTTTCAATTGTTAACTGCTTGTCTCTATCATTTAACACTGCAGGGTCTGTAACATTTTCAACAGTCCATTTATTCACCTTTTCTTACTCTGCAACCAAGATGAAATCCACTATCACCTCAGTGCTGCCGAAGTTATTGCCAAGATTTTGAGGTAGTGACAGACTAAATGTTCACCCAGTTTGAACTTGTTATATGTCACAGAAGTTACAATTTTGTCATAAAACTTTCCATGATCTTTTTTTTTTTTCAGGGTCAAGCAACAGAATGTGAGCGTGAGCCAACCAGTAAGTTTACAGTTGAAAAAAAAATGTGAAGATTTAATGTAGAATAAATATATGTATAAATATACTGTGTGGCCTGGTTAACTGTACTGGCCACAGTACTGGCATAATACTGACATTTCCTCACTTGTAGCTACGAGAAGTTAGAATTTAAAGATTATATTCCATTATCATAATTTGCGCATTTTTTTTCTTATTTTCACATATTTTCTTACCTTTGCAGGTGTGAGCAGAATAAGAATGGTTATAAATATTATAACGACACTGTGGTTCAGTTTCATTGACTGGTTGATTCTCTTCTGCAATAAACTATCCCACAACTACAGACTTGTAGCAAAGAAACTGGAAAATGATCTCATCACTGAGAAGATGAAAATTGTGGTAAGCTATGAGGGGATGGATTTAACTTGAAAGAAGAACAAGATTAAAAGGTAACAGGTGGAAACCTGATGACACAACAGAATTTGAGGAAAGTAACTGAACAAACATCCAGTCAGTGCCTTCACCTCCATCAAGATGTATAAACTAAGGAAAAAAGTAGGAGCAGATTTGTTACTTAATGAGTACACAGTTGTGATGTTTCAGCATGAGCCTTAATCATACAGGACAAAGAAATAGAGAGAAGAGATAAACTATAAATTCACATAAATGTTATATTTAAAAATAAAATGAATAGAGCACTTAGCCGTAACTTGTTAGAAGCAGTGGCTTGTCCGACACTGTGTTAAAGAGCTGTAGACATGAAGGGCCAAGTGCATATGCTTCTGTTTTACTCTTTCTATCCAAACAGAGCTGTTAGTTGCTACAATATCATAAAATATTTATTTTCAGTTAAAGATATGAAAATGAATGTTTTATTTTTTTTAAAGACAGTAGTTCATGTTAGACATGAATATGAATATTAAATCTATTTACAATTAGCATTTGTTTTTTTGGTTTTTATTTTTGGTTATTTGTTATTCCTGCAAAGAAGTGCTTACATTCTTCTTCTTCTTCAGTCTCCCTGGAACCATGAACTGGTGTTCTTTGCAGCTAATGCGTTAACTCTTTCCCTGCCAGAGGTAAAAACGCGGACGTTCCGTTCTGTGCCAGACAAATAGCTTGGGTCTTGATACATATAGGGGATAATTTTTAACTAATTATTTCCACTTTAAAAGTATGCATATTATGCCTCCAAATAGCTGTAAATGTAAGAAGATTTCGTAAATGAAAAGTTTTTTTAGGAAAAATGATGTAGTGTGATGATTTTAGCTGATCTTCTTCTTCTTCTTCGTTCACATTGTCTGTCTATGCCTGCAGTCCTGTCTCTTGGATAAATTTCACTGTTTTTTGTAATTCATGTATGGAACCGTAGAGCTTATCTTCTTTAGTGGTTTCACTGGGCCAGTAATTATTTCTCAGCGTCTCATAGTTGGTGCAGTTCTGGAGGATATGTTCCACAGTTTGGGGCACCTGGGCACATGTACATAGATTAGTAGTACCAACCTTAAACTTTGTATACATATGACTTCGGAGTCAGGTGTGTCCTGTTCAGAGACGGAAGATGGTGACTTGTTCCTTTCTGTTTAGCATGTGATAGTCATCATGTGGTGGTGTTTGTGGCTTCCTGTAGGTTTTTATCATGCTTTTCTTCTGATTATAGGTGATTGGTATGTCTGGTTGCTCCATTTCAGTGCCCTCTTTGGCCAGATGGTCAGCTTTCTCATTGCCTGGTATCCCACAGTGAGAGGGAATCCATTGCAAAGTGATTTCATGTTGTAAGCCAATTTTTGACAAGGCATCCTTAAGGTCTGGTAGTTTGTTGCACTGAAGAGCTTCCAGTACTGATCTTGCATCTGTGAGAATTACTACAGGACATGTATCAATTCTGGAGTCTGATAGTTTTTCAACTGCAGCAATAATTGCCCTAACTTCTGCATCAAAGTTGTTGCAGTATTTTCCAGTGGGTATGGAAATCTTGTCAGTGGTGTTGTTTGGATATTCAATATGTGCTCCTGCCCCTCCATTCTTTATGGCATTGTTTGCAGATTCGTCTGTATACACACGTATCCAGGTGTCACATGGATATTTGTTATCTAGCACACTAAGTGTGGCTGTTGATCTTACAAGGCTGCTTTGCATCTCACCATTCTGCACACCTTTCATTTCAGTCTGAATAGTTATTTGTGTATAATCTGCTTATTTCCATGGTGTATGCTCTGGTACAGATGATAATGGAGCAACTACAGTTGGAAGGTCAGGTATCGGCTTACGCATACGCATGGCCTGGTGAATGAAGCTGCTTCTTTTAAGCCGTCTTAATGCCAAGTTATTGAATCCCTCCTTCAGGGGATGGCTTACAGAGCTAAGGAATTTCTCTCCCATTGTCATGACCTTTGTGTCTCTACGTTCCTTTAGCGCTTGAACACCAACTATTTTCTGCATTTCTACTATTGGTGTGGACCTCATGGCACCTGTGATAATCCGTAGTGACTGATTTTGAACCTTGTCTAGATTAAGCAGCGTAGTGTTTGATGCTGTGCACCAAGATGTTGATCCATATTCTAAATGTGGTAGAATACTTTGCTGATATACATTCTTGAGGATTCTTTCACTAGCTCCCCATGTGGTTCCACTTAATTTTCTTAATATGGCTAGTTTTCTTCTGGCTTTTGCTTCTGCACTGTTGATGTGTTGCTTCCAAGTCAGTTTTGAGTCAAGAGTCACTCCTAAGTAAATTTTAGCTGATAATTGTGTGTTACTGTCCATCAGATAGGTCTAGGACTGGCATCGATCGACCGGCGATTTGTAGATCGATTTTGTTGTTTTATTTGATCTCATCGTGTGATTATGTTGCATGTTCATTTTAAAATTATACCTGAAATAACCTTCTAACTACTTCTCAAGTCCATCTAACAGTCTGAATCTACTTGGGATACATTCACAAACAGTGGTCTAGTCGTAGGTGGACATGTTTGCCTACAAAGTCAAAAAAAAAAAATTTTTTTTTTTCCGATCGAAACACTGTATTTTGACCCCCGTTGTTATGATGCTTTCAAAATGGCGACAAAGGTCACTAGACATGCGTAATAAACTGTTTACAATCAAAAGTTACACCAGGTTTTTAATGAAACGAAGCTAGGGTCCCGAGACCTTGGCAAAAACTTGACAAAGCAGAAGGGTCCCGATTGGAACCCCCAGCACAGGAAGAGTTAAGGATGTTGATGTAGAATATCATGTTGGATTGGGAGTGGGAAGGCAGCTATTTTCTCAGTCACTAACAAGCAGGGAATGTGTAGTACTTCTTAAGCAGATTCCACCACCATGGGGACTATAGCAATTTCAGCCCCATTAGCTAAGTTAGGCCTGTTACATGGGTTACCAACAGAGAGATGGCCCAGGGTCTTGGTCAGCTATGGTTCACCAACCCTGGCATCAGCATATGGGATGCTGATTGCCAAATTAAACAGCATCTTCACGCCCAGAAGTGCTTACAATAATTGTGTTTCTTTCCAAGTAATTCTAGAGTTGTGAATAAAGGATACATTGAAAACATTTGCAGGAACCATATGATGAATTCAGTACAGATGATTCCTGACCTTTGTAATTAATATGCTCAACAATCCTTTACACAAGCCAGTCTTTACATATGTTGAATTTAAGCCCCCTTCCCTCCACCTGTCAACATAAATTATATCCAGTCATATATGAAATTAGTACAACAGTGTTGAAGGTAGATAGAGGTATGTCGTTCAGTTATACAAAATGACAGAGGGAATGAGGAAAATGAGAAAAAACACAGATGGCAGAAAGTAAGATGAGAATGTATAAATGAAAAACATACAACATCCAGTATTTTGATGTCAGCCTTTTTCAAGGATTACATACAAGAACAATACAACACATAAATAAAAAGAAGAAAAATGAGAAACTTGACTTTGTGGCATCCTCCTCCTAGGTACAGAATCAAACAAATGCGCCCTAAAGACCAGGAAAAAAAATGGATCAGATGTCACTGGCCATTTAGGTGGTGTAAAGGAGAGAACAATGTTTGGGGGGGGAGGAAGGCAGGAAGCTATAAATACTTTGTGGTTGCTAGAGAAGGAGAGGTGAGGGCTGGGAGATAACACTAAAATTTGTGAATGAAAAACAGCAATGAAATGAGTGGGGCTAAAACAAGAAAATAGAGCACGAATAGCAGAAAATAGATGGAAATCTGAAGAAGTTTAAAGGAGGTTAAATTTATTGCTGGGTGGAGATAACCACCTTAGAAAATAAGGTGCTGTTCTACAGTTTCTGAGATCGTACATCAGAAGAAGAACAGATTGTACTATCAGAAATGTCCTGTTTTCCCCTGTGGTTTATTTGACAGAAGTGACTTGCCACAGGTGTCCATGCCCTCTTGGAAATGTCATTAAGATGATGAAAATGATCTCCTAAATGTAAACTGGTCTGCCCCATATATTTCTTATCACAATGTTTTGCACATAATGGCATCAATAACATTGCGTGAAGTGCAAGTGAAGCCTTCCTGAACTGATAATGTGGACTTTGGGAAGGAAGCCTGGCTAGCCTCAACAACAAACAAGCAAGTGTTACATCTACGGTATCTGCAAAGTCTGGTACCATAGAAGGTAAAATCGATGAAGTTGTCTAGGTCTTCCTCTGGTACTGATGTGACCCCAATGCCATCATCAATGTAGCGTCTATAGAAGGCCGGAAAAGGACTCTATAGGATTCTAAAACCTTGTGTTCAAAATGACCCATGAACAGACATGCTAGGGCCCATTTTGGTGCCCGTGGCCACAGCACTAATCTGATCGATGTACAAGGCATTGAATACAAACGAATTGAGTTCAAGGACAAGTTGTGTACAGCACAGAATAGTATATCCAGGAGTAGAGAGATGGTGTCTTTGTTCAGAAATTCTGTCAGAATTCGACAGCCTGAAGTCCCTGATCATGAGAGATGGATGTGTACAAAGACACTACATCAAAACTGAAGATATGTTAGAGTGTGGTCAGACAGGAGTATAAGGGTCTCAAAATCAGTGAGAGCATGATTCATGTCCTTCAGATAAGTAGGCAGACTAGTAACAAGAGGTTGAAAGATACTATCCAGAAAGTCAGAGATTTGTTCTGTAGGGCAGGAACAAGTTGAAACTATGGGCCTCCCTGGGTTGCCTGGTTTGTGTATCTTAGGAAGTAGATAAAAGGATGGCTTCCCTAAACAGCTGTCGTGAGTAGCAGAGGGAGAAAGACCAGTCTCATGGATGAGTTAGTTGATCACGTTGTTCTCTCATTTACACCACCTAAATGCCTGCTGACATCCAATCCATCGCTTCAGTTTTTTTTTCCCCGTCTTTGAGGCACATTCATTCAATTCTGTACCTAAGAGGAGGATGCCACAAAGCTAAATTGTTCATTTTTCCTCTTTTTATTTATGTATTGTGTTCTTGTATGTAACCCTCGAAAAAGGCTGATGCCGAAATATTGGATGTTTCATTTATACATTCTCATCTTACTTTCATATTTTATGCCATTCATGTTTTTTTCTCATTTTCCTCATTCCCTCTGTCATTTTGTAAAATTGAACCATAATCCTCTATCTACCTTTATTACTAGAACCAGTTTTACTTCAATGTTATGTTAAAGAACCATATTAATAGTTTCTTTTTCTATCTCACTTATTGCAGATTCAATTTTCTTTGTTATTATTGCTGACTTGATGACTGATAAAAAGGCACAGGGGTTCACCCAGCCTTTAAAAATTGGTACCAGAGAAATCTGGGAAGGTAAAGCTGCCAGGCGCGATACTGACCACATCACACTTTCATGTGCTGAAGGTCATGGAAAATACGGGTCTAACACTGTATTCCCAGCATGCCTTAATGGCATGAAAATGAGAAGTTTACTGTTACCTTTTACCTTTGATGACTGACGTTCCTATTGCAGCCACATTTAACTGAGCTGCATCTTTCATAGTAGTGTTCACAGTTGATACTGGAAAACCTAGTTCATGATTTATTGTTTACCTTCATTCTTCTTATCATTATTTTTTTTTTTTTAAGACGACGAAAACAGGCCATGACCTGGTGGTACTGCAAACCGGGCCCACCTGTAACGAGATGTGGACCATACCCCTGGCATTCAATGTGCAGGGCAGGCCTCATGCATCTCGTTTAGTTAAAAAATAACGACACTTTTGTTTAACCAAAGGGCATGTTGATCAGGGTACCTGCCAAAAGGACACCTTGACCTCAGCCACTCTAATTGTGGCCAAAAGGCTGAGAAGTCACCATCTCCAAGTCATTTGAAATGAGTTTGCAAGCTGGCTTTTTTTTTCCCTTCATCATTTGATCTAGTATTAAAATTTAGTTTTCTCTAGTGGATAACCCATTTCCCATGCTGTGTTGAAAGCTTGAACTGAGAAACTATTATTATGAGACCTAAATGGATAAATCTAAATTCATGGATATTATCCTATTTAAAGTTTAATTGTTGACCCTGTCCTACAATTTGTACAATTTCTTTCCTGTTGTACTGACAAGAGTCATATAAGATTTACTTCCTGCTATAGTATAATCACTAACTTGGTCATTCTGAGCAGAATTGTCTTTCCTTGGTGTATTCACCCCTGCATTTGCATTGACTTCACTGTTGTGCATATTTCTAAATTTTTGCATGAGTGCTTTCAGAAAATTTTATGTCTGAGAAATTTTTCATATGTACATACATCAGTTTTATATATGTCTAGAGTTATCTTTATTTGGCATGCTTATATGTCTTGACCATTCACTATATATGTCCATTGGAAGATAACTCACCACTAATTGTAATTTCAGATATTAAAACAAGAAAAATGCCAAATGAGGTGAGTTTCTGCCCAAAATGTCAGTTATACTTATTTGTTTTACATCACATTTATGAAGTTATAAAAATATTTGATTTCAAGTCCTGTTATCATGAGTTTTGAGACTGACGACTAAAGATACAATTTTGACAAGAGTCATCCCAAACATAAAATATAGGATGAATTGTCTTTATTTAATTTGACAGAGGCAGTGGATATTTTTTATGTCTCTTTTTTTGCATAAAGAAAGCAGAGAGTCAGGCTGACATTTTTGTTCTTTATTTCACTTACTTTCAACATTAGATACATAATTAGACATAAATATCGTATGTCACAGTAAAGATGACTGAACTCTCTCTCTCTCTCTCTCTCTCTCTCTCTCTGGTCCATGCCAGTCAGGTGTTGGTTGTCACTGATTTCCACAACCATCTATCCTTTGCTCTTCCTATAAGCAGTGTTTTGGACTGTGCTCTGTGCCACAATTTCAGTCCATCAGGTATCTTGTTTCTTTGTCTTCTGTCCCTTTTTCCCTCCAGTTTTCCTATTGTCATTAAATTTTCCAATTTGCCTCTTCATAAAACATGTCCTACAAATCTTCACTGTCATATTCTGAACATTGCCATAGTTTCTTTTTTGCCCAGCCTTGCTTAGAACCTCTTCATTTATTTGGCTGTCCATGGTATTCTCTTATAAACTACATCTCCACCGCTTCCAGTAGATTTTGAGTGCCCTGTTATTGTCCATATATAATAACATGGATTCGATGTAACATTGAATAATTCTCTTTCTGGTGTTCATTGACAGAGCTTTATTGCACAGAATGTTCTTCATTTTCATAAATGCTGACTTGGCCTGGGCTAATCTTCTCCTTATTTTGGTTTCGCATCTTCCGTCTTGTGTTATTATTGTTCCTAAATACTTGAATTTGTCCACTTGCTTCAATTCTGTGCCTTTTTACTTTGATGTTACATTTTGCTGGTGTTTCTTTCTTGGATATGTCTTCTTTTTGTTTAAAATAAATCTTTTCTTCTCCAAACTTTTTTCTGTGATTTTGTGTAACAGTGCTTGTAACCCTTCTTCAATTTAGGCTAACAGTACCATATCGTCTTAGATTGTTTAGGCTGCATTCTTCCACTGCTATCCCAGACATATTTTCAATTCTTTCACTATAGAAGGAGAAAAGGTCAGGGGATAAAACGCATCTTTGTTGTAATCCTACCTTTATATTATGATACTCTCCTATTTGATTATCAGTCCTGATTGCAGCTGTTTGTTTCCAATATAACTGTTTTATGATTCTCAGGTCTTTTCCATTTATATTTATGTCTTTTAGCATCTGTATGATTTCTTTGTTTTACTTTATCAAATGCCTTGCCTGATCTATAAAACAATAGGTAAAGATCTTTTTTCACTTCTACACCCCTTGTGTTAATGTTCTTATGATATGTATTGCATTACTTGTGCCCTTTCCTTCACTGTTCTTCTGCACTTTCTGGTCTTATTTTGTTCCTAATTCTCATGATTATGTGAAGCAAAATTTGTGTTGTGCGACTCGTAAGACTAATAGTCTGTGTGATCCTTGCACTTTATTGCTCCTGGTTTTTTTGGGGAAGGCTGTACTGATGACTGAACAGGAAAGCTAAATGTCAGTTTTCTGGGGAGGTGGGGGGTGGTGTTTCCATAATAAAGGGTGTATAACAAAAATGTGACACAATGAGAAAGTGACAATTAAATATGTTTATTAAAAAATATTTTGAAGTGAAAAATGAAATAATTTGTTTCATCTGTGTGGTATGAAAGATGAGCAGGCAAATTAGCCATGTTGAATGTAAAAACAGATCTTGGAAAAGTTTGGGAAAAAGCAAAATACAAAGAACTAGACAATAAAGTAAAAAGTTCAGCTAGAAGAGACAAAAGAGAATATATGGACAATATAGCAGAAGATGAAGCAAAAACAGAAGACAGCAAAACTCTATATAACATACAGAAGAAGCTAACAGGTGCTATTACCTCCAAAACAGACAACCTACTAACATCAAGTAAAGATCAAAAGCAAAGATGGGCTGAACACTTCCAAGAAATACTTAATCGACCACGCCCAAATTAATTAATAAATCTTGAAACTGATTTACCAGTCCCACGACTAAATGTCAACTTAGATGAAGTTACACAGAATTAAATTGAAACAGCAGTGAATCTAAGGCTAACAACAAAGCTGCAAGTGAAGATGAAATAACAGTTGAAATGTTGAAAGCTATTAACAGTGACAACATGAGCCAACTACAAAGAATGTTTAATAAAATTTGGAAAGAAGAAAAAGTCCCTTCTAAATGGAAAAAGGGAATCATTGTTAAAATATACACACAAAAAAAAGGCAACCTCAGTGACTACAATAACTAGAGGGGTATAACCTTACTATCAGTTGTGTCAAGGGTGTTTTGTAAAGTGATTCTGAATAGAATTAAGGATGTAGTGGATACTGCAATGAGAGAAGAACAAGCAGGATTTCGAAAAGGGAGAAGCTCTCTAAACCAGATCTTTACTCTAAGAGTAATACTTGAAGAACATATTGAAAGGCGGAAACCATTAATCCTGAGCTTCATAGACTTTAAAAAAGCATTTGATAGCATACACAGAGATTCATTGTGGAGAATTTTAAGACTATATGGAATACCATCTAAAATTGTCAACATCATTAGAGATCTCTACAATGGATATGTTTGTGCAGTCAAGACAGAGAAGGAATGAGCGAATGGTTTCAGATTGAAAAAGGTGTGAAACAAGAGTGTATATTATCTCCATTGCTTTTTGGAATTGCCATAGACTTTATAATGAAAAGATGCTGTACAGGTAAAACTGGCATTGATTGGGTACATGGGACCCAAATAGAAGATCTTGATTTAGCAGATGACATAACTCTTATCAGTGACAATGTGAAATCGATGCAGGAAAAAACAAAAAACAGATTCCCTGTCTTCCTTGGCTAGCAAAATAGATCTTGAAATTAACAAGAACAAAATAAAAATAATGAAACTTCTCATTAATCAAGAAGGAAAAATATATGCAGAAGGAACAGCTGTTGATGAAGTAAACCAATTTACATCCCTTGGCAGCTACATAGACCAGGATGGTAACACCAGGAATGAAATTAGAATTCGAATTGCAAAAGCAGCATTGTCCTTAAAAAATCTTGAAAATATATGGAATTCAAAAGTTATAAGCATAAAAACCAAGTTAAGATTATTCAATTCAAATGTGATATCCACCCTTATTTATGCATGCAAAAGCTGGAAATGCTAAAGAAATAGACAAGAAATTAGACTCTTTTGAAAACAAATGCCTCAGGAAAATACTTGATATAAAGTGGAACAAATTTAAGAACAACATAGAGATAAGACAGATGAGCAAACAACAACCTGTCTCATGGGTGATCAGAAAAAGAATATATATAGGCCATGTGATGAGATAAAACAATTGGAGAATCCCAAAACAAGCTATCAAGTGGAGCACAACAGGCCGAAGAAAAAGAGATCGACCACATGAAACTCTAAAGAGGACATTGTTAAGAGAATCCAGTTTAGTGGGCATAACATCCCTTGATGAAGTTGAAAAACTCGCTGAAAACAGGAAAAATTGGCAGACAACTATGCGAGCCCTATCTGATGTTTAACGGCATGGGAAGGATGTAAGATCTGTGTAGTGGCTGTCGTTTATGAACTTCTTTGTTCTTAATACCTTAATCCATTGAAGACACCTAGATTTTTAATGTTAGATTAAATGAATCATATCTATAGATACCTACATATCTATAGTCATCTAATCTGTAAATTAACGAAACATGATTACAGTGATATTTGTGTCACTCTATTAAAATTCACCTCTGATTGTTTAATTTTGTTATTTCACTCCTTCAGTATGTCGCTTCTTTGAACTGCTCCCATAACAAAATGTGCTAAATGTTACAAATGTAAAAAAAAATTCACAATTGAAAGGAAAATTCTAATGACACTGATTTGATGAAAATTTCTTACTGGATATGTACTGACTGACCTTAGAAATTCTTTTTGATCCAGTTTTCTACAGAATTTCAACGGAATTTCAACATGATTTTGTTGATTTATTGTCTTTTACAACATGACTGTATCTTAACCTAGAATTCGCCAAATATTTCATTCCATACTTTCATGAATACCAGACAGCCGTGTTGTTTTGAAGAGAAATATATTGGACAGAACAAACTTCACAATTTTAGAACATGGATGGGGTTAGAAACATAGATTTATTAATTCATTACAGATTTCATATGGCTATGAACAAAAATTGTACTAGTGTGCTAAATTGACCAGTATCGTCACTGTTCCTTTGGAGCAAAAGAGTTAACACATTGACACCTGTGTGTAGTTTCGCATGCCATGCCCTGCCTTTATTTGCTTTCAACCATTTTTCTCAGATAGTGTCAGCTAATCACTTTGATAGCTGCAGCAATTGGACGATGACAGTAGCATGTCTCTAACAGTCTCACTTGATGAGATAACAGCTTAGAACTGTACAACTTAGCACTTAGCTGTGTATCCCAAAATAAAACAGTAATTTTATTATTATTTTGTACTGGCACAAAACATCTGTTTGATTTTAAGAATGTTTATAATGCTTACCTGTTTGTTTTCTTAGTTTCAGAGACATGGAGGATATTACAGATACCAAAAGTCCCCCTATAACAGAATCCTTTGATAAGTCTCCATGCTACAGTTGTCTCAGGTACAGTCAATCAGCTAGCAGTGGCATGTATGCTTAGAATAGATTGTTATGGTTAAGATTCTGTATAGAAGAAAAATGAAGATAAATATTTCTTTTACCATTATTATCTTATTTGGTAGCATGAATCATCTTATGGCTTACTCTGTGCTGAAAAACTTGCACTGGTGAATTAATTCAGTGACTACCTTTATGGTTTTTATGTTGGTTTCTCTTATTTAAAATGTTTACTGATTGAAAATTATTGTATTATCTGTAATCAGAGACCGGCATCCCCGCACTCCAGGTATTCCTTCCATATGTGCTCCACCTTCTGTTCCAACACCTACTGAAGTGTGCACCTGCTGATGGAGCCAGTCACACACTTTCTTGTGTCATTTACTCTTGTAAATTGTGTCATTTACAAGAGTATATTAGCTGGAATATTTCATATAAATTTTTTCACTTGCCACATTACCAGGCCCAACTTTTCCCTTTAATGTTACTCCTTTTGGATCCTTCATTCCTGAATTGCTTGAGTCAGCAAACTTTTCTTTTCAGTCTTAGCAATGAGACACCAAACACATCCTGTTATTCTGGGAAAGTGCATGGGGGGGGGGGGGGGGGGGGAGAAGCGCCAACCATCAAGTTTTATTTTTTTTAAAAGTCACTGCAAGTCAGTGCTGTATGAACACGTGCTTTCTCATGGTGAATGAGCCACTGTGTACTTGTCCACAAGGCTGTGTGAACACATGCTTTCTCGTGGTGAATGAGCCACTGTGTACTTGTCCACAAGGCTGTGTGAACACATGCTTTCTCGTGGTGAATGAGCCACTGTGTACTTGTCCACAAGGCTGTGTGAACACATGCTTTCTCGTGGTGAATGAGCCACTGTGTACTTGTCCACAAGGCTGTGTGAACACATGCTTTCTCGTGGTGAATGAGCCACTGTGTACTTGTCCACAAGGCTGTGTGAACACATGCTTTCTCGTGGTGAATGAGCCACTGTTTACTTGTCCACAAGGCTGTGTGAACACATGCTTTCTCATGGTGAATGAGCCACTGTGTACTTGTCCACAAGGCTGTGTGAACACATGCTTTCTCGTGGTGAATGAGCCACTGTTTACTTGTCCACAAGGCTGTGTGAACACATGCTTTCTCATTGTGAATGAGCCACTGTGTACTTGTCCACAAGGCTGTGTGAACACATGCTTTCTCATTGTGAATGAGCCACTGTGTACTTGTCCACAAGGCTGTATGAACACATGCTTTTTCATGGTGACTGAGCCACTGTGTATTTTTCTTCTTGCTCTGGTGAAAGGAATCTGGTGAGTGCTTCAACGATATCCATTCCCCACCACCTATAGTCTACTGGCTGTGTTTTGTTTACATCATTCTGATAGCCATTGTTGTAAAGACCCATAGACTTGTCATGTCCTGGATTCACTGGTTTCACACCAGACTTTCCTCGTCCCCGCCAGAGATCTCCATGTCCCCATCCATCCACCACCCTGACATTACATTTTACAAAAATAACAATTACAGTTAGTGTTGATTGCTACAAGTTTCTGGGCTACAGAAGTAGGTCAGAGTTTTTAAACAAACAGATCTATGTTCCCTGTCTCACAAACACTATGTTAAGATAAGTGTGCTCTTAACACAGTTGTTCCCAGGGGTTCTGGTGAAAGTGTAAGCTATTGCACTGATGTGAGCATTTTTTTTCTATGTTTGGATAACAGATTTAGATTCATGTTTCATTGCTGTGTTTTTAGATATATTTTACATATATGTGGTGAGTCTAAAAAGTTCAGTGAGTGGTCAGATATCTCAACAGCAGCATGGGCCAGGTGCATGGCCATGTACATGGCTGTCCAGAGACACATCATGAAGCATCATCTAGCATGGAGTACACATGACCAACAGGAGTTGGCAGTCGAACATAGGCAGTTTGAGAGATGCAATGGACCAATGACTGAACATCAAGTTCTGCTACAAATTGGGGGAAATGGTGACAGAAATGCATGAAATGTTGGTGCAAGTGTATGGGATGGAAGACATCAGCAGAAAATGTGTTTATGACTGGTCCAAACACTTTCACTATGGGAAGGAAATTACTGAGGATGAGCCATGTTCGGGTCACACGGACATCGACGAGCAAAACCACAGACATGATCGAGCGAGTGTGACAAATGCTGGCACGAGATCGGCAACTGATTCTACAATTGATGGCAAAGGAATTGGGCATTAGCACGGACTTATTTCCATTTCCCTGCCTGAAAAGCATCGTGAAAGGACCATGTTTTGTGGACATGGTGGGAATCCAAGAACGTGTGACAGCAGTTCTGCGATCAGTTTCTAAAGAGGCCTTTGCTGACCATTTCCAGAAGCTTTATGAACGTTGCCAAAAGTGTGTTGTGAAGGATGGCGATTATTTTGAAGGCCAATAAATGTTTTTTTTCCATCTTCTGTTTCTTCTCTGATACCATACACTGAACTTTTTAGACACACCTTGTATACATATACTTAAATATACATGCATATATATATATATATTGCAATAGACTTCATAATGAGAAAATGCTGCACAGGTAATACAGGTATTGATTGGGTACATGGGACCCAACTAGAAGATCTTGATTTTGCTGATGACATAACTCTTATCAGTAACAATGTGAATTCCATGCAAGAAAAAACAGATGTCCTGTCTTCACTGGCTAGCAAAGTAGGACTAGAAATTAACAAGGACAAAACAAAAATAATGAAATTTCCCCATTAATCAAAATGGAAAAACATGTGTAGAAAGGACAGATGTTGAAGAAGTCAATCAATTTGCATACCTTGGCAACTACATAGACCATGATGGTGACACCAGAAAGGAAGTTAGAATTCATTCATTTTCATTCATTCATTTGCATGTCCCTTGCAGAACTTTGCCTCCCTAACAGCACTCCTGTAGGCCTCTCGGTTGTGAACAAGATGGCCTGCTGTTGATGCATCTATTTGCAGATCATCAACGATGTCTTGTGGCCATCTTTGCCTTGATCTCTTTCTTTTTCCCATTATATTGTGCAACCTTCCAACAGACCTTTTTTCTCTGTACAGCGAGAATATTCTAAGAACGATCATCACAGAACCAGGCATAGAAATTGGAGGATACAATATTAACAACCTTCAGTATGCTGACGACACAGTACTGATAGTTGAGAACCAACAAGACCTGCAAAATCTCTTGGATAAAGTCGCCAATGAAAGTGAACAGAAAGGCCTTACTTTGAACATCAAAAAGACAGAGACTATGGTTATATCTAAGAAACATAATCCACCAACATGCAGTATAAAATTAGATGGAACTATTCTAAAGCAGGTGCAGAAATTCAAATACCTTGGAGCAGTAATAACTTCAGATGGGAAATTCAGAACAGAAATTAGGAACAGAATAGGCCAAGCAAAGACTGCATTCCAGAGAATGAGAAACATATTAGCCAACACATCCTTATCAATAAATGTTAGAAAACAAGTCCTAAAATGCTATATTGAACCTATCTTGTTATATGGAAGTGAATCATGGACAATAGACAAGTCTGCACAAAAATCATTGGAAGCAGCAGAAATGTGGTTTATTAGAAGAATGTTGCAGTTCCCTTGGGCAGAAAAAATAACTAATGAAGAATGTATGAGAAGAGCTGGAGAGACAAAAAAACCTTGTCAAAAAGATAAGAGAGAGACAATATACATTCAAAGGACATGCAATGAGAAGAGGGGGCATTGAAAATATTATAACAATAGGAAAAATAGAAGGAAGAAGATCAAGAGGAAGACCAAGAGAAATTATACTGGACAGTCTGACGGGATGGTGTGAGAGGAGATCACCAATTGAGCTGATGGCCTGCATGAAGGATTGTGTACTCTGGAGAAGCATAATAGCCAACGGCAGTCCGCACGGCAACTGATGATGATGATGACCCTTCCAAGATAGTCTTCTCTAGATTATCATGATGTTTAATGTGTCCAGAATATTTAAGTTTTCTCTCTTTAATCTTCTTTATTAGCCATCTTTCTTCAGTATTAAGTTCTTGTAGAATGGATATATTTGTTCTTTTTTGTGTCCATGATATTTGAATAACTTCTGTAGCATTTACATTCAAAGGTATTTATGTGTTTCTCAGCTGTTTTGTTAAGTGTCCAGGTCTCACAGACATAAATTGCGATGGGAAAGATGCATGCCCTTCAAAGTCTTATTTTTGTAGTTCTGTCTGTTCCTCTTCACAGATTTTTTAGTTGTTTTACTTTCTGAAGAGCGATAGATGTCATCCTTTTAATTTCCCTCATTGTATCTCCATTATTAGTTAGTAGTGATCCAAGATACTCAAAACTTTCCACTTCTTCCAGTTTTTCTTCATTGATACATATTTCAACTGCCTTGTTTGTTTTGTTAGTTGTCATCAATTTAGTTTTTTTTGCGTTAAGATAGAATTAGAAATGCAAAAGCAGCATCAATCTTCAAGAATATTGAGAACATATGGCATTCAGAAGTTATAAGCACAAAAACCAAGTTAAGACTGTTCAATTCAAATGTAACATCCACCTTCATTTATGCATGCAAAAGCTGGAAAACAATTAAAGAAATAGACAATAAATTAGACTCTTCTTACATCTTACATCCTTCCTGTGCCGCTAAACGTCAACATAGGGCCCGCATGGTAGTTCGGCAAGATTTCCTGTCTTCGGCGAGTTTTTCAATCTCATCAAGATATGTTATGCCCACTGAACTGGCTTCTCTTAACAATGTCCTCTTTAGAGTTTCACATGGTCGACTTCTTTTTCTTCAGCCTATTGTGTTCCACGTGATAACTTGTTTTGGGATCCTCTGATTGTTTCTTCTCATCACATGACCAACATATGTCCATCTTCTTTTTCTGATCACCCATGAGGCAGGTTGTTGTTTGCTTATCTGTCTTATCTCTGCGTTGTTCTTGAATTCATTCCACTTTATACCGAGAATTTTCCTTAGGCATTTGTTTTCAAAAGAGTCTAATTTGTTGTCTATTTCTTTAGTTGTTTTCCAGCTTTCACATGCATAAATGAGGGTGGATATTACATTTGAAAAAAAGCAAGGAAAACCACCCATTGAAAAAGGAGATTCAAAACACAAAAAGGTATGTGAATGATGGATGGCATGCATGTGATGCTAATTTTTTTTATGGTTGACTTTCTCACATTACAACAGTCTTAAGATCTGTCTTCAGACATACATAGCATTTGATCACGTTGTTATAGTTCAGTAAGGTTTTCCACAATTGAATGCATTTTTGATTAGGCATTTATGTGCCAAAAAATTGGAAAGATTATTTGTATTCATTATAGGAGTGAAGACGCTGTCCGATGATGCATTCAGCAACCCATAGCTGATATGCCAGCATCAGGGTTAGTGAACCATAGCTGATCAAGACCCTGTCCCACCTCTCCATGGTACCCCCAGTAACAGGCCTTGCCTGGCTAATGGGGCAGGGATCGCCATAGTCCCCATGGTGGTGGAGTCTGCTAAAAAAGCATTGCAGGTGGTACCCCCTGCTTTTTAGCTGTACTCTAGAACTATAAAAGTAGCAGCCATAACCCGCTCCCATGTCGATATGATGCTGTGCCTCAACATCTCTACAGCATCGGCTGCAAAGAACAACAGCTCACAATTATAGGGAGTTCATACAAGTTGTATTCATTATATCAAATTTCAAGTGCCTTCTTTTCCTTATGATAGTTATTCTATGCAAAAGTACAAATTGAGCAGGTATGCAATGAAGAATGCTGGAAGATATCAATTTAGATGAGAAAGATCTGAAACTCATCAAAAACATATACTGACAGCAGTCAGCAGCGATGAAGGTTGAGAACCAATTAGGAGCCAAGACATAAAATTGGGAATGAGACAGGGATGTGTTCTATCTCCTGACCTCTTCTCCTTGTACAGCTAAAACGTAATGAGAAATGTAGAGAGCTTGCCAGGAATATCAGTTGGTGGGTACAATCTTAACAACTTAAGATATGCAAACAACACAGTTCTGATTGCTAAAAGTGAAGGGGAGCCACAGGCTCTTCTGTGGTTTATGAAAGTAAAAGTAAAGGTCTCAGCCTGAATAAAAAAGAATACTGAAGTAATGGTCATCTCAAAGAAAAGAATACCACCAAAATGTAGCATTACCATCGATGGCACAGAACTGAAACAAGTTGATAGACTCAAGTACTTAGGAACAATTATAACAGCTGATGGGAAATGTCACAACAAAATAAAAAGCAGACATGCTCAGGCCGAGAAAGCATTCCAGAAAATGAAAAACATCTTGTGCAACAGATCCATATCAATGGAAACAAGATTCTGAGTTCTTAAATGTTTTATCAAGCCAATTTTGTTTTATGGATGTGAAGCATGGTCCATGAATAAGAGAGTACAACCTTCATAAGAAGGATGTTGAAGGTACCATGGACAGCTAAGAAAACCAATGAAGAAGTCTTTAGAGAGGCTGGAGTTAAAAGGCAAAGATCAGAGGCAGACAAGTGAGATTTATAGGACATTTTCTGAGAAGAGGAAAATTATAACACATTGTGGCAGCTGGAAAAATTTAGGGAAGAGACAGACTAAGACAGAGAGAGAGAAGTTACTGGATGGGCTGTCAGAGTGGCTAAGAAGAAAGTCACCGGCGGATCTCATAAACAAGTTTAAGGACAGGGAATTGTATAGAGAAATGATCGCCAACGCCACGCAGTACAGAACTTGATTGATTGATGCAATGAAGAGCTAATATTTCTTTCTTTTTTTCTTTTTTAATTAGCCTGGATGAACTTGAGAGGCAAGATGAGAATGAAATCAAGCAGCAGTTCAAGGATAATTCTCAGCGTTTTAGTCGACTAATTGGTGCTGGTGGTCTCGTTTTGGCTACACACTCTGAGCTTCTATGCTATTTCTTGATGATTTTAGACCAGATGGCATATGGTAGCCTTCTGTCTCTCCCTCTACCTCTCATGGTATTTCTCTGGGGAATGTTATCTGTGCCACGTCCGTCCAAGACTTTCTGGGTTACAGTCATCACTTACACAGAGGTATAGATTAACTGAACATTTTTACCGCTTGTATTAATGTTCATTACTTACACAGAGGTATAGATTAACTGAATGTTTTTACTGCATGTATTAATGTTCATTACTTACACAGAGGTATAGATTAACTGAATGTTTTTACTGCATGTATTAATGTTCATTACTTATACAGAGGTATGATTGAATGAATGAATGAATAATCTTTATTTTTAAAGTGTAAAGAATTGGGCATGCAGGCCCATCTTACATTCTGCCCTTCATCACTCTATCTTTCATTCTTCCCACACATTCAATTTAATACAAGTATACAAATTACATTAGAAAAAAAAAACATATCAAAAGACTGTAAGATTAAACTATTACATTCAGAATAAAAGAGAAGAAGTATTTAACATAATAAAATAGCACTCACACACACATACACATGCACACACAGACATATACATAAAAATCTTCTAACATATGTTTTTTAACAAACATTAAAATAATTTCTAACAGTATCTAGCAAGTTATTTTCAAACTATATCATTTTAGTATTTGATGGCTGGCGAGTCATGGGTGAGAGAATGCTGGTTATTCTGTGGAGGCATATAATTACAAGCAAGTAAATACTAAAACAGGTTTGAGTTAAAGGATGAAGTATTACTAATGGATTTTAAATGGTTGGGGAGAGTGTTCCAGAGCTGTACTGCAGAGTATGCAAGACTTTTCTTGTACAGATCAATCCTGGATTTAGGAAGAAGACAGTTTTTAAACGCTAGCTATGTTTAGTGTTATACGTAAACAGTGACCACAAGTAAGGTAGAGCATTGTGCAACAGTTTTCTGTGAACGAGCTTAAAAATTACTATATTTGAGGGGTAGAATTTTGAGTTGTTTGTGCTGATCTTCAGTCTGTACTGGGTGTTTGTCTCAAATCAGATTTAATGCTTGTTTGTGAATTGAATGGAGACTTTTTGTGTTTGAGACTGACCATCTATCCAAGATTGTGGAACAGTAATCTAAGTGTGTTTATATGTGTGTTATGTAGTATATCTTTCTTGTGTCTTTGTCGATAAACTGTTTAATTTTGGCTACTTGGTAAACTTTCTGTGCAATCAGGTTTGTTAGGTTATGTACGTGAGAATTCCAAGTTAAATGCTGATCAATGATGAGTCCTAGAGTTTTATGATCATGAACATTTTCTATTGCCTTAGTCTCAGCACAAAGCTGTAGTGAAGTTTTTGTTGCATTCTGCAGTTTCTGTCTTGTAGTGATGAGCATGGATTTTGTTTTGTTGTTGTTTATCAACATACCATTTTTATTACTCCATTTAATCAAACCATTTGTAGCATTTTGGAGCGTTGTCTGTAGGTTATTGATGTCACAGTCACTATTGTAATCAGTACAGTGCAAAAAGATCACATGAAGAGTACATTAAATGTAGTGGTAAGTCGTTAATATAGATAGCAAAGAGAAGAGGACTAAGAATGGAGCCTTGAGGAATACCAGTCAGATATTTTGTTTCTAAAGCAAACTACTTGTTTTCTACCTGAGAGAAAAGATGTAATAAGTTTTGTCAGGTCAGGGTGTAATCTATAGCCTTCTAGCTTTTTTGCAAGAATTTATCAGTCATATCGAAGGCTTTCTTGAAATCAACAAAGACAACACCACATAGTTTGTCATCATTTATATTAGACAGTCAGCTTTCTGTCATTTTAGCTAATGCTGTGTAGCAGGAGTAATTTGGTCTAAAACCTGATTATTATGATTATTATTATTAAAACCTGTCTATTAGTAGATTGTTTTCCTGCATGTGTATAAGTGTTAATTTTTGTATGTTTTTCAAGAGGTTTAGATAATAATGACAGAATGGATATGGGTCTATAGTTTGAGAGGTCACTAATCTGTCCAGATTTAAAAAGAGGAAACACTTCGGCGAGTTTAAAAGCATCAGGGAAATAGTGTTTGTCAGTGCACAAATTATATATGTATGTTAGTGTAACTGTGATAACTGGTGCAGCGTAGTGTAGTATCTTATTACTAATGTCATCACATCCTGCTGAGTTAGTGTTTTTTAAAGACCAGATGTAGTTATAAACCTCACCGACTATGAGGAAAGGAATATTTAGTTGTTTTAGCTTTACACATTTACTGTCACTGTAAGTTTTCAACACACTCAGGTTGGAATTAGGGGTCAGTAATGAAGATTTTAGAATACTAATTTCTTCCCTAAAATGTTCACTGAAGTTAGTGCAAGTATGTTCGCCATTAAGTGTTTGTGGCTCAGATTCCTTCCTTTTATTTACAAGACTATTAATCACTTTCTAAATTGATTTACTATCAGTTTTGTCTTTCACTAAATTTCTGAAGTAATTTTTCTTTTCCTGCCTAATTAAATACTGCACTTTATTCCTAAGTGAACAATAGCTACTGAAATCTCTGCTTTTATGAGCTTCATCCCATTTCCTCATGAATTGCAAGATATCAGGAGTTATCCACTGAGATTTTGTTATGTGTTTTACTCTCATTTCTTTGATGGGGACATGCTTGTCAAAAATATTTTGAAATATCTCGATCCAGTATTCGATAGCCTCATCTGGATTGGTTAACTGGTGAACATACGTAAGAGGCGAAGTTTTTAAATCAGTTAAAAATAATTCCAAGTTAAAGTTTTTAAAGTTCTATATTTGATGCAGGTATGTTTGTGTTTAGGCATTTTATACCCCTGATGTGGCCACATACAGCAGATCAGATAGTGATCACTCAGCGACACATGAGGGACAGTACATGTGTAGATTAACTGAACATTTTTACTGCTTGTATTTATGTTCATTACTTACACAGAGATATAGATTAACTGATTGTTTTTACTGCATGTATTTATGTGCATTACTTATACACAGAGGTATAGATTAACTGAATGTTTTTACTGCTTGTATTAATGTTCATTACTTATACACAGAGGTATAGATTAACTGAAAATTTGTACTGGTTGTATTAATGTTCATTACTTACACAGAGGTATAGATTAACTGAACATTTTTACTGCTTGTATTAATGTTCATAACTTACACAGAGGTATAGATTAACTGAACATTTTTACTGCATGTATTAATGTTCATTACTTACACAGAGGTATAGATTAACTGAAAATTTGTACTGGTTGTATTAATGTTCATTACTTACATAGAGGTATAGATTAACTGAACATTTTTACTGCATGTATTAATGTTCATTACTTATACACAGAGGTATAGATTAACTGAAAATTTGTACTGGTTGTATTAATGTTCATAACTTACACAGAGGTATAGATTAACTGAACATTTTTACTGCTTGTATTAATGTTCATCACTTACGAGATGTGATCAAAATGTATCCAGACTGAACTTATTTTTAAAAAAAACCCTGTAAGAGTTAGCTATCTGTAACTTAGTCACCTTCGAAATAGTCCCCTTCCAAAGCAACACACTTAGCCCTGCGCTGTTTCCGCTGCTGGAAGCATTTTTTGAAGTAATCCTCTGATGTGGAGTTGAGTTTTCTTGTTGAATTCTGTTGCATCTCCTCAACATCCTTAAATCTTTTCCTTTTCACATGTTTTTTTTTGTATTGTTAGGAATAGGAAGAAGTCCCAGGGAGCAAAGTCAGGTGAATATGGTGGTTGTTGGACCTGTGGAATGTGATTCTTAGCAAAAAATTGCTGCACAAGTTGTGATGCATGGGCAAGTGCATTGTCTTGTTGGAGATGCCACTCATCACTCTCATGCAATGTTGGCCTTTTGTGATGAACTGTGTCTCACAAACGCTGCAAGACTTTACAGTAGTATTACTTGTTGATTGTCTGACCTGATGGAGCATATTCATGATGCATGATTTCACTGTAATTGAAAAAACAGTAAATGTTGTCTTGAAGTTGCTGTGGCTTTGCCATGCTTTTTTAGGTCTGGGAGACACTGAGGTCTTGCACTGCAAAAACTGGGCCTTAGTTTTGGGATCATACCCATAAATCTACAATTCATCACCAGTTATGATTGTTTTTAAAAGTATTCGGGTCATTAAAGCAGGTCACAAGCAGCTGAAACACGGACCTGTTTCTGGTCAGCTGAGAACACATTGACACAAATTTAGCTGAGACATGTCTCATCCCCAGATCATCCTGCTAATGTGTCCCGTCTTCAGATAACTCACAAATAGTTATCAATGATTTTGCAGCACAAACGCATGGACAAGTTCAATATTATATTAATTTTGCTGGTTATGGGCTCGAGTACCACAGGCATAAATTCAGTAGGATCACGGAGTGGTCTTAGTGGTAGAAGTGAACAAAGAAGAAGAAGAAGCTGGTTGTGGGCCTCCCAGACTGTTCATTACTTTCACGGCCAACTTTAAAACATTTATACCATGCATAAATTTGTGTACAACTAATGCAATCCTCACCATAGACTACCTGTAACTTTAAGTATGTGTCTGCACATTTTGCTAAGTTTTTTTTTTACAAAATCTGATAGAAATTTGTTGATTCAGTTTTTGCAACATGACAAATGCAATGAACAGATACAGATATGTCTCAACAAAGCACTACCATAAGCAAATCAGACAAGCAATGGAGGCGTGACTTATGCCAAGATCAACCTGTACCTATCTACTTCCAGTTGTTTAAGTTGATTTGGGAGTTATGCCCTAAGTCGGGATACTTTTTTATCACATCTCATACATGGAGGTATCCATTAACTGAACATTTTTACTGCCTGTGTTAATGTTCATCACTTAAATAGAAATAATAGTTAGTTCAGCATTTTCACTACATGTATTCATGTTTTTCTGTTGAAGAGTAACAGAAATAGAAATGCATATTAAGAACTGCAGCAAAAAAGTGGTGAGAAATATTACCTTAAAAATTATGAATGAGTTCACATATTTTCATCCTAATTAGATGATGGCAGGTTGACAAAGATAACAGAGAAAGGTGAAAACATATAAACATAGGCAAGCATTAAATTTGTACTGAAATTTAAAAAGAAAAGATGCATATTTGTACTAAATATTGACAAGACACTAATTAATATGTGAATGAAAATTTTCCAGATAGCAGGTTGCCAAGCATGCACAGAAAACAACCTTATGATAGTCGTGATATATAATAACATAAGCCAACCCAGAAAGTTAACTTATATATTCAGAATGTCTACCTTTAGCATGATATATGAACAGAAAAAATTGCACCTGCTTTATGCATTTCAGTTTATTGATAAGTTTGTTAAGACAGTTCTTGGCGTATGTAGAACTGACATATATAAATCTACACTTATATAAGAAATTTCCTGTAAACATAACGTTTACAGGAAGCAACTGTGCAGAATATAGTTGCTCAAGTAAACACAAGTGCACCTCTGAGGGATAAGATATAGCCCAGAGAAACCAAATTGGTGATTCAATTGCAATTGAGAGATAAATATTATGAAACTTTGGTCTGTGTAAATCGAAAGGACTTTTCACAAAATATAGAACAGTCTAAAAACTGGAACTTTCGACAGAGAGTTGTATCCACAAATTTAGAATTATCAGTCTTGGCCTGACAAGAAAATGGTTTCATGGTTCAGATATTCAGTACAGAGCATGAGAACTGGGAAGCTTGCTGGAGGCCTAAATGTCAGGTTTAATACTTTATTTACTTATCCTTCCTCTTACGCCATGAGGTGTCGAGGGGAGATGCAGCAGTTATTTTTGGGCAGTATGAGTGAACTCAGTTTAATGTACACATTTAATCAAGGGTACATAAAGGGAAAAAGAAAGAGAGGAAGACCAAGGCGAATATGGCTGCAAGACATCATTGATAATCTGCAAATGGATGCATCACCAGCAGGCCATCTTGCTTACAACCAAGAGGCCTACAGGAGAGCTGTTAGGTGCAGTTGAAAAACTATCATACTCCAGAATTGATACATGTCCCGTAGTAATTCTCACAGATGCAAGATCAGTACTGGAAGCTTTTCAGTGCAACAAACTACCAGACCTTAAGGATGCCTTGTCAAAAATTGGCTTACAACATGGAGTCACACTACTAATCTATGTACATGTGCCCTGGTGCCCCAAACTGTGGGACATGTCCTCCAAAACTGCACCAACTATGAGACATTGAGAAATAATTACTGGCCTAGTGAAACCACTCTAGAAGGTAAGCTCTATGGTTCCATACATGAATTACAAAAAACAGTGAAATTTGTCCAAGAGACAGGACTGCAGATATAGACAAGACAATGCGAACGAAGAAGAAGAAGATCTGTTAGGGAGGCAAAGTTCCACAAGGAACATGTAAATGACTGACTGACAGTTTAATGATGAGGGAAAAAAGGGTAAGTTTGCTACTATATCAGCTGTAGACACTATTGTGAAGGAAGATGCTTGCATAAAGGAGATCGTGAAAGGAGCACTAAGCATGAAGGTGACAATAAAACAAAGAAATGTGAAGGTGCAATAAGTGAGATAGAAAAAAAATCTTTATAAGCCTGGCATATTTTTGGTTTAGAAGTTTGTAATATAGAGTATGTTGATGAGGTGAGAAGGGTGGAAAGGGAACAGGGACAAGGGGTTGTTGTATGTTTTTACATCTCACATAAGTAAAAACCGATTTATGTAAAGTGTTGTTGAATATATTAGTTTAAATCAGGGACTGTCTGTATAAGTTTAGTGTGTGTTGTAAAAAAAATAAAGTTGTCTCTCAGTGATAAAGAAAATGAAAATTATTTATGTTTGTCATGAAATTGTTTTATATACATGTGTATCCAATTAATTTTGAGACTACTTGTATCAGTTATTGTCAGAAAGCAGTCATTCATTAGAATTGTTCCATTATTTTCCAGTCTGTGGTTGTCTGCAAATATCTCTACCAGTTCTCATTCTTTCCATGGAATGATGGTACATTCAAGGATTACCCATTCTTCCCACCTCGCATCATTGGAATAGAGAAAACTGCACACTATGCAGATATGGACATTGCTTTGCTCATTGCTCTTTTCCTTCACCGTTCTATACTAAGGGTAAGCTCATTGACTCCTCCAGCTATCCTACTGCTTCTGATGTTACATTGATAAACTTACTCAAACATCACATTATCACTTCCACTATCTTACCACTATCTTGCACTGATAAACTTACTCAAACATCAAATTATCACTTCCACTATCTTTACCACTATCTTGCACTGATAAACTTACTCAAACATCACATTATCACTTCCACTATCTTACCACTATCTTGCACTGATAAACTTACTCAAACATCAAATTATCACTTCCACTATCTTAACACTATGTGCACTGATAAACTTACTCAAACATCAAACTATCACTACCATCACCAATCCAATCTAACACTGATATGCTGAAAATTTGTTATTGTTTTATTATTAGTTTTTGTTCAACATATGTGATATCTTCCAGAAATATGGTTTATGGAGGGATGCTGCAGACCTAACAGTAGACCTAGACAGTGAAGACTTGGAAAAATCCCTGTCAGAATTAATGGAAATTGTAAGCAAAAAATACATGTGGTTCCTTTGTGTTCTGTCATAGCTCTAGAAAATACATTTTAAAAATATATGAGCAAAGCAGATTTTTTGGCGCTAATTTGCAGTAAAGAAATATGGAAGGTCAGAGAACATTCAGTAACATGTATAAATTGTGATATTAATTACATAGATGCATTCAAGTCCTTCATGGCAGATCTCATGTCAATATCTTGAAGTCTTAAGTCAAGTCTGAAGTAATTGCATTCAGCTTAAAGTTGAATCTCAAGTCAGGTCTCAGATTTGTGAGTCAGAACACAGGGTGACTGCTAGCTTCCCAGTATAAGGTCAGCAGTGATTTATTAAACTACGCACAATGGGTTGTAAGTTTTGAAAGTGAAGAAAGTAAAGTAAATAAATGACGCAGTATATATGAGAGCAGATCAAAGTATAACCACAAATCAAGAGATATAAGAAAAGAGTTGTGGCTGACTCTCATACTTTATTTTTCACTTTATCGAGTATCTCCACAGTAATGTGTTCAACTTTTATTTTACACTGTAATAAAATCTGTTAGAGATATAGCATTATAGTATTATAATATTATTATTATATCTTAATTATACCATCAGCATCCATTAGGCATGATTTTAGTTTCTGAGTTTCATTTTTGTCAGTTTCTTCTCTTTGTAAGAGCAGAAGTATGTGGGCACCCATCCTTTATTTTAAAAATTGTTACACAAATCCAAACCTGAATTGTCATTCTAACCTCAGACTGTTTTTCTCTGTCTCAAAATATATGTAATAATATAGACATGACAGTGACATGGCTGATGATACCTGTCTGGTGACACCCATTTGCTTCGCATTATGTGCTGTGCAAACCTTTCTTACTTTGTCTAAACAGTTTACCAAATAATGACTAGATGTGCATAAGCAAAACTAAACAGATCATAGATTCAGATTAGACATGTCGGACAACGCATAGAGGAATGATGTTATTTAAGCATGCCCCCATTAGTGCACTGGTCTCTCTTGGCGAAGGTCGGGGGTTCATATCCATCCAGCCATGTTCCAGTAACCCAGCTGTAGAAATGGGTACCCGACTTCTGGAGTTGGGGAAGGAAAGGCAGCCAGACATGATACTGACCATATCACCCTCTAGTGTGCTGACAGGTCAAGGAAAATATGGGAACTAAAACCATGTCCCTATGTGCCCCTAAGGCAATACAGAATTACCTTTTCCTTTCCTATCTTAATAGCATATTAAAGGGGTGCATATTATCGCCTTACTTATTTAACTTGTATACTGAAAATATAATGAGGAATGTTAGAGAAGATGTAGACAAATAATATTATGATGCCATAACAATTGGAGGTTATGAAATACCAGAGATTAGGTATGCTGATGACACAGTATTACAGTCCATAGCACAAAAAGGAATGGACAAACTAATTATGTCAGTCCGTAAGAATAGTGAAGAGCAAAACCTCTATCTTAATACGAAGAAAACTAAATTGATGACAATTGACAAAACAAACAAGGCAGCTGATATATGTATCAATGAGGAAAAACTGGAAGAAGTGGAGAGTTTTTAATATCTTGGATCACTACTAACTAATAATGGAGATAGAATGAGAGAAATTAAAAGGAGGACATCTATTGCTCTTCAGAAAGTAAAACAACTAAAGAATCTGTGGAGAATCTGTATAACAGACAGACCTACAAAAATAAGATTTTTAAAGGCATGCATCTTTCCCATCGCAACATATGCCTGTGAGACCTGGACAGTTAACAAAAGAGCTGAGAAAAACATAAATGCCTTTCAATGTAAATGCTACAGAAGAGTTCTTCAAATATCATGGACACAAAAAAGAACAAATATATCCATACTACAAGAACTTAATATTGAAGAAGGCTGGCTAGTAAAGAGAATTAAACAAAGAAAACTTAAATATTTTAGACACATTAAACATCATGATAATCTAGAGAAAACCATCTTTGAAGGGTACATAATGGGAAAAAAGAAAGAGAGGAAGTTCTGCAAGGGACATGCAAATGAATGAATGAGTGATCTTAATAGCACTGTGCTGTGGTAAAGCCATCAAACCGATTTTTAAAATTTCAGATCATTAAGTCAAATACCATTCACCTTTCATCTTCAGGTCAAGTCCAAGTTGACTGATTTCTCTGTTAGTTTATATGACAGCGCAGTTGTAATCATAAGTGAGGAACACTATGGAAAAGAACAAATGTAGTAGACACACAACAACTTTAAAACAAACAGAACCAAAGTAAAATTACTTTATAGAAAATAAGATATGAAAAAAAAGGAACTAAAGTAGAAATATGAATGCTTGAAAACAAATATGGAAATTTTCTGAAGAAAGTACTTCATTTAAAAAAAATTAAAGAAAGATTTAAAAAAAAAAAAAAAGAAACATGGTAATCTTCTTCTTCTTCTTCTTCTTCGTTCACTTCTACCACCAAAAACCGCACTGTGAACCTACTGAATTCACGCCTGTGGTCCTCGTTAGGACCCATGGTCCCCTGTGTGGTCCAAAATAGACCACACAAGATCCACAAGAGGACCACAAGGGGTTCAGAGTATCACAGTGCTTTAGCCTATATTCTTGGTGGGTCTTGGAAGCGGGATTGCGTGACACCGTGGTTTTCATTGCACCAGTTTAGTCTAGGGTTGGACTTTCTCACTGGAAGACCTCGACGTGTTTAGGATATCAGTGCATCCCCGCTGGGTGAGAGGCGGTAGCCCACCCAGGCCAGAGTTGGACTTTCTCACCGGAAAACCTCGACGTGTTTTGAGATACCCATGTATCACCGCCGGGTGAGAGGTGGTTGCCCATCCAGTCCAGGGTTGGACTTTCTCACCGGAAAACCTCAGCGTGATTAGGATACGCAAACATCCCCGCCGGGTGAGAGGTGGTTTTCTATCTAGACTTCCCTGAAACATGGTAATGAATTCCTACAGAACATTTTTTAAAATGCAGAAACAGCAATGATTAGATTAGAAGAGAATATGTGAACAAGTGAGGTTAAAGAACAACTACAGAAGATGAAAGGAGAAGGAAAAAAAGAATTAGACTCAAACCTTAATCTGTTGCTACCATTTCACATTCATGAGAATATCTTTTTTTTTTCAGAACATGCTCATTTTACATTCAAAATTTTAATTGCCTCTCAAAATCAAGTATTTATTTACTTGAGATTTCCATTTGTTTCAATGATAAACCATAAACACTTTATAGAGATGCATTTGACTTACTATTATTGTCATTTCACAAAAGTCATAGATGACTAATGAAGATTTGTGTGGACTATCAAGAACCTTTGCAGACTTTTGTGAACCTATGAAGACAATTATAGACCCATACAGACTGTTACAAATGGGACAGATAGGTCCGGTATGCCTATTTAGTATATGCAAGATCTGTGTTTACTATTAAGGACAGGAGTATTCAGTAATAGAAACCTGTTTTTGACCTCCTCATCATCATCATCAGGTGCGTGCCGACTGGCATTGGCTATTATGCTTATCCAGAGTTCACGAACTTTCATGCACGCCATTAGCTCAGTTGGTGATCTCCTGTCATACCATCTTGTCAGATCCTCTGGATCTTCTTCCTTCTATTTTTCCTGTTGTTATAATATTTTCAATGCCCCCTCTTCTCATTGCATGTCCTATGAAAGTACTTGTCTCTCTCTTATTTTTTTGACAAGATTTTTTGTCATTCCAGCTCTTCTTATATTGAGCTACCAGAAGTTTATGTTTAACTGTATTTTCTAATGTCATTTGCAGAGCCAAGATGAGGAGTCTTCTGTCAGAGACTTAGAGGAGACCGTTAGTTACGAAGCAGTTCGCATCAGTTCAAAAGTACGAGATGGGTAAGCTGTGCATCCTTATATTTTAATATTCTTACATCCTTCCTGTGCCATTAAATGTCACATAGAGCTAGCATAGTAATTTGCCAAATTCTCCTGTCTTTGGCAACCTTTTAAACCTCATCAAGGGATTTTATGCCTACTAATTTGGCCTCTCTTAACAGTGTCCTCATCACACCCTGGTGATTTACCATGTTTCAGATTTTTTATTGCCAATAAAACTTCTTCAGTTGTTGGTTTGGGTTCTTCTCCTCCAATAATAAGTCACACTTATTACAGAGAGGAACAGACAGAACTACAAAAATAAGATTTTTAATGGCATGTATCTTTCCCATCACAACATATGCCTGTGAGACCAGGACACTTAACAAAACAGCTGAGAAACACATAAATGCCTTTCAGTGTAAATGCTACAGAAGAGTTCTTCAAATATCATGGACACAGAAAAGAACAAATATATCCATACTACAAGAACTTAATATTGAAGAAAGTTGGCTAGTAAGGAAGATTAAACAAAGAAAACTTATATATTTTGGACACATTAAATGCCATGATAATTTGGAGAAGACAGTCTTGGAATGGTACATAATGGGAAAAAGAAAGACAAAGATGGCTGCAGGACATCATTGATAATCTGCAAATGGATGCATCAGCAGCAGGCCATCTTGCTTACAACTGAGAGGCATGCAAGAGATCTGTTAGGGAGGCAAAGTTCCAAAAGGGACATGCAAATGACTGACTGACTGACTAACAGTGTTATTTTTAGACTTTCATGTGGTCGACCTTTTTCTTCGGCCCATTGTGTTCCACTTGATAGCTTGTTTTGGGATTCTCTGATTATTTCTTCTTTCTTCTCATCATGTGACCGATATATGTCCGTCTTCTTTTTCTGATGACCCATGAGACAGGGTGTTGTTCACTCATCTGTCCTATCTCTGCATTGTTCTTGAATTCATTCCATTTTATACAGAGTATTTTCCTTAGACATTTGTTGTCAAAAGAGTCTAATTTGTTGTTTATTTCTTTAGTTGTTTTCCAGCAGACAGAACCACAAAAATAAGATTTTTAAGGGCATGCATCTTTCACTGTTGTAGTTCCCAAGAATAGTTATGCTTGAACAGAATAATTGGAAGCAGCAGAAATGTGGTTTATTAGAAGAATGTTGCGAATCCCCTGGACAGCAAAAATAACTAATGAAGAATGTATGAGAAGATCTGGAGAGACAAAAAACCTTATCAAAAAGATAAGAGAGAGACAATGTACTTTCATAGGACATGCAATGAGAAGAGGGGGCATTGAAAATATTATAACAACAGGAAAAATAGAAGGAAGAAGATCAAGAGGAAGACCAAGAGAAATGATACTGGACAGTCTGACGGGATGGTGTGAGAGGAGATCACCAACTGAACTGATGGCCTGCATGAAGGATCGGGTACTCTGGAGAAGCATAATAGCCAATGCCATTCGGCACAGCACCTGATGATGATGATGATGATGATGCATCTTTCCCATCGCAACGTATGCCTGTGAGACCTGGACAGTTAACAAAACAGCTGAGAAACACATAAATGCCTTTCAAATGTAAATGCTACAGAAGAGTTCTCCAAATATCGTGGACACAAAAGAAGAACAAATATATCTATACTACAAGAGCTTGATATTGAAGAAGGCTGGCTATTAAAGAGGATTAAAGAGAGAAAACTTAAATATTTTGGACACATTAAACGTCATGATAATTTAGAGAAGACCGTATTGGAAGGATACATAATGGGAAAAAGAAAGAGAGGAAGACCAAAACGAAGATGGCTGCAAGACATCGTTGATGATCTGCAAATGGATGCAGCAGCGGCAGGCCATCTTGCTCACAACTGAGAGGCCTACAGGAGTGCTGTTAGGAAGGCAAAGTTCCGCAAGGGACATGCAAATGAATGTTTTCCAGCTTTCGCATGCAAAAATGAGGGTGGATATTACATTTGAATTAAATAATCTTAAGTTGGTTTTTGTGCTTACAACTTTTGAATGCCATATGTTCTCAAGATTCTTGAAGGTCAATGCTGATTTCGCAATTCTAATTCTAACTTCCTTTCTGGTGTCACCATCCTGGTCTATGCAGCTGGTGAAGTATGCATATTGGTGTACTTCTTCAACAGCTGTTCCTTCTATGTATATTTTTCGTTGTTGATTAATGAGACGTTTTATTATTTTTGTGTTTTGTCCTTGTTAATTTCAAATCTTAGACACAACAAATTGTAAGGTTCCTCCTCTCCAGTTATTGCAGTCACAAAGATTGACTTTTTTTGATATTTTAACAATGATTCCTTTTTAGCTTTTAAAATTTATACTGTTATTTCATCTTCACCTGCAGCTTTTTTGTTAGCCATTAGGTTCACGGCTGTTTCATTTTTGTTCGATGTAATTTTATCTAGGATGACATTTAGTAGTGGGACTGGTAAATCAGTTTCAAGGCTTATCAGTTTTTTTGGGTATTGTCAATTAAGTATTTCTTGGAAGTGTTTGGCCCATCTTTGCTTTTGGTCTATGCTTGATGTTAATAGGGTAGCAGTTTTGCTAAAGATTGGTCTTTCTGTGGATGTAATAGCACCCGTTAGCTTATTTTGTATGTTGTATAGTTTTGCTGTCTCCTGTTTTTGCTGCTTTCTCTGCTTTTTTCACCATATTGTCTATGTATTCTCTCTTATCTCTTCTAGCTGAACTTTTTACTTTATTGTCTAGTTCTTAGTATGTTGCTTTTGCCAAATCTTTTCCAAGATCTGTCTTTACATTCAATATGGCTTCACTTTATTTGGCAGCTTGTCTTTTGTGTATGTATTTCCATGTATTTTCTGATATCTACACCTTTCTATTTGTTTTGTTTTTTTTTGCATTCCAGTGCTTGCTTTTGCTGTTGTGATTATGACTGTGCTGTAAGAATTCCATAATTCATCTACATCTATCTCCTTTACTTCACTGAGTACTGTAAAATGATTGGTAAATTCCAGATTGCAATTACTGTCAGTATTTTCTTCCTGTAGGCTATGACTGTTTATCTTTCTGGCTTGTGATTTCTTGTGTTTTCTTCTTTTCAGTTTTAGTCTTATTTTCCCTATACACAGATTGTGGTCACTGTTGACATCTGCACCCCTGTATGCTCTTACATCTATCAGAGATGTTCTGAATTGTTTTCTAAATAAAAAAATGGACTATCTGATTTCTGGAACAACTTGAAACTAACTCCATATAATAAGTGTTTGTTCATTTGTTGTTGTTATCCAAGTATGCACCAGACATGGCTGGAGACCTTGTGTATGTTTGTCTAAAAGTTGGTACCAGCTAGAGAGACTGAGTCTAAGCTACGGAATTTCTGTGCCACTACCTTGTTTCTTTCCGGGTATTATGATCCCTCATGTCTACTGAACAGTTACAAATGACTATATTTACAAAACACCTTTTTTAGGAGGTGCTAGTAGTGCAGTCAGTTAGTACGCTGTTCTCTCATGGCTAAATGGTTGCGTGTCCTACCGGAATTCGTGTTCGAATCCCAGGTAATTCTCTTGTGATTTTTCATTCTCTCACGTCTCACTAAACTGCTTTGTCTACGATTTTTTTCTAGGTCTAATCCTACAAAACTGTGTTCTCTTACTTTACGAAAGCCTCATTGTTTCCTATTTATAAAAAAAATTGTCACTGTAGAACTTCTCCTGTAGGAGGTTGGGATCAGGCCAAGTCCTATGTATGAATGGCTTATGTAGCTGGCATTTCTGGAGGATGTTTTTTGGTGTTTGTGGCTCTTTGCCCCAGGCATTTAGGTCGGTTGAGCCAATTTTCAGATCTTGGTGTAAATAAGTGTTATTCGGCTTGGGCTGTGCATATCCGTAGGGGTACAAAAACACATCTAAGCAGTTTGGAAAAAAAAATTAGCAATATTTATCAGTATCATGAAAGTAATAATACATCAATAAATTTATGAAAGAAAGAGAGTTCTTAATCAGGTCATAGTCAAGATATAGAAGAAGGAGCACACAACTTGTGCAGGAAGTGCTTCATGAGTATGAGAAGAGCATTTTTGTCTGTGATAGGAAGTTTCAGTGTTTTAATCTGTTGGTCATGACCATGTCCTTTCAACATTGTAGGTTGGACAATGTGCGAGATTCTGTCCGAATTCAAAATGTTGAAGCTTCAGAGGTTTTGGATTTCATGTGGTATAAGTCCAGCAAGTGAGAAGCTCCAGATTTACAGTTACTGAAATGGGTGAAGGGGGCATTAGGGTTTTGTGTTGTTTGGTTGTTTGGATTGTCTGCAGAGTGATATGTGAAAAGTAACCAGCAGTAGATAGTCATGTTGGGGATGAATTGGAATTAATTTTTTAGGCCTTTACTGAGGACTAGTACTCTCATTGTTAGAAAGAAGTAGGCCACATATTAGGCATTTCAGCTTCGTTTTTTCAACCTTGGCAGTGATAATTATTTTCATTTCTTACATTGAAACTTGAATAAATTTATTACAAAAAGGAAATGTGAAAATGAAGTACAAAGTGAAACTAGCAATAGTCTTGATTTTCAAACACTAAAAAGTGTGAGAATTTATATTCCAGTATGTCTTCATTGTGATGTTAGGTTAAGCGTAAAGAAAGACATTCAGGCCTATTTTGATAATATGGCAGAACAGACAGAAGAGGCAGCTGGTAAAAACAATATGATAGCTCTGTATAAAATCACCAAGAAGTTAGCAAATAGACCATGTAGGATAGAAAAGCCCATCAAAAACAAGGAAGGTAAAGTAGTAACATCAGAAGAAGAGCAGATGCAAATATGGGTGAACACTTCAGCAGAATCCTAAATGGGCCAGCACCAACAGAAAAGAAAGGAGATGCCAGCGGCAGAGAATAATCTAAACATCAACGTAGAACCACCCAGCAAGGGCAAAATTGAACATGCTATCTCAGAGTTGAAGAGAAATAAGGCACTAGGTCCATATGGAATTGTAGCAGAAGTGCTCTTAGCAAACAAAGAAATAACAACAGAAATACTACTCTTACTGTTTAGCAGGATTTGTGAAGAAGAGAAGGACCCAGAGGACTGGAAGGAGGCCCATCTTATAAAACTCCCTAGGAAAGGAATGTAAATTGCTCTCAATACCCAGCAAGGTCTTCAGCAGGATTTTGCTGAATAGAATTAAAACATCAGTAGATAGTAAACTAAGAGAAGAGCAAGGAGGTTTCGGGCAAGGAAGATCCTGTACTGGCCACATTGCTACATTGCGAATAATAGTCAATGGAGTGGAATTCTTCAGTTACATTCATTGATTATGAGAAGGCATTTGATAGTTTAGATCGTAGAATGTTATGGAAACTATTGAAACACTATGGTATCCCAGCCAAGATAACAAAGCTTATAAAGACTGTATATGAAGGAACAACTTATAGAATTGTGCATGGAGAAACTCTCACAGAAAGTTTTAAAATGGAAACAGATGTGTGGCAGGGATGTTTGCTATCACCATCCCTATTTCTTCTAGAAATTGATTGGATCATGAAAACTGCCACACAGAGAAAAAGAAATAGGATTCAATGGACATTGTGGAACCAACTGGAAGATCTTGACTTTGCAGATGATGTGGCACTTCTAGCACACAGCCACACACAAATGCAAGAGAAACTTCAGATCTTAAATAAGAATTCAGTTAAATTGGAATATATATATATATATATATATAAAGATAATGAACAGTAATAGTGCACGCAATAGCCTCACGGTAATTGAGTGTCACTTGAGGAAGTAGAGTATTTCACATATTTAGCATAATGGATAAATATGGGGGAACGGAAAAGGATGTTAAAGCTAGAATAACCAAGGCCAGGACAGCAGTTATCCAACTTAACAAAATATGATCATCTAAGAACATCAAAACAAAAACCAAACTTAGGCTTTTCAATACAAATGTAAAGACTGTCCTGTTATATGGCTCAGAGACATGGGTTATGACCAAGACAATACAACAGAGGATACAAACATTCATGAACTACTGCTTGAGGAGGATTTTAAACATTAAATGGCAGGGTAAGATCAGGAACAAGGAGGTCTAGAAGAGGGCAGGACAAGAGCCTATGAATCTACAAATCATGTCTAGGAAGTGGAGGTGAATTGGCCACACTCTGAGGAAACCCGACAACAACATAGCAAGACAGGCACTGACATGGAATCCTCAAGGAAATAGAAAACGAGGAAGATCTAGATTTACTTGGAGAAGAAAAATTATGACAGTGCTCAGAGACAAAGGATACACATGGAAGGAAGCAGAGAATAATTCCAAGAACAGGGATGACTGGAGAGCCTTTATCCGTGGCCTATGCTCTCAAGGGAGTGAAAGGCAATGATGATGATAATGATGATGATGTCTTCATTGTACAAGTAGTGTTGAAAAATCAAACAAACTGTGAACGTGAATAAATTGAAAGCAGATGTTACAATGATGCCAACATAAAATATGGATTTATTTCAAATTTGTTTGATCGACTACCTCTACTCTTCATCATTTGCAACCAAACTGTCAAACAACCCTAAGAAGCTATCTTTACTCCAGCAACACTTGATAACCAATCACAGTGAGTTAAAGGACAAACTGCATGAGTTTTTCAAATTAAAGAGCAGAAAATGTAAGTAAAACTTCAAATTTTTACTTTGTTTCACACAGTTGTTGATGGTGTTAGAAGCATCATATGAACTAGCATTATTAGCTGCAAAAATGTTCAGCAGTGGAGTCACTCATTGTTCCAAAAGCATTTCAAATAAAAGCCAGTCCTGAGTTCTGACACTACCGTAGGTCACAGAATTGATGAAATGGCACAAGATGCTGCATGATGAGCAAACTCAGAAAACATTAAATTTGACCAATGATTTGCAGTTCAGATTGATGAATCAGTTAATGTTTTTGATGAAGTCAGTTTGCTTGTATTCATTCAGTATTTTGATATTAAGAAAGAAGCTGTTGTTGACGAAATCCTAGGATATAAATAAGTACTAGAACATACAAAAGGTAAAGGTAAAATTCCCATTTACATGCCATTAAGACATATTGGGGATACCGAGTTTGGCCCGTATTTCCATGATCTTCAGCACATGAAAGTTTGATGTGATCAGTATCACGCCTGGGCACATTTATCATCCCAGATTTCTCTGGTACCAATTTTTAGAGGATTGGTCGACCCCAGGGCCTTTTTTGGTGTATACCAGAAAAAAATCCCACTGTTGGAACTGAACTCAGTACCACTGGATTAGTAAACCGACCACCTAACCACTCAGCTAACCAGGACACCAGAACATAGAAAATAAGAAGCTATTTTTAAAAGTCTTGGCAATTTCACAAGGTTGGAATGGTGTGTTTGTGTGTCGACTGATGGAGCTGCTTCAATGACAGTCCAAAAAAGCTATTTTCTTGCAAATATTCACAAATCTGTAATCAGAGACTAACATCCCCACACTTCAAGCATTCCCTTCCAAAACCCTCTGAAGCATTTGCCTGCTGATGGAGTCAGTCACTCACTGGTTGTGGATAATGTGCACTAAACCACTTTGTTCAGAAAAACGTCCACTTCTCCCCCAATTTTATCATCCTTCTGGTGTGATTGTTATCATTCAACCTGATATCATCCTCCATACGCAGCCTATTCAAAGTGGCTCTTGCAGTCTCCTCCTTGTCTATTTTTAGGATGCCCTGAATTTATGCCAAGCCTGCCAGCTTGTTCACTCTGTCATTGCCTTTGACTCTCGCATTATCTGGGCAGTAGATCCACATCAAACTGGATAACTGAGAGCCCAGTAGAAGCTGGACTCACAGAAGAGATGTCTCTCAATTCTCCATAACATCATTTGGGAGTCTGTTACAATGACCCCATCTGAGTCGTCCTGCTCCACCAACCAGGAAATTGCTTCTGATGCACCTTGCACCTCCATTCTCATGCTGGAAGTGGTGGTTGCATAGGCTCCTGATTTACTGACAGCCAGTTTGCCACTGCATTAGACAACATAACTCCATCCATGTTTTAGACCTCATGTGAAGATCACAGGGTCATGTGGTTTGGAGTGATGCTGAATCTGTTCCTGATCCTGGGCTTTTGTTTTACCATGAGCCTAGTCTCAGCCTTCATGGCCAAGCTGGATCACGACATTCATTAGATTCTGCTTATTTAACACTTTAGTCTATTCCAGTTCTAGAGGGATTTGTTTTGGGTCACAGGCTACTGACATTGTCTCCTCTGCCTCTGCCATTCATGATCTCCCTCACCTGATGTACTCACCTTTTACTGACTTCAACTCTGGTAGAAGGGGATGGTTTGCCATGCCAGCAGTCCTGAGGTATGTCTTCCCTTGCACATACTTGTGTCTTATACTGGACATATCCAGCAAGTAGTGCACAGCTATGATCAGAGTGTCCTTGGTACACCCCAGAACCACTCTGATGGCCTTATTTTCGATTCTTTCAAGCTTGATTATCTGAGTTGTGGACAAAGTCAGTAGGCCAAGGCCATACTCATCCACCGACATCACTAAAGCCCTCACAGCAAGAAGAGTGAAATATTCATAAAATTAATCCTAAAATCTACTAGCAATACTTCATCATAAACAACAAAGATTGGTTTTCAAAATAATTTACATGAAGCATTAAACCTTTGTGTGAAAGTGCTCAAGCTAATGAAGTTCCATGCATTAAATCCCTGTTCTTTCAAAGAAATTATGTGAAGAATTGGAATCCACACAAATTCAACTTTTGTTGCATATGCAAGTGCAGTGGCTATCAATGAGGATGCATGCTAGCTCAACTTTTTTAGTTGAAAGATGAAGTAAAGTGTTTTCTATCAAATCTAACACTGGATTTGGTCACATACTTTGAGCGTGAAGGGTGGTTGTGTGAAACAGCTTATTTGGTGATATTTTCTAACAAATTCACCGATCTCAGTTTGCTACTCCAAGACTTTGATATGAATATTTTTTAAGCACATGAAAAGTTGTTTTGCTTTGGATTGCATTATGAATGGGAATGTGAGCATTTTTCTCAACTATTTTTTAATTTTATTGAGCAATATGAAGTAAGTGAAACTGACAGTGTTCTGAAAATAATCAAATTTACTTTGTAGAATCTCAGAATGGAAATTTTAAAATACTTTCAAGAGATTGGAAGGGAAGACAACAACCAAGAAATTGAAAGAGAAGACAACAACCAAGAAATTAGAAGAGAAGACAACAACCAAGAAATTGGAAAGGAAGACAACTACCAAGATTGGGTTATGAATCCTTTGTATACAACAGCCATCGATTCCACTGATGTTCCTTTAAAAGGAAACTTCTGTTTGTATCACAGCTCACAAAGAGCTTAGTGTACTTGGCATTTCACACCTCCTGCCATTGCTGTCAATATATGGGCATTTGTGTTGGTTTCTCCAAAGTGATGTCGATAAAAATAAAGCACTGTTGGATTCCAGAACCAGTGTTAATTCCCTACTTACAAAGATTTGCCCCAAAACTGAGGTGATAGCATTACAAAAACAAGCTCAAACGTCACATTAACAAGACCAAATCACATTCATTAGTGGTTGGTAATATATTTGATAGATTCATTTTGATTTACTAAAACGACTTTTACTTATAAGGGCTCTACATATAATGTGTAGTTTTGTTTTTTCAGAAATTTTTATACAATGAGAATTATGTCAATTAAAATTTATTGTTTAAATGTTCAGAAATATTAAACTTCAATGTTAAATTCCAGTATATTAAATTTTATGTAAAGTATGTCATTTATTTTAGATGCTTACCATGTGCCCATGAATTTTATTAATACATACATAAAGTGATTACTGTAAATTATCCACAGTAAACATAGGGGTGCATAGTTAAAAATAAATGATATCTGACTGTATGGGAACAAAAAAGGTTGAATGACACTGATATACATGATTATTAGGATTACAGTATTCCATCAGCATGCATTATACTAGTTTTTAGTTTCTGAGTTTCTTTGTTATCCATGATTTCTATCTTTAAGCAAAAAAGCATGTGGGTACACATTCTTTATTTTGAAAGTTGTTAGAAAAATTTTAATTCAGATTATTGATTTAAAATCTCTACCAATCATTCTGTGTCTATGAGAAGATATATGATAAAATGGACATAGAGTGACAGATCAGAGGCTGGTGAGTGATGTAAGTTCTTCAATTTGCTGGCATCTGTTTACTTCACATTATGCACCGTGAGCACTTTTCTTGCCATAGACATCATTACTCTATCTGCAGTAAACAGATTTATCAGATAATGACTAGATGCGCATGAGGCAAAACTTAACAAACCATAGATTCAAATTAGGTATGTCTGACATCACACACACACAAAGGTAAAGGCATCATTGAAGCATACATCATCTTATTAATGTCACACTGAAGAAAGTAAATGTAGCAATGGAGTTGATTGACTACAGAATATCAAGATGTAAGTCAAGTCACAGTTAAGTCTTCGTCTTACAGTCTAGTCTTTTGAATGACTTAAATTTCACTAGATCCCAAGTCAGTTACCTCAAGTAGACATCTCCGTTTTAAAGTCATTGTTTTTTCAATATTTTTACAGGTTGGCCTACATAATTGATCCCTTCGTCACATTCTTCAAGCAAGTTACCCAGTCTTCCTACAATGCCACAACAGATGTGTATGCCCCAATGTTTTTCTGTGACTTCATTTTGTTTCTTGTTCTGGTATTTGGATTCAGCTCATTTGGTCCTGCAGTAAGTACATGGACACTGCACATTGCACACACAGAAGAGACAAATATGTCTCCTTTTTTTTATCCTCTCACAGTCTGATGCCACATTAATGTTTAAAAAAATTATCAGCACAAGAAATTTAGATCACAGTAATATCAAAGAGAAGATAGCTCTATTATATACAACTAGATGACACGTTTTCTACAGCTATATAGCAGTGTATGAGTGAAGACGACAATTATATAGATGGCTAACGAATGTTACCAAGACAGATTCTCTTATCTTCAAATAGTACTTCCAGCAAACAAGCTGTTGTGACAAACAAGACAACAAAGTAAAGATCATGGTGGTGGAGCTTCCTCAAGAAGCCATTCATTTACTTGTATAGCTGTAGGTTAGATCAGTTGTCTGTATATTATGTTAGACCTGACATGTACAGAATGGCTGTCCACAAAATCATTTTTTTGGTTTCATTTTAGGATACAACTGGAGATGAAAATGTGACCAGCTACATCCAGGACAGCAAAATTCCTATCCCGTTCCTCATCATGCTCATCACGCAGTTTATCTTCATCATCATTGACCGAGCTATTTTTCTGAGAAAATTTGTCCTGGGCAAGTTTATTTTCCAGATACTGCTGGTGATTCTCATTCATGTCTGGATGTTTTTTGTCCTACCTGCCACCACAAAAAGGTGAGTAGCTGTATTTTCATGGTGAACTATTGTGGTTGCTTTTATAAGATCAGAGTATCTATTTTTCTTTATTTCTCTGCAGGAGTTTCTTTACCAATGTTGCATCTCAGTTATGGTACTTTATCAAGTGCATTTACTTTGGCCTCTCAGCCCATCAGATCCGATGTGGCTACCCAAACCGTATCCTTGGCAACTGCCTTACCAAGAATTACGGTTACACCAATCTGATTTTGTTCAAAGGGTAAGTATTTTTTAGTTACATATTCATCTCCAGGTGTCACATGACTGTTTTATGCAGTCATGTTGCAATTAATAGTTTTAATGTAATATTTTAATAATTAAATATTGAGATGATCATAAGTAATATAACACTGGCCAACACACATTTTGGCGCCTCAAATGTTAGGCCTGTTTCTGGGTATATTTGAACTGCTGATTCTAAAAATGGCACAAGTTTTCCCCTATCAGCTCTAGTTTTTTGAGATACAGAACATATCCCATATACCACGCTTCACTCTGCTAGCCCATAATAAATCAGGATATTTTAGTGTAGTGTTTAATATCTTTTAAGCATGAAGGAAACATATTAAAAGAAAAGTGTACTATATGAAAATCTACCTATTTCATACCAAAAGCACAAGTTAATGATGCAAACTTTCCACTCATTCAACACACAAGAAGCTCTTTTTGTAAGACTTCCGAGAGTGGGGTCTGCCAGGACAATCCCGCAATAGATTCCAACAATAGTCTGTCATCATGTGTGCATCCCATCTTCCTTGGTATCTGGCTTCCATTGTTTTTATGTCTTTGTGAAATCCTTCAACTTACTCTTCACGTAAGACACCAAGGTTCTTTGGAAAACGATCTAAGTGGCTGCAGATAATGGATTTTAACTCTCATATTACAGCCAAGCCTGTTGAAATGAAAGAGCATATCCTCTACTAATTGTGTGAAGTTGTCTGCATTCTTGTTGCTAAAAAAGCTTTTCACAAAAAGAACAAATGAAGACCAGGTACATGATTTGATTTCATTCACTGATCTATGAAATGTGGGTCATTTATAAGTTGTCTGATCTGTGGACCATCAGAAATTCCTGCCTTCAGTTTTCCCATGTCCGGATATCTTATGCGCTATTTATTCAATGCACAAACCATCTTTATTCAAAGCCTTTACACATTGTTTCATCAGACCTAGCTTTATATGTAGTGGTGACAGTATGATTCTGTCTTGTGCTACTAAAGGTTCATTGATTACATTTTGTCCTCCAACCACCATATATTCCTTTGGAGGTCAATCTTTTCTTGCCCAATGTTCATGTTTGGCTCTACTATCTAACAGCATAAAAACTGACAAAACAAGACAAGAAGACAAGAGAAAACTTTGTGTAGCCACTTTGTTGACCAAGAAGAAAATTAACCATCTTCAAGTCTACTCAAATCACCCATTGATGTTCTTGGTAATATATCTTTTCCACGACTAAAGAGATGACCTTGTGCTCTTCTTTCATCATGGTGGAATGACCACTTGGAATAGAACCATATTTGTTGCCGTTTTTTAAAAGAACACATTTCAAACTATGTTTTGAACTGTTGATGAAAAGACGCCATTCACTTGGACTATATTCTGAAAGACTACTTTTCTTCACAAGGTTTTCAATGTCACAGCAGAATACTAAGTTGTCTTCGGTAAAGAATGGCAGCAAATCCTTTTCTCTCCTTCAACAAAATATAATTTTTGTTCCAGGCTGAAGTACATTCTTTTCCTTTAGTCTGGAGGCAAGCAATTCAGAAGACTCCTTGGAAAGATTTAAGTCCCTGATCAGATCACACAGTTCATTCTGATCAAAAGGATCACTATGTGTTTGGAATTCACTGTCACTGCCCCTACTTTCTTTACCTTGTGTGATATCTGACATGCAAGACTCATCCTCTGAGAGCTGTGGTAGTTCAAGGAAAGGTGGAACAGGTACAAGATTCGATTGCAGAGCAGGTCTCCCAGCTGAAGGCAGATCAGGGTAAGACCCCTTGTCACGATTATTTTGATTGATGCCTATGATATTAACAATACAAAAATAATAGTCATCAAAGTGATTTTTCAGCTCCACTCCAAATTTCAGGCAGCTTCTCTTTCCATTTGTCCACTGACACAAATGCTCTGTACAGGTTTAGCATACAGTATGAGGAACCCATGGCTTATCTTGATCCCCAAGCTTGACACCAAAATAACTACATATGCTCTTTTTTTACAAACTCAGAAATGTTTCCTACTTGCTTTCAATGTGTACTCCCCACAATATAGCAAAATACATCTGGATGATTCAAGCAGCTCCATCTTGAAATAGCCATAACCTCTGTGGTGTTCAGTTTACAAAAATTAAATGATATGAGTGAAATATACACACACCTCCTATACGACCATAACTGTTATACAGTGCAACTGCTTTAAACAGATTAGATTGAGAAACCTTAAAAATACAAATTTATGTAATCTACAAAAACCATTATTTACCATCTTAATTTTGTGCACATAATTATGTAATAAAATAGAACAAAAGTGATTTTGTCATTTGAGCTATACATTTTTCTGCCAGTGTGCATTATAGGAAAGGAAGTAGACAAATGTAGGTAAATTTAAATTTCCCATTCAAATAACACAGCTTGTTATGACATCCCAGTTCTGCAGACGAGATTTGTTAAAGAGCAGACTAAACTTTTTATAAAAGTTCAGCCATATCTAAGAAACTAGAACTGATGCAGTCTATCCAATGCAATTTTCTGAATCAGTGCCCCAAAAAAACCCAGGAACAGGCCTAAAAACCAACGCACCAAAAAGATTTTTTTTTTTTTGTTGGGCTGTGTAATCATTAGACTTTTTTTAAAACAAATGCCTAAGGAAAATGCTCGGTGTAAAGTGGAACGAATTCAAAAACAATGCAGAGTTAAGACATATGAGCAAACAACATGTCTCATGGGTGATCAGAAAAAGAAGATGGACATATGTAGGCCATGTGATGAGAAGAAACAATCAGAGAATACCAAAACAAGCTATCAAGTGGAGCACAATAGGCTGAAGAAAAAGAGGTTGACCACATGAAACTCTAAAGAGGACATTGTTAAGAGAAGCCAGTTTAGTAAGCATAACATCCCTTGATGAAGTCGAAAGACTCGCTGAAAACAGGAAAACTTGGCAAAGAACTATGTGAGGCTATGTGATGTTAACAGCACATGAAGGATGTGTAATCATTGACCAAGACAGAAGATTTACTCAAAATTATCAGGAGATCCTTGACAGGAAAAAAACAATCTTCTTTTTTTATTATTATCTTTCAGAAGATCTTTTATCATGCTTTCACTTAGACATGAGGTGTAGAAAATGTTATCAGTTTTTTCCAGCTAGAAGATTTTTGCAAATGCCCATAGTCATCTTCTGTGAAGTTGAAGGTAGTCTCACTAGCATGTCACCCTCAAATTTCAATATCATTTTCCTTAACACATGTATGGCAAGTAAATATCTTTGCATTAGTTGACTGAACTTGACCATAGTAGCAAGTCTCCAAACCTCTGCCTCATTTCACTTGCACTCAACAAAATGGTTTTTTTTTTTTTTTTTACATGAAGGAATGAAGACACAGAATCAAATATGGCAGTATTTCTATACTGCACTTGTCAGTGTAGAAGTTCTACTATTAAAGGGAAATAATCAAAGATAAAACTAGTACTTAGTCTGTAATTTTTAAAGCCCTTACTTAATTATGACATAGATAGTTCAAGGTTATGTTGTTTAAGGTTTGTAAATCTCGCTGATAGTTGAGAAAAATTGGAAGTGTCAAAAAGTTGAATGTCTGGGTCAACATGACCAGACGAAAGGAGTAACAGAAAATTTAATAGTTGGAATGTTTTGTTTTTTTTTACTCAGGGTCAGTTTTGACATGTTAACTTCACAAGAATTATTAATATATTTGGTGAGGCATCTGTCTAGCTAGTTATACTTAGTCAATCAATAAAGTGCCGTACCACGTGGCGTAGTAGATCATTTCTCTCCACAATTCCCTGTCTTTAGACTTGTTTATGAGATCCGGCGGTGACTTTCTTCCTAGCCACACTGCCTCCAGTATCTTCTCTCTCTGTCTTCCTCTGTGCCTTCTTCCCTCAATTTTTTTTCCATTTGCCACAGTGTGTTCCAATTTTCCTCTTCTCAGAAAATGTCCTACAAACCTTGTCTGCCACTGATCTTTGCTGTAATTTGCCTTTTAACTCCAGCCTCTCTTAAGACTTCTTCATTGGTTTTCTTAGCTGTCCATGGTACCTTTAACATCCTTCTTATGAACCACATTTCAATGGCCTCCATTTCTTGCTGTACTCTCTTATTCATGGACCATGCTTCACATCCATAAACCAAAATTGGCTTGATGTAACATTTAAGTACTCAGAATCTTGTTTCCATTGATATAAATCTGTTGCACAAGATGTTTCTCATTTTCTGGAATGCTGACTTAGCTGAGCACGTCTTCTTTTTATTTCATTGTGACATTTCCCATCATCATCAAGTGCCGTGCTGACTGGCGTTGGCTATTATGCTTCTCCAGAGTGCACGATCCTTCATGCAGGCCATCAGCTCAGTTGGTGATCTCCTCTCACACCATCCCGTCAGACTGTCCAGTATCTTTTCTCTTGGTCTTCCTCCTGATCTTCTTCCTTCTATTTTTCCTGTTGTTATAATATTTTCAGTGCCCCCTCTTCTCATTGCCTGTCCTATGAAAGTACACTGTCTCTCTCTTACCTTTTTGACAAGGTTTTTTTGTCTCTCCAGCTCTTCTCATACATTCTTCATTAGTTATTTTTGCTGTCCAGGGGATTCGCAACATTCTTCTAATAAACCACATTTCTGCTGCTTCCAATGATTTTTGTGCAGACTTGCCTATTGTCCATGATTCACTTCCATATAACAAGATAGGTTCAATATAGAATTTTAGGACTTGTTTTCTAACATTCATTGATAAGGATGTGTTGGACAATATGTTTCTCATTCTCTGAAATGCAGTCTTTGCTTGGCCTATTCTGTTCCTAATTTCTGTTCTGCATTTCCCATCTGAAGTTATTACTGCTCCAAGGTATTTAAATTTCTGCACCTGCTTTAGAATAGTTCCATTTAATTTTATACTGCATGCTGGTGGATTCTGTTTCTTAGATATAACCATAGTCTCTGTCTTTTTGATGTTCAAAGTAAGGCCTTTCTGTTCACTTTCTTTGGCGACTTTATCCAAGAGATTTTGCAGGTCTCATTGGTTCTCACCTATCAGAACTGTGTCATCAGCATACCGAAGGTTGTTAATATTGTATCCTCCAATTTTTATGCCTGGTTCTGTGATGATCATTCTTAGAATATTCTCGCTGTACAGAGAAAAAAGGTCTGGAGATAGTACACATCCTTGTCGCACCCCTTGCTTTATTGGTTGATATTTTCCAGTTCTGTTTTCAACTCAAACTGCTGCTTCTTGCTGCCAGTATAGATTTTTTATGATCCTCAGGTCTTTGCCGTCTATATTGATGTGCCATCGATGGTAACGCTACATTTTGGTGTTATTCTTTTCTTTGAGATAACCATCACTTCAGTCTTCTTTTTATTCAGGCTGAGACCTTTACTTTTACTTTCATGAACCACGATGTCCAGAAGAGCCTGTGGCTCCCCTTCACTTTTTGCAATCAGAACTGTGTCGTCTGCATATCTTAAGTTGTTAAGGTTGTACCTGGCAACTGATATTCCTGGCAAGCTCTCTATATTTTTCCATTATGTTTTCGCTGTACAAGGAGAAGAGGTCAGGAGATAGAACACATCCTTATGTCTTGGAATGCTCCTGTTTGGTTCTCAACCTTCACTGCTGCTGATTGCTGACAGTATATGTTTTTGATAAGTTTCAGATCTTTCCCATCTATATTGATGTCTTCTTGTATTTAGTAACAAAGTTAAATTTGGAAATATTTGACACCTTATTACTGAAGGTTAGTAAACAGACAATTTCACTAGGGTCAGACATCTCATGAACTTTTAGAGAAAGTTCAAGGTGAAATTGTAGAGAATATTTAAGATTGAGCAACTTTTTTTAGGTTTGGGGGGATTTTGTGTAGAATGTTTTGCAGAATGGTCATTTTTCCCAGTGGAGTAGTTGAAAGCCAGTTTTAGTAATGTAATAGTTTTACCTCAGCATATTGTCCTTTAGGACAATGTTCCTTTCCTTGTACTGATATGTAGATGTTAGGAGTGTTGCCCTTGTCAGGACAGATCTGTGTGTTCAGGAGGTGTGTTGGAAGTTCACTGTATTGTAAGTAATTGTTTTTACTTGCTTATTGTTGTCTTTACTTCCCCATGGCACTGACTACGCGCCCGGGAAGCTCTTGTATTGTTTGTTAAATCACCTTGCCATGCTGGCAGTTCGTTTTCCTTCCTCATCTCCATCTTCCACCATTCATTTTTTCATTCAATAAATGTTTCATCTGTATCTTGGAACTTAGTCTAATAATTACCTACATGGAGTTCTTATCTGTTAGTCCTGTTGAGTGAGTGGGAGTCCTGGTATAAGTTTTCATTACGTGACATCGTTTTTTTTTTTTTTTTGTGGCAGTTGTGAGCCTGGCACTGTTGTTGTGTCACTTGGGGTATACCATAGTGACAAGATTGCCTTTTTGGTAAAGTAGTGTTATCAACTCTTACAGGCAACAACAACTTGTAAGTCTTCCTAATACAATTAAAGTCCACAAAAAGTCAATATCTCTGACTCTTTGTGTACTGCCACAGAGGCAAACGCCTTTAGTTGATGCCATGTTGGCACAATTAGTAATATATCATCTGTGAATGAATACTTTTACATAAATAACACTCAGAAATTGCTCAGTTTGATGAGAAGAATTAATATCTAGACCCAACAGAACACATGTGTAAAATCATGAATTTGTGTGCCTAAACTTTCACTTAGAGTTACCACCCACATAAATTCATATACAGCAAGTATCATCTCCACTTTAGGTTCACAGAAATGCCATCAGTGGCTCCTAATTCTCCATGTTTATTTTAATGATATATTTAATGTAACATCTTTGAATATAAGGAAGTGAAGGGTTGCCTTATGTTTTCATTTGACTGTTAGATTTTTGGCCATTCCTTTCTTGCTTGAGTTACGTGCGCTTATGGACTGGATCTGGACTGATTCAGCTCTGGCAATTGGCAACTGGTTACAGATGGAGGATATTTATGCAAATATTTTTGTTCTGAAATGTTGGCGAGAGATTGAAAAGGTGAGATGCTTTTTCCTTTATTTCAACATGAAGATAAGATCTCCCCAGATGTTGTTTGGTTATTTGTTTAGCACAGTAATACCACATACTCAACATTTTCCCCCAGTTTTTCTTACAAGAAGAATACAAAAGAGCTTTGTCTCAGTTTTTCATGTTCTTATTTGGTGCATTGTTCTTGTATGTGGTCTTTGGCAAAGATATATGCTGAAATACTGGATTGTTGTTTGTTCTTCATTTATACACACTCACCTTATTTTCTATCACTTTCATTTCTGTTCACTTTGTGTCTACCTTTATTACTAGAACCAGTTTTAATGCAGTTGTAATTTCTCCATTTTTTTATGTAGTTGTTTGAAGCTTTGTTGTGGTCAGCCAAGTCAGTCATTGTTAAATTTCATTAAGGCAGTCATTTTTTTCTTTACTACTTCAATTCTATAATATAGATTGTTTTGGAATCCTGACATAAGTTAGTAACAGTTTCACATTCAACAGTATCTCTTTTATACTGTGAATACACCATTTTTGCTTCTCTGTATCCATAAGGAATACAGAATTGAGGCAATCCAACAGTATAATCTTATAATACCCTGAAGACATGGAAGTGAACTTTTCAGCCAGAGGCCAAAGTAGGGGAGACAAAATAAGGAAAGCATAATATGCTCAAACAGTTCTGTCTCTGTCTAATGTGCATTTATGTTGAGATTCATGATTTATTTTCCTTTCACTGCCTAAAATCTGTAGATTTGTTTGCTGAATGAATTTAACAGTCTTCAGCAGTTCTTGTGAAGCTCTGAGAACTATTTAGTCACAAAACTGAGTGTTTGATAATGTGTCATGGCATACATAAAATTTGGTAAAATATGTCATGGAACACACAGTCTTGGGGAATATTTAAATTTTCAATTCTCATTGTTGTGAAGTCAACCTGAAACTGTTACCTCATTATTCTGTTTAATAAGTAATAATGATTCAGTCTTATATGGTTTCCACTGTGTTTTTATGAAATTTTACTTCTGACATTAAATGAAGAGTCATTTTTTGTTGTTTGACGCAATTCTTTGAGTACACTGTTAGATATCCTATTTTCTGGTATACTACAATAGGATGGATTCCAGTGAAGCAGTAAAAGAGAATATGGAGAAATCGTTATAAAGGAATAGATTTCTTGTTCTGTCTTGCTGGAACTGTGAGTAGGATGTTCTTTGCGGTGAAGGTTTTGAAGCATAAGTCTCATATTAAATGTGAAGTGAGCTGTTTTTGCTGACCTGAAGTGTAACTCAAAAGTGAGAGAAGGTCAACATTTCTTTAGTAGACTTCACTACTATGGTGACCAGCTGAACCTGTTTCTAGGGGCAGCAGCAGAGAGATGTCACACAGATGACACAAGCCGCCTAGCGCTTGATAACTGCTACATTCAGGAATGTGGGACTCTGGAACCACATGGTTTGAACTCATTATTCACCTACACCTAACATTCTCCTCTTTCACAATCATAATCCCTCTCCACTAAGTTCCAATCCCTTCTCACTTGTTACACATAGCTTAGAACCTCTTCACAGCATCACATTACAACCCCTCTACCCCAGCTATAAACACATATTTCACCTTCTCCCAGCTAGATTACAATTATATCACTTTCTCTCCCACCCATGGTTTCCCCACCCATCACCCCCAGTTATGACCCACCTATCACAAATCCCAAGTCTCCATTTTAAAACTCTCTACACTCCACCATGTGCATTTGTGACACACAGCATCAGACAAGCCATAACTTCTTACAAGTTACAGCTAAGTGATACATTCATTTTATTTAATTTTATTATTTTTTAAAAATTCATGTGAATTTATATTTTATCTCCTCTCTCTATTTCTTCATCCTGTATGTTTTTGTATGATTAAGGCTCATGCCAAAACGTCACAACTGTGTACTCGTTAAGTAATAAAGCTGCTCCTACTTTTTTTCCTAGTTTACACATTTTGGTATTACAGCTTTACTGCAGTGGCTTCATGTATAGTTATATACTCATACACTAATAATTGTGTAGAGATGAGACAGGGTCTTGCTCAGCTATGGTTCACCAATCTTTATACATCTTCTTCACCTACAAGAGAACAGAGTGATGAAAATAATATGGGAAGAACTGGATAAAACAAAACATATGGTGAGAATAATAATTTCATGTCTTGCTTGAAAATTCTTCATTTTCAGAGACTTTTAGGTTTCTTAGCCATATCTGCACATAGTACAAAAGTGTTGTCTTCAAACTGAATAAAGCAGAGTCCCGGCCACTACAAAATTAGTGACACGCTACTACTAAAATAGAATTTCTTCTAAACAGGGAGTCATTCTTCCTGTGTGATGTGACTTGTTTATATTACTGAGCAATAAACTTGTTTGTACATATACTGTTATGTACCATGACTATTATATTCAGACAATGAGCATTAAGCCCAGAGACTCAACAGACGTTACAATGATATACACTCTGTAACAGGACAACCCAGGTAACACTGACTCCACTACTCATCAATACACGACATGACCAGTTACATGTAAATCAACAACTCTACACCACAGTTAACACTTAACATGAATCCAGTAATCACAGGATTCATCAGACACAATTCAAACAATGTTTAATAATGAAAACCCATTTGTTGGATGTATGTTGCACTGATGTGAAGTGTAAACTTGATGGAAACAATTACAATGAGAATAGAAAAATGGTCTGGGCGATTAACATCGCCATGGGACCCTCAAACTAACATGCAACATCAAAAACATACCAACCTCATATATACCGAAAAAAACTCCATACTCAACCTTCCAACCTAGAATCACATTTTTATCCTAAAAAGGACAGTCAGCTACAAAACAAACATCCTAACCCTAACAAACCCTAACAAACATCCTTTCCAGAGAAAACTCACATACAACCTGTCTCTATAACATTCAGACGACAAACTCCCTCTCAACTCGTTCACACCTCCCGCCTAACCTAAATCACGTGACTCAGTTGTGCCACGGAAACACGTGATACTAACATCATGCTTGACATAAACAGAATGAGTTGTGGTCTATTTGACCACAACAACAGGGTTTCTCACAACAATCTGTTACACTGAAATATGCATTTCAAAAATATTTTTAAAAAATGTTTCCATTTCATGCTAAACTCTTTATGTGATTTCCAGTCAGATGCTGTTATATTCTTCCAGTCTGATACTAATATGTTCTTCCAGTCTGATGCTTGAAGATGAAATCATAAATGAATCATAAAAAAACACATGAAGAAAGGAAAAGCGACTGGGCCTGATAATATAACAATAGAAGAAATAGAGGTGCTAGAGGAGATAGGAATAAAAACAATAACCAAGTTACTGAATGACATTTACAACAGTGGTTACATGCCCTGTGACTTGCTTAAATCCACATTTATAGCACTACCAAAGAAACCAGGTGCAAAGGAATGTGATGACCACCGGACTATCAGCCTCTCATGTCACATAACGAAGCTACTTCTGAGAATCATTATGAGAAGAACAAGGAAAAAGATAAAAATGGAAATAGTAGATGAACAGTTTGGATTTGTTGAAGGAAAGGGAACACACAATGCCATTTATGCTTTATGAACACTAACAGAAAGAGCTTTAGAAGTACAGAAAGATCTCTACTTATGCTTCATTGATTACACCAAGGCATTCGACAAGGTGAAACATAATGAAATTATTAAAATGCTTGAAGACATCAGTATAGACGGCAAAGACCTGAGGATTGTAAAACATCTATACTGGCAGCAAGAAGCAGTAATTCGAATTCAAAATAGAACTGGAAAATATCAACCTATAAAACAAGGGGTGCGACAAGGATGTGTACTATCTCCAGACCGTTTTTCTCTGTACAGCGAGAATATTCTAAGAACGATCAACACAGAACCAGGCATAAAAATTGGAGGATACAATATTAACAACCTTCGGTATGCTGACAACACAGTACTGATAGGTGAGAACCAACAAGACCTACAAAATCTCTTGGATAAAGTCGCCAAAGAAAGTGAACAGAAAGGCCTTACTTTGAACATCAAAAAGACAGATATTTTGGTTATATCTAAGAAACAGAATCCACTAGTGTGCAGTATAAAATTAAACGGAACTATTCTAAAGCATGTGCAGAAATTCAAATACATTGGAGCAGTAATAATTTCAGATGGGAAATGAAGAACAGAAATTAGGAACAGAATAGGCCAAGCAAAGACTGCATTTCAGAGAATGAGAAACATATTGTCCAACACATCCTTATCAATGAATGTTAGAAAACCGAGTCCTAAAATGCTATATTGAACCTATCTTGTTATATGGAAGTGAATCATGGACAATAGGCAAATCTGCACAAAAATCATTGGAAGCACCAGAAATGTGGTTTATTAGAAGAATGTTGCGAATCCCCTGGACAGCAAAAATAACTAATGAAGAATGTATGAGAAGAGCTGGAGAGACAAAAAAATAAGAAAGAGACAATGTACTTTCATAGGACATGCAATGAGAAGATGGGACATTGAAAATATTATAACAACAAGAAAAATAGAAGGAAGAAGATCAAGAGGAAGACCAAGAGAAATAATACTGGACAGTCTGAAGGGATGGTATGAGAGGAGATCACCAACTGAGCTGATGGCCTGCATGAAGGATCATGTACTCTGAAGAAGCATAATAGCCAACGCCAGTCGGCACGGCACCTGATGATGATGATGATGATGAGTCTGGTGCTAAACTATTTATATTTATCCAGTCTGAAACTAAACTATTTATATTTGTCCAGTCTGATGCTAAACTATTTATATTCTTCCAGTCAAATTCTAATATATTCTTCCATTCTGATGCTAATATGTTATTCCAGTCTGATGCTAAACTATTTATATTCTTCCAGTCTGATGCTAAACTATTTATATTCTTCCAGTCAAATTCTAATATAATCATCCATTCTGATGCTGATATGTTCTTCCAGTCTGATGCTAAACTATTTATATTCTTCCAGTCTGATGCTAAACTATTTATATTCTTCCAGTCTTATGCTAAACTATTTGATGCTAAACTATTTACATTCTTCCAGTCTGATGCTAAACTATTTATATTCTTCCAGTCTGATGCTAAACTATTTATATTCTTCCAGTCTGATCCTAAACTATTTATATTCTTCTAGTCTGATGCTAATATGTTATTCCAGTCTGATGCTAAACTATTTATATTCTTCCAGTCTGATGCTAATATGTTCTTCCAGTCTGATGCTAAACTATTTATATTCTTCCAGTCTGATGCTAATATATTCTTCCAATCTGATGCTAATATGTTCTTCCAGTCTGATGCTAATATATTCTTCCAGTCTGATGCTAATATATTCTTCCAATCTGATGCTAGTATGTTCTTCCAGTCTGATGCTAAACTATTTATATTCTTCCAGTCTGATGCTAATATATTCTTCCAATCTGATGCTAATATGTTCTTCCAGTCTGATGCTAAACTATTTATATTCTTCCAGTCTGATGCTAATATATTCTTCCAGTCTGATGCTAATATATTCTTCCAGTCTGATGCTAATATATTCTTCCAATCTGATGCTAATATGTTCTTCCAGTCTGATGCTAAACTATTTATATTCTTCCAATCTGATGCTAATATATTCTTCCAATCTGATGCTAATATGTTCTTCCATTCTGATGCTAAACTATTTATATTCTTCCATTCTGATGCTAAACTATTTATATTCTTCCAGTCTGATGCTAATATATTCTTCCAGTCTGATGCTAATATATTCTTCCAGTCTGATGCTAATATATTCTTCCAGTCTGATGCTAATATGTTCTTCCAGTCTGATGCTAAACTATTTATATTCTTCCAGTCTGATGCTAATATATTCTTCCAATCTGATGCTAATATGTTCTTCCAGTCTGATGCTAAACTATTTATATTCTTCCAGTCTGATGCTAATATATTCTTCCAGTCTGATGCTAATATATTCTTCCAGTCTGATGCTAATATGTTCTTCCAGTCTGATGCTAAACTATTTATATTCTTCCAGTCTGATGCTAATATATTCTTCCAATCTGATGCTAATATGTTCTTCCAGTCTGATGCTAATATTCTTCCAGTCTGATGCTAATATATTCTTCCAATCTGATGCTAGTATGTTCTTCCAGTCTGATGCTAAACTATTTATATTCTTCCAGTCTGATGCTAATATATTCTTCCAATCTGATGCTAATATGTTCTTCCAGTCTGATGCTAAACTATTTATATTCTTCCAGTCTGATGCTAATATATTCTTCCAGTCTGATGCTAATATATTCTTCCAGTCTGATGCTAATATATTCTTCCAATCTGATGCTAATATGTTCTTCCAGTCTGATGCTAAACTATTTATATTCTTCCAATCTGATGCTAATATATTCTTCCAATCTGATGCTAATATGTTCTTCCATTCTGATGCTAAACTATTTATATTCTTCCATTCTGATGCTAAACTATTTATATTCTTCCAGTCTGATGCTAATATATTCTTCCAGTCTGATGCTAATATATTCTTCCAGTCTGATGCTAATATATTCTTCCAGTCTGATGCTAATATGTTCTTCCAGTCTGATGCTAAACTATTTATATTCTTCCAGTCTGATGCTAATATATTCTTCCAATCTGATGCTAATATGTTCTTCCAGTCTGATGCTAAACTATTTATATTCTTCCAGTCTGATGCTAATATATTCTTCCAGTCTGATGCTAATATATTCTTCCAATCTGATGCTAATATGTTCTTCCAGTCTGATGCTGAACTATTTATATTCTTCCAGTCTGATGCTAAATTATTTATATTCTTCCAGTATGATGCTAAACTATTTATGTTCTTCCAGTCTGATGCAAAACCCAGAGGTGTCAACAAGAGTCCATTAATCAAGTACATTGCAGGAGGGGCTCTTCTTATTGGAATTATTTTAATCATTTGGTTTCCACTGGTTTTCTTCTCATTGTTCAATGCTGTGTTGACCCCTAACCCTCCGTATGAAGCAACAATCACTGTAGGCGTTGGTGGCTATCAGCCATTGTTCACATCAACAGCACTTGGAGACCGCATTTGCTCTCCTACTGAAGCAGAATTTAGCCATCTGAAAGCATATTTTGCTAAAGACAAGGTAAAGATTTCTTTGGTAGTTTACTAATGAGAAAAAAAAAAGTGTAACTGTAATGTTCATCATCATTTCTCATTGGTTGTTTTATCTTCACTAGCAGCCACAGCCTGACATAAATGTTTGCTGTTACATATTGTACAAAGTAGTTAGACAGAGGTGTATGGTGCTGTTTTATGAACACAGGTAGAGAAAAAAATTGGGTTCATTAGTTAACTAATGTGGTATTATTGTCCAGAGCATGCAAGTATATATGCAGTGAAGTGGCAGATAGGCTTCCTAGACAGGCTAAAATAAATGGCAGGCTGAAAATAGACAAGAGTGACATTGCTAAAGCTATATTGGAAAGAGTTCAGGAAAATGAAGAGTGGGAATAGAAGAACAATGTAACCGTGAAGAGATTACTGAGAGCTAGAACAAATTAGGGGTGCAGGCAGGAAATCTAAACTTTGTGGCAGAAAATGCTTCATAAACAACCAACACTTGACAGGAACTATTAGCAAACATACTCTTGGATGGATGTAGTGAAGCATATATGGGGCTGTCCTGAATGCCGTGATGCTGGAATCTGAATTTTTAATCTTTGAACTTTGAATTTTAGATAGAGAAGAAAAAAACTCCACTATACACCTCCATCTAACTCTTCTAGTACCAGTTCTACAGCAGTTATCATCACAGTTATCTGTATATTGTACGAAACAGTCTTGTAAAGTTATTTTTTATCCCTCTTGACATGCTATGTTATAAACACAGATATACTAAAAAAAATGAACTGGTATGAGATGATTGTCCAAAATAAAATGCATTGCAAAAGTGTTATGTGACAAACCATATTCATAAGGATAGAGCATTCTTCAGTAGATCACTCAGATTTTGTATGTCTTATTTTCAGAGAGCCTACACCTTTCTTAGTGGTTATGAAGCAAGTGATATATCGTTGATCACATTTGATGGCAAGTCACTCTCTATATGGGGAATAAGTCCAGTCAGTCAGGCAGCACTGACAGAGGACCTTAGGAGTCCTTCTGGTGGGAGACTGATGTTTAGTGTAGAGCTCAAGTTCTTAAGGTGAGTTGTTAGTGGTCAGCTCACTTGTCTTTAGACATTAATATATATCGAAAGTCCTGTGAAATATCACAAAATTAATGCAGCTACTTTGTCTTATTTTCTCAAAATCTTTTTAAAGACTGATGACTGTTGTGTGTCTACAGAGAATAATGAAGTTCTTTTCCTATTAGAACATAGTGGAAGTTAGTTGAAAGACAGCGTAAAATTTTGTTACATCAGAGACATTTAACAGTTGTTCTGAAAATATAAGGAGATTGGCTTTATTCAACACTTCCTCAGTCAAAATTTATTCAACACTTCCTCAGTCAGAATTTATTCAACACTTCCTCAGTCAAAATTTATTCAACACTTCCTCAGTCAAAATTTATTCAACACTTCCTCAGTCATAATTTATTCAACACTTCCTCAGTCAGAATTTATTCAACACTTCCTCAGCCAAAATTTATTCAACATTTAGGCTTTTTTACAACATGACACCCACCACACAGAGAACAGCACACAGAACCAAACAGACTGTACCATGTCAACTGTGCAACAACAACATACAAGAAACAGAAGAGCACATATTTTACACATGCAGCGCAATCACACCCAGTATAGCAACACTACAGAAAACACTAGAAACACACACAGCACAAAAGATAGACATATATAAAGCAATTATGTTAAATATTATCCCTGCGACTCAGTTGGACACACACACCAAGTTACTGGCCCTGCTCGCAGAGTTCAGGCACTTGGTGTGGACGTGCAGGAACAAAGCTAGATTTAAGTTCGGCACATTTAGTCCCAACATTTTCAGGGATCTGTTTCGACAAATGGAAATGAAAATCATGACGTGCTGTAAACTGACATGAAATAAAAGTTTGACAGTAGCGAGCGCATGGGGGGGGGGGAGTGAACTGCAAATGCTCGGATGAATAATACTGATTTATATCCAAAAGATTCACTGCTCCATTGTTACTGTCACAGCCTTACACTCCTTGTGAATTTCTTATGAATATTTTTACAATGTTACACCTGTTTCTTCAACAAATGTTATTAGATGGGATTAGCCTTGAAGCAACAATCTGACCAGACAGTGACTGCCAGACAGGATTAACTTTTGACGTGACAAACTGACAAGCAGACATCTCTACCCTCGAGGGGGTTTAAGATAACATGTAAGCCAAGTTTGAAGATAAACAAAGCAGAGCGCAGACACAGACAGTGACACGACAATGGAGATAAAAACAAGCCCACAACGCCTTTTTTATCACCCCTACCCACAGTACAAAACAAAGCCCTGACGCTATAGCAAGCCTATGTGAGAGAGAGAGAGGGTGTGTGTGTCATACTATTACTGTACACCTTTGTTTTCACATTTTATGTACAAAGTATTAACTTTATCATACTCCACACTATCACCTCATAAAAAGCCCACCATCTCATTATTTCACCCCACGGGCAATCATCCCCATTCCACACATTTCAGTTGTATATGAAATTGTTGATTGTTGAATGAAAATAAAGTTATTAAAAAAAAAACATGCAAGCCTCTCTGACATTCTGCCCTTTATCATACAACTTTCACTCTGTTCCAGACAGTCTACAAATAAACATAATTATATAATGCTCATATAACAAACATAATTAACATTGAAGCTGAGAGACATAAAATAACATAAAGCATTTATGCTTCACTCTTATCCATGCACTCAGTACAGAAAGTAACTGCATACATATGACTATCTACTAAACAAAAATTTTGATACTTTTCAGAATAAACAATTAACTTAATTCAGCGTCTGTAAGAACAGTCTAAATTAACTTTTAAGTTTTATGACTCATGGAGGCATGTAGTTAACATCAAATAGATATTGGAAAAGTTTGTAATTGTAGGAAAGAGTAGTTTATATTTTTTATACAGAATAGGAGGGTATTCCAAAAATTAACAGCAGAATAAGTAAAGCGTTTCTTGTAAAGATTAAGTCTAGGTTTTGGAAGACATAACTGAATGATCTTTATTTTTAAAGGGTAAAGAACTGGGCATGCAGGCCCATCTTACATTCTGCCCTTAAATACATATGTTGTTTAAGCATTGGCTGCACTTTGGAGTAAATTTAAACAGGTTCCATAGATATAGTGGAGCATGCTGTGAAAGAATTTGATGTACCAACTTGGCTTTGTTGATTAGGATCCTGTTTTTAAGAGGCAGTATTTTTATATTTGTGCTTGATCTTTGTCACTAATAAGCTTTACTTTTAAGTGAGTAAAGTCTCTTTGTATTTGACGTTTAGAAACCATCCAAGATTGTTGAGCAATAGTCTAAATGTATATGTGATCTTCTTCTTCTTCGTTTGCTTCTACCACCAAGATTACCCCGTGATCCTACTGAATTTACTCCTGTGGTTCTCGCGATAGTCTCATTTAGGATGGAGGCTTAGAGCATCGTCGGGCTTGGGCCTATATTCTCGGTGGGTCATAGAAGTGGCATTGTGTGCATATATCCCTGCCGGGTGAGAGGTGATTGCCCATCCAGCCTAGAGTTGGACTTTCTCACCGGAAAACCTCAACATGATTTGGATATGAATACCCATCGGGTAAGAAGTGGTTGCCTATCCAGACTGCACTGGTCCAGTGTCTCTGACTTCAGCATTTTGTGGTAGTGGCTGCTACCCTTCCTGGTGGTGACTGGGACAGAGCTTTTGTCCAGGAGGACAAATCCTCGCCACTAGTGAGTTTCACCCCTGGGTTAAGCCAGTTTAGGTGTATTATCCCATTATGAGTGTATATATGACATGACCGGCCTCTAGAGTGGAGACACTGTGATATGCATAGCCATCAAGTTTCACCCCTGGGTTAAACCAGTTTAGGCATATTTCACCAGTATGGGTGTATTATAGGATGTGGCCAGCCTCTAGAGCAGAGGTGCCATGGTATGAGTAGCTCTTTCCGCGAGACTACTGGACATACTAATTAAACTTCACTTTATACTTTCCACCACCTTTTTCACAGCGACACCGCACGGCAATCATAATTGCATTTTCGCATTTTCTTCATTGGCCGGGAGGAGTTTCATCCCACGTGCAGCAGACGAAGAATCTCACCAGCAGTGTCTTAGTTTAACCCCTGGGTTAAGCCGGTTTAGACAGTCTGCCCCAGTATGGGTGTATATAGGACATGGCCAGCCTCTAGAGCAGAGGTGCCATGATTTGAGTAGCCCTGACCAAGAGCCTACTGGTTACTTCACTTAATCCTTTCCTTCGCCTTTTTCACAGCGGTGCTGCGCGGCAACCCTGATCACATTTTTCTTCATTGGCCAGGAGGAGTTTCACCCCACAAACGGCAGCTGAAGAATCTCGCCAGCAGTAGGTTTTAAATCAGAGTTTTCCTTCTCCTAGATGAGCTACCAACCAAGACTCTCATCTGCCCGAAGCATCTGGTTTTCAGGGCTAGATATTCGCCTTTCACCCCTTCTCCTATCAGTTTAAACAGTTCCACCACGAGAAGGCCAGGAGTTGGACTGTCAGAGGCTATTTGAGATGCACACCTTGGAGACATTTAATTGAAGTGGAGAGCATATCCTCTACACCACCTCTGGCTATAACAGTCCTTAGAACCTGTATATGTTATATTTTATGTCTTCCTTGTGTCTAGATTAAGTGCTTAATTCTGGCTAACTTGTATACTTGGAACCGACAGTTGAAGAAGTTTTATGGGCAATAAAGAATCTGAAAAATGGTAGATCACCAGGATGTGATGAGATAACAGCTGAACTTATTAAAGCAGGAGGAAAGGAATGTGCAACAATCTATCATGCATTGTGTAAAAAGATATGGCATTCAGGTATTTGGCCAAAAGAATTTAAAAGAACACTGTATTCATACCACTGCAAAAAAAGGGTAACTTGAAATTATACACAAACTGTAGAGCCGTTGCTCTGATTAGTCATGCCAGTAAAATTCTACTTAAAATCATAATGGGTAAACTTCATAAGAAAACAGAAGAAGTCACTATGTTCCAATCTAGTTTTAGACAAGGAAGAGAAACAAGAGATCATATATTCAATATAAGCTTAATAATAGAGAAATGCAAAGAATTTAATGTGAATCTATATTTATCATTAAAATTTATCATGGAAAATCACCAAAACAATAGAATATTTTTTCCAGACTAAATGTTTACGAAGAATTCAAAAAATATTTTGGCCAAACACCATAAGAAATAACATCTTGTTGGCAGAAATGACAGCAATTATTGAGGAAAGACGCTGGCAATGGTTGGGACATGTGCTCCGAATGACTGACAACTCATTACCAAAAATAGCACTAAGATGGATACCACAAGGGAACAGAAGTAAAGGTAGACCAAAAGGGACATGGAGAAGAACAACAGAGAGGATGTTGAGCAATAGAGGGCACATCTGAGCAAGAGTAGAAAAAAAGGCAAAGGACAAGCATTTGTGGAAAACCCTTGCAGAAGCCCCATGTGCCCTGGGCACTTAAGGTTCAGAGAGAGAATTGAATTATCTTAACTTGGTTTTTGTGCTTATAACTTTGGAATTCCATATCTTCTCAAGATCTTTGAAGAATAATGCTGCAATTCTAACTTCCTTCTTGGTGTCACCATCCTAGTCTATGTAGCTGCCATGGTATACAAATTGGTTTTCTTCATCAACAGCTGTTCCTTCTACGTATATTTTAATGAGAAGTTTCATAATTTTATTTTGTCTTTGTTAATTTCAAGACCTATTTTGCTAGCCAAGGAAGACAGGGAATCTGTTTTTTCCTGCATTGATTTCACATTGTCACTGATAAGAGTTATGTCATCTGCAAAATCAAGATCTTATGTTTGAGTCCCATGTACCCAATCAATGCTGGTTTTACCTGTACAGCATTTTTTCATTATAAAGTCTATGGCAATTCCAAAAAGCAACTGAGATCATATACACCCTTGTTTCACACCTGTTTCAATCTGAAATCATTCACTCATTCCTTCTTCTGTCTTGACTGCACAAATATCCATTGTAGAGATCTCTAATGATGTTGACAGTTTTAGATGGTATTCCATATGGTCTTAAAATTCTCCACAATGAATCTCTGTGTATGCTATCAAATGTTTTTTTAAAGTCTATAAAGTTCAGGATTAATGGTTTCTGCTTTTCAAAATGTTCTTCAAGTGTTATTCTTAGTAAAGATCTGATTGAGACAGCTTCTCCCTTTTCAAAATCCTGCTTCAAACAATGGACATGAGACATTAGAACTCAGATTACAGAGAGTAGACAGTTAGGAAGACTTGAGAGTTTCCATTATGATTGTTGTAAGAGCTAGAAATAAATCAGATTAGAGAACAGTTAGGCCAGAGTTTTAGCTAGATTTCTAGAATTGTTCCAAGATGTAGTTGTGTTTTCTAATTTGTCCTTTATTTTAGGACAACTTAGTTGTTAGTTATTTGAAATGCAGTAGATTGTGTGTGTCAGTTTTCCATTTGAGGAGATTCATTATGTTATTTCTGGAAATGTGGTTACATTAGTGTAAGAATTCTTACAAATTGTAAGTTTGGATGTTAAGTAATTTTTTTTCTCTGACTGAGATTCTCTCACTTCCCTATAGCAAACAAGATGTTGCCAGGAGGCTGTGGTTCAGCATATTTTTCCCTGCCGTGCAGCAGAAGTTTCCTTCATCTTCATGCTATTCATCCACATTTTACTCATAATAAACTTGTTCTCATTCATACTACACTGTTGACTCAGTTGGCTCTCCTGGTCTATGTTAATAATTGAGTCTTGAAAGTCTGCCATTTTCTGTCATTGTTCTATGTTGTCCTAGTGTCTGGTGTTGAATGCCTGAGTTGTATACTTTCTAAGTGTTTAACAAGGAATGAAGAGCCTTAAGATCTAAAGCCAGATCTCTCAGAATTCTATCTTATTGATAGTAAAGCACTAGGTAACATATCTATCAGTAGTAGCAGGAGCTATCTTGTCTTATAAAAGGCACATACTAATAAATGTAGTGGCCTCTTTGTGATACCATAGTGTTTTTGTGGAATAGTATTGCTGTTTTGCATCCAGTAAATTGGTGCCAAGTCTAGAGAGAGGCATCCTGCTAAATGGATACTTTTTGATCACACCACATATTTCACTTTCATAAGATGCTGGATGTTTTATAATTTGGTTGAACCAGTGTGGGTTATGGTGGAATATCAGTATTTGAAACCTTAATTTAAAAATATGGTCATTCATAGTTCTCTTTGCTTAATCTGGGAGAAATTTTTCATATAAGTTCAACTGATGATTGAGATAATTACATAAGTTATATTTTAGCAACAGTTCCTAATATGGATTAAGTTTTGATATGAAAGAAACCTTGATTAAATAAATCAGATTCAAGCAGACATGAATAATCTTCTGACAGTCATCAGAGCTCATAGATGTGAAAAATGCTGTGTCATTTACATCTTATTTTAACATTCTTAATTCAGACACTTGGGTAATGCAAGTAGAGACTGTGGCATGATACGTTAATCCTGCACTGTCGGTGATCAGAGATTTATTACATTGACCAGGTTTAATGTTCTTACTTAGTGTCAGAGTTTTCTTGAACATGTGTATTATTTGTTTTTTTATTTTCTTATTATTTAGTACAGTGTACATGAACATGCAGAAAAGACATTTACTATGAGAGTTACTGAAAGTTTAACTTTATACTCCAATGGAATGAACAACTGTCCAGACATACAGGACTTTGGTGATCATGCAATTGTAAAGCAGTCCCTATTATGCATGGTAGCATTGTTTCAGATGTTCCTAGCCTTGTTTGCCTTCACAGTACATCTTGCTTAAACCTTAACATTTTCCACTGTTGGTTACTATATCCTATATTGACAATATTATTCACCTTCAGGAAACCACATAACACACTTTCACCAGAACAGTCCAGTTATTTTGAGTTGGACTTACGGAATCCTTCCAAAGAAAATAAAGATGTGGCCATTACGTTGTCAAAAATCATCAGTGGTTCATACAATGGCTCAGTGTAAGCACATTTTCTTCAGTTTTAGCTTATTTCAGCTAATTTTTCTGGCATTAGTCTCCCATTGTTTCATTTTTAAAAAAAAGAATGTTGTTAGAACCTTATAACAATTTATTAACACTATTATTCAGACTGTTGCATCATCAAGGTCCAGTTCACTTCCTTAGAATTGAGTATGATTAATAATATTTATCATATTAATCAAATTTAAACCAGGGTTTCTCAACCTTTTCCTGATTCTGGCATCAATTTTTAGTGTTCATATTTTCTTTGTGAGGATACATCCATCTGCCCATGCCACCCCACATTAATATTATAGAAAATGTTATCTACATATTCATCAGCTCCTTCTGGACAGAATGGCTTCTGCTGAAAAAACATGGTCTTGTCTAATTATGATCTGCTAACCTTGATGACTGTATTCTTTCATATAAATAAAATTTTAGGCTCAAGTTAATCAACTCAGACTTGAGTTGACTTAAATCACTATTACGATTCCATCTGGCCTTGATTAGAAAAAAGTATGTGTATAGTTTCAGACTTCATTCATAACTTGAAAATAGTGAATTGCCACTCAATGTGAAGCTATCCATTTCAGACTTAGATGCCATACTGCATATAAAATTAACCATTGGTCTATGCATTTCTGTAACAGTGAAGTAAGCATTTTACATCCTTCCTGTGCCGTTAAACGTCACACAGGGCTCACATGGTAGTTTGCTAAGTTTTCCTGCTTTTGGTAAGCTTTTCAACCTCATCAAGGGATTTTATGCCTACTAATTTGGCCTCTTTTAATTAACAATATCCTCTTTAGACCGAAGTATTTTATACAATAAAATAAAGTAAAAAGTTCAGCTAGAAGGGATAAAAGAGAATACATAGACAATATGGTGAAAGAGGCAGAGAAAGCAGCAAAAACAGGAGACAACAAAACTTTATATAACATACAAAAGAGGCTAACAGGTACTTTTACATCTAAAGAAAGATCAATCCTTAGCAAAACTGGAACACTATTAACATCAAGTAAAGACCAAAAGCAAAGATGGCCTGAACGCTTCCAAGAAATACTTAATCGACCACACCCAAAAGAATTGATAAACCTTGAAACCGACTTACTAACCCCACAACTAAACATCAACCTAGATGAAATTACATTGCATGAAACTGAAACAGAAGTGAATTTAATGGCTAACAACAAAGCTGCAGGTGAAGATCAAATAACACCCAAAATGTTAAATGCTATCAATAGTGACAACATGAGACAACTACAGAGAATGTTTAAGAAGATTTGGAAATAAGAAAGGTCCCTTCTAAATGGAAAAAAAGGAATCATTGTTAAAATACCAAAAAAAAAAAGGCAACCTTAGTGGCTGTAACAATTGGAGAGGAGTAACATTACTATCAGTTGTGTCAAAAGTATTTTGCAAAGTTATTCTGAATAGAATTCAAGAAACAGTGGATACTCCCATGAGAGAAGAACAAGCAGGATTTCGAAAAGAGAGAAGCTGTCTCGACCAGATCTTTACTCTAAGAATAATACTTGAAGAACATATTGAAAAGCAGAAACCATTAATATTGAACTTCATAGACTTTAAAAAGACATTTGATAGCATACACAGAGATTCATTGTGGAGTCTATATGAAATACCATCTAAAATTGTCAACATCATTAAGGACTTCTACAACAGATATGTTTGTACAGTCAAAACAGAAGAAGGGATGAGTGAATGGTTCCAGATTGAAACAGGCGTGAAACAAGGATGTATACTGTCTCCTTTGCTTTTTGGAATTGCAATAGACTTCATAATGAAAAATTGTTGCGCAGGTAACACAGGTATTGACTGGGTACATGGGATCCAACTAGAAGATCTTGATTTTGCTGATGACATTTGAATTGAATAATCTTAGCTTGGTTTTTGTGCATATAATTTTTGAGTACCATATGTTCTCAAGATTCTTGAAGGTCAGTGCTGCTTTTGCAATTCTAACTTCTTTTCTGGTGTCACCATCATGGTCTATGTAGCTGCTGAGGTATGCAAATTGGTTTACTTCTTCAGCAGCTGTTCCTTCTACATATATTTTTCCTTCTTGATTAATGGGAAGTTTCATTATTTTTGTTTTTTTTCCTTGTTAATTTCAAGACCTATTTTGCTATCCAGTGAAGACCAAGATGTCTGTTTTTCCTTGCATTGAATTCATTGATAAGAGTTATGTCATTTGCAAAATCAAGAGGTAACCACATACGGTGTATGTATATATATATATATATTACTTCTCCAGCTTTACTGACATAAGTTGACTTGTTTTCTCAGAAATATTTATGGCGCATTTCCTCGTTTTATTCGACTGGTTGGAAGTAATAATAAGGTCATTGAGATGGAAGAATTGCTTGAAGGTAAGTCTGCATCAGCTTTGACATTTTGCTGGCTTACATTGTACATTATCAGATCATATCAACTTCATTATATGTTCCTCAGCTTTATGGTCTAATAAAAGAATTGACTGTAATAATGAATACAGTAAAACTGGATATGTAAATAGAAGTATTAAGTGTAGTTTTACAAAAATCAGTGAGATCAGCAAGAAATGAAAAGGAAAAAAGTAACAAATGATGAGCAAAGTGAGCCAGGTCCAGGGTGTGGGGACAAATGATGAGCAAAGTGAGCTAGGTACAGGGTGTGGGGACAAATGATGAGCAAAGTTACCTAGGTACAAGGTGTGGGGACAAATGATGAGCAAAGTAAGCTAGGTACAGGGTGTGGGGACAAATGATGAGCAAAGTGAGCTAAGTACAGGGTGTGGGGACAAATGATGAGCAAAGTAAGCTAGGTACAGGGTGTGGGGACAAATGATGAACAAAGTAAGATAGGTACAGGGTGTGGGGACAAATGATGAACAAAGTAAGATAGGTACAGGGTGTGGGGACAAATGATGAACAAAGTAAGATAGGTACAGGGTGTGGGGACAAATGATGAACAAAGTAAGATAGGTACAGGGTGTGGGGACAAATGATGAACAAAGTAAGATAGGTACAGGGTGTGGGGACAAATGATGAACAAAGTAAGATAGGTACAGGGTGTGGGGACAAATGATGAACAAAGTAAGCTAGGTACAGGGTGTGGGGACAAATGATGAGCAAAGTGAGCTAGGTACAGGGTGTGGGAACAAATGATGAGCAAAGTAAGCTAGGTACAGGGTGTGGGGACAAATGATGAGCAAAGTGAGCTAGGTACAGGGTGTGGGGACAAATGATGAGCAAAGTAAGCTAGGTACAGGGTGTGGGGACAAATGATGAGCAAAGTGAGCTAGGTACAGGGTGTGGGGACAAATGATGAGCAAAGTGACCTAGGTCCAGGGTGTGGGGACAAATGATGAGCAAAGTGAGCTAGGTACAGGGTGTGGGGACAAATGATGAGCAAAGTTACCTAGGTACAAGGTGTGGGGACAAATGATGAGCAAAGTAAGCTAGGTACAGGGTGTGGGGACAAATGATGAGCAAAGTGAGCTAAGTACAGGGTGTGGGGACAAATGATGAGCAAAGTAAGCTAGGTACAGGGTGTGGGGACAAATGATGAACAAAGTAAGATAGGTACAGGGTGTGGGGACAAATGATGAACAAAGTAAGATAGGTACAGGGTGTGGGGACAAATGATGAACAAAGTAAGATAGGTACAGGGTGTGGGGACAAATGATGAACAAAGTAAGATAGGTACAGGGTGTGGGGACAAATGATGAACAAAGTAAGCTAGGTACAGGGTGTGGGGACAAATGATGAACAAAGTAAGATAGGTACAGGGTGTGGGGACAAATGATGAACAAAGTAAGCTAGGTACAGGGTGTGGGGACAAATGATGAGCAAAGTGAGCTAGGTACAGGGTGTGGGAACAAATGATGAGCAAAGTAAGCTAGGTACAGGGTGTGGGGACAAATGATGAGCAAAGTGAGCTAGGTACAGGGTGTGGGGACAAATGATGAGCAAAGTAAGCTAGGTACAGGGTGTGGGGACAAATGATGAGCAAAGTGAGCTAGGTACAGGGTGTGGGGACAAATGATGAGCAAAGTGACCTAGTTACAGGGTGTGGGGACAAATGATGAGCAAAGTGAGCTAGGTACAGGGTGTGGGGACAAATGATGAGCAAAGTTACCTAGGTACAGGGTGTGGGGACAAGTGATGAGCAAAGTGAGCTAGGTACAGGGTGTGGGGACAAATGATGAGCAAAGTGAGCTAGGTACAAGGTGTGGGGACAAATGATGACTGAGGTGAGCTAGGTAGAGAATGTGGGAACAAATGATGAGCAAAATGAGCTAGGTACAGGGTGTGGGAACAAATGATGACTGAGGTGAGCTAGGTAGAAAATGTGGGAACAAATGATGAGCAAAGTGAGCTAGGTGCAGGGTGTGGGAACAAATGATGAGCAAAGTGAGCTAGGTACAGGGTGTGGGAACAAATGATGAGTGAGGTGAGCTAGGTACAGGGTGTGGGAACAAATGATGAGTGAGTTGAGCTAGGTACAGGGTGTGAGAACAAATGATGAGTGAGGTGAGCTAGGTACAGGGTGTGGGAACAAATGATGAGTGAGTTGAGCTAGGTACAGGGTGTGGGAACAAATGATGAGCAAAGTGAGCTAGGTACAGGGTGTGGGAACAAATTATGAGTGAGTTGAGCTAGGTACAGGGTGTGAGAACAAATGATGAGTGAGGTGAGCTAGGTACAGGGTGTGAGAACAAATGATGAGTGAGTTGAGCTAGGTACAGGGTGTGGGAGCAAATGATGAGTGAAGTGAGCTAGATACAGGGTGTGGGGACAAATGATGAGCGAGGTGAGCTAAGTACAGGATGTAGGAACAAATGATGAGTGAGGTGAGCTAGGTATAGGGTGTGGGGACAAATGATGAGTGAGGTGAGCTAAGTACAGGGTGTGGGAACAAATGATGAGCGAGGTGAGCTAAGTACAGGTTGTGGGAACAAATGATGAGTGAGGTGAGCTAGGTACAGGGTGTGGGGACAAATGATGAGCAAAGTGTGCTAGGTACAGGGTGTGAGAACACGTGATGAGCGAAGTGAGCTAGGTACAGGGTGTGGGGACAAATGATGAGCAAAGTGTGCTAGGTACAGGGTGTGAGAACAAGTGATGAGTGAGGTGAGCTAAGTACAGGGTGTGAGAACAAGTGATGAGTGAAGTGAGCTAGGTACAGGGTGTGGGAACAAGTGATGAGCGAAGTAAGCTAAGTACAGGGTGTGGGAACAAATGATGAGTGAGGTGAGCTAGGTACAGGGTGTGGGAACAAATGATGAGCGAAGTGAGCTAGGTACAGAGCGTGGGGACAAATGATGAGCAAAGTGAGCTAGGTACAGGGTGTGAGAACAAGTGATGAGTGAAGTGAACTAGGTACAGGGTGTGGCAACAAATGATGAGCGAAGTGAGCTAGGTACAGGGTGTGGCAACAAATGATGAGTGAGGTGATCTAGGTACAGGGTGTGGGGACAAATGATGAGTGAGGTGAGCTAGGTACAGGGTGTGGGGACAAATGATGAGTGAGGTGAACTAAGTACAGGGTGTGGGAACAAGTGATGAGTGAAGTGTGCTAGCTACTGGCTCTAGAGACAAATGATGAACAAGGTGTGCTAGCTACTGGGTCTAGAGACAAATGATGAACAAGGTGTGCTAGCTACTGGCTCTAGAGACAAATGATGAACAAGGTGTGCTATCTACTGGCTCTAGAGACAAATGATGAACAAGGTGTGCTAGCTACTGGCTCTAGACACAAATGATGAACAAGATGTGCTATCTACTGGCTCTAGAGACAGATGATGAACAAGATGTTCTATCTACTGGCTCTAGAGACAAATGATGAACAAAGTGTGCTAGGTACTGGCTCTAGAGACAAATGATGAACAAAGTGTGCTAGCTACTGGCTCTAGAGACAAATGATGAACAAAGTGTGCTAGGTACTGGCTCTAGAGACAAATGATGAACAAAGTGTGCTAGCTACTGGCTCTAGAGACAAATGATGAACAAAGTGTGCTAGCTACTGGCTCTAGAGACAAATGATGAACAAGGTGTGCTAGCTACTGGATCTAGAGACTAATGATGAACAAGGTGTGCTAGATACTGGCTCTAGAGAAAATGATGAACAAAGTGTGCTAGCTACTGGCTCTAGAGACAAATGATGAACAAGGTGTGCTAGCTACTGGATCTAGAGACTAATGATGAACAAGGTGTGCTAGATACTGGCTCTAGAGAAAATGATGAACAAGGTGTGCTAATTACAGGGTGTGGGGAGAAATGATGAAGAAGGTGAACTGGCTACAGGGTCTAGAGACAAATTGATGAGCAAGGTGTGCTAAGTGCAGAGTGTTTGGACAAATGATGAACAAGGCAAGCTAGGTACAGGTTATAGAGACAAATTATGAACAAGATGAGCTAGCTGCAGGATGTGAAAACAAATAATGAACAAGATGAGCTAGCTACAGGCTCTAGAGACAAATGATAAAGGTACAGGCTGTGAGGAAGTTGGTTCTTCTTGCAGTATTTTTTTAATATGAAAGAAAATGTGAGCTTTCATCTTAATTTCACAGCCATACTGAGCCTCAGGATTTTGCTTCAAATACCACATACTCTTTGGTCATCTTAAACAACACAGTTCCTTGGAGAAAACAGAGGGTATGCTTTCTGGAAAACAAAGAATAGGGCAGCTGAGGAAATGATGTGTCAAGGACAGTGCATAATGCTCCACCCTGTGGGCATTGGTTGGGGGGGGGGGTGAAAGAAAGGATCAGTGGGGAGAGGGGTGAAAGAAAAAGTTGGGAGAGGGGTGAAAGAAAAAGGGTCATTTGGGAGAGGAGTGAAAGAAAAAGGGTCATTTGGGAGAGGAGTGAAAGAAAAAGGGTCAGTGGGGAGAGGAGTGAAAGAAAAAAGGTCAGTGGGGAGAGGAGTGAAAGAAAAAAGGTCAGTGGGGAGAGGAGTGAAAGAAAAAGGGTCAGTGGGGAGAGGAGTGAAAGAAAAACGGGTCAGTGGGGAGAGGAGTGAAAGAAAAAAGGTCAGTGGGGAGAGGAGTGAAAGAAAAAAGGTCATTGGGGAGAGGGGTGAAAGAAAAAGGGAGGGGGGGACATTGAGGAAAAAAGAAGCAACAGATGGGGGCAGTAATACCTTCCTTCTTAGCCCTTTTCAACCTGATATTGAGAAACTTGTGTTCCTATAGGAAACTCATCCATCACATTAACAATTTAGAAAATAATGGACTAGGTGAATTTTAAATGCACTCTTTCATATTGTTAAATAAACTGGCTTGCTAGCTGAAGCTCTTAATTGTATAATGCACTCTTTCATATTGTTAAATAAACTGGCTTGCTAGCTGAAGCTCTTAATTGTATAATGCACTCTTTCATATTGTTAAATAAACTGGCTTGCTAGCTGAAGCTCTTAATTGTATAATGCACTCTTTCATATTGTTAAATAAACTGGCTTGCTAGCTGAAGCTCTTAATTGTATAATGCACTCTTTCATATTGTTAAATAAACTGGCTTGCTAGCTGAAGCTCTTAATTGTATAATGCACTCTTTCATATTGTTAAATAAACTGGTTTGCTAGCTGAAGCTGTTAATTGTGTAATGCACTCTTTCATATTGTTAAATAAACTGGCTTGCTAGCTGAAGCTCTTAATTGTATAATGCACTCTTTCATATTGTTAAATAAACTGGCTTGCTAGCTGAAGCTCTTAATTGTATAATGCACTCTTTCATATTGTTAAATAAACTGGCTTGCTAGCTGAAGCTCTTAATTGTATAATGCACTCTTTCATATTGTTAAATAAACTGGCTTGCTAGCTGAAGCTCTTAATTGTATAATGCACTCTTTCATATTGTTAAATAAACTGGCTTGCTAGCTGAAGCTCTTAATTGTATAATGCACTCTTTCATATTGTTAAATAAACTGGTTTGCTAGCTGAAGCTGTTAATTGTGTAATGCACTCTTTCATATTGTTAAATAAACTGGTTTGCTAGCTGAAGCTGTTAATTGTGTAATGCACTCTTTCATATTGTCAAATAAACTGGTTTGCTAGCTGAAGCTCTTAATTGTGTAATGCACTCTTTCATATTGTCAAATAAACTGGTTTGCTAGCTGAAGCTCTTAATTGTGTAATGCACTCTTTCATATTGTTAAATAAACTGGTTTGCTAGCTGAAGCTCTTAATTGTGTAATGCACTCTTTCATATTGTTAAATAAACTGGTTTGCTAGCTGAAGCTCTTAATTGTGTAGCCTAGTTTAACATAAAAGGTAGGGGTTGGGAGCATTGAGAATGTGACCTGGAAGAAAAGGGGGCAGCATTCTGAACAAGGCTGAGAAACACTGGTACAGGACATCATTATCATTAAAAACACTATTCACAAAAGCAAGTATCCTGGCAAATCAACAAGAAAGCTTTCAGATTGGTTATCAAAAGAACAATCTTCAACACTGCAGTTGCTACATGGATAATAATAGTTATTCTTTGCAGTAGTTACCACCATCATTAACATCCTGTGCTCTGTCCCCATGGAAAGTTGGCTGCACTGGTCCTCAAACTTCCTTCGTCTGCATTTTCAGTGTTCCTAGCCAAGCTTAATCCAGCTTAATTATGTTGTCCAGCAATCTGCATCATTGTTGACCTTTTGTACTTTCCCCCCTACTTTTTCATATAGTATGTATTTTGTTATTGTATTACATCTCTTGATATAATTGAAATATTTTAAATGCTAGTAATATTTTTCATTATTTCTCTTTTCAGTTTCATTTGATTTAGTACTTCTTTGTTTTCTTTTGTGTTCATGGAATTCTTCCTATTCTTCTACAAGGTGGTGCAGCAAAGTTACCAGAAGCTGCTTAAAAAAAAAAAATCACCATTCCCCCCTTCAAAATAGTCCCCTTGAAACATACACAGTGATCCCAACACCTCTTCCATGTCTGAAAAATATAGCGGAAATCCTTTTTCTGAAAGCCATACAGTACCACCTGCTGTTCCATTTGGATTTCATCTGTGGTGTTGAAGTGGTGCCCTTTCAGGTTTTATTTCATTTTGGAGGAAAAAAAGGCAAAGTCACAGGGGACTAAGTCAACCCCAGTTTCATCACCCATGATGATCCTAGAGATGAAAGTTGAGATATTACTAGCCATTTCACGAAATTCAAGGCACATGTCAAGACACCACTGCTTTTTGTTTGAATAAGAGCCAGGGAACAAACATGGCAGCAGTGTGATGCATGTTCAGGTTTTCTGTGAGGCACAGACTATATCTGATTCCAGCCATGTGAGAGAGTTGATGGTTTGTTTGGTGATGGTCCTCATTGGTAAGTCCACACATTTTTTTCACATTTTCTGGTGTTTTGCTGGTGATTGGTTGGCCTAAATACTCATCATCTTGAATGGCCATAAAACACCCTTACACTCAAAAAGCAGTGTTCAACCCAAAGATTGTGCACCAAGAGGTGAAGAAGCATTTTGAATCTCTCAGTAGCAGAATTTGATGCAGGCACATGAATTTGTCAACCGTTATAACAACAGCAGAGCAGTCATAACACAAGGTCACAAAACCATATGTAGACATTTTTATACCAAGTTGCAGACTGACTTATCAGACTAGGGAGTAATAGTCTTCAGTGTGGCACGCACATTTTTTGAATGATATAGCCATTGCTAATGCAACACGGGAACTTTCCAACACCACCTCATTTCAAGTACCTCAGTTTTCCATTTTTTTATTTAATGTCAGTGTTTCTACATCATAGAGGAGCGTGGAGTATACATAACTTTTTGATAACTCTCATTTTCATTTGTTGTGCTGTATATTTGATGTAAGAAGTTTTTTTTTATTTTGTTGAATTCTTCTGTTAGTTTCTGTTTTGCATTTGTCATCATGTTTCATCATATGTCCCAAATATATATATATATATATATATATATATATATATTTTGTCACTTGTTCTACAGTGTCTCTAGTCACATTTATATTTACACTTGGTTTTTGTTCTTCCTTGCTGATACCCCTGGCCTTTGTCTTTCTAATATTTATTTCTAGTCCATATTCTTGGTTATTATTGTTTATGTAAAAAAGGTAAACCCCCGTGTGGTACCCGGGATCTGCAAAGAATAGGACCACTGTACCCTACCATGCATGATCGTAAAAGGCGACTAAGGAGGGTTCAGCATAGGGCCAGCAACCCTATCTGGTAAAAAACTATCAGACTGCTACAGAAACAGAAGCAAGGGAAAAAGCAAATGCAGGTGGAAGGAGAAATGCGTATCAGGAAACTGAGCCCATGAAGGTTGTGGATGAAAGCCAGCCACTGGAAGTCCCCAGCCCGACTGCAGACCTCCTGGAACCTAAACAAAAGATGCAAATAGGCAGCTGGAATGTAAGAACACTAAACCAGACTGGAAAACTAGCACAAACCATCAAGGAAATGCACAGATACAAACTAGACATACTAGGAATACAAGAAGCAAGATGGACAGGACAAGGCAGAAGGAAATTAACAACACAGCACACAGAAGATACAATAATATGGTCAGGTAAAGAAGATCTTCATGAAGGAGGAGTAGCATTGATTATAACAAAAGAAGCATCAAGAGCATTGCTGAAATGGACCCCAATAAATGAGAGATTATTATATGCACGGTTCAACTCAAGATTCACGAAGCTGTCTATTATAGTTTGTTATGCACCAACAGAAGCAGCTGAAGAGGAATTAAAAGAAGATTTTTACAACAGCCTCCAAGCCACAGTAGAAACAATACCCAAGCATGATATGCTACTCATCTTGGGCGACTTCAATGCAAAAGTAGGTGAAGGAAATGAAGATAGAAGAAGAATCATGGGAAGAGAAGGAATCTGAGAAATAAATGAAAATGGAGAAAGACTGTGCAGTTTCTGCGAAGAAAACATGATGACCATCGGAGGGACAATTTTCCAACACAAAAACATCCATAAGGTGACTTGGAGGTCACCAGATAAAACCACAGAAAACCAAATCGATCACATACTAATAAACAACAAGTGGAAACGGTCACTACAAGATGTGCGAGCAAGGAAAGGAGCAGATATAGGAAGTGATCACAACCTTCTGGTAGCAAAAATAAAACTAAAATTAAGGAAAGCCAGAATCGGAGATCACAGAAAGATACATTTTGATACAAGAAAACTGATAGACCAGCAAACAAGAAATGAATTCTCAATAATTCTTAAGAACCGCTTCAGTGTCCTACAAGACGAAGCAGAAATGTCCATATTAGAGTTCAATAAAACACTACAGGAAACAGCAAAAGAGGTGCTGGGATATCGGAAAAGGAGAAAAGAGGAATGGATAAGTGAGACCACATGGGAAAAGATAGAGCAAAGAAAAGAAATCAAGAAAAAATTACTGAACACCAAATCACAACGGCTTAAAGAACGAGTTTTAAGTAATTATGCACAAAAAGACAAAGAAGTCAAGGAATCATGCCGTCAAGATAAACGTCAATATTATGACAACTTAGCAGAAACAGCAGAGAAAGCAGCATATACAAATGACATGAAAACCATATATAAAATCACAAAGCAGATGACAGGTAACTTCAATACAAGATGTGAAAGTGCAGTAAGAACACAAAATGGACAACTGGTCAGTGGAGAAAGAGAAAAAATTGAAAGATGGAGGGAACACTTTAACACCCTACTAAACAGAACACAAGCAGCACAAGCAATAGATATACCTGAAGCAAAAGCGGAACTAAACATCAATACAGGACCAATAACAATAAATGAAGTAAAAGAGGCGATAAAGATGCTAAAATCAGACAGGGCACCAGGTGAAGATGAAGTGACTGCTGAGATGTTGAAAGCAGAAGAAACAGAAACACCAAAACAACTTTGCCGGATATTACAACAAATTTGGGATTTAGAAAAAGCCCCAGAGGAGTGGAAAACTGGTCTTATAGTAAAACTACCAAAGAAGGGTGACCTCAGAGATTGCGGGAACTGGAGAGGCATTACCCTACTGCCACTCACTAGTAAAGTATTTTGCAGAATAATCATCAACAGAATTGTACCAACACTTGAGGAAAAACTTCGGAAAGAGCAGGCAGGATTTAGGAAAGGAAGATCATGCATAGACCATATATTTGTACTTAGACAAATATTAGAACAGGCAAATGAGTGGCATAGCACAACATATGCATTATTCATAGATTTTGAGAAAGCCTTTGACAGTGTCAACAGAGATGCACTGTGGAAAATCCTAAGATGGCATGGCCTCCCCCATAAAATAGTTAATGTAATCAAAGCCCTATACGAGGGTTTTCAGTGCAAAGTTATCTGTGGAGAACATACCTCCAGCAGCTTTAGGGTACAAACAGGAGTGAAACAGGGATGTGTACTATCACCAACATTATTTATCTTGGCAGTAGACTGGTTAATGAAGGAGGCAACATCAGACAAACGCAGAGGATTACAATGGACCCTTGACACAGTGCTGGAGGACCTTGACTTTGCGGACGACATTTGTCTATTATCAAGCAGTCACAAAGATATGCAAGATAAAATAAACAAGTTAACCCAGAATGCAAACAACATAGGACTAAAGATCAATGTAGGAAAGACAAAGTTAATGAAGCAAAATGTGAACAACAGAAATGTACTCAGAGTAGATAACAAGTTAGTGGAGGAGGTCAACGAATTTGTATACCTTGGCAGCAGAGTAGTAGAAAATGGAGACAGCACAGAGGACATCAACAGCAGACTTACTAGAGCAAACCAGGCTTTTGCAATGCTACAGAATATATGGAAATCAAATGAACTAAGCATAAATATGAAAATCAGGATATTTAAGAGTAATGTTCTAAGTGTACTACTCTATGGAAGTGAATGCTGGAAAATCACCAAAACCATAGAAAACAAGTTGAATTCTTTCCAGACTAAATGTTTACGTAGAATTAAAAAAATATTTTGGCCAAACACCATAAGAAATAACATCTTATTGGCAGAAATGCAGATGAAACCACTGACAACAATTATTGAGGAAAGACGCTGGCGATGGTTGGGACATGTGCTCCGAATGACTGACAACTCACTACCAAAAATAGCACTAAGATGGACACCACAGGGGAGCAGAAGTAAGGGTAGACCAAAAGAGACATGGAGAAGAACAACAGAAAGGATGTTAAGCAATAGAGGGCTCACCTGGGCAAGAGCAGAAAAAAAGGCGAAAGACAGGCACTTGTGGAAAACCCTTGCGGAAGCCCCATGTGCCCTGGGCACTTAAGGTTCAGAGAGAAAAAAGGTAAAATTGCCGTTTCCATGCTATTAAGGCATATTGGGGAATATGGTGTTAGTCCCATATATTCCATGACCTTCACCACATGAAAGTGTGATGTGGTCAGTATCATGCCTGGCCGGTTTACCTTCCCAGATTTCTCTGGTACCCATTTTTAGAAGCTGGGTCAACCCCGGGGCCTTTTTCAGTGCGTACAAAAAAAAAATCCTACTGTTGGGACTGAACCCAGTACCACCAGATTAATAAACCGAGCGCCTAACCACTCAGCTAACCAGGCCGCCTATAATTGTTTATGTGGGTTACAGTATTCTGTAGGCCATGTGTATTTTCTGCTGACAGCTGCATGTTATCTGTATATCTCAGGTTGTTTAACTGTTGGTCCATTAACAGAGCCCCTATTTGAAGTAATTGCTGCAGACTTTGTCATTGCATGTCAGTTTTGCATTATCTCAGTTTACATGGAGTTCTGTGATCAGTTTTATTCATTAATGTGAAGTTTTTTCTTCATTTGAATTCAAGATCAGGATTTGCCTGTTATGACACTCTACCTAGTTATGACATGCTGCCTACTTGTGACATGCTGTGCATACTTGTGACATGCTGTGCAGGCTGTTTTAAATGTATAACATAAGATTTAAAATGTTTTTGTTCTCCCCCCGCTGTGATCTTGGCTACAGAATGTCTAGACAGTGTTAACTCACCAAGCTTGACATAAGCAGCAGTTGTAAAGACTTATTTTAGTTCTTCTATGTGTTCACTGAGGATGACTACAGACCATGAGAAGTGGAGAAAGAATTTATTGCTGCTCATTAAGATGCCACAAGAGTTACTGTATGATGACTGCTTGTTTGATAATCATTCAGTTACATTCATGGATGTGTATTCATGTTTCAGTAAAAGCACAGTAAAAAAAAAAATCATATTGCTGACAATTCTTTCTTTCAGATTTTACAAATAATTTATTCTTGTTGTCCTGCTGCAGGAGAATATGGAATAGGACGTAGCAACATTTCCTTGCAGCTACAGACCACATCAACGGTACATCTTAGTGAATGGTGGAACCTTAATGAAACTATTAAAGGGCCATCTGTCTTCAGCTATAGTTCCACAGAAAAAAACTACTCAAAAAGCCAGGCTACTGTCATAGTCATCAGTGACAGGAAAGCACCAGAATCTCTGTCGTTCCTTTCTGGATATTCGTAAGTCTTTAACTAAATAGATAAATATATAAAATCTAAAGTCTATGCCATAAAGGCATGAAATGTTAGTGCCTTCACATTTCTAAGCAACTACAGCTTTTGAGGTAGGGATGTCAGCACCTGTCCTTGCTGCCTTTGTTTTCCTAGGGAAGCTCCAGCTAGGGATGTCAGCACCTGTTCTTGCTGCCTTTGTTTTCCTAGGGAAGCTCTAGGTAGGGATGTCAGCACCTGTTCTTGCTGCCTTTGTTTTCCTAGGGAAGCTCTAGGTAGGGATGTCAGCACCTGTTCTTGCTGCCTTTGTTTTCCTAGGGAAGCTCTAGGTAGGGATGTCAGCACCTGTCCTTGCTGCCTTTGTTTTCCTAGGGAAGCTCCAGGTAGGGATGTCAGCACCTGTTCTTGCTGCCTTTGTTTTCCTAGGGAAGCTCTAGGTAGGGATGTCAGCACCTGTTCTTGCTGCCTTTGTTTTCCTAGGGAAGCTCTAGGTAGGGATGTCAGCACCTGTTCTTGCTGCCTTTGTTTTCCTAGGGAAGCTCTAGGTAGGGATGTCAGCACCTGTTCTTGCTGCCTTTGTTTTCCTAGGGAAGCTCTAGGTAGGGATGTCAGCATCTGTTCTTGCTGCCTTTGTTTTCCTAGGGAAGCTCCAGGTAGGGATGTCAGCATCTGTTCTTGCTGCCTTTGTTTTCTTAGGGAAGCTCCAGGTAGGGATGTCAGCACCTGTCCTTGCTGCCTTTGTTTTCCTAGGGAAGCTCCAGCTAGGGATGTCAGCACCTGTTCTTGCTGCCTTTGTTTTCCTAGGGAAGCTCTAGGTAGGGATGTCAGCACCTGTTCTTGCTGCCTTTGTTTTCCTAGGGAAGCTCTAGGTAGGGATGTCAGCACCTGTTCTTGCTGCCTTTGTTTTCCTAGGGAAGCTCTAGGTAGGGATGTCAGCACCTGTCCTTGCTGCCTTTGTTTTCCTAGGGAAGCTCCAGGTAGGGATGTCAGCACCTGTTCTTGCTGCCTTTGTTTTCCTAGGGAAGCTCTAGGTAGGGATGTCAGCACCTGTTCTTGCTGCCTTTGTTTTCCTAGGGAAGCTCTAGGTAGGGATGTCAGCACCTGTTCTTGCTGCCTTTGTTTTCCTAGGGAAGCTCTAGGTAGGGATGTCAGCACCTGTTCTTGCTGCCTTTGTTTTCCTAGGGAAGCTCTAGGTAGGGATGTCAGCATCTGTTCTTGCTGCCTTTGTTTTCCTAGGGAAGCTCCAGGTAGGGATGTCAGCACCTGTTCTTGCTGCCTTTGTTTTCTTAGGGAAGCTCCAGGTAGGGATGTCAGCACCTGTTCTTGCTGCCTTTGTTTTCCTGGGGAAGCTCTAGGTAGGGATGTCAGCACCTGTTCTTGCTGCCTTTGTTTTCCTAGGGAAGCTCCAGCTAGGGATGTCAGCACCTGTTCTTGCTGCCTTTGTTTTCCTAGGGAAGCTCCAGCTAGGGATGTCAGCACCTGTTCTTGCTGCCTTTGTTTTCCTAGGGAAGCTCTAGGTAGGGATGTCAGCACCTGTTCTTGCTGCCTTTGTTTTCCTAGGGAAGCTCCAGCTAGGGATGTCAGCACCTGTTCTTGCTGCCTTTGTTTTCCTAGGGAAGCTCTAGGTAGGGATGTCAGCACCTGTTCTTGCTGCCTTTGTTTTCCTGGGGAAACTCCAGGTACTAGTTTTTTAGGCTGGTGCTGGTCAGTATGAAAAAATTCCACTCAGGCATGAAATTGAACCAGGGACCTTCACCTCAGCAGATGCATGCACTAACCACTACACCACTGCTAACATTTACTTTGTCAGTAAATTAAATTTCAGGTCCTTCCTGACCTTTGAGTCTCAAGTCAAGTCTTGAAGTCTGTGAGTCAAAATGGAGAGTGACTGTTGGTTCCATTTACTATAGCATGTACAAGGAGCTGTAAGTTTTGAAAGTAAAGTAAATAAAAGTGACACTATATTATATTTTATTCATACTTTATCCAGTATCTCACCAGTAATTTACTCATTCTTTATGTTAAACATAATAATATATATTAGGAATACAAAATCAATCTTTGGTATACCACCATCAGTAATTTGGCTCATTTTTACATCTGATGTTCATTGTTGTCAGTTCCTTCTAACATGTAAGGATAAATGTAAGTGGGCAGCCCTTCTATACTTTGAAATATACAATTGTTATACAAATCCAACTATGTTTCTCATTTTATGGGATGTGTAAAACAAACATGTTTTTAATATGTCAATGGCCAGTCATACAAATCCTTCAGTTTGCTAGTAGATTTGCACCGGCATTACATGATCTGCACTCCTTTGTTGCCATTTCTCTGTCTACAATAAACAGATTTATGACATAAATGATGTCATACATGCATGAGGTAAAACTCTACAGGTCATATGCCAGATGAGCTTGTGTGCTCAATTCTTTACCTTTTGAAAATAAAGTTTGTTCATTCGTTCCTAGATAAATCTAATACACCTATATCCAACAGCATATAAAACAGTGCCATTATTGAAGCACGAGTTGTCTTACTTTAGTGTGCTGTAGAAAGTAGAGATAGCTGTTGAGTTAGTTGATTAAAAATGTCAGGTCCAGGTCACAATTCTTCGTCTTTGAGTCCATATCTCTGGCATACATTAGACTATTTATAGTCTGTCTTACCTTATAGTACTGACAGTCATATGTTTAGTTTGCTCTGATGTTCCTCAGCTTGCAAGCAGATGTTCTGCATTTTTATTCACCAATAAAGTATTATGTCATCATTTTGTGTATTGCTATGTGTGCACAGTCATCCATCATCTTCACTTATTCATCACCTTTATAGGACAAAGGACTGTTTCGTTTCATAGAATCTGGAACAGTAACATAATCCGTAGAAGATATTGTTCTTACTGTCTCACTGATGTTTTCTTTCTGTGTCTCACATTAACTTATATAGAACATATGTAACAATGAGTACTAGAACCTTTTTTTCTATACTACAATTTCTCTGACTATATAGAATTTTGTTTTTCATGCTCATTATTCATATTGTGCACATTTCTGAATACCTTACTTGTGACATATCAGTTTTGTTGTGAAACCTAAAAACCCTCAAAGATGAGGGACTAAACTGATATAAACTTATTTCTCATTTTCAGCTGCAACTTGATCTGCAGTTGAACTTGTCAGATTTGTTCAATTGTTGGATCATATTTAACTAGGGTTTTTTTTTCTTTCTTTGTTTGCAGAGCATATTATTTTTACTACATTAATCTACTTATCTTTCATGTAATTGTTTCTATTGTTCTACAAATATTTCTTAAATCTGCAGTATATGTATGTGTTTTATATGCATTCTCTAGCCTTGCCTGATAAAATAATGTTAACAACAACTCTCCTTATCAAGTTCTAGCAATTAAACATGTTTATTAAACATTTTTTTTTCTCGTTCTGCACCCTTCACCAACTGACCAATAAACTCTTCATGGACTTGGGACACACTCACCAGGATTTTCAGAGGTGGAGTTGTGGTTATGTATGTGTCCTTTGTACTGGTTGTGTTCAAATTTGTTCGAGTATCCTTCATCTCAGGCCGCATACTTTACATCCACTTAGAAGAGGCCCCTGATCTAGACTACTTACTTCAAGTTATTGATGATATGTACCTGGCGCGGGAAATGAAAGACTACTGGCTAGAGGAAGAGATTTTTGCAAAGTTGATTTTCATTCTTCGTTGTCCTGACGTGCTGTTCTACGTGACTCGTATACGTAATATTATTCCAGCTTCTCCTCCTCCACTTGTGGTTTCCAAGACGTCGGTATCTGAACATCGTAAAATGTATAAAAGGCTAGGCAGCCATGGTAGTGCTGAGGAGTTTCAGGATGTAGTCCTTCCAAATAACTGTTAAGATACAGGAGTTTTTGCCAAAATTAGCAACTCTCCAAGGCAGAACTATCATTTGTTTATACAGTAGAATTCTGGACATAATGGACTTTTTATACTTCAGCGGCCAAAGTCAGAATCTAATCAGAACTAGGCTTCAGTGCAAAAATTGAATTCTAGTGTATTCATAATATACAACACTTTTAGTAACACTGATCCAATGCTGGGATCTAATTTTGACGTACAGCATGTGTTCCTACATGTGATATGGAAGTTGTTTCAGTATTACTAATTGTGAAGTTATAACTTTTTTTTTTTAAATTAAAGTCTTATTTCTGCTCTTTAACTGGCACTATTTAGCAAATTTGACCTCTGAATGTAAAAATATTGTTTGTATTTTTGTTTTAAGTTTTAATTCAGTGTCCTATTTATGGATAGGGAAAAATCTGTGTATTCTTTGCTTGAATACATGTTTTTTTTTTTTTTTCAATTCTTTCTATGATTGTAGCTGAAAGCAAGCTATTTTCTTTACGAAGATGTTTTGAGAAGTCTGCTCTCTTCTCTTTATCAGAAGTTTGTGTCTCTGCTCTCTTCTCTTTATCAGAAGTTTGTGTCTCTGCTCTAGTCTCTTTATCAGAAGTTTGTGTCTCTACTCTAGTCTCTTTATCAGAAGTTTGTGTCTCTGCTCTAGTCTCTTTATCAGAAATTTGTGTCTCTACTCTAGTCTTTTTATCAGAAGTTTGTGTCTCTACTCTAGTCTCTTTATCAGAAGTTTGTGTCTCTAGTCTTTACCCAACATATATGCCTGATTTAAACAGAATTATATTCATTTTCAAAAGTCTCTTACTTTGTATATTCCTCTCTTATATTGCTAATCTCATTCATTCACTTTTATTTATCACACATTAATTGTAATGTGGTTTCTTTTTTGTTTTTTTTCCAATATTTCATTCACATAATTTTTGTCAGTAAGACTAAGGGTTTTTTTTTTTAAATCTGTTTTTCATTCTTTACAAGAATTCTCATTCTTCTTGATAGATTTGCTGTCCCACAATGCAGTTTTTATCATGTCTTCTTGCAGTCATTTTTTTTCTTTAAAATTTAAAGTAAGGTGGATAAATTCTGTTTTAAATATTGACTTTACAACTTGACACATTTTGTAGCTTTGCAATTGTGCATAGACATTTTGCTTTTCATGAGTTCACTTACTTTTGTTTATTAAATTTGTTTCCTTTCATTCAGTGTTTGTGATGATTTAAACATTTCATAAAGTAAACTTATTTGAAAAACAATAACCTTTTATTGTTGGTCCTCTTGAAATAAGTGTGAGAGTATATAGGGCTAACCAGAAAAAAGGACATGAGAAATTAATAGAAACAAGGATATAGATCTAAGTGTAGTCAAATAAAGAAATGAGGTCATCATAGAAAGCTGAATTCAAACTGGCTAGATGCAGACATCTGGTCTGGAAGAATAAAGCGGTTCTAGACCTTTACAGAAGAACAAAAGTGAATATCAGTTACTGAAATATTCTACTTGGCTCTTGGACTCCCTTTCATTACACAGTGAAACTGTTTACACGCCTTTTTTTAGCTGACTCTACCACCACAGGGATAATGGTGATCCCTGCCCCATTAGCCAGGCTAGACCTGTAGGTGGTGGTGGAATTATCTCACTATATATCATATTGCAAAGTTTGCATATTATTATCATTATGAACAAGTGAAACCCTCATGAACTGATTATTTGAATGTGGGAAACACTAGCTGGTTAGTTTTAACAACATGTATTGCACATGCAGTGACCACAATTGATGTGAACTTTCATTTCAGCTTTATTACTTGTTCTTTTCATCAACTTTATATCCCTTTCCCCATTTCCTCTACCACACTACCTCTTTCTTCCACCCCCCCCCCCCCCAACCCTTTTTTTTTTCAAACCTATGGTGGACTCACTCCTTTTATGCTCACCTCTTTGTTTCTACTCTGGTTTGTAGATGCAGTCTAATTCTATTGAATGGATCCGAGATAAGTTTTTTTTGGTCTGTTTATCTCTTTGCTTTGTCTTTCTCTGTTCTTGAAAAAGACATTTTGGCACAATGTTGAGCTGTTTTTTTTAAAATTTCCATGGCTGTTTTACTGCTAATTTATCCACTTTTCCTTGCTCTTTCTATCTCCTTTTGTAAAACTGTATACACCTTCATCTAACTCTGCTCTACTGAACTCAGTAACCTGTTACAGAGAAATTGTTACAGAAAGGAGAAAGACATCACTGTGGCAAACATCACTGCTTTCCTACTTTACAGTGCCAGTTCCACATTCAGTCACCCCTAACCCAACAGATTTAAAGTTGTCAACATCAACTCCTGTGCGATCTCCAATAGTCTCCCTCCAAAAATAATGAGAATGCTTTAAATTTCCAGTGACAAGGCTAATGTTCAGTATTATGCTGATGATTTTCTTCAATCTCCCTGGAACTTCAAGCTGGTGTTCTTTGCAGCTGATGCTATGAAGAAGTTGAGGCATAGCATCATGTCAGCTTGGGAGTGGGCAATAGCAGCTCTTTTTTTCAGTCCATGAGTGCAGCTACAAAACTTGTTTAGTTGACTCCACCCCCACAGAGACAACGGTGATCCCTGCTCCATTAGCCAGGCTAGACCTGTTTATTGGGGGTGTCAATCAAGAGGTGGGACGGGGTCGATCAGCTATGATTCACCCGACATCAGCATGTCAGCTACGTTTGGCCAACTCTGACACCAGCATGTCAGCTATGATTGACCAACCCTGACACCAGCATGTCAGCTACAATTCGCCAACCCTGACACAAGCACATCAGCTATGATTCGCCAACCCTGACACCAGCACGTCAGCTATGGGACACCAACTGCCAAAATGGACATCTTTATTCCCCCCTCCCCTTCTTCTTTCCTATTCATGGCTTTGATAATTAAGGTTATACACACTCTAGGAGTATCCATTGTGAAACCAAAGAGGACAGATGGATGCTTCCTGTAAGATCACAGCATGTCTTTTTTTTTTTAAAAGCCAAACATAAAACCTAGTGGGAAAGAGCATTCAGGTTATCAAAGGATGTCACCAACTAGACAAGCGAAGAGCGGTCAGAATCTTCAGGCTTTGCATATGCCACAACAGACTGTTTTTGTTATTTAGCTTTTAGTATTAAAGTTTTTCAGTGGCCAAAATGCATTTGCAGTCTATGGGTTATGCTGTTTGTCATTTTTCAGTGCTCCAGTCCTTAACTGATGAATGAGGGGTTTAATAGAGGCCAGCATCTATTCAAGACAGGTGTTTATTCACAAAATGCCAGTTACAATTCTGCAGCATTTGATATTAGCCTACGCTGTACCGTCTTTCCATATGTACTCATCTGGCGTTTATTTCAGATCCAGTGTTTATATGAGACACGCATTTAATTGAGACATGACTGTAAATCCATGCTGTTTAACTGAGGCAGGCGAACTCTATCAAGGAAATGAGGTATATTCCTACTCCAGAGCTGGGTTTTAACTTTTCAGACTGATTTACATAATACCCAGCTGTAAAACATGCAGCAGATAAACAGTGAAGGAGACTGGAAACATTTTCTGTTACATTCCTGTTGCTTTTGTTTTACATTCATTTATGTATTTTAAAAAAGCGCATGCATGCATTTTAACCCTATGAATGTTCTTCCATAATATAAACTTAAGACTACAAGCATATTCTGGTAGGGCTGACTTACCCTAAAGTAGTGCCAAGTGCGTGGAATATAAATGTATAACTATTTCACTTCCATTAATGTAATTAATACACTTTTAAAAAATAAAATGTGCGATTACTTTTGTCTTTGTTATGGTTGGCATCTGAACCTGGAGCAACCTCTTGATGATACATATTAGGCTTTCATGCATTCTGATTTCTGCAGCCTATAAAAACATGCTTTGCTTTATAGTCTGTTGCTGTTGGTTATTCATTTATGTATACATTTAAACCTGGATATATGTATTTTCATTGCTAGTTTCATTAAAAAATTCACAAAAAATGTATACAATTCCACAGTATGTGCCCCATAACATTTACTGTGAAACAAAAAGCTCTTAACAACATGGAAAACACCAGAAAACTATCATCCATCAACAATGTTACCTTGGTTGTTTTTTTTACCGTGAAATTATGCTGTCATAATCTCAGTTTATCTGATGATAATCAAAGGTAGACATGTCGAAGTTGTGTGTTCCAGTTACTGTATTTCATGCTAAGTATTACTTTGTAAAAGTTCACTATGTTTGTAAAGGAAAAGTGGAATCTAATAAGAGTGTAAAATTTCTGTGTGCAAAATCTGGCACTGCTGGATGGTTTGATAATGATCAAAGCAAGTCACATATCTTAAGTTCAAAATTCTGACTCCGGTTTCATTGCATTCAGGACAGCCTATTTATGCTCCACAGCATCCATCCAAAATTTTGTCTGCTAATCATTCCCATCAAATGGTTCTTTACGGTGCGTTTTCTGCCACACAGTTCACACTTCCTACCAGCACCCTTAATTTGTCGCAGCTCCAGCAATCGCTTCACAGTTACATTGTTCTTCCATTCCCACTGTTACCACAAATATGGCTTTAGCAATGTTGCTCTTGCTCATTCTCAGCCTGCCATTTTACTTTTAGATTGTCTGCCACTTCACTGCCATATATGTCCACATGCAAACATTTCATAAAGTAAACTTATTTGAAAAACAATAACCTTTTATTGTCTATCCTCTTGTAACAAGTGTGAGAGTATATAGGACTAAGTAGAAAAAAAGGACATGAGAAATTAATAGAAACAAGGATACAGACTCATCACAGTTGACTGGCTTAACAGATGAACCTATTCTTTTCAAAGCAATTTTTTTTCTCAATCTCATGAAGCATACTTTGTGAATCTGTCATAAGACGCCATAACTACACTATGGGCAGCTATCCATTCCACCGCCGGCAACCCAGCCTCACTTTCCATTCGCATGGTTGACATGGTGACTTCAAATGCTGTGGCACTACTCTTCTATTGCAGTATTAAAAACAAAACCCCAACCACTTATGCTGTTCTGAGACACTGAGCCATCTGTATATACTTACTGTGTCAGAAGACCCACAGTGACGCTGGATGAGAACCTGAACCCAAAGTTCCACTGCTCTCTGTGTCCAGTATCAGCTTTTCCAGCCCTCCCATATAATAACCTTTTTTTACCTGAGATTGGTGCTGCACCCGTAACCAATCAACGCTTTTACGCACCTCATCTAGATCACGCATTGACATTATTGTATCCTGTCTCAGCCATCCAGGATCTACCTCGTTTGATGCATCTGCTCTTTATCAACCCCAGCTCCTTATGGAGAGGTGGTCATTCATGCCAGCAACCCTGATGTATAACTTTACCTGAGAATATTTGTGTTGTGACTCAGCATAACAAGCAGAAAATACATGGCCACTACAGGAGTATCCCTGGTGCAACACAAGACCATTCTCACTGCTTCATTCTGTACATGCTCTAGTCTGTTCAGCTGTGCATCTGACAGGGTGAGCAGGTCTAGGCCATACTCCAATGGTGACATCACCAGCACCTGCATCAGCAAGAATAGTGTTCTGTGGAAAGTTTGCTGCAGCCATTAACCTAACTACTCCCAACACTTTCCAGGCCTTTTGTATTACATTGTCCACATGTTCAAAGGACAAGAATCGATCATATGTGATCCCGGATACCGCATGAAATGTGCTCTCTTAATATCTTGTCCCTGACATTTCATAATCAGAACTTCAAATCTTACAATTCAGTTCTTTAGTGAGCGCCACAAGATGGTAGTTTTTTTTTCAAGGTTTATCACTCCATTGTTATCCTCATACCAGCCTGTTATCTGATCCAATGGTATTGGTAGATTAATCATTAGTGTGAGATTGCGATAATAACTTTTCTTTTTCCTTTTTTTAAAAAATTATGTACTGAGTACATGGATAAATAAATGTATATTTTTATGTTTCTCAGCTATTCAGTGTTAATTATGTTTGTTATATGCACAGCATATTCGCAGAATGGAACGGAGTAAAAATTGTATGATAAAGGGCAGAATGTCAGACAGGCCTGTGTGCCCAATTCTTAAAGATCAATCAATCAAAATCCACCCTGCTCTGTACCCCTGAGGCTAATTTCTCTCTACACCTCCCATGCTCATATGTTAATATATCATACATTGAATAGCACAGGAGACAAGGGAGACCCCTGAGGCAGCCCCCATAGCAATGGTTCTGGGCTCCGAGATCCATTATCTTAAGGCAACCAACTGCCTCAACAGCACTGATGCTATCCATTGAACGCTGTTATGGTTTGACAATGATCAAAGCCATGCATTTGCAGTGTTATGGTCTGATAGTATACAAGGTCCGACAATTAAGTAATGAGACTAATTACATTAAAAAATAAAATAACAGTTGAAGATATAACCTGTATTTTATTACAAGTGGTATTCTGACTTTCCTTTGTGCAATGGCAGGATCTAACAAACACTGGAACGACCTCTGCTGTTGGTATGGCCCTTAAACTCGATGTTACGGCCCTTTGGATGTCATCAGTATCGTCAGAGAAGTGTCCTTTCAATGGTAACTTTAATTTGGGGAATAAAAAATAATCGCAGGGAGACAAATCTGGGGAATAGGGTGGATGGTTGGGAACACACACTTGTTTTGGGGCCAAAAATTCATGTATAACTACCACCCAGTGAGCCGGTGCATTATCATGAAGAAGAAAAAAAACTGCCAGGTGTTGAATACTTGGGTCAGACTCGGAGAATCATTTTCAATAGGCATTTCAAAATACTTCATTAAACTTTGGCAGTGACAGTATGTCCCTCTGGAATAAATTCTCTGTGAATAACTCCTTTGCTGTCGTAGAAGCACACTAACATTGTCTTCACTTTTGACGAGAAATTTTTTGCCTTTTGTGGTGATGATGACTTCCACTGAGCACTTTGGCGTTTAGTTGTGGGATCATAGCGGAAAATCCATGTTTCATCCTCTGCAACAATCAAATTTAAGAAATTTTTATTTCTGCGACATGTTTTGATGATGTCTTTTGCATACTCAACAACGAATGTTGAACTGACAAGCAACTTTTTTCTTGCCCTAATCTTTCACTAAAATTTTACGAATGGTCCCTCGATTAACACTAAATTCATCTGCCATCATCCTCACAGTCAAACAACGATCTTCTTGTATCCATTTTCTGATTTTTGCAATGAGTTCCTCATTAAGAACAGAAACTGGGCGCCCATGTCTAGTTGCATTTGTAATCATTTCCACACCACTTTTGAATCATGAATACTACCTGAATATCTGTGCACGAGATAAACAGTTATCCCCATAAACTTGTTGCATCAATTCAACTGTCTCAATGGTACTTTTTCTGAGTTTTAAACAGAATTTAATGTTATCTCTTTGCTCCATGCTGATTATGTAACAATGCACCTCTGACTAGGTCAACAAAATGGTGCCTTTTTGTCTTCTTCTTATCGGGCGGTGATGAAAAATTGCCAGATCATAGATGAAGGTTGCCTCTTTGGATTCCATGCTTTCCTTCATAGATGGCATTTTTGTCTTGGCCATAATAAAATCAGTCTCATTACTTAATTGTTGGACCTTGTATATACAGAAGTATTATCACAGATGAACTTTTGAAGCACATACAATCTACATACACAAAATATGCTATGCCAAGTTGAAGATTAACTTTGCAGTGCATTATTTTTTTCTGAAATAGAGAATTCATTCTAAATTGGGAATGTTTTATTGTCAGAAATGCTAATGTTTTAGCTAAAAGTCTGGCCAAGGTTGCTGTGTGCTACTTTTGTGGAAGCTGACAAACTGCCAATTCTGAGAGTAGATGAAAGATTATACTTAATAAAAATGATAAATTTTTTGGCAGCATCAGATGTCTGATCATGTTTTCTAGTAGATAAACTTTAATATGAAGACCATAAATCTGCCACATGTATGCTAAATGTGTTTATATTGTGATACTGTTTACATGTGCTCATATGTCACTGATGTATGTCGGTAACTTTGATCAAGTTTATCACCCCTTTTATATGATGTATTTTATAACATAATGTTGTTACATATTTGATATGATCTACATGCTGCTAATCATGCAACATATTCTTGTTGCAAGACATTTTCTTACAGTAACAAAAATGTAGCCCACAAAAAAAAAAAAAAACCCCACTGAAATGCAAGCTGTAGTCACCTCTAAAATCACAATCAAGCTGGTCAGTGCTGAGAAAATATGAAGCTGTGATTTGTGTACACCTGACACAAAATCTCCCAGAACAGTAAGGGTTATGTTTTGCACAAACTGTAAAACAAAACTAAAGTTGATTTTGTCAACTACTAGAAACATCAAAAATCCTTGTTCTCCCCCCCCTCCCCATTTGTGTGTGTGTGTGGTCAAAACTGATGCACTATATACAAGCACACTCATATAAAACAGACATAGGTACATGAAAAATAATCCTGTATATGGGTGAAGAAGATGAAAAGTAAGCAGAATTTGGGACATTTATTTCACACAATGACACAGCCAAGTTCATGACATGAAAAAAAAAAAGAAACAAAAAATGAAAATCAATGTTCACATCTTAATATTGCACATAAATATTTGTCCCATACAGTCCTTTTGCTTCCAGAGCTTTGACATTTTTGGTACATTTTGCCATGCAAGAACAAGCACTACACTCTGTATTTGTTTTTTGTTGGTTTTTTTTTTTCAAGAAAGCAATGCAGTAATAAGTCCTAGCTGTGTAAATCAAATTTCTCTTTCATTAATCATGGTCCAAGAATGTATGATGCATAGAATAAAATTAAGCTTTCTCTCTCCTAGAACAAAATTATTACATTTTTCTTCCATATGATAATTTCTATCACTGGTTTTGTTTAAAATCAGATGTGGGAGAACTATGCATCATGTGGATAATTTAATGAGAAAAATGAAGGATCAATTACTACATAGATCAAGCTCCAGAACTACACACAAAGTTATCAATAACAGAAAGAACTAATGAAAACATCACAGCAAGCATGGAATGAAATTATTTTGGTAACCCAAAATGTTTTGCTCTTCTATAAACTGTTTGCTAGCTAAAGAGTCAATTTCTGCTCTGCTTAACTCATAAGAAATTCCTTCATAGAATTTTTTTAGAATGTGACATTTCAAATTTCACACTTCAGAGTACTTTGAAATCAACAGTTCTCTACTGTTCATCACAAACTGTTCTTTTTTTTTTTTTTAGGTCACAATGATCTTTCTTTGTTATCACATTCTTCATTAAAGGCTCCATTTTGGGACGATTAACTTTAGTAAAAATCCTCTCAAGTTGTCCAACTTATCACTTTTTCCTGACTGGGTGACTGCTTTAGCCTATGTCCCACCAGACAGAATCTTTGCTGGAAGCTTGTCAGATCTGCTTCCTTTTTTTTCCCTTGTCTTATCATCTCCTGCTGAATGCTGCACAGGATGTCTAACATTTCCTGGAATACCTTGTCCAGAAAGTCATGGAAATAAATCACAGGAATTAAATTTAAAAAAAAAAAAAAAAACATGACAATCAGGAATCAGAACTGATTAAAAAAAAAAAAAAAAGACTTTCTATGTAATGTTTAGAGATAAGAAATTAGGTAAAGTCCTCAGATCACTGGTTCCAACTAGTCTGTACAGAAAGAGTTCTCAAACTATTAAATCTATATGCAGCAACTAGCAGACATGTCAGTTTTGTCAAACCCTGCATCACAGTAAACATCATTCTTTGATAAAAAAATAATTACTGCAATCATATAATGTGATCAGTTGCTATTCTTGTTTGAAATAATCTGAAGTTTCTGCTGTATTATGCTCAAAAGCTGCTTCAAATGAGATTTGATAGGTGACAACATAATTGTAGCAATAAATTAGATCTGATTTTGCGGCAAGCGCTTGCTCGAATATGTCTGTTAAACTCTACTTACAATTTACAACATTTATGACAACAATTTAGCTCTGAACAACTATCTTTATGTTAAGCTGACTTTTTCGCTGAAAAATGAAACATTCTCTCGTTGTGGTCACACACAAGTCTTTTCAACAGTTTGCATCATAACATATTCAAGTTAATCACTGCGGAAAACATTCAGTGTTAAATAAACACAAGCTGGCATCTATGTTTGCTTTTACTTCCCAGAGCAAAGATATGAGCTGGCAACTCTACAATATGTCAAGCCTACATTTCATGCAAATAAAAAACAAAAACCTGTGTTTACATATGAAACATTTGAACAGATGAGAATTTTTGAAACAGGTGACAGATCTGAAAAAAAAAAAAAGTTCTTTTAATACATCCAATATAAATAAAGTACTTACAAACACATCAAACTTCATTTATAGCTTCTCAAATCTCTTTTTTCTTTGTGGGTAACATTCTCTATTTTCACTCTTTATTCATTCAGATACAATTCTTACACATCATGTACTTTTGTTTAAAATACTTTTATCATATGCCGAGAAAGCAAATTCCCTTTAACAATAAAAAATGTATGTGACAATGTCATGTGAATGATGATTGAAATGTGATGGAAAACTAGTTTGAATACTACATGTAAGCAGCAACATGGAGGAAAAGACTAAATTTCTGAAGCAAAATGTTCTGCCCGCCAAAAAGAAAAGCCATGTTACATGTAATACACTAAAATTTGTATAGTAGGCCCATATGCTTAAATATCTGCACCAACATGACTGGCTGCTGTGTCATTATTGGGTGCATGAATGCTACCACTCCTCCATACCTTCCTTCCTTCATGCAATTTCACAACATCAGCTATTCAATAGTGAATCAAATACATTCTTGTGGTCAAAAGGAGGCAAAATATGAATGTTTTCCTTATAATTCTCAACACAGGGACATTTATAAATTTGCTTCAACCAATAATGTCACATCTGGAGGACACTGAGACTCCTACTTTAAAATTAAAACAAAAATTGAGACTGATGACCTGCTCCGGACACACACAAAGTCCGCAGCGTTTCCAAGTCTCCATCAAAGACAAATTACTTCTGATCTTTCAGCAGCAGCTACCTCCCTGGTTACCACCACTTCCTCCAACATTCAAGCTCTGATTGGCTGGTGAATGCTGCGGTCCAATTTTGATCCCATTTGCCTACATCCAGCAGGTCAGATGAAGAAAACAAAAAAATTACTAAAATATGAAGAAAACAGGACAAGTGTAGAAACTATGGATGAAGAAGCATAGTTTTTTAAAAAAAAATGTTAAAGTTTACATAAAACTTTATTCATGTCTTTCTTCTGCGTGTTTGTGAAAATGAGCAAAAAATGATAATCTTCACTAAATTATACACAGATGTGTTTTGTTTGCCAAACAAGACCTCTGAATAATCCATTCAAGATACCACCTCTTGTGTAGTTCATATGAATATCCTACTTTCACACATCCTGACCCAGATGTTCCATTTTACTAGAAGCCATTTTCCAAACAGGGTGTCATGTATATATTTTTACAGATGTGTTTACATTAGGAGCGTGCCAGACCTGAATTAGCTTTACTCCTCTATGAGATTCCTACTTACTAATTGTTTTACATGTTGTGGCCTGTACTGAGATTATAAGAAGAAAGCTGGCAGACACAAGTATTGTCTCTTATACCTAAATGTCTACAAGATGTTTTATGCAGGAGAGGATTAAAAACAAAGAACCCTCAAAACAAAACCAAACAAGAATAATAAAACAAAATTCAACACACAAACAAATGATGGTAAAATAAAACTAATGACCTAAAGTAAGGTACAGTATATGGTATGCCATTAAGGCATATTGGGGATATGGTTTTTAGACCCATATTTTCCATGACCTACAGCACATGCAAGTATGATGTGGTCAGTATCATGCCCAGCTGCATTTACCTTCCTGGATTTCTCCGGAACCAATTTTTAGAGGCTGGGTCAATCCTGGGGGCTTTTTTGGTGTGTATCAGAAAAAAAATCCAACTGCTGGGATTGCACACAGTACCACAGGATTAGTAAACCAAGTGCCTAACCACTCAGTCAACCAGGCCACTAATGACCTAGATGACTAATAAAACTAGATTTAGGTGTGGGCAAAAGTGGGAAAGTTATGCAAAAATGTGAAAGGCAATAAAGAGAACTGAAAAGGTTGCATACTGTAAAAATCTCTGGATGGTTTACTTTCTCCAGGAAATATGAAATATCAAATGAGTGTGCAAGTTAGACAATGACGTAAAAATCTGGACACAAGTTTGATATTGGCCACAACTCACATCAAACACTTCATTTCTTTGAGGAAAAAAAAAAATCACATAACAAAACACAAAAACAAACTTTTGACTCCTTATCTGACCCCACAACAATACCTCATTGTTAATGTCAAAAACTCCATCCTGAATCTTCTGATAGATTTCTTTAGCAGTATTGATAAATGCCTGAAAATGAAAGAAAAACAAGATTGAAGTCTTTGCTATATTGTTTTTGTCATACTGACAACAATAGTGAGTTTTAAAATTGCTCCCGGTCAACAATATTAAATATTTGTTTCATGCAAAAACAAGATCAATAATAACATCATTTTTCTTCATTACATAGTTTTGGGGAAAAAATCATTCAGGGACAAGATAACACTAAGCAAAAATATCTAGAAAACACAATGAGAAATGCTCTCACCACAATTAATACTTACCTCCTCAACATTTGCGGCAGTCTTAGCAGAGGTCTCCATAAATATCAAGCCATGTTCTCTTGCAAATGCCTCCCCTTCTTCTTTTTTCACCTCCCTTCGTGCCTCTAGATCACTAGAACAAGAAAACATTTTTAGAAAATGGAGTTTCAAGAGAAACAAAACAATTTTACTGACAACATACTTCCTTCCTTTTAGTTAAATGATTTCCTAACTCTTGCTGAGTTTCACATCCTGTCACTATGGATCCTTTTTCATTTTATCATTTGGCCATTTCCTGCACGATCATCTTCATGTAATACTAACACTGTAATAATGGGGACAGCAATAAAATAAAGCTGACACTCACCAGTGACGCTGCAGACGGGGATCCTAGCATCCTCAACCCATCCCTGAATTTTATGCACCAAAATGTTGTGTGTATCATGATACACACAACAAAACTGACAGTGAATCTCAGCAGCACTGTGTATTTCTGCTTACTGGAAATGAATCACATCATAGACCTCACAGCTGGCAGAAATGACAAAACTCTTTCTGTGCCTGTGGGTCATGTAAAACCCAAAGTCGATTCCGACTTCCGTACCGTTGGTTCCTATATTCCTACATGTTCTGTTTCGTATAACTGTAATTCTCATTTTGGTTCGCGCGTTAACTGCTTATGTCCCTTTACAAAATAGCAGAAGAATGCTTAGTTACGACCGATTCGAGCAAGAAAAACGAAGAGAAACAGAGAAATTTCCAATTTTGGTGGTGTGGATAAGGGGGTATGGACATGGCCTGTGACCAGACCACTGTTCTTGATTGTATCCCAAGTAGATCTACACATATTAGACAACTGGAGAAGCAGTTAGAAGGTTATTTCAGACATTATTTTAGCGAGAATACAACATATCAAAACAAGACAACTTCGACAGGTAGTTCTAGGCATCTCAGATGGTAAGTACTCTAATCTAGACCTACCCAATGGTAAATAGGACAATTATTGTCTAAAAACATGACATTACTTCTTTTTTCCTAAAAAAAAACTCTGCATTTATGAAATCTTCATACATTTAGTTATATTTTGAAACATAATAAGTACATGGAAATACTGTTTTTCATTCAATTCTGCAACTATATTCCTATACATATCAAGACCTGTGCTTTTAACTTGGCAAAAACTGAACCTCCGTGTTGTGTCCCCCTGGCAAGGGAAGAGTTAAAGGGTCCATGATTACTCAGTTGCTGCTCATGCACAGTTGACAATCATTGGTGATACTGTAATTGGTGCAGATAGTATAACACTGGCAAGTAAAACTTTTCTGTGTACGTTTGTTTTTACTTATTTCAAATATGGTTCCATGATGTATAAGAATGATATTACTGTGATGACATATTACAAGTAGTCACATTATCATCATTCTGTTCTCTCTCCCCAGAAAAGTTAGCTGCAATGGTCCTCCAATTTGATCTGGCTTTCATTTTCATAGTGCACCTGGCCAGATTGAACCTAGTTCATTTTTTTTTTGTTCTTGCCCACAATCTATACTGTTGTGGACCACTTTTTCTTTTTCCTTATATATTTCTCTCTAGTATGGTTTGCATTATATAAATCTGAAAACTGTAACTGTAATGTATGGTAAATACTCATTTGCTAGAAAATCCACATTGCAAACAAGCTCAATCAATGTTTATGCAAGCCAGACATAATCTGTACTACACTCAACTTAGATTAACACAACAGTTATACTGTAATTCACTAATATAAACTGCAACTAATCTGGATTTTAATAATATATTTTAACTCACAAGGCATATCATTACTTTTTTGTAAAAAAACAACCTATTTGAAATTAAGATCTATAACTGAAATTTACAATAAAATAGGTCAGTGTTTGATACTAAGTTTCATCAAACAATATTAACTGTTATAAGTAAACTCTTCATCAATATCACCTCCCTTTCTATTATGGACTTTCAGATCTGTGTGAATTACAAGCCTTCTTACAAATGCAGGTTCTTTCCATATCTTTGTGTCCAAGTTCTCAATATTTTCTTCATATTACTATTTTCTACAATCCATCTCTGAACACCAATGCAGAATGTCTGATCTCATGCCAATGATGGATCTAATAAGCAAAGCCTGTATGAAATACATAAATTGTTCATCTAGCTTTCATGTCCTGCTTCATTTTTCTTTTAACTGCTGAAGTATTTTCATAACTTTGATGGGCAGACTGCAATGATTTTGCACTTGTTTGTGGCAACTCATCTTACTGTGATGTGTGATTACATGCTTAGGCAGCTCATCTTACTGTGAGATGATGATCACCTGCTGATGACAGCTCATCTTACCATGATATGATGATCACCTGCTGATGACAGCACATATTATTGTGATATGATCACCTGCTGATGACAGCACATCTTACTGTGATATGATTATCACATGCTGAGGACAATACATCTTACTGCAATATGATGATCAGAAACTGAGGGCAGTTAATCTTATGGTTATATGTGATTACATGCTGAGGACCTTTCTCTTTAAACTGAGATTCTGTATCAATGCAAGAAATAAAACTTCAATCAATTTCATTCCAAAACTTCTAGTAACACTAAAAAGCAGAGAATTACTCTACAAGCGAAGGTTATAAAAGCACTATTTTTCTCACCTCTTGTTCCCAATAAGCATGATAACCATGTTAGAGTTGGAATGCTGTCTAGCATCCTCAAGCCATGTGGTCAAGTGATTGAAAGTGTCACGTCTGCAAACATCAAGATATGGATTACACTAGTAGACAAGAGAAGCAGCCATGGAAAGTGAGAGAGAGAGAATATGTCTGCATGTGATTGTATGCAGTTATAGAAATTGTAAAATGTATGATATTTTGCTTGTATAACAAATTTCAGAAGTGTATTGTAAAGCATGAACAAAATGATCCAAGTAACACAGTTCACATTTGAAATGAGCACTTCTGCTTCCATGAAATATTTAACAGCGACAAGTCACTACACAGAATATTGTGGCACAGAGAATAAAATTACAGAAATATCATTAGCCAAATGCAACCATTAAACTAAATATTTGTAAAGCAAATTATAAGTATCAATAACAAAGCAATACTTTTGTGTAAGCTCTGAAAGTCAAACAAAAGAGATAAAAAACCTAATGATTATTTTATTTCATTAAAAAAAAAAAAAAAACTGAGTGCTCTAAAACAGAGGCAGTCTATGGTACCACTATCACCACCACTACCACTGCATCAATAACATCAAGACTATATCACTAACCTTGTAATGTCATAAACTAGCAGAGCCCCAGCTGCTCCTCTGTAATAAGATCTAGTGATGGACCTGAAAGATTCCTGCCCAGCCTGCAGAAAAACATTTAAAGTGCTCATCTATGTTTCCTGCCCAGCTTCCAGAAAAAAAAAAGTTCTCATCTATGTTCCATCTTTCCTGCCCAGCTTCCATAATAACATCTGAAGTGTTCATCCATATTCTATCTTTCATGATTTGCTATAAAAGAGAACCGTGATAATGCAAATGTCATACTTTCTCCCTTGAGTCGTCCACATTTGACAACAAATTAATTAATACATTAAACCCAGAGGCCAGCCTGGTTAGCTGAGTGGTTAGGCGCATGGTTTACTAATCTGGTGATACCATTTTCAAGTCCCAACGGTGGTTTTTTTTCTGGTACACACCAAAACAGCCTGTAAAAATGTGTAGCAAAGATATCTGGGAAGCTAACTGCAGTCAGGTGTGATACTGACACATCACACTTTCAGGTTCCAAATGTCTTGGAAATACAGGCCTTACACTATATCCCCAATATGCCTTAATGGCATGGAAACAGAAATTTTACCTATTAAACTCTGAAACTTACCAACAACAAAAATTTGATCATAAAAGTATATTAGAATTAGACTTAAAGCTCTCAAAAGATTTTCATTACACACAATAAACAGTTTTTTGTATTATTCAAGACAACCCAGATAAGGTCAACTTAGGTTTGAATTTGTTTCATTGTTAGAACTGGTGTTTTCATATTTTCATTTCTCAGTGAACTTGCATATTAAAAACAAGAATTTCGTTCAGAGATAAACTGAGAAATGGTATCACTATAAATCTGTGTCATTTATTTCTAAATATTTATGCAATGTATGTTTGAAAAGCATGAGGAAAAAAATGAACTAAAGAACATTAGTGAAGTAAACAAATCTCACAATGTAGATAATGTTTAGCAAGAGAGATTTAAAGAAAACTATTAAACATAGCATTACTCTTTCATAAACAAAACACAAATTGACTAAAATTAGAAGTTTAAAAAAAAATATTGTATATTGTTTGTCATGTAATTTATTTAATGTTCTATCTTTTTTTCTCCTTCACTTATTCTGCTCTTGTCCACACTTACTGTATCCCAGATCTGTAGTTTAATCTGTTTGCCATCGATAGTTATCATTCGAGCACCAAACTCCACACCTGAAAAAAAAAAAAAATGCTACACCAGACAAAATCTCATACCAAGAAATGTCTCTCAACTCAAGCAGCACACAAAAACTCATAGAACAAATTGAATACGAGACTGCAGGTGAAAAGTACAGCCAAAGAATGCTTGACTAAAAATAAAACAAAGGTTCTGTCTCCTAAAGTCTAAATAATACTAGCAATCTTTCCTTAATCTTCTTCTTTTTCTTCGTTCGCTTCTACAGCCAAGACCGTCCTGTGATCGTATGCAAAAGACACACGATAAAGTATACTGGTGAGACTGGCCTCAGATTAGGGGACCGCATGCAGAAACATCTGTATGATATCACCCGGCAATGCTTGAAACCAGTCCCAAATCATTTCAATGGCCCCAACCACAGAGGCAAATCTGATTTTCTGGCAACAGCCATCAAACAATGTCACATAGATGACACAGGCCATCTGGCACTTGAGAACTGCTACATTCAGGATTATGGGGCGATGGTACCACACGGTTTAAACTCTCTACTCACCTGCACCTAGCATTCTCCTCTTCAACAATTATAATCCCTCTCTACTAAGCTCCACTCCATTCTCACTTGTTTCACATAGTTCAGAACCTCCTCACAACATCATATTACAACCCCTCTATCCTAACTATAGTCATCTATTTCACCTTCTCCTGGGTAAGTTAACATTGTACCACTCTCTCTCCCCTTCATGGTTTCCCCACCCACCACACCCAGTTATGACCCACCGATCACACATCACAGGTCTCCATTTAAACAGCATCTACACCCTACAATGCTCATTTCTAACACACAGCGTTGAACAAGCCACATCTTACAGTTACAGCTGGGTGATCTATTCATTATTAATTTTTTTTAAGTAGCATTCATGTGAATCTATACTTTATCTCCTCTCTCTATTTCTTTGTCCTGTACGTTTTTGTATGATTAAGGCTCACGCCAAAATATTACAACTTTGTAATCTTTAAGTAATAAAGCTGCTCCTACTTTTTTCCTAGTTTATACACTTGTTTTCTTGTCTTTTGCTAAAAACCGATTCTTATTTTTAATAATCTTCTACCAGGCTGATTCTGCCCTTCATATTTCTGACTTACATCTGTATGTGCCCATATGCTGTTACAGTATTCAATTTATTCATCTAATGCCTTCTAATCTATACCTTATACACCAGTTTGATATTTCTGCTCTCTTACTTTTTGTCATAGTTTCTGCCTTGTTGTTTTAACTTTTATCCTTGGAAATGTCAAAAGGACATAGAATTGCCATACTCCCATTTGTAAGGGTAAGTCACAGTCATTTTGGTTCAAGTTTATTGTGGCAATAAAAAAATATATTAACATTTACTGCTGCCTATAGTTATCTGTGTGTCAACAAATCTGACTGTAAATGAATTTTAAATTCACCTTTGTGCATATGCTCATGCTAAAGCTTCGTAATGAAGCAATATGATTAGACCAACTTTACCCTTTGTACCCTCCCTCCCTCACTCACTCAGAGAGAGATGTATGGCGTTTTTAAAGTCTCATTAGCTCTCTATGAAAAAAAAATATTGAGAAATGAAGTACATGACGTCATCACAAAATGTGCTAAAAAATGTAATTTGATTAGTTACAATAGTGACTGCAATGATACAACGCTGTTTTGGGTTAGCTGGAATGTACCACTGAAATATTCATTATAACTGGTGTTGTCCACCACAGGTTTCAAGACATGACTGTACACGTCTCTTCATACTGTCAAATACCTTGTGCAACGTGTCTGTTGTTACTTCTTGAATAGTAATTCTGATTGCTTCTTTCAGGTCCTCAATTGTTTGTACATTATTTTTGTAAACATTTCCTTTTAAGAAACCCCACAGATAATAATCTAATGGATTTAGATCTGGAGAACAAGCAGGCCAGATTCCACAAGATATTATGCGATTTGCGAAAAACTTCTTCCAAAAAAAACATGCGTTGCTCTAGCTGTGTGTACATTTGCACCATCTTGCTGGAACCACACTTATTCAATTTCACATTCATTCAACTGTTCTAAAAAAAGGTTCCAGAAAGTCAGAACGGTACCAATCGGCATTTATAGTGTTGAAGAAAATTGGTCCAATTAAATGTTTTCTACTGATGGCACACCATACCCCAATTTCGCATTGTGTAGCGGCGCTTCATAAAATGCATTGGGATTAACACTGCTCCAAATACAATTATTTTGGCTATTAACTGGATACGTTAACATCATCTATTAACCATGCCTCATCAGAGAAGAATGTTAAATTGAGAACTAACTATTCTTCAGCTAAAAATGCTTGAAACCATGTAGAGTAGTTGAGTCTGGATTGATTGTCACACTCTTTTAGTTCAGACACAACAGAAATCTTGTATGGATGAAAATTTAACCGATGTTTAAGAATTTTGTGCACTGTGCTCAGTAATACGTTCACTTCTTGTGACATTTTCCTTAAGGACTTGCATAGACTTTTCAGGAGTCTGTCTTGGATATCTAGACTTTTTCTTCAGACACAGCAGGCCTACCGAATCGCAGAGCATCTTCCACAGTTTCTGTATCACAAAACTTATTCAACAAATTTCTAACCATAGTGTGATGAGTAGATCAGGAAATTTTGCTATAAATCTTTGAACAACCATCCGTGTGTAATGACCACCATTTTGAAACATTTGTTCAACCAAAAACATTCTTCTGTTGATAACACCATTCTGTTTTGAGTGCAAAAAATTACTCCAGCAGATAGCAACCATTCACTGCATTTTTCTTCATGACTGACTGTGCAGCACATTTTTTATGACATCATATAGAAAGTGTAGAGAGACTTTAAAAACACCCTAATCACAGAATTAAATATGATACATGACAACATGATATAAAATATGCTAGATGACAACATGACATACCTATAGTAAGATCATGGACTGGCTGGAACCTTTTGTCTGTAAACTGGAGAAGCAGACAAGACTTGCCAACACCTACACATGTAAGATCAGTTTGTGCATGATGAAGTAATCAATTTATAGTTAAATTTATATTTGAAAAAACTAAGAAATAACAGAAATGGAGAGAAAAAAACAGTTATTTATAACCATAGATTGAAAAACAAACAAAAGGATTAAAAAAAAAACATTTACCTACTATTTTTAATCACATGTATTCTTGCCAGGAAAAAAAATTACAAAAATATATCCTGGTTAGTAATATCTATGCTGAAGACAATAAAACATGTGCTTCATATATCATTGGTGGTAAATATCAGTAAACCAGATCTTCACACATCATAGGTCATTAACAGCTGAAGGAAGGAAACTGTCAAGTTTGGACATCAAGGTAGTTTTCAATTTGCTAATGCTATCAGTTATTTCAAACAATGTGACTGTCTGCCTCCTATCTGATTCATGAAAAAGGTGAAGCCAACTATGAACAAAGTACACCTATACTTCCGACAAAGGGGTTTCAGAGAAACTCAGCTGAAACAATGGACATCTGTCCTGAGAATGAAAATATGATTTCAGGGGCAAGAACATTTCTGACACCTTAAAACAGCGGGCATTACTGCAAGTCCAACAACATTTCCAACTGTTTCTGCAAAGTTACACAACTCCTTTAGAATTTCACCTCTGGCTATGTAAGATTCAAATTTCAAAAATATTTTGAAGATGATTATCTCTACATCAATATACAACTAAGTAGCTACTCATATAGTGTTGTGGAAGATGTGGCCTACACATCCAACTTCTATCAGATCATGCCCAAGGTATTTTCTGTAATTCAGTTAGAGCACTGCTTTTCCTTTCAGCGCCTCCAAAATTAAAATCCATATTAACTGAACACAGTCCAATAATTTTTCTTACTGAATCATTTTCTGTTTGACAGTCACTCAAATAATCACTCACAATAGCAGATTTTTCACCTAGCAATGATTTCACATCTAATATTTTAATTTCAATCTAGCTCTGGCAAGCAGCAGAAAAATCTGTATCTCTTTATGACTGGAAGTCAGTACTAAAATAAATGTCTTTTTTTTTTAAATCGAAGGTGCAACATAATTAAACTACAAGGTGCAAACATGCTCAAGATAATGATTTCTGCTTTGGTAAGATAAAGGTAATCCTGGTGACACTAGGAGATGTGGTGGTAATATCTATCCATATTTTCCTTGCACATTTGAGGGCAATGTAGTTGGCATACTACAGGGTAATATAGCTGGCACACTAAAGGGTAATGTAGCTGGCAAACTAAAGGGTAATGTAGTTGGCACACTACAGGGAATTGTAGCTGGCACACTAGAGGGTAATGTAGCTGGCACATTACAAGGTAATGTGATCAACATCATGTCTGGTTGCCTTTTCTTCTCCAGCTCCAGAAGAAGCCAGGGACCCAATTCTACAACTGGGTGACTGGGGTGCCTCCAGCTGGGTAACTGGGGTGCCTCCAGCTGGATATGAATCATCAGCCTTCACCATGAGAGACTAGTGGACTAAGTACTTTGCCACTCTAATGTACTTTGGTCCATGCACATGCAAATCTGGACTCTGATGCTGGAGATATTTTCAAATTTAAAAAAAGAAGTTGTTAGTGATAAACTTTAAGCGGCCACAGAAAACTACTCTTCTGTGTTTGTCATTGTTTTTATCACTGTAACCTCTATGGCTGATGAAAAAACTCAATGTGCATGTTTTGCATCTCATGTCAGAGTCTGAGATATTGGTCTTTGTTAAAACAGAAAATTCCTTTCGTAGTTTGTCATTAAAGAAACATGTCTCTTTGAGCCATTTCCGTTCTTAATAAAAGCAAAATTACTTGGGGAAAAGTGTGAATGAAAAGCAATGTACTGTAATGCAACTTCTTTCACATCCGTATGCTGAAAGAGTGGGTTGATACATGCTCTGGAGAATCGAGCGAAGAAAAGAAAACAGGTCATTAAGACTGAAAATCAGTCATCTGATTTACCAGTCATCAAAAATCCCCTTTTATGATTAAAAATTCTACAAACTGGTACATTTCCGCCGAAATCAGAACAAAATCAATCATCTTATTTTTTTTCGGGACAAGAGCTTGAAAATGGTAACAAAATAAAAAACGCGACTGTTCCGGACAAAATCAGTACGGATGGTCACTTTATTTGTATATGCTTGTAGGACCAAGGTTTTAAGCATTATCAGCTCATTACCGCAATTCAGTTAAGACAATCATTTTAAAAATCTGCATGTTATTTCACCTTTGAATAGATCAGGGCATTATTCTAGTCGCTGTACATGAAAACTACACCCCTTTCTTTGTACTTCTCTGAGGCGTTTTTCCAGACTTATTCCAAGACAATGTTTTCAAAGTTCAATACGCACTAATTATTTTACGATTCTGGTCCGCCATGATGAATTGCCAGCGTTCTGGTCTACGTTGGTTCAAATAATAAACACATACTACGAAATGTACAATACTGAATTTGATGTTAACACATACATTCGCAAAAGAAATACGCACCTGTGTCTCCAATAATAATATACTTGAACAGATATGCGTAAGACATTTTGGGTAATTGTTTTCTCACTCACTGATGGTTGATACACGAATAGTTGATACGACGTCACAAATTAAACCGGAAGTGTATATCACATGACCGAGAGGTAAAACAAAATACCGAGCGAAGGAAAAGATTCATACAATATTTTTAAGATCACCATCATCAAGTCCCTTTCACGGTTGTTAACCAAAAGGTTAGATTTTTTAAAGAGTGTGTTTCCCTAATAATGGCTCTCTTCGTTTTAGAAAACGTTTCTGAGGCAGATATTAGCTGATATATAGTTAGCGAACATCCGGCTTCTCTCAAGTGTGATCTACTATTAGCTAATATTGGATCAGCATAATAGGCCGCAGTAACAGTACTTCAATGTGAGGAGTAATTTATTCGCGCTCGTTTTTTGCCTAAAATTTATCATCGCTTCCACATCAAACGAAGCTGCGCCTTTTGCATAGTCATAGCCCTTTCAGATCCTCTCATCATCACTTGCAAACGGTGTTGCAGTTTGTCTCTCTGTTGGGAGTATATATAGGTTAATTTGTCCTTTTTAAGACAGTTTTTCTAGTTTTTATTTAGAGTTGGGTAGATTCTCCCTCTGGTCCAAGTGGTGAAGTCAGATTGAGAAAGTATGTTGTCTTTTGTGTTGTAAGAAGTTGGAAATGTCCTTTAACATTTTGTTTTGCCATGAGAAAGATCATCCCATGGCAACGTTAGTCGCCTGGACACATTTAATGTTATTGTGATTTCCATTAGCCTTTCCATTCCACTTCCTTTGGCAACATGCACCAACAAATGGGTTTTCACCAATAAAGTTAGAATTCGATTTCCAAAAGCAACATTGACGTTCAACAATCATAAGAACATATGGCACTCAAAAGTTGTAAGCACAAAAACCAACCTAAGATTATTCAATTCAAATGTAATATCCATCTTCATTTATGCATGCGATAGCTGGAAAACATATAAAGAATTAGGCAACAAATCAGACTCTTTTGAAAACATGCCTAAGGAAAATATTCAATATAAAGTGTAACGAATTCAAAAACAATGCAGAGATAATGCAGATGAGTGAACAAGTTGTCTCAATTTTGATCAGAAAAAAGTGATGGACATATATCGATCATGTGATGAGAAGAAACAGTCAGAGAATCCCAGAACAAGCTATCAAGTGGAACACAACAGACCGAAGAAAAAAGAGGTTGACCACGTGAAACTCTAAAGAGGACTTTGCTAAGAGAGGTAGGCCAAATTAGTAGGCACAAAATCCCTTGATGAGTTCGAAACGCTCTCCGAAGACAGGAAAACTTGGCGAATTACCATGTAACCCCAATGTGATGTTTAATGGCACGGGAAGGATGTAAGAAGTAAGAAAAATCTGGTTGAGACAGTTACTCTCTTTTCGAAATCCTGCTTGTTCTTCTCTCATTGCAGTATCTACTATATCTTTAATTTTATTCAGAATGACTTTGCAAAATACTTTTGACACAAATGATAGTAAGGTTACTCCTCTCCAATTATTGCAGTCGAGAAGGTTGCTCTTTTTAAAAATGTTTTTTAACAATAATTCCTTTTTTTCCATTTAGAAGGGACCTTTTCTTCTTTCCAAACTTTATTAAACATTCTCTGTAGTTGGTTCATGTTGTCACTGTTAATAGTTTTTAACATTTTAGCTGTTATTTTATCTTCACCTGCAGTTTTGTTGTTAGACATTAGATTCACCGCCGTTTCAATTTCATTCAATGTGGGACTGGTAAGTTGGTCTCAAGGTTTATCAATTCTTTTGGGTGTGGTTGATTAAGTATTCCAATCCCCGTGTTGTTACCGGGGTCCAGATCTGGGGAGAAAAGAATAGAACCATTGCCACTATCCATGTATATTGTAAAAGGCAACTAAGGTTAGGGGATAGGCCAATGACCTGTTCCCTGTAAAAAAAAACTGGAACATTACAGAAACACGGAGAGGAAAACCAGGAAACTTTGTCTTGGACAAGGAAGGGACTCTGATAACAGAGCACATGACATTATGCGGTCAAAGCCAAAAGGAAGCCGCAGAACTGACATCCCAGCTGAGTACCAGGACACCTTTTACCATTGCATTTTGGAATGTTAGAACAATGTATGAAAGTGGAAAGGCTGCCATGACAGCGAGAGAAATGAATAGATATAATATAAAGATACTAGGGCAGAGCAAAGCACACTAGACAGGAACAGGTAAGCTTAGACTAGCAACAAGGGAGATAATCCTATTTTCAGGTCACCAAAACCCAGATGCAGCACACACAGAAGGCATGACACTAATGCTATCCAGGGAGCCTCAGAGAGCACTGATGAGCTGGGCGGCAGTTAGCTCAATAATTACACCCTGCTTCTCAACAAAGAAGGATATTAAGTTGAATATCATCCATGTATACATGCCAACAAATGATGCAGAAGAGGTAGTAAAGGACGAATTCTACAACACATTGCAGGAAATGCTAGACCAACAAGGCAACAAACACAACAGTTCTAATGGGGGACATCAATGGAAAGGTAGGCAAGATCAATACAGGTTATGAGAAAGTTATGGGTCAAAATGGATTATTATTATGAACGAAAATGGAGAAAGAGTAGCGGATCTATGCATGCTCAACAACCTTGTCATTGGGGGAAGTATACTTTCACATAAAACTGTACACAAAGCCAAGTAGGTATCACCAGATCATGTCACAGAGAACCAGATAGACCATATCTGTATCAGTAGTTTTTGAAGAACATTGCAATTTGTCAGTGTAAAACGAGTTGCAGATGTAGCATCAGACCACCACCTACTGATAGCTAAACTGAGAATGAAACTGAAGAAGCATCACAAAACAGACATGGCAAGAAAAAGGTACAATATGGTACTTGTTGGAAGACCCAGAAATCACAAAGAATTTTAAACTGAAACTAAGCAACAGATTTCAGGTTCTGCAGAAGATACACTATATGTGAACATTATGCGGAAAAGTGCTAAAGAAATGTGGAGCAAATCAGGTGAAGAGACAGGGGGATTTAAGAAACCCCAGCACAAGGAGTGGATTACACTGGAAACACTGAAGAAGAAAGACAGGACAGAAATAAAAGCAAAAATAAATGACAGTAAAACAAGAGCAGCAAAGACCTCAGCTCAGATAGAATACAATTTGGCCCATAAAGAGGTGAGGAAAAGCATAAAGATTGATTGATCTTTATTTCAAAAGGGTTAAGAATTGGGCACGCAGGCCTGTCTAACACTCTATCTTTTATCATACATCTTTCACTCTATTCCAGACATTCTACAAATATGCTGTTTATGTAAAATAATTAACAATGAAGCTGAGAGACATAAAAACATTTACGTTTCGTTCTTATCCATTCACTTAGCACAGAAGTAACTACATATTTATAAATGATTATCTACTAAACAAAAATTTCGGGACTATTTAGAATAAACAATTACAGTAACCACATTCGGTGTCTATAAGAGCAATCTAAAATAACTTTTTATGTTTTATGATTCATGGAGCCATGTAGTCAACATCAAATAGATATTGGGAAAGTTTGTAGTTATAGGAAGGAGTATAATTTATATTTTTTATACAGAATGGGAAGGTATTCCTAAGATAGCAGCAGAATAACTAAAGCTTTTCTTATCATGTCTAGGTTTTGGAAGACATGTTGTTCAGTCGTTGACTGCCCTTTGGGCTAAATTTAAACAGTTTCAATATATAAGATGGGGCATGCCATAAAAGAATTTGATGTACTAACTTGGCTTTGTTGAAGAGGAACCTGTTCTTAAGAGGCAGTATTTTGATACATTTGTGCTTGATCTTTGTCACTAATAAGCTTTACTGCTCATTTTAGAGTGAGCAAAGCCTCTTTGTATTTGACACCAAGCAACCATCCCAGATTGTTGAGCAAGTCTAAATATGTTTGTATATATGTAGTATGTCTTTCTTGTGTCTTGATCGATGAAGTGCTTAATTTTGGCTAACTGGTATACTTTTTGTGCGATGAATTTTGTTAGACCTTGCACATGAGAGTTCCAGGTCAGATGTTGGTCAATAATAAGACTTAGTGTTTTGTGCTCGCTAACGTTTTCTGTGATGTTTCTGTGCTGAGCTGAAGTGTTGTTTTTGTTGCATTTTGTAGTTTCTGTCTTGTTGTTATGAGCATTTATTTTGTTTTATTGGTATTTATTTAACAATCATACCATTGTTTTTGCTCCATGTAATTAAATTGTATAACTTGACCTGAAGAGTTGATTCTAGATTAATACAATCATAGTCACTGGTGTAGACTGTGCAATCATCGGCAAAAATGTCAAAAAAAGAGTGTTTAAGATGAAGTGGAAGATCATTGATATAGATAGCAAAGAGCAAATGGCCTATAATAGAACCTTGCAGAACACCAGTGTCAACTATAGCAGAATGTGATAAAGAATTGAAGAATACTACCTGTTGTCTGTCTAATACTACCTGTTGTCTGTCTGAAAGAAATGATGCAATTAATTTTATCAGGTCAGGGTGCAATTTATAAGTCTTTATTTTTCTTACAAGAATATCACGGTCAATCATATCAAATGCCTTTTTAAAGTCGACAAAGATGGCACCATAGTTTGTCGTCATTTATGTTTACTAACAAGTTTTCTGTCATTTTGGTAAGAGTTGTGTGACAGGAATGACTGAGTCTAAACCCTGACTGACTGCCTATGAGTAAATTGTTCTCTTGCATGTGTCTTAGAGTTATTTTGTGTGTTTTCTGAGTGGTTTTGATAATGACAGTAATATGGATATTGGTCTATAGTTGGTAAGATTGTTGGATGAACCAGATTTAAAGCGAGGACACACCTTAGCAGTTTTAAAAGCCTTGAGGAAATGACATTTTGCAATGCACTGATTGTAAAAGTATGCTAGTGTATGTAAAATTACAGGTGCAGCATAACATAAGATCTTATTGCTCATATAATCAGACAGACAGGCCTATTTTGATAATATGGCAGGACAAGCAGAAAAGGCAGCAGGTTAAAAACAATATGAGAGCCCTGTATGAAATCACCAAGAAGTTGGCAAATAGACCATGCAGGGTAGAAAAGCCCATCAGAAACAAGGAAGGTAAAGTAGTAACATCAGAAGAAGAGCAGATGCAAAGATGGGCATCATGTATATGCACCATTGAACACCAGCGTTGCAATTTACAAAATTCATATATTTGCCAGAATACAGTGAATATTTACTTTACTCTCAGTATGAAATTCAGATCATAACACTGCAGCATCTTGGTAAATTCAGTTTGAACAGTTCTTTGTACTGTCAAGTTCACTTATGAGCGGCAAACGGCCTTAATCAGTGAAGCAGGCACACACTCCATTCTCAAGCCACACATCACAAATACTTTGTTATTCTTGGTTTTTCTCAAGCCACACATCACAAATACTTTGTTATTCTTGGTTTAATCTCTTGTAGTTTAGAAAAATAAATATAAATTTCCCATAGCAAATTTTGTTTCAAATATCACAATTCAAAAAAGAACCAGTTTGTGTATCAAGTCTTCAAATTTGAGGGACAAAAGAATGTAGTGGTGAGGGCAGTAATCTGATCTGCCTCAAAGATAAAACTATCATCAGCTTCAACAACTTTTGCCAGAAGCAAGTAAAACTATGAGGGCTATTCCAAAATCAGCCTGCTGATGAAAAAAAAGAAAGAAGGTAAAATCCTCATTTCCATATCAATAAGGCATATTGGGGAAATGGTGTTAGGCCTCTACTTCCATGACCTTCAGCTTATGAAAGTGTGATATGGTGAATATCATGCCTGGTCATATTTACCTTCCCCCAGATTTGTTACCCATTTTTAGAGGTAGGTGGACCCAGGAGCCTTTTTTTTGTATCAAAAAGCCAGGCTTGATGCTCACCATATCACACTTTCATGTGCTAAAGGTCATGGGAATATGGGCTTAACACCGTTTCCTCCATGCCTTAATGGCATGGGAATTTTTTTTTTTTAAACTAACCAGCAGGTTCATTTTGAAATAGTCATAAATCAACATGGTGGTAAAAAAAACAAAGTCAAAACAAAAAATTTCGACCTATAATAATGGACCTGAGACAGAAGCTGTGGGGCTATCATAAGGACCTGGAGAGAACTGTGGGGCTGCCACAAGGACCCGGAGAGAACTGTGGGGCTGCCACAAGGACTTGGAGAGAACTGTGGGGCTGCCACAAGGACCTGGAGAGAACTGTGAGGCTGCCACAAGGACTGGAGAAAACTGGAGCCACCAAAAGGACCTGGAGAGAACTGTAGGGCTGCCACAAGGACCTGGAGAGAACTGTAGGGCTACCACAAGGACCTGGAGAAAACTGTGGGGCTACCACAAGGACCTAGAAAGAATTGTGAGGCTGCCACAAGGACTGGAGAGAACTGTGGGGCTACCACAAGGACCTGGAGAAAACGGGCTACCACAAGGACCTGGAGAGAACTATGGGGCTGCCACAAGGACCTGGAGAGAACTGTGGGGCTGCCACAAGGACCCGGAGAGAACTGTGGGGCTACCACAAGGACCTGGAGAGAACTGTGGGGCTACCACAAGGACCTAGAGAGAACTGTGGGACTGCCACAAGGACCCAGAGAGAACTGTGGGGCTGCCACAAGGACCTGGAGAGAACTGTGGACTTCATCCTGGTGACCTGACTTACAATTTACCATGACCCAACACAGAAGAGGACAAAATGTTAAAAAATACAAAACATACATACATAACTGCATCACTTTTTTCATTTAGTCACCACTCAAATTCAGGAACCATTCAATCATACTATATCACAATTTTTTTCAGTTCCATGTCAGAGAACAGCACCGCCAGTTGCTTATCCTTGAGTTCCTTGCTGGTAACTCAATATCTCTGTGACAACTGGAAATACACCTTGAAATTTGAGGAAATTCATCAGAAAGATATGAAACCATTAAACATTTTTTTCACACATGGTTTAGTCAACTTTTTGAACAAGTTTGTCAATCACAACTGACAATCATCCTTGTTCCCTTTTACAATGTACATTAGTACACCCGTCCCTGAATTTTATGCACCAAACCACATTATCATTGATACACACAACACAACTCACACACTGAATCTCAGCAGCACTGTGTCTTTCTGCTTACTGGAAATGAATCACATCACAGACCTCACAGCTGGCAGGAATGACAATTAAAGGGCCCATGTTTACTCAGTTGCTGCTCTTACACAGCTGACAAATACATAAAATGGGTTGGCATTTAGTGAGATAACTCTTTACTGGTTGCTACAGGAAATGCACTGTCAGTATTTTTACCAGCCATTCAGAAGCTGATTTTGAAACTGCTCACATATGAATATCTCAGTTTAGAGAGATTTGTGTTTCTGGTGGAGTTAACATCCAATTTAACAATGTCTATCTGTGTCTCATCAGTTTCTCTCTATTATAATACAGTAAGTGGTACAATCAGTTGCTGTCAAACTCAATGCCTCGTAAGAGTCAAAGGTTATGGGAGTAAACCCTAAAAGAAAATTCCTGAGGAAAGGACCCTTAGGCTGTTGGTGGCAAGGCTCTCATGGACTGTCTTTCCTCTTCAGCTGATTGGCAAAGTCAAGAGGGAGAAAAGTGGAACATAGGCATGGTTCTGCCTTCATACCAACTGCCCAGGTGAAGCAGGATTTATACACAACTAACATCATATTGCTTCAAAACTGTCTTCCAAGTTGAAAAAAAAATCCCATTATATAACAAAGTCTATCACTTCCAGACTGTCAAAACTAGTTCATTATTCAGTCATGCTCAGTACAATGAATATACTTCTTAGCTTTTTCAATGCTCATGTGCATGTTAAAATTGTTGTTTGCACAGAATTTCAGTACTGTCCCTCTGTTCCCTGATGAACCACAGTTAAAAGTTCCACTGTGTGGTCTGTGGTAGGATGGCCTAGCCAAATGGTGAAGGACCAGCAGCAAATAACTTTAATGGTTTGCAATAACAAACAACACTGGAGATGAATTCATTTTATGTGCTGCACATTTATTAAACATTCATAATGTTACATTATCTGGTACACAATAATATTTTAAAACTTTTCCCTTCTTTAGAAAATGATTTGTATGTCATATGAACAAAGCTCTAGTCCACAAATTGACTTTTGGAAACTGTCGCACAAAATATTGAGACAAGGTTCATCACTTTTTTGGCAAAGGTATTCCCTTGATGTCTTCCATATTTTTTCCAGTTACATGCAGAAGGCAATGTACAGCAGATGTGCAAAATACAGAACTAACACTCAAAATGGAAGGGGGGTGGTGCTGATGAAATACAGCTTCAATCTTGTAGGATACATGTAGTTTTTCAATTAGCTGCCAGAGAAAAGAAATTCAGTCTCAGTCATTATTTAACAGCTCAGTTCACAAGTTGGTTTTCTGGAATAGAACATAAAATAATTATTCCTGTATTCTTTAATGCAAAATAATTGGTGCAAAAGTATGCCCAACTAAGTATATAACTATACACAAAGTCACTGCAGTAAAGCTGTGATAAAAAAATGTATAACTATGAAAAAAGTAGGAACAACTTTATTAATTAATGAGCACACAGTTGTGACATTTCAGTGTGAACCTTAATCCACAGCCACCTGAAGTGGAATCTTACATATATTGGCACTAGAAAATGCAACTGCCCTCACTGTGTTACCTGCCTTGTAGTCTGGGAAACGAAGACAATAGCCTTTCTCAAAGCTATCCTCATTTTCCATGAGGGATTAACATGCGAGTTCCGTAATGTGATATATGTCATCATATGCAAAAGATGCAGGGTAATTTACACAGGTGAAACTGGTCTCAGATTAGATTACCGCATGCAGAAACAAACGTATGATATCACCCAGCATGTGCAAAACCATCCCTAATCATTTCAATGGCCCCAAGCACAGAGGCAAATCTGATTTTCTGGTAACAGTATCAAACAATGCCATGCCAATGACAGAAGACGCCTAGCGCTTGAGAACTGTTACATTCAGGAATATGGAACATTGGAACCACATGGTCTGAACACGCAATTCAGTTACACTTAACATTCCCCTCTCCCACAATCATATTCCCTCTGCATAAAGTTCCATTCCTTTCTCGCTTGCTACACACATTTCAAAACTTCCTCATGCCATCAGATTACAATCCCTTTGCCCTCACCTGCAATCACCTATTCCACCTTCTCCCAGCTAGAATACCATTATATTCCCCCTCACCCTACGTCTCCATTAACATGCTCAACGCTCCACCATGAGCATTTCTGGACACAGCCTCTTACTACATGCTCCATTTATTTTATTCTATTTTTTTCCATTCCTAAGTTTTATATAGAATTCAAGTGAATTTATATTTTATCTTCTTTCTCTATTTCTTCATCCTGTGTGTTTTTGTATGATTAAGGTTCACACCAAAGCATCACAACTGTGTACTCATTAATTAATAAAGCTTTTCCTACCTTTTTCCTAGTTTATACATTTCCTTAATGATTCTGATTAGTTCACAATTCTTTTTTAAAAATTTGTCTTACAACCTTCCTATGCCGTTAAACGTCACACAGGGCTCACACAGTAGTTTGCCAAGTTTTTCTGTTTTCGGCAAGCTTTTGAACCTCATCAAGGGATTTTATGCCTACTAATTGTCCTCTTTACAGTTTCATGTGGTCGATCTCTTTTTCTTTGGCCTGTTATGTTTCACTTGATAGCTTGTTTTAGTATTCTCTGATTGTTTGTTCTCATCATATACCCGATATAATATATGTATGTCAAAAAGGAATTGTTATGGAAAAATAAAACTAGCCCAGAAAAAATAAGACAGGAAATGTCATTACTAAATTTGAGCCTCAAAAATGCCTCTGTAATGGTATGGCTTAAAGTGAAAATGTCTAAAATATATCTGAAATACAACAACTAGCCATTATAAGAAATATGCTCACATGATAACTATCTATGGATACAGAGGTTATGATCAAAATAAGTTCTCAATTTTGAGCAACTACAAGATTTCCTTGAATGAATATCTGGCAATCACAAAAGTTGCTGTTTCAAGTGCACTGTTGCCCCATTAATAAGGAATTAATGCAACATAGACAAAGCAGTCCATACTGTTTACCCAAGATCTGCTGGAAATGATTCATCTGCAATAATACCATCTGGAAAGTTGAAGAATGTCCTTTTTCTATACAGGTAACATACTATACGCTGACACTGATGAAAAACTACACAAGATACAGTCATGGCTGACATTATAAACATCAGCATTTCCCCTCCTCCACATACAAGTTATTCATGTATTCATAAAAACAAAATAATACGAATGGAAAAATTTAACAAGAAATTAAACATTAAAAAAAAAAGCACAGAAGGCAATTATAATTTTGTCTATATAGAGTATGCAACAAAACTTCCTGAACAGAGATGCTGGCCCCAGGCAACTTGAGTATGTTAACGCCTGGCTTTCTTCTTTTGTGGAGCACTGCTCTTGCCACTGCTCCTATCTCTGTTTCTTTTATTCCCACCAGCACTCTTATGATGAGACCTGTGTTTGTGTGAGCTTCTAGATTCTGGGATTTCATCATCTTTCTCTTTGTCAGCTGAAATACAAAGCAAAGGTAGCTCTCTTAACTCTGACATTTTCACTTTTATTTTTCTAAACAAACACAGTTATGATTAACAAAATATGTCCATGAACACAACTGCCCTTCTCACAGTATAAACTAGATGTTTCTCAGTCATTATATTACAACCTAAATGTCCATCACATCCGCTGTTTCCTACTAATACTTTACTGTGCAGTTAATGAGATGCTGGATCAAGCAATTTACCACACATTACATCTTATTATGTCATAACCAAGATTACTTCTTCTTCTTCGTTCACTTCTACCACCAAAAACCGCACTATGAACCTACTGAATTCATGCCTGTGGTCCTCGTTAGGTCCCGTGTGGTCCAAAATAGACCACACAATATCCACGAGAGGACCACAAGGGGTTCAGAGTGTCACAGTGCTTTAGCCTGTATTCTTGGTGGGTCTCGGAAGCGGGATTGCGTGACACCGTGGTTTTCATTGCACCAGTTTAGTCTAGGGTTGGATTTTCTCACCGGAAGACCTCGACGTGTTTAGGATATCAGTGCATCCCCGCTGGGTGAGAGGCGGTAGCCCACCCAGGCCAGAGTTGGACTTTCTCACCGGAAAACCTCGACGTGTTTTGAGATACCCGTGTATCACCGCCAGGTGAGAGGTGGTTGCCCATCCAGTCCAGGGTTGGACTTTCTCACCAGAAAACCTCAGCGTGATTAGGATACACAAACATCCCCGCCGGGTGAGAGGTGGTTGCCTATCTAGACTTCCCTGGTCCAGTGTCTCCGACTTCAGCATTTTGCGGTCGTGGCCGCTACCCTTCCTAGTTGTGACCAGGATGGAGCTTTTGTCCAGGAGGACGAATCCTCGCCACTAGTGACTTCTACCCTTGGGTTGAGCCGGTTTAGGCATTATCCCAGTGTGGGCGTGTTTGGGACGGGACCGACCTCTAGGGCAGAGGTACTGTGACATGCATAGCCTTTAAGATTCACCCCTGGTATGAGCCGGTTTAGGCAAAATTCACCAGTATGGGTGTTTATCAGGCGTTACCGACCTCTAGAGCGGAGGTGGCATGACATGTCTAGCCATCAAGTTCCACCCCTGGTGTGTGCCAGTTTAGGCATATTTCACCAGTGTAGGTGTATTTCGGACGTGGGCGGCCTCTAGAGCAGAGGTGCCATGGTATAGCTCTCGTAGCAATACTACTGGACATACCGGTTAAACTTCACTTTCCACCACCTTTTCCACAGCAACTTATTTCTTTTCCGCATTTACTTCCTTAACCAGGAGGAGCTTCACTCCACGCGCGGCATTTGAAGAGTCTCGCCAGCGGTGTCTTAACCTCTGGGACAAGCTGGTTCATGCATTTCACCCGATATGACTGCACTCAGGACGTGGCCAACCTCCAGACCAGAGATGCCGTGATTTGACTGTTTGCTTCGCTTTATCCTTTCTACCACCTTTTCCGCAGTGATGCTGCGCGGCAACCTCATTTGCAAATTTCTTCATTGGCCGGGAGGAGCACTGCTCCACGCACGGCAGCTGAAGATCTCGCCAACACCGGCAGATGAGCTACCAAACGTGCCTCTCATCTACCCTAAGTAACTGGTTTTCAGGCGCCAGATATTCGCCCTCGCCCCTTCTCCCGTCAGTTTAAACAGTTCTGCCACGGGAAGGCCCGGAGCTGGACTTGACTGCCAGAGGCTGTTTGTGGTGCATTTGCAGTCCTTAGAACCACCAAGATTACTAATTCTTAATCTTTTAGCTCATACTAATTATTATATAATAAACTACCGGGTGATGTGCAAGATAGCAGGTGTTTTTAAACGCTCTTGCTGATATGTAAAATTCAGCAGGATTTTGCTTGATTCCTCACATATTCTAAACTGGGAGTTGGGCATAAGGCTAACAACCTTATCCTAAGACCCACCTACAGGTGACTCTCGATGGGGAAAAAAGGAATTGCTATGGAAACTTGCAACAAAACCAAGTCAAGGGTGATGCATCAGGGATACAAACTATGCAGAACTCAGACAAAGATCGAAAGAATGCTCTAAATAAATAATAAAAAAAATTGGATTATGGAATGTAAGAATAATGGCAGCACCATCAAAAACTGCTCAAGTAATCTGAGAAATGGATAGATACAACCTAGATGTACTGGGCATCAATGAAATGCAATGGCCTGAAGCAGAGAAAGGTAATCCTGTCATGCCTTAGAGGCACATAGAATGGTGTAGTTAATAATACATTCACGCAGAGATGATGGGAAATACCAAGGAGTGGAAATAATTATATCAAATGTAGCAGCACACAGCCTTATAGAATGGGAACCAGTGAACAGTCATGTAATAAGAGCATGATACAAACTAAGACACAGAAGAAAGACTATCATACATTGTTATGCACCCACGAACAATACAGATGATGAAATAAAAGACAATTTCTATCACAAACTACAACTCGTTAATAAAGTCCCTAAACACAACATCCTACCTGTCATGGGAGACACCAACGCCAAGGTAGGAAAAGATAACACTGACGTTGAAAAAGTAATCGGAAAAGAAGGAATTGATATGGTAAATAGAATGGAGAAAGATTAATTGAACTATGTCTAATAGAAGGCATTGTCATCGGAAGAACAATATTTCTACACAAATACAGCCACAGCCTAACAGGAATTTCATTCTGGAGCTTACCAATCATTTCGCAGAAAGTCAGGTAGAAGAGATAGATATAGATGAATTATAAAATTCTTACAGCACAGTCATAATCACACCAGCAAGAGCAAGCGCTGGACTTAAAAAACAAATAGAAAATACATTGAAATACATACATGAAAGACGAGCAGCCAAATTTTGTCAGTTGAAAGTAAAGACAATAAGAAAGAACTAGGCAATAAAGTAAAGTTCAGCTAGAAGAGATAAGGGAGAATACATAGACAACATGGTGAAAGAAGCTGAGAAAGTAGCAAAAACATGAGACAGCAAAACTCTAAATAACATACATAAGAGGCTAATGGGTATTATTAAATCCACAGAAAGACCAATCTTTAGCAAAACTGGCACCCTCCTAACATCATGTAAAGACCAAAAACAAACATGGGCTGAACACTTCCAAGAAATACTTAATCGACCACACCCAAAAGAGCTGATAAACCTTGAGAAACCAACTTACCAATCCTACAACTAAATGTCAACCTAGATGAAATTACACAAATAGCAGTGGAATTTAATGGCTAACAACAAAGCTGCAAGTGATGATGAAATAACAGCCGAAATGTTAAAAGCTATTAACAGTGACAACATGAGTCAACTATAGAGAATGTTTAATAAAGTTTGGAAAGAAGAAAAGGTCCCTTCTAAACGGAAAAAAGGAATCACAGTTAAAATACCAAAAAAGGCAACCTTCCTAATGCAATAATAATTGGAGAGGAGTAACCTTACTATCATTTGTGTCAAAAGTATTTTGCAGCGTCATTCTGAATAGAATTAAAGATATGGTGGATCTGCAATGAGAGAAGAACAAGCAGAATTTTGAAAAGGGAGAAGCTGTCTCGATCAAATCTTTAAGAATAATACTTGAAGAAAATACTAAAAAGCAAAGACCATTAATCCTGAACTTCATAGACTTTAAAAGGGCATTTGATAGCATACACAGAGATTCACTGTGAAGAATTTTAAGACTATATGGAATACCATGAGAAAAAGAAAGAGAGGAAGACCAAGGCGAAGATGGCTGCAAGACATCATTGATGATCTGCAAATGGATGCATCAGCAGCAGGCCATCTTGCTCACAACCGAGAGGCCTACAAGAGTGCTGTTAGGGAGACAAAGTTCCGCAAGGGACATGCAAATGAATGAATGAATGGAATACCATCTAAAATTGTCAGCATCATTAAGATCTCTACAACGGATATGTTTGTGCAGTCAAAACAGAAGAAGGAATCTTGAGAACATATGGCACTCAAAAGTTATAAGCAAAAACAAAGCTAACATTACTCAATTCAAATGTAATATCCGCCCTCATTTCTGTATGCAAAAGCTAGAAAACAACTAAAGAAATACACAACAAATTAATACTTGTTTGAGAACAAATGCCTAAGGAAAATAATCAGTATAAAGAGGAACAAATTCAAGAACAATGCAGAAATAAAGCAGATGAGTGAACAACAACCTGTCTCATGGGTGATCAGAAAAAAGGAGATGGACATGTATCGGTCACATGATGAGAAGAAACAGAAAATCCCAAAACAAGCTATCAAGTGGAAAACAACAGGCCAAAGAAAAAAGAGCTCAACCAAGTGAAACTCTATCACAACATTGTTAAGAGAGGCCAAATTAATGGGCACAAAATCCCTTGATGAGGTGAAAAGCTCGATCAAAACAGGAAAACTTGGCAAACTACCATGTGAGCCTTACATGACATTTAACAGCATGGGAAGAATGTAACAATGTAAGAATTATTATATGTACTTATATTCAAAGTGGCGGTTCAGCTTCAACATACAGTCTGCTTGTCTAATCATTTCTTTTCTTCTTCATAATCTCAGCAAAGTTCAAAAATCTAACCAAAGTTACAAAAGAAAATCTTATAAGAAAACTGGCAAGAAATTTCAATAAATTTATGACAGGATCTTAAATCTTCCTATCCTTTCACCTCTTAGACGACAGTTCCAGTTTTTCACGTGGTGCCTTTAGTCGCTCTAGTGACGTTTGGTTTGTTTCATTAAAAACCCGGTGTAACATTTAGATTGTAAACATTTAGTGCTCATGCCCCATGACCTTTTTCAAAATGGCCAAAGCGTGCTTAGTTACGAGGGAGAAAACAAGTTTCCTGTGAGAAATTTCAAGTTTTGGTGATGTACATAGGGGTATGGACATGCCCTGTGACCAGACCACTGTTCTTGAATGTATCCCAAGTAGATCTAGGCACATTAGATGACTGGAGAAGTAGTTAGAAGGTTATTTCAGACATTATTTTAGTGATAATGCAACACTGAATCACAATATGATATCAATAGGTAGATCTACGCATCTCAGATGGTACATAGTGTACTTTTAGACCTATCCGATGATAAATTAGACACCATCATTGTCTAAAAACATCACATTACTTCTTTTTTCCTAAGAAAAACTCTGCATTTATGAAATCTTCATACATATTTTGTTATTTTGAAACATAATAAGTACACTTTTCACACAGAAAAAATGTTTCATTCACATTTTACTAATATGCCCCCAAATATATCAAGACATGCGCTTTTAATCCACCACCTAGCTGAATGTCCGCGTTTCTTCCTGAGGTACGGAAAGAGTTGAGATATCAATTGTGCATACCTCGTCTTGCCTCTTCCTCAAGTTCATCCCAGTCCTTCCCACTCTCCTCACTTGACCCAAGTTCTGAGCCTGTAAAGAGAATATTAGTTGTTAAAGACATCTAAAACTAGTAACACAGTGATCCTTTTTCTCCCTCTTCCAAAACAAAGTTCATCAAGTAATTTTCAACAAAATTCCTTAGTGTGCATCTCTTCCCCCCAGAAAATTTCATTTTGTCTCTTTAGGTACAGTGATTGGTCTCTTTTTTTGTTCCTTAACTGGATCTGCACTTTATCTTAATCCTTTTCTATCCATCTGTAGGAGACCTGTTGTCAAATTCAATTTGTTCATCTGCCTGTTCTGCTTCACTTCTTTTTGCACATTCCTACCACATGAAGTAAACAAATCTAAATTTTTAAAGAAACTAAAAACCAACTTAAAATTGGTAATCCTCCCCTCCCCCCATAATGTAACTAATAACCTCTCTCATGGGTGATCAGAAAAAGGAGACGGACATATATTGGTCACGTGATAAGAAGAAAGTCAGAGAATCCCAAAACAAGCTATCAAGTGGAACACAACAGGCCGGAGAAAAAGAAAGCCGACCATGTGAAACTATAAAGAGGACACTGTTTAGAGAAGCCAAATTAGTAGGCACAAAATCCCTTGATGAGTTTTAAAAGCTCGCTGAAAACAGGAAAACTTGGTGAAGTACCATGCGAGCAATATGTGACATTTAACGGCATGGGAAGGATGTAAGATCTAATAATAAGTTGGTTGTTCTCCCCCCATGAGCCATTTGTCTAGGGAATATTTTGACACAGAAGACTGAAATGCCGAAACTTTTATAAAGAACAGGAATTGACCAATACTTTTATTTCTAGATACGCTATCTGTACTAATATTTACAAATATAGCTTACTGACAGGACATATTACCTGATTCATCATCTTCCTCCTCTTCCCAGTTACTTTCCTCAGTGTCATCCTCACTACTTTCATCAAAGTCAGAATCTTCTGATGGCTGGAATGTATCATCTCCCTCCTCACTCTCCTCTTCCTCCTCTTCTTCCTACAAAAAAGAAAAATATGCTGATTTTCTAACATAGTGAGAGAATGTGCTAAAAGACGTCTTAAAATATGGCTTGAGACATGCTTCAATATATGGTGTTACGTTCTTACCCTACACAGAAAAACAGAATTTCACCAAATGATATATTAAAAAAAAATTTCCTGGCTCAGCTTCATATAAAATTTAAAAATCTACTCTGCATGTCTGCCACATGAATCTGAAACACAGTGACTGCTCTACAACAATTCAGCTGAACTAATAATCCGATCATAACATGTCCACACACTTTTAATATATACAATAAACCTGCACATCTTTTGAAGTCAAAATTTAAACAGACTTGAATAATAAAAACGTAATCTTTGGTTATACATATATTTATATTCAAATACAAATATCATACAAATGGAAATTTCATTATCAGAATCTTCATAACATGAGAAGTATAGAAAGGATGATCAAGTATTTATGGAACCCTTTATAACCATGAAGGAAAATTCAAAATATTCTAAATGCTGACTGAAATGTTAAATATAGGAAAACTCTCTACATCTACAACAGAAAATAGACAATGTTCAAATTCACAAGACAAGAAAATAAACAGTCTAGAATAAGTTCTCAAAACTTACACAGCTGAAAAAGGTTTGTTCAGAAAGTTCTAGAACAGTTAAGCAAAGAAACTAAAAATGGACCTGCTTTGTACATTTCTTGTTAAATGTTTTATTTTATAGAATGTGTACAAATGTGCTCACCAAGGAAAGCTAGCATGTTTTCTGGCATTCATATTTACAAGATAATCAATTACAAAATGTAAAGCACTTGTGGCAGTTATACACAATGTGATATGATGGGGTGCTGAAAAATTATCTGCCCGACCAAGAAGGGAATGACCTAGAGTCATGAAACTTACATGTTATTCCATATATTCATCCTGCAGGTCAACACACTTTGTGTATTGTTTCTTAAGTTTCTTTAATCCTTCCCAAAAAGATCTAATATCTGGTCATTAAATTACCACTCTGTAGATGCTATCCCCCCGTGTGGTACCCGGGATCTGCAAAGAATAGGACCACTGTACCCTACCATGCATGATCGTAAAAGGCGACTAAGGAGGGTTCAGCATAGGGCCAGCAACCCTATCTGGTAAAAAAACTATCAGACTGCTACAGAAACAGAAGCAAGGGAAAAAGCAAATGCAGGTGGAAGGAGAAATGCTTATCAGGAAACTGAGCCCATGAAGGTTGTGGATGAAAGCCAGCCACTGGAAGTCCCCAGCCCGACTGCAGACCTCCTGGAACCTAAACAAAAGATGCAAATAGGCAGCTGGAATGTAAGAACACTAAACCAGACTGGAAAACTAGCACAAACCATCAAGGAAATGCACAGATACAAACTAGACATACTAGGAATACAAGAAGCAAGATGGACAGGACAAGGCAGAAGGAAATTAACAACACAGCACACAGAAGATACAATAATATGGTCAGGTAAAGAAGATCTTCATGAAGGAGGAGTAGCATTGATTATAACAAAAGAAGCATCAAGAGCATTGCTGAAATGGACCCCAATAAATGAGAGATTATTATATGCACGGTTCAACTCAAGATTCACGAAGCTGTCTATTATAGTTTGTTATGCACCAACAGAAGCAGCTGAAGAGGAATTAAAAGAAGATTTTTACAACAGCCTCCAAGCCACAGTAGAAACAATACCCAAGCATGATATGCTACTCATCTTGGGCGACTTCAATGCAAAAGTAGGTAAAGGAAATGAAGATAGAAGAAGAATCATGGGAAGAGAAGGAATCGGAGAAATAAATGAAAATGGAGAAAGACTGTGCAGTTTCTGTGAAGAAAACATGATGACCATCGGAGGGACAATTTTCCAACACAAAAACATCCATAAGGTGACTTGGAGGTCACCAGATAAAACCACAGAAAACCAAATCGATCACATACTAATAAACAACAAGTGGAAACGGTCACTACAAGATGTGCGAGCAAGGAAAGGAGCAGATATAGGAAGTGATCACAACCTTCTGGTAGCAAAAATAAAACTAAAATTAAGGAAAGCCAGAATCGGAGAACACAGAAAGATACATTTTGATACAAGAAAACTGATAGACCAGCAAACAAGAAATGAATTCTCAATAATACTTAAGAACCGCTTCAGTGTCCTACAAGATGAAGCAGAAATGTCCATATTAGAGTTCAATAAAACACTACAGGAAACAGCAAAAGAGGTGCTGGGATATCGGAAAAGGAGAAAAGAGGAATGGATAAGTGAGACCACATGGGAAAAGATAGAGCAAAGAAAAGAAATCAAGAAAAAATTACTGAACACCAAATCACAACGGCTTAAAGAACGAGTTCTAAGTAATTATGCACAAAAAGACAAAGAAGTAAAGGAATCATGCCGTCAAGATAAACGTCAATATTATGACAACTTAGCAGAAACAGCAGAGAAAGCAGCATATACAAATGACATGAAAACCATATATAAAATCACAAAGCAGATGACAGGTAACTTCAATACAAGATGTGAAAGTGCAGTAAGAACACAAAATGGACAACTGGTCAGTGGAGAAAGAGAAAAAATTGAAAGATGGAGGGAACACTTTAACACCCTACTAAACAGAACACAAACAGCACAAGCAATAGATATACCTGAAGCAAAAGCGGAACTAAACATCAATACAGGACCAATAACAATAAATGAAGTAAAAGAGGCGATAAAGATGCTAAAATCAGACAGGGCACCAGGTGAAGATGAAGTGACTGCTGAGATGTTGAAAGCAGAAGAAACAGAAACACCAAAACAACTTTGCCGGATATTACAACAAATTTGGGATTTAGAAAAAGCCCCAGAGGAGTGGAAAACTGGTCTTATAGTAAAACTACCAAAGAAGGGTGACCTCAGAGATTGCGGGAACTGGAGAGGCATTACCCTACTGCCACTCACTAGTAAAGTATTTTGCAGAATAATCATCAACAGAATTGTACCAACACTTGAGGAAAAACTTCGGAAAGAGCAGGCAGGATTTAGGAAAGGAAGATCATGCATAGACCATATATTTGTACTTAGACAAATATTAGAACAGGCAAATGAGTGGCATAGCACAACATATGCATTATTCATAGATTTTGAGAAAGCCTTTGACAGTGTCAACAGAGATGCACTGTGGAAAATCCTAAGATGGCATGGCCTCCCCCATAAAATAGTTAATGTAATCAAAGCCCTATACGAGGGTTTTCAGTGCAAAGTTATCTGTGGAGAACATACCTCCAGCAGCTTTAGGGTACAAACAGGAGTGAAACAGGGATGTGTACTATCACCAACATTATTTATCTTGGCAGTAGACTGGTTAATGAAGGAGGCAACATCAGACAAACGCAGAGGATTACAATGGACCCTTGACACAGTGCTGGAGGACCTTGACTTTGCGGACGACATTTGTCTATTATCAAGCAGTCACAAAGATATGCAAGATAAAATAAACAAGTTAACCCAGAATGCAAACAACATAGGACTAAAGATCAATGTAGGAAAGACAAAGTTAATGAAGCAAAATGTGAACAACAGAAATGTACTCAGAGTAGATAACAAGTTAGTGGAGGAGGTCAACGAATTTGTATACCTTGGCAGCAGAGTAGTAGAAAATGGAGACAGCACAGAGGACATCAACAGCAGACTTACTAGAGCAAACCAGGCTTTTGCAATGCTACAGAATATATGGAAATCAAATAAACTAAGCATAAATATGAAAATCAGGATATTTAAGAGTAATGTTCTAAGTGTACTACTCTATGGAAGTGAGTGCTGGAAAATCACCAAAACCATAGAAAACAAGTTGAATTCTTTCCAGACTAAATGTTTACGTAGAATTAAAAAAATATTTTGGCCAAACACCATAAGAAATAACATTTTATTGGCAGAAATGCAGATGAAACCACTGACAACAATTATTGAGGAAAGACGCTGGCGATGGTTGGGACATGTGCTCCGAATGACAGACAACTCACTACCAAAAATAGCACTAAGATGGACACCACAGGGGAGCAGAAGTAAGGGTAGACCAAAAGAGACATGGAGAAGAACAACAGAAAGGATGTTGAGCAATAGAGGGCTCACCTGGGCAAGAGCAGAAAAAAAGGCGAAAGACAGGCATTTGTGGAAAACCCTTGCGGAAGCCCCATGTGCCCTGGGCACTTAAGGTTCAGAGAGAGAGAGAGAGAGATGCTATCACCTCTGACTGATTAAAAAATTTCCTCTTTCAAATAGATTTTAAGGTTGGAAAACAGGAAACAGTCAGATGGGGAAAGATCTGGTGAGCTGGGTGAATGATCTACACATTCAAACCCCAATATGGAGAGTCATGTGGATGATCTATGCATTTGAACTCAAATTCTTCAAATGATTCAACATTTTGTAAGTCTTCTGAGCAAGTACACTGTCTTGCACTCAATGATTTCCTATGGATTTTTCTTCTACAGGAACAGGAACTTCATGATGGTCCAGAGTTTCACACTTGAAAACTCCACACCTGTCACTGATTTTTTTTAAAAAATAACTCAAAAATTAGTGCTATGATCCTGCAAATTGGTACTTTATAAAACAACACTCTTTCCAGATATAGTGATAAAATTATGCTCATATTTTGGAATCTAGGTGGGGCCAATAAATTTTCAGCACTTACAATTTTAATTCTCCAAGCAAGGTTACCGCTCTTGATTCCCCATCTAATATTCTTGATAAATCACATTTACTGTTAATATTTCCACCAAAACAGCCTCGAATAACTCCTTTCAAGCTCACTTCATGTTACATTTCTGCTTTATATGCAATTTGCATCTGATTCATGTTGCTTTTTAAAAATTCTATTATCCATAAGAATTCTATCCACTTTTAATAAAAAAAAAATGTGAACATGTGCACATCTGTTAAAACATCCAGTTTTGATTCCACTTCAGATCTTTTTCTCCTCTTCTTTCCACCCAGTGTTAAAATGTTTCAGGCTAAAAATGATCCACCTCCCCCAAGTTATTACTCCTTAAGAAATGTATGTTTAGTGGCATCTCAAAAAAACAAAACAAAACCGCATAACCATTGATCTTCTATTTCCTTTATCTCTTTCCCCCACCACCATCCTCCCTCTTTCTGTCTCAAAGTGACAGAGAGGAAAAAAAGGTCTCCCGTCAAACAATTTCTTGTTTCACAGAAATATGAAGCATCTTCTCGGCCACACACTGTCGCATCTTATGTTATATTCCAGAAATGTAAGTGTTGACTAGCTCAGATTCTTGTTATGTATATTGAAATAAAATCTCATGAAACAAGACTCTGCTACAAACTCTTAATAATGCTTTATCATGAAATGATGATTTTATTAAAGTCATACTTATATATATGGGAATAACTGGCTAACTGCAACTTCAAATCTATAGGTTCTCTGTACAGAATGGCTAGATACAACTCTATCAGTTCTATGTATAATAATGGATAACTGTAATTTCAAATCTACAAGTTCTCTATACAATAGTGGGCAATTGCAACTCTGTCAGTTCTGTGTATAATGATGACTAACTATAATTTCAAATCACATTCCCTGTACAAAATGGCTAACTACAACTTTGTCAGTTCTCCATATAAGGTGCTAACTGGAATTCCATCAGTTCTCCATATAACATCAATATCTGTAAGTTCTAACCAAACAGAAGTGCACTTTTATTGTAGTGGTTCTACAACACATGGTTTACTCTAAGCTGATCTATTTCAGGCTACATTATATCATTAACAATATCAACAAAATATTTCTTTAATCCAAGTTTATGTACCTAAAGAGAAATTTTTTTTAAAAACTGAAGATCACTGCATGAGCAACAGTGCTCTATAGAAGTGAAATCTAATTAAATATGACATACATGAATCTGTATATATCAATTTCAGGACTTAAGATTTAAGCCAAAATCCCAACAAATTAGCACTCTTTCAAACTGCAATAGTATAGCAACTGAGGTAAACTTTCTATTTAAACTTGGAAAAAAAAATTACTGAATATGTAAAATTTACCGGTAATTTTATAAGATAATTTTACGTTTGCACTAGTTTACTCAAGTAAATCAGGATTACAGAGCACTAGGATTTTGGGATTAATGAAAACAGACATGACTGACTGCATTCTGCAATGATCAATAAATCCACAACCAGCAGATGAATATTCAAAAGCAGCAGCAAGCAAATAAAGTATATAAAATCAAAGCCCCTTAACATGACTGGTAACAATGATGTCTATGGTACCACAAAACCAGAGAATATCACATTTGAAATAATGAGGGTTTTTTCCCCCCAGGTGTTTCCATTGCACACAATAACCTTTGGTAAAATGTATACAAGGATTGTATATGTTTTGTAGATTGTATGTGTTTTGGGGACGGTTTATTAACTCATTCGATACCGCAGCTAAAAACATGGGCCTTAATCTGGTACTGGCGCAGACATTACATGGCCGAGTGGGTGTTGTCATAGTAGGAGGTCCCTTTGTGAAAATCACTGTAACAAACTAATTCCATGTTTGCACTAGTTTTGGAATTAGTTTGTTATATATATCAAAATTATATAAAAATATATCAGTTAATATGTCAAAATAAATTGAAATAAATGTCGATTCTATAAATGAAGATATCTGTTATTTTAAAAAAACAAAACAAAACAAAAGAAAACTGGTACAAAAAGATGGAAACATTTTTGGGCACTAAAAAAAAAATTTTTTTTGGCTGAGAAATAAAACTATATTCTACTTACCACCACTGTATCATATGAAATATGTAGATCAACAAAACAACATTATTTGCATCAATATTTGGGGATGTTTCTGACATTCAATACATCTAACAGGTCCGCCACTGCCAGAAACACATATAGTAAGATCGGTCGAGTCAGCTGATGTGACCATTTTGTCTACCAATCTCTTCATCTTCGTACGCACACTGGCGATGATGCGCGGTACCCTGATTTTTGCGATGCACCCTTCGGTTGGGTACCTCTGACTTCAGCACCTTTCCTTGCTAGGGCAGACTGTGGCCTTGCTTGGACTGCCATGAAGACAATGGTGAAGGCTGGCCTGGCCAAAACTTTGTTTTCCAGCCTCTGGTGGCCATACTTAAGCCCCCTGTCCATGTCAGATGGCTTTGAGACAGTTCCATAGAGACACTCCAACTTTGGGATGAGGAATCTGATGAGTGCTTCAACGATATCTATTCCCTGCCACCTATAGTCTGCTGGCTCTGTTTTATTTACAGAATTCTGACAGCCACTGTTGTAAAGACCCATAGGCTTGTCACATCCTGGATTCATTGGTTTCACACCAGATTTTCCTCATCCCTGTTGGTGATCTCCATGTCCCCATCCATCCACCAACCTGACAGTACATTTTACAAAAATTACAATTAGTGTTGACTGCTACAGGTTTCTGGGCTACAAAAGTAGGTCAGAGTTTTTAAGCAAACAGATTTGTTCCCTGTCTCACAAAGACTATTTGTTGTTCTCAGGGGATGCCAGTCTCAAAAACCACTTAACTCTTTCCGGGCCTTTCGTCGCTTAGATGAATGTTCCAGTTTCTCATGTGGTGCTTTTAGTCGCTCTAGTGACGTTTGGGTTTGTTTCATTAAAAAGCCGGTGTAACATTTAGATTGCAAACATTTAAGTGTGCATGCCCTGTGACCTTTTTTTCAAAATGGCCAAAGAGTGCTTAGTTACAAGGGAGATAACTGAAGTTTCCTGCGAGAAATTTCAATTTTTGGTGATGTACATAGGGGTATGGACATGCCCTGTGACCAGACCACTGTTCTTGAATGTATCCCAAGTAGATCTAGACATATTAGATGACTGGAGAAGTAGTTAGAAGGTTATTTCAGACATTATTTTAGCGATAATGCAACAGTGAATCACAATACGATATCAACATAGTGTACCTTTAGACCTATCCGATGGTAAGTTGGAAACAAACATTGTCCAAAAACATCACATTACTTCTTTTTTCCTAAAAAAAACTCTGCATTATGAAATCTTCATACATATTTAGTTATTCTGAAACATAATAACTACACTTTTCACACGGAAAACTGTTTCATTTACATTGTACTAATCTGCCCCTACACATATCAAGGCCCATGCTTTTAATCCGGCACCCAGCTGAATGTCGTCCGCGTTTCTTCCATTAATGGCTCTACAGGAGGAACTGTAAGACGGGAAGCATCTATAAATGGATGTGCGGTATCGAAAGAGTTTACATAATGCTGAGGGGTGAACCGAGGAAATTAAAGCAGAAAAAAAATATGAATGAAAATACAAAGAAAAACTAAAAACCATAAGAAATTAACATAGTATATATTTCAGATCTGGAAACCATGAATGAAAGTTACATGGGTGTTAGAAAAAGAGACAGTGCTGTAGCTTTTTACCTCATTAAATAACTATTTTTTTACTTACATCGCCCTATTTAAAAAAAAAAAAAAAAAAGAAAATAAAGAAAAATTTTATTAGAACTGAAGGAACACAACTGAAACATGTTAAAATGAACAAGAAAAGATCAAAATTTCTCTATATTTCAAATATCTGCACTTTTGTTCCTCTTAATGATTTTGTTAATGTTGCAACATAGCCATGCACTGCAAATTCATGTGTTAATATAATCTTCTTATTAATTACTTCCACAAGTCACCAAGCTTCAGTCTCACTTTCTCTATAATAAAATCATGATCACAAAAAAAGGTTCAATATAAAAAAGTCATGACCATGATTAGGAAAGAAAAAGTATTGGAACAGACAGAAAATGGCATGCCAGCATATAAAATGATGACCTTATTAATTGGATAGCTCATACATGAACTGTCTAAAGTTGAAATAAAATGCAAAAAATCAGGTAAATATTAAACCTGCCAGGTATGCCATCCCAAAACTTTAAAATAGACTGCATTCATACAGCACACTCACATCACTCTCTGGGTCCAGGAAAGTCCACCCGCCATTGTCAAAGAATCCCTCAGGGTCATCGGTAATCGTCTTCATGATTTTGGCCCAGTTCAAGCTCTGCACGCCTTCAGTGTAACGAATGTCACATGAACTGAAATATACAAATTTTTGCTTTCATTAGTTAATGCGCTTTTTTCCCCCCCTCTAAAAAAAATTTCAGCGCTCTGAATGCTGCCAAGATCCATGACATTCATGAGAGTCACAGGCTGGATTTATGCTGGGTCAGTGTCTTATCTATAACAAAAACAATAAAAATGAAGACAGTGACATCAACATATTGTTAAATGTACTAGAAATGTTTTTTTCAAAATACTCTGGTAAAATGTGAAGAGGAATTCAGACCCTAAATACACATGTGAACTCCCCAAAAAACTTAAATTTCAACACAATGTAAATAAATTTTAAAAATATGCTATTTTACTAGAACTTACTTCAGCCACTCCTTAACATGGTCCAACATATTCATGGCAATTGAGTTTATCATTGCTGTCTTCTTGCTGTAGTCCTTGAAGATAAACACCATGTCAAAGTTTTTTAGCTGGAATGAGACCCTCTCAAAATGGACCAGCTCAATGTCTTCCAGGGACACAACAAATGGTGGCTGGGAAATCAGACAACTTCATTGTAGAAGCTAAAACTACAAAATTCTAATTCACAGATTCTACATTTCATGTGACTTAATTTCAGTTGAGACAGGAATTTTCACATCAAAATGCGATGATATAAAAAGAAAAAGTGTGCACTGTGTGAAGCAACACCTGACAAAACATAACACAATGATTTTGCTCTTTCTGAACTCGATATCTTTGACCAAATTACTTCTGAATACTCTAAAACATCAAAATCATGTGCAGTCTAACTTCATGACCATATCTTCTGCTTCTTAAGTGTCACCCTGAAATATTTCTGTTTACAGTCTTTTTATTTTTGAAGATTTCTCAGTTCATTTCATGCATGTTTTCAGCACTCCATTTCCTTCTCTTCTGTTTAACTCTTTCCCTGCTGGAGGGGAAAGCACGGATGTTCCCGTCTGCCAGACAAAAAGCATGGTCTTGATATATATATAGGGGATAATTGTAAAAGTGAATGTAACTATTTATTTCCTCATTAAAAGTATACATATTATGCATTAAAATAGTTGTAAATGTAAGAAAAATAACCTTCTAACTACCTCTCCAGTCCATCTAATAGTCTATATCTACTTGGGGTACATTCACGAACAGTGGTTTAGTTGTAGGAGGACATGTTTGCCTCTGAAGTCGCACAAAAATTGATTTTTTTTTCATTTTCGATCGAAACATTTGACACCTATTGTTAAGAACATGTTCAAAATGGCGACATGGGACACTAGACATGCTCACCAAACTGTTTACAATCAAAAGTTACACTGGTTTTCTAATGAAACACCGCTAGTGTGCTTATAAGGACGTTGGCCGAAACTTGACAAACCAGAAGTGTTAATATAAGTACACTGGCATGGGAAGGGTTAATTCACCTTTGTGGACTTCGCTACCACTCAGTTTACTGGAAATGATTTTCACATGAATATCTGTTCTTCCATTAAAATATCAACAGCCATATGTATAGTGTGCTCACGTATGCAAGCAGATATTCAAAGACAATGAATTTATGCCCTGTAATGTTTTATTTTGCAGCTGTCTGGCAATGTAATGAAGCCAACATTCCTTTTTTTTAAAAGTTCACTGACCAATAAAACTGGCCAAGATTGTCCAGATCTGGAGCAGGAGCTACTGAGTGCAATGGACTTCATTCTGACTGGGGTCCAGATTTAGAATAACCTAGTACATGAGCACAAAGGTAGATTTACACAGATTTCTCCAGTTTATATGTTGGAAATCCACCACATATTATACATACTGTGCCATGTGTGTACCACTTAATCTGAAGCTATTTGTATGAAACCTCTTCCATACAATTATTTAATAAACAAAACACTGTCAAGTGCTGTGGACGTCTATGATGTCTTTACATGCACAATATCTTCAATTTACCTGGCACTATAGGGATGACAAAAATAACTTAATCAATTTCAACTTCTATCCAATGTTGAAGCCTCATAGCGAGTGCATGTCCTCTTACGCTAGTGAATATCATAATGACTGTGTATCTTTCTTTACGGTGTTTTTAATGGACCCAGGACATCCACTTCAGTATCTAGCAGTATGTAGAGAACATGTCATCCTTCATAATTACATTTGTCATATATAAAAGTACAATCTCTTATTCCAGTGCCTCAGTACACAGAAAACTCACCCACTCTGTAAGATTTACAAGACATCCACTTGTGGGCTGTAGAAGAACCGTGCTTCTGTACGGAGCACCATAAAATCCCAGGTCTCTGAAGGGGGAGTCAAACTCTACCTCCTGCTTGGTGATGGTCTCAACCTTCTCACAGAAACTTTTGAAGGCAGATTTCAGTTTCTGCCTGAGCTCTCTCTCAGCCTGTAAAATTCACTTTTTTCTATAACAATCTCCACAGGTTGTGCATTTATTATAGATATCAGAAATTACAACACATGTTCTCGTCATCTCTGATGCTACAAAGTCGATCTATCATTTTCATGAGTGATGATTTTTTTTCTTCAAAAATGGTGCAATAAAAAAACTAATAACTAAAATCTAGAATAAAAATTTTTTTTTTAAAAAGCTGCATTAAAAGCAAAGGTCATGCCAGTAAATGCTTAGTATTAAAGATGTCATCCCAGTGCTTAAAGACCGAATTTTACATTTACAACTGTTTGCTAAAAAAAATATACAAGATTATACAATGATACTTTTTGTATAAAAATATGGACTATATCTCTATAAATGCTGAAATCCAACCAAAATCTATAACTTCACAAAATGTTGATATCAAAATGCTAAAAATAACTCTCCAAATGTTGAAAAAAAAAAAATACACAAATAAAATCAGCGTAGTGACAAGGCTCAGAAAAATATGTTATAAAACGTGAATATACCCAAAATTTTCTTAAGTAGGCAATTTATTTTCTCATTTATAGGTTTCTATTAATCTCATAAATAAAAATTCTTAAATTTCAAAGAAATTTGATGTAACACAAAACAAATACTTGCCTGTTCAGCATGGAGATCATCTCTGTCATGCATATGCTGATGTTTGCCCAAATCTGTAGTTATCTCACCAACTTCTGTATAGAACTGGACATCAATATGTTTCTTCTTCCCAAACAAGATGGCGTTCTGGACAAATATTACATACAGTTGAATCTCAATATATGTGGTTTTGATCAGCGCTGTTTTCAGTTAATGTAGTCACAAGCACTAATACAATACCTCTCTTTGTGCACTTAAAATTTTGGATAGCGCACTTCATTATTTAAAAAAAAAAAAACAACAACAAAGAAACTGTCAACTGAAAATTCAAAAGAACTGTTCGGCAAGCACTGCAATCTGTTACAGTGAAAGATGCAATTTCACAGACCAAATTTCGGAAGAATTTTAACATTCTAAATATTTAAAAGTCATGGCAAGAAGCTACAGCTAGTATAATGATGGATATCTGGCATTACCCACTTATTCCACCAGAAAGGTTGATGTTATTATTGAAGAAATTAGTGTCACTGAGAAGGATCTTGGATTTGACGATACTGATTCCCCCAATGTTTGCTCTGTATCCACAACCACTCTCTAACAGCCAGATTTTGAAAGCACAGTTTGCTGCTAGTGCAAATTATGTGAAGACAGAATGAAGCCTGCAGCTGTTTAACTATTTCAACCTGACAACTATTTTTATAGAAAGTAGACCATTTCATGAATAAATTTTTTTTTTCTGAAGTTTACTTGCTGTTTTTTTTTTATTCTTTATATTCCTATTTATGTAAGTAATTAAAATTTATTTTAAATGCCTAAATGAAGCCTTGAGAATGAAAGTTTGTAACACGTATGGAGTCTCATTCCCCTCCTCATTTTTTAATCTTGATATATGTGGTAAATTCGTTGCATGAATTAGCCACATATATCAAGGTTTACCTGTACTGATCAATAAGAAGAATTAATATTTATACTGTTATATAATAATGCAAATAAACTATAGAAATAGACAAGAAATTAGACTCTTTTAAAAAAAAAGATGCCTAAGGAAAATACTCAGCATAAAGTAGAACAAATTCAAGAATAATACAGAGATAAGGCAGATGACTGAACAGCAACGGTCTCATGGGTGATCAGGAAAAGGAGATGGACATATGCTGGTCACATGATGAGAAGAAACAGTCAGAGAATCATCGAAAAACCCAAAAAGTGGAACACAACAGGTCAAAGAAAAAGAGGCTGACCAAGTGAAACTCTAAAGAGGACATTGTTAAGAGAGGCCTGTTTAGCGGGCATAAAATCCCATGATGAGGTTGAAAAGCTCGCCGAAAACAGGAAAATTTGGCAAACTGCCTCACGAGTCCTATGTGATGTTTAACGGCATGGGAAGGATATAAGATAAGATGCAAATAACTTTAAGATATCAAAATGCTAAAAATAACTCTCCAAATGTTGAAAAAAAAATACATAAATAAAATCAATGTAGTGACAAGGCTCAGAAAAATATGTTAACTTAAAAAAATGTGAATATACCCAAAATTTTCCTTAAAAAGTACTTCTGTTACATGTAAGATACTAGTAAGTCTTGAAACTTTCTACACTCATATCTGCAATTTCTAGTTCTCATATTCTTCTCATCCAGTTGTGCCAAAGTTACATATATTCTCATTTATTATTAGCCAATCTTCACTATGTGCTTACAGGACTTGCTTTCATTCTCCTTGTACACTGGGCTTTTTCAATAACAGATCTCATCAAAGTATGACTCTGTAAATTTCATTTCACCAATTTTTTTTTTTCCACACTAGAATTAAACATTCTCTTGTCTTCAGTTTTTATTCATGACTATGCACTCCTATATGATAAACTAGTGTTCCAAACTGGAGACATACTCCAATGTCATATTTGCTATGATAAACTAGCATTCAAACACTGGAGACATACTCCAATGTCATATTTGCTATGATAAACTAGTGTTCCAAAACTGGAGACATACTCCAATGTCATATTTTCTACAAGTTTTCTCCAGACTAAAGCAATTCATAAAGACAAGTGAGCTGATGAAAAGAAATAAAACACCCAACAGACTGAGCTGAGATGACTCATAAATCTTCCCTGTCACTTCACTGCATCATAAGAGATGTTTATTTATTGTACAAAAATTCTGGAAAATGAATCTGAAATCCACCAATAATTTCAAGTTTTTCAAACCCACCTTTAAGTTAAAGTGCAGCAAGATGATCATCTCTCCGTCACATGGCTGAAAGAAGGCATGCTTGATGTTGTTATAAAGAATATCAACTTTATCTCCTCGAACAGATGTGAAGCGAAAACCTGTAAAATGATTAAATTATTTATGCCCTCACTGAACAATTAAGATTTTTCTGGTGCAAAAGGAACTCTAAAGACAGTAATCTATTCTCATTACCTGACTCAAATTATGAAGGATCTGGCAGGTGTAAAATTCACATCAGTGTGATTCTCTAGAACACATATATAGACCTAGTTGTGTGCAAACTGAATTCCCGAAGTTAGGGTTTCTCAATCAGCGGTTGCGCCAGAGGCTGACTGAAAAATCCCTCTTAGTGCTTCTGCTCTATGTTCACAATCTTTCTAACTCACCAAAATACTAATTCCCAAACTTCTCCATATTCACATGCAAACCACTGCACCAAGTGACATGTCTTAACCACTGCACCAAGTGACATGTCTTATCCACTGCACCAAGTGACATGTCTTAACCACTGCACCAAGTGACATGTCTTAACCACTGCACCAAGTACTTCACACATCTCTTAGGTCATATATGAAAGCCAAGAATTGATTTTTAAGAAGAAAAATATAAACCAAATCAGCAGAAATACTGATTTTGTAGGTCACATTAAACTGAGTTAAATGAAAATTGTAGTGCCTCTCATTACAAACTGCACTTATTTGATGTGAACTTGAGTTTCCTGAATGACAGACCTTTATAGTAAAACTGCCAAAGAAGGGTGACATCAGAGACTGTGGGAACTGGAGTGGCATTACTCTCCTGTCACTCACCAATAAAGTATTTTGCAGAATAATCATCAACAGAATTGTACTAGCACTTGAGGGAAACTTTGGAAAGAGCAGGCAGGATTTAGGAAAGCATAACCATGCACAGACCACATAATCACACTTACATATAAATATTAGAGCAGGCAAATGAGTGGCATAGCTTCTGAAAAAGCCTTTGACAGTGTCAACAGAGATGCGCTGTGGAAAATTCTAAGATGGCAGGGCTTCCCTCATAAGACACTGAATTTCATCAGAGCCCTAAAAGAGTGTTTCCAGTGCAAAGTGATCTGTGGAGAACACATTTCCAGCAGCTTTAGGGTACAAACAGGAGTAAAAGAGGGATGTGTACTATCACCAACATTATTTATTTTAGCACCAGACTGGTTAATGATGGAGGCAACATCAGATAAACACAGAGGATTACAATGGACACTCGACACAGTGCTGGAGGATCTTGACCTTGCCAACGACATTTGTCAAGCAGACACAAAGATATACAAGAGAAAATAAACAAGCTAACTCGGAATGCCAGTAAAATAGGTTTAAAGATCAACGTAGGAAAGACAAAGTTAATGAAGCAAAATGTGAACAACAGAAATGTACTGAGAGCAGATTACAAGTTAGTGGAGGAGGTCAACGAATTTGTATTATCTTGGTAGTAGAGTATTAAAAAAGAACAAATATATCCATTCTACAAGAACTTAATATTGAAGAAGGCTGGCTAGTAAAGTGGATTAAACAGAGAAAACTTAAATATTTTGGACACATTAAATGTCATGATAATCTAGAGAAAACCATCTTGGAAGGGTACATAATGGGAAAAAGAAAGAGAGGAAGACCAAGGTGAAGATGGCTGCAAGACATCATTGATGAACTGCAAATGGATGCATCAGCAGCAGGCCACCTGCTCACAACCGATACAGAAGTGCTGTTAGGGAAGCAAAGTTCTGCAAGGGACATGCAAATGAATGAATGAGAGTAGCAGAAGATGGAGACAGCACAGAGGACATCAACAGCAGACTTACTAGAGCAAACCAGGCTTTTGCAATGCTGCAGACTATATGGACATCTAAACAACTAAGCATGAAGATGAAAATCAAGATATTTAAGAGTACTGTTCTAAGTGTACTACTCTATGGAAGTGAATGCTGGAAAATCACCAAAACTATAGAAAACAAGCTGAATTATTTCCAGACTAAACATTTATGAAGATATTTTGGCCAAACACTGTAAGAAATAACATCTTGTTGGCAGAAATGCAGATGAAACTACTGACAGCAATTATTGAGGGAAGACACTGGTGATGGCTGGGACATGTGCTCCGGATGACTGACAACTCACTACCAAAAATAGCACTAAGATGGACACTACAGGGGAACAGAAGAGTATACCAAAGGAGACATGGAGAAGAAAAAAAGAGAGGATGTTGAACAATAGAGGGCTCACGTGGGCATGGGTGAAAAAAAAAAAGGAAAAGGACAGGCGTTTGTGGAAAGCCCTTGTGGAAGCCCCAAGTGCCTTGGGCACTTAAGGTTCGTACAACAAACGGAGAATTTACCATTTGTATGAGCTTCCAGTGTGCCTGAGATACGCTTTGACACAATATTAGGGCGGATGTATAAGTCCTTCAACTTTGGGTTGCCCCTGTTGGGGTTGATAATCAGTGTGTCTTGTTTCACAATGCCCTGAGAAATGACAAGAGACAATATAAAACTTTGATCTAAAGCACTACACATAAGTGCACAAAGCAGAAGACAATTCTAACCAAAGTAAATCACAATTGATCAAAGTTCTCTTATATATTACAATTCTTCAACATATTTAAGAATTATTCTCTAAATCACAGTAAATACAGAAGATGACTCATTCTTCTACCTATAAAATGGGGGGGGGGGGGGGGGGGGGGGGAGGAGAGGGAGAAAGAGGATGACAATGATAAAAAGAAACTAATACTAAAAAAACATACGAACACATATGTTTAGAAGACTTCAGATGAGAATGCTTTCTGCAGGTCAAAGTAAGCCTAAGTACATCAGAATAAAAATTCAGTTCAGGTTTGCAATATGGCTAGTGCTAAGGTAATCAAGTCCAGGTAGTCAGCCTTTTAAAAGAACAATGCCTACGACTGATGATGGATATTTTCAAAAAAAGAAATGAATCCTTACATGGACACCAGTTTGTGATGTCTAGTGAACCTAAAATTAAAGAGCATATAGTAAGAAAAGCTGAAAGTAACTGACAGATTGTTGGTACCTCTTTTTCTCTCTCCTCTGCTTCCCTGGTCTTAAATTTTTTTTGAACTTCCTTGATCAGGCGGAAGGCAGTGTTCAGATTGGACGATGGTGCCGAGATTTCACCAGGCTCTTTTGTGTTTGAGCTTCGATATGTTCTGATGACAGAAAAAATGTACACTGTGTGAATATAATGTAGAAATGATTATTTTCACAGACAGGCTTCCCTTTAATGCTCATGGAAATTACCAAGGAAATAAAAACGTCTCTCACTGAAGAAATAAAAATTCACCTGAAGAAACACACTTACATTTCCTTTAAGAAAGTCAGGTCTGGATTAGGGAAACTGCCTTCATTTCTTCCTAGAGTAGAGCCAGGGTGGAAGAAGTTGATTCTCAAGTAAGTGTACTCACCTTCCACAGACTGGCTGATATTCTGTTAGAAGAAAAGAATATCATTCACATTACACTTCTTGCATGCAGAATTATTTAGGCATTTTAGTTATGTTGCAGAGTTTCTTCCAAAGCACTTCCACCACTGTTTGACATAATTATGTGCACATTCTGTTTTTTATGTTGGTCAAATAGGTCTCCATTGTTTATTTCTGTGGCCAGTAATAAATATTCAAATTATTACTGCAGCAGGAAATGTTAAATGAGGATAATTAAGCTACTTCCTTTACAGCTGTTCTCTAGCATTATGCTTCACAGAGAAGTGTGTGGACAGCACACAGCTTTGATATTTTATTTTGATAGAACTGCGCTGGTGGACTTGTATATTTATTAATTTTATGAAAGCTGTTCATACTTCATTTGTTCTACTTTTTCATACATTTGTTTATTCCTCCATCAGATGTTAGTTTGGTTAAGATATGTGAAGGCATCTGTTTCTGTTAGGTTTTGGTTATTAATTTTAACTGCTGCTTAGTTTTCTATGTTTCATTATTTCTAACTTCTTCATACTGAGGTTCAGTCTCACTTGTCTGATGCTTGTATTTAGAACATTTTGATCCTGTACGTGTCTACAGTAGTGCTGTTAGGGAGGCAAAGTTCTGCAAGGGACATGCAAATAAATGAATGAATGAATGAATGTGTTGCTAAGCATGTGCTATAGTGCTATATCATCTACTCATACCACTGCCAAAAAAGGGTAACCTGAAATTATGCACATACTACAGAACCGTTGCCTGATTTGTCATGCCAGTAAAATTCTATTAAAAATCAAAATGGGTAGCCCCTGTAAGTAAACAGAAGAAGTCAATATGGTCCAAGCTGATTTAAGGCAAGGAAAAGGATCAAGAGATCATAAAATCTATATAAGATTAATAATAGAGAAATGCAGAGAATTTAATACGAATCTAAATTTCTACTATTGGTTAATATTTGATTACTGTAATGACCATTTGGTGAGAACCAAGTTAATCTGTGTAAAAAATGTGCAGAAAGGGTTCTTTCTGTCACAAAGTCATTTAGGCCACAGAAATGCATAAATGTTTCCCCATTATTATTTACTATTAAGTTACCAAGTCTTCACATTATTCTTTCATTGTATGCATCTTCCAATCTTAGAACTGAGAATTCCCATTACTATTATATGGTCATGTTTAGGTATTTGCTCCATTTTCTTCAAACAGAAAATATAATTCCTCTTTCTTGTCGTCATCACTGTCATTTGTTGGTGTATAACACTGAATTATATCATGTCTGTGAATTTTATCACTCTCATTTTGTTGGTAATACTGAATTATAGCAATATTTTATAGTAATGTTTGTGAATTTCTCTCTCATTCTCTCATTTTGACAGATGTTTTTTATTTTTAATCTGTTAATCTTCAGATCTGTTACTGACAGATCTCCATTTCAATAATGCCTTTTCTATTTCTTTCTTGAGGGTAATGTTTTTCATGATGTTGATGGTATTCTCTTCTTGTTATTTGCTATTTTTATCCTCCATATCCCTAGCCATCTGCTCTCACTTATTCAGGATATCTACTGATTTGCTACCAGCTCCCTTTCAGCTTTCACCACTAGCAGACATATGAGTGTTATATTCCAGAGTTAAATCCTGCACTTTTGAATATGCACTACTGTTTCCATAACATAATTTTTTTATATTGCAGAGTTGTCAGCCTTGTGCACAATCCTAAAACTAGAGGGCCAGAGTGTCCTTCATCTGTTCCCTACCTTTTAACCTGTCTAGCGTAGGAGATTTCTGGTAGCCAAGGTGCTACTGGCATAGTTCTCAAGATCCTTGGGGGAAACTCAAAACCCACCACCAGTCCCAATGAGAGGGGGTGGGGGTCCCATCTAATGTATCGTTTCAGGGGCTGGATGGTTTCCCCTGGGGTAAGAAAGCCCCACGTGGTTGAAAACAGAATGGTTTGGGGGAAGGAGAGGGGAGGAGAAGAAAGTTCTGCCTCCAAAATTCCTCTTAGAGGCCCTGCTCAACACCATGCTAAGCTGGAGACACTGTGGGAAACAGCCAACAGATCTGATAAAAAATACTAAAAAAAAAAATTACTACATAATGTTAAATATTGTAACATAAAACAAGTCAGTCTCTATTACGATTATCCAAGTACATTGAAAACAATTACACCACTGTTACCATATCTGCTAAACAATTTAGGGAAGCTAAAACTTCTACATGGCAGAAATCATAAAGTTCAGATCTGTCACTTTCTTGCATGTAGATTTTCTTCTCCATAAAGTACACACTCACAAACACCTAATTTCTTTCTCCAGTCTTCACTCTGTCCCCCACATCAACCACTCAGTTAACACAAATAAGATGTCCTAATTAAACATAAAATGCTCAATGCTAGACCACTGAGAACAGTTTTTCTATGACAGTCTCCACATTTGGCTAGGGAAGCCACACAAAAAAAGCAAGTGTAGAAATGAAATTAAAATCAGATAGGAAAGACAAAAGCAGATATTTATGACATGAAAAAGATACTAACAAATAAAAGATTATTCCTAAAAATGACAAAGAGTGCAGTGCTTTGCAAAGGATATACTGCTTTTTACTCAAGAAACCTGGAAAATTAGCAAACTGATTTTAAAACAAAAGAAAATGAAATTGGAAGCAACAGAGATGTGATTTCCAAGAAAGAAGCAAACAAATATCCTGGATAGACAGAAAAAGAAATGAAAAACCCTCAAAGAATTTGCAGGAAAATGAAAAACTAGCAGAAATTTTAAGAAAAAGACAATCAAAATTCCTTGGACATGTCATCAGAAGAAAGAGGTCAGAGAATTTGGTAATTATCAGAAAAATATACAGAGCAAAGGAAAGAAAGGCTAACATGGGAAAAGAAAAACATTTGACTAATTGGAACAACCAGGGACAGCACCATGTAGAAGCATGATGGACAGCACTATGTAGAAGCATGATGGACAGCACTATGTAGAAGCATGATGGACAGCACTATGTAAAAGCATGATGGGCAGCACTATGTAGATGCATGATGGGCAGCACTATGTAGATGCATGATGGACAGCACTTTGTAAAAGCATGATGGACAGCGCTATGTAGAAGCATGATGGACAGCGCTATGTAGAAGCATGATGGACAGCACTATGTAGAAGTACGATGGACAGCACTATGTAGAAGTACGATGGACAGCACTATGTAGAAGCACAATGGACAGCACTATGTAGAAGCACGATGGATAGCATTATTCAGCTTGGCATGTAATGATATGACAGCATACACACAAATGTTATCCACTCTGTGTATGATAAACCAACATGGTTATTTTTTAAAAAAGCATGAGTTACTGTGTACTGACAGAACATATAAATATGCAGGCATCATTATTTTCTCTGACAACAAACTCTGTTTACCTTAATTGTTGAAATATGAAAAGGCGTGGCAGTGCCAAAGATGGGTAGAACAAGTGTCTCGTATTTCTTGTCTGAAAATGTAAGTCAATATAGAAATATTTTTTACTGACATGTTTTCAAATATGTCTGTGCCACCAGCCTCTATTTCTATGTTGTTTTTTTTTTTTAAACATATAAGCTTTTTACTCCATTCTATAGAATGTATACATGACCTGCCATTCACAATGAACAAATTTTTTTTTTGAAATTCTAGATTTTTATTAATTTATTCAATGGTACTATTTTATTTTTAAATCTTAATTATACACATGAAACACCAGCTTTCAGCAGAACATCTCACATCTGTCTGATTGGTCAAAAAATTTTGAATGCACTTCAAAACTTATGTTTTCAGTGATATGCTGTCTGGTGGCAATCATGTAACATGGCCAAACCTGTTTTTTTTTTTGGATATAGTGTAACCACTGGTATCACTCCAACTTTGCTCTGATGATGTCCTTTTTGATTTTGTCTCTTCTTGTTCCACTTAGTATTCTCCTTAAATATCTCATTTCCAGTACAATAATCTTCCTTTTCCATGATTGCTTATATATTTTGCACACATTAAACATCATGATAGTTTAGAGAAGACTGTATTGGAAGGATACATAATGGGGAAAAAGAAAGAGAGGAAGACCAAGACGAAGATGGCTGCAGGACATTGTTGATGATCTGCAAATGGATGCAGCACTGGCAGGCCATCTTGCTCACAATCGAGAGGCCTACGAGTGCTGTTTGGGAGGCAAAGTTCCGCAAGGGACATGCAAATGAATTAATTAATCTTCCTTTTTGTTTTTTGCTGTTAGTGTTCATGTTACACACAGATAACAGAGGAATGTTTTCTTGTTCAGTGCTCTTTTGTATCAATTGTGATGTATAAGTTTTTCAGTAAAACTGCCATTTGTCCAACGACCTGATTTGTTCTATTATATATGGTCTCATTTTCAACACAGATTTTCCCAGAGGATGATACTGTACTCTCCAGGCAATTCAGTGGCTGAACATCCAGAAACATCTTTAATGGGACCTCTTTTCCGCCAATGCTCATGTCTTTGGTTTATTTCAGCACTGATTTTCACTGTGGAATACTTGTGGTATTGATCGTGGAGAATTTTAAGACTATATGGAATACCATCTAAAACTGTCAACACCATTAAGGATCTGTACAACAGATATGTTTGTGCAGTCAAGACACAAGAAGGAATGTGTGAATGCTTCCAGATTGAAACAGGCGTGAAACAAGGATGTATATTATCTCTCTTGCTTTTTTTTTGGAATTGCCATAGACTTCATAACGGAAAAAATGTTGCAAAGGTAAAACCGGCATTGAATGGGTACATGGGACCCAACTAGTAGATCTTGATTTTGCAGCGTAAACCGGTCTCCCTTATATTTTTAGTTCGAAGTCACCTTAAGACAGATGACACTTTTTATGGTACCAGACACTGCGGACGCCGTAGATGCAACACTTGCCCATTTGTTGAGACTAGCCAGATCTCGTTCCTTAAGTCCACGTTATCAGTTCAGGAGGGTTTCACCTGCACTTCCTGCAATGTTATTTATGCTATTATGTGCATACGTTGTGGTATGAAGTATACTGGGGAAACCGTTTTCGCCAACATCTTAATGATATTTCTAAGAGGGCTCGGACACCTGTGGCTAAACATTTTTGCCTTAACAACCACAGGGGAAAACAGGACACTTCTATTAGTGTGATCTGCTCTTGTTCTGCTGATGTACGATCTCGGATGGTCCTAGAACAGCACCTTATTTTCCAGGCTGACTGTCTCCACCCAGCTGGAATTAACATTATCTTCAGCTTCCTTTAACTTCTTTAGCTTCCCACCCCCCTCCCTTTTATTGTGATTTATATTCTACTTTCTTGTTTCTTTCTCCTAGCTCCCCTCCCTATCGCCACCTTCTCTTCTTCTCCGGCGACCTATAGGTGTATAGGGTCTTGTTTATTCACCAGTTTCACATTTTCTCACTGCAAGTGTTTATGTTCTTCATCTCTCCACCCCACCCTCCCCATACCTTCTCCTCTAGCAGCTATCATGTTTCTATTGCCCTTCCTCCTTCCTTCACCTGTTTCCTTCCCTCTCTCCACCTTTTCTTTACGATTGCTCTATCGGCTTATCCTTTGTGTGGCCCCACATAGTCTCTATGCCTCATCTAGTGGACATGCATTTCTATGTTTCCTACTTTTGGAGGATGCCACATTAAGACAAGTTTTTTTTTTTTGTTTAGTTATATGTTTTTGTCTCGTTTGTGTATATAATCCTCAAAAAAGGCTCATGCCGAAATATTGGATGTTGTATGTTTTTCATTTATACATTCTCATCTCACACTTTCTATTCGTTTTTTTCTCACTTTACTCACTCCCTCTGCCACCTTGTAAAACTGCACCATACACCTCTATCTACCTTTATTATTTGAAACATCACCTTCTTATACGGTCCACCTGTTGAGTGAGTTTTCTGAGGGTTGCTGTGAATTTATCAGCATTATTTCTGGAGTTGGGCTTTTAGGCAGCTCTACTGTCAAATTCTTACTATGAAAGTCAGCTTCTTTGATGATGTTGTCAATGTTTCTTCTTCTTTGTTTGCTTCTACCACCAAGACCGCACTGTGATCCTACTGAATTTACGCCTGTGGTCCTCGTTAGGTCCTGTGGTCTCCTGTGTGGTCCCCAAAAGGACCACATGAGATCCCTGAGAGGACCACAAGAGGTTCAGAGTATCGCAGGGCTTTAGCCTGTATTCTTGGTGGGTCTCTGAAGCGGATTGTGCGACACCGTGGTTTTCGTTGCACCAGTTTTTTCTAGAGTTGGACTTTCTCACCAGAAGACCTCGACGTGTTTAGGATATCAGAGCATCCCCACTGGGTGAGAGGTGGTAGCCCACCCAGGCCAGAGTTGGACCTTCTCATCGGAAAACCTTGACGTGTTTTGAGATAACCGTGTATCACCACCGGGTGTGAGGTGGTTGCCCATCCAGTCCAGAGTTGGACTTTATCACTGGAAAACCTCAGCGTGATTAGGATACGCAAACATCCCCGCCGGGTGAGAGGTGGTTGCCTATCTAGACTGCCCTGGTCCAGTGTCTCCGACTTCAGCATTCTGTGGTCGTGGCCACTACCCTTCCTAGTTGTGACCAGGATGGAGCTTTTGTCCAGGAGGATGAATCCTTGCCACTAGTGACTTCTCCCCTGGGTTGAGCCGGTTTAGGCATATTATCCCAGTATGGGTGTGTTTGGGACGTGATCGACCTCTAAAGCAGAGGTACTGTGACATGCATAGCCTTCAAGATTCACCCCTGGTGTAAGCCAGTTTAGGCATAATTCACCAGTATGAGTGTATATCAGGCGTACCCGACCTCTAGAGCGAAGGTGGCATGACATGTTTAGCCATCTTTCACCAGTGTAGGTGTATTTCGGACGTGGCCGGCCTCTAGAGCAGAGGCGCCGTGGTATGTGTAGCTCTCGCAGCGATACTACTGGACATACCGATTAAATTTCACTTTATCCTTTCCACCACCTTTTCACATCAGCGCCGCACAGCAACCTTTATTTCTTTTCCGCATTTTCTTCCTTGACCAGGAGGAGCTTCACTCCACGCCCGGCATTCGAAAAGTCTCGCCAGCAGTGTCTTAACCTCTGGGATAAACCTGTTCATGCATTTCACCCGACATGACTGCACTCAGGACGTGGCCGACCTCCAGACCAGAGGTGCCGTGATTTGACTGTTTGCTTCGCTTTATCCTTTCTACCACCTTTTCCACAGTGATGCTGCGCGGCAACCCCATTTGCACCTTTCTTGTTGTCAATGTATGTTATGAATAGTAAAACAGATAGTAAACAGCCATGCCAGATTTTATGATGTGCCAATGTCCTTCATTTGTTCTATATACTGTTTTCATATAGGTTTTTGAACAAGCTGATCAGATGTGTACTAACTCTATAATGTTGCAAGATTTCCAGTATGGTTTAATGGCTAGATGCCAAACTGCAGATCCTTTAGCCACTACCAGACTGTGGTAATTATAGACTCTCCACTCTTGTGAAACTTCTTGTTTTTTTCCATACCATGATACAGAGTCAGTGAAACCAGACTACTCCAATCTTATTCCCACATTTAATTAACTTGGGTTTTTCACCATACCCATCTTTGTTCACTGGAAACATCTGTATGGCTTCTCTAACTTCAGCTAGTATTATATCTGGATCAAGTTCTATGGACCTGGTTGTGCTGCTACCTCATTTATGTGCCTCAGCTGGTACACTGAGTAGTCAAATGTTTTAACTTCAATGACAATAATGATTCCAGGACGTACCCACAAACAACTTCAGGTCTCGGCACTCAGCCTCCTCTGGAAAATGACTTGGATTTTTGTAGGACACATTAGACTTTCTGGACCTAGAAGAAGATTAAAGGAGATGCAATATAAAACAGAGCACTCAGTCCAACATATATATATATATATATATATATACATATATATCCAATGATAAATCCACAGATATTTAACTTACCTTTTTTCTTAGTATTTAATCATAATTTTGTGTTTAAAAATTTTAACCTGTCAGTGCTCTAATCATGGTTTATAATGTCCTTGTTTTCATTTTCCATTATTTTTTAAAATTTATCCAGCCCACTATCACCAAAATGAGAAATGGAAACATGTACTTCCTGAGAGGCACTCTCATCTCCCAGTTTTTCTCTCTTCAGACAAAAAAAAAAAAAAAAGGCAGCATTCACTTTTGCATCATAAATACATGACAAATTAAATCTTCCCCTAAAGCAGAATAATTTTGTGTTTTTTTCAGCAGTTCTTACAAACATTAGATAAGTGTCCCACAGATCAGCTTTATTATGGCTGGAAAATGTTTATATTTCTTTCTCGATTCCAGCCCAGATTCTTTATATTTAAAAGTCCGTAGATCTACCAATAAAATCTTAACAAGTCCATGTATCTCTCTCTCTGATCCTTAAGTGCCCAGGGCACATGGGGCTTCCACAAGTTTTCCGCAAATGCCTGTCCTTTGCCTTTTTTTCTGCTCTCGGCCAGGTGAGCCTTCTATTGCTCAGCATCCTCTCTGTTGTTCTTCTCCATGTCTCTTCTGGTCTAACCTTACTTCTGCTCCCCTGTGGTGTCCATGTATGTGAAACTATATTTAATATAATCTAAACAGTATTTACAGTTCACAGCTTTCCTGTGTATTCTGCCCACCACTTCAACAGCACAAAAACTAGATCCAGTTTCACATGACTCATCATCATCAATAGGTTTTCATTTCAAAAGTTCAAATAATTGAACCTACTTACTCATATTAAATCCCCTATGTGGTAACTGGGTCCTGGGCACATGCCTGGGAAGCAGAGAATAGGACCACCGTACCCTACCATGCATAATCATAAAAGGCAACTAGGGGGGGGGGTGTTCAGCATAGGGGCAGCAACCTTATCCAGTTAAAACAACCATCAGACTGCTACACAAACAGAAACAAGTGAAAAAAAAAAATGCAGGTGGAAGGAGAAACACATATCAAGATACTGAGCCCATGAAAGTTGTGGATGAAAGCCAGCCACTGGAAGTCCCCAGCCCGACTGCAGACCTTCTGGAACCTAAACACAAGATACAAATAGGCAGCTGGAATGTAAGACCACTTAACCAGACTGGAAAACTAGCACAAACCATCGAGGAAAAACACAAACTAGATATATTAGGGATACAAGAGGCAAGACAGACAGGACAAGGCAGAAGGAAATTAACAACACAGCACACAGAAGATACAATATTATGGTCAGGTAAAGGTGTGCAGAATGGTGAGATGCAAAGCAGCCTTGTAAGATCAACAACCACACTTAGTGTGCTAGATGACAAATATCCATGTGACACCTGGATACGTGTGTATACAGACGGATCTGCACACAATGCCATAAAGAATGGAGGGGCAGGAGCACATACTGAATATCCAAACAACACCACTGACAAGATTTCCATACCCACTGGAAAATACTGCAACAACTTTGATGCAGAAGTTAGGGCAATTATTGCTGCAGTTGAAAAACTATCAGACTCCAGAACTGATACATGTCCTGTAGTAATTCTCACAGATGCAAGATCAGTACTGGAAGCTCTTCAGTGCAACAAACTACCAGACCTTAAGAATGCCTTGTCAAAAATTGGCTTACAACATGGAGTCACTTTGCACTGGATTCCCTCCCACTGTGGGATACCAGGCAATGAGAAAGCTGACCATCTGGCCAAAGAGGGCACTGAAATGGAGCAACCAGACATACTAATCACCTATAATCAGAAGAAAAGCATGATAAAAACCTACAGGAAGCCACAAACACCACCACATGATGACTATCACATGCTAAACAGAAAGGAACAAGTCACCATCTTCCGTCTCTGAACAGGACACACCCGACTCCGAAGTCATATGTATACAAAGTTTAAGGTTGGTACTACTAATCTATGTACATGTGCCCAGGTGCCCCAAACTGTGGAACATATCCTCCAGAACTGCACCAACTATGAAACACTGAGAAATAATTACTGGCCCAGTGAAACCACTAAAGAAGATAAGCTCTACGGTTCCATACATGAATTACAAAAAAACAGTGAAATTTATCCAAGAGACAGGACTGCAGGTATAGACAGACAATGTGAACGAAGAAGAAGAAGAAGAAGATGGTCAGGTAAAGAAGTTAACCACGAAGGAGGAGTTGCACTGACTATAACAAAAAAAGCATCAAGAGCACTGTTGAAATGGACCCCTATAAATGAGAGATTTTTATATACACAGTTCAACTCAATATTCACTAAGCTATTATAGTTTGCCATGCACCAACAGAAGCAGCTAAAGAGGAATTAAAAGATTTTTACAACAATCTCCAAGCCACAGTAGAAACAGTACCCAAGCATGACATGCTACTCATCTTGGATGACTTCAATGCAAAAGTAGGTAAGACAGAAGCATGGGAAGAAAAGGAATTTGAGAAATAAATGAAAATGGAGAAAGACTGCAGGTTCTGCAAAAGAAAACATGACGACCATCGGAGGGACAATTTTTCAACATAAAAACATCCATAAAATGACTTGGAGGTCTCACAGAAAACCAAATGATCACATACTGATAAACAACAAGTGGAAATGGTCACTACAAGATGTGAGAGCAAGGGAAGGAACAGATGTAGGAAGTGATCATAACCTTCTGATATCGAAAATAAGACTAAAGTTAAGGAAAACAAATTGGAGAACCAAGAAAGGCACGCTCTGATACAACAAAACTGAAAGACCAGCAAACAAGAAATGAATTCTCAACAGTACTTAAGAGCCGCCTCAGCATCCTACAAGACAAAGCAGAAATGTCCATACTAGAGTTCAATGAAACACTATAGGAAACAGCAAAACATGTGCTGGGATATCAGAAAAAGAGAAGAGGAATGGATAACCAAGACCACATTGGAAAAGATGATGCAAAGAAAGAAAATCAAGAAAAAATTACTGAGCGCCAAATCACAAAGAACAAATCTTAAATAATTATGCGCAAAAAAGACAAAGAGGTGAAGGAATCATACCGCCAAGATAAACGTCAACACTATGACAACTTAGCAGAAGCAGCAGAGAAAGCAGCATATGCAAATGGTACGAAAAACCATCTACAAAATGACAAAGCAGATGACAGGTAACTTCAGCACAAGATGTGAGAGTGCAATAAGGACACCAAGGGACAACTGATCAGTGGAGAAAGAGAAAAAATTTAAAGATAGAGAGAACACTTCAACACCTGACTAAATAGAACACAACTAAGCAGTCACTGACAGCAGTGGCATGTGCTGTGACTGGAATGTGAAAGATGGTTGTCAAGTGAAATAAGTTGGTGAGAAAAATTAAACTGCTTTAAAATGTAGTTATAGGCAAGTTATCATGTATACTGCTACCAAAAATGTAGGGAAGATTGAGGAAAATCAAATAATTTACTACCAAATTAATAACGGAACCACAAGCCACCTGATTATGCACTGTGGATGACAAGCTTTTTCCTGTTTGCTAAAACTATTTGCACCACTCGGTATTTTTAAGTTTCAGTTTGGTCCTTACTTTGTGTTATCTTTGGTGACAAAGGGTTTATATGGCAACTCTTCTTTTTCCATTTTCTGTGATTGCAAAAATGCAATTCTTTTTTCTCAAAAGTAAACGGAACTAATTATAATTTTGGCTGCAACAAAAAGCATGATCTGGTTTCACTTCTCAAAATCTTTAGGGTTTCTGCATTTAAGGAGCTGGTCTTGCAGCACCATGTCCAATCTACCAGCCTGAAGTAACAGCAATTCTGAAATACAGTATAAATAATCTTACAATTTCTCCACTCGAACACATCTTTCTCTTCCTGCACATTTTCTTTAAAAAAGTTCTTATGATTCCCATTTCCCTTCTCCCATCATGCACTCACTTTTTGTCTTCTCCACCAGTTTTAATCCCTCTGAGCCTCTCTCTGGCTTCCTCATTAAGCCTCTGTGCCAGCTCCTTCTGGTGCTGCTGCCTCTTTTCTTCTGAGGGAGCTTCAGTCTACATCATAAAAAAAAAGCGTACATGTCACTACATTGTGTAAAGCACTATAAAACATCCACAGTGGAATGCAGGCACGCATGAATGTCCAATAATTACATTATTTTAAAAGAGATCAATTCACACCTATTACATGCTGGATTACAAATGTAGTCTCTGTGCTAAATGTACAAAATAAATTGCCAAAGAAATCTATCAACAGCATTATCATGTCTTTTTTTTTCCCCCAATTCTTGCCCATTTTTGCTGACTCATGGAAACCAACATAACACATGAAGCATCCATTAAAATACACAGTAAAAAAATGTATATAACAATCATAGGTTTATCAAAGTAACACAAAAGATCTATGAAAAGTTCTGACACAGTAAACAACACTTAACTTAACAGTCTCACTGTATACAGTTTTATTCTGAAGATACATCAGTCATGTCCTACAAAGAGCTCAAGACCTTCTCTACATAATTTTACACCACAGATCTTTGTAAATCTTTTGGTGTCCCAGATCCAATGAAGGTTTTTTCAATTTTTTAAAAAAATATTTACCTTATTATCATATTGTACTGTACAAAGCTTGAAGAAGACATGAAAACACAAAAACAAAAAAATCTACAAAATTTCACATTATTCTCAGATGAACTTTGCCGTCAACTAAATAACTCATAAATAAAGGAAAAAGTAGGGAGCAATCCACTTCCTTCTTACAAGCACAGAACACAGAAACTTCATGGCATTTACGGTCGGATATATCACAGCTCTTTAACTGTGTTTTAGTTTTGTTTTTGGGGACTTTTATTTCCACTTTTTCTACTTCCCTAAATCTGCTAAATACACTAGTTTTTGTTTCAAAATTTCCTTGAAATTATTTTTCCCTAAAACGATTCTATATATGACAAACCTGACATTACTTTGCTGAACTATGTTTCAAGGGAAAACAAAATAGATGAACAATTTCATTGATTCTTTTTTTTGCATGCATCCATTATTACTTCAAGCTTGTATACATCATAACAGAACACACAAGATTTCCTAAGATTTGCAAATAAAAAAATAATGTTGCTCACCGACGCCCACGCTGTCAGTAGTGATATTACTTAAGTGCAGCAAAACTGAAGGAAGTTCAGTAGCAGCTTTCTTTCTGATGGGGCGTAATAATCCTATTGTTTTTTTTTATCTCTCTCACTACATCCTGTAGATTATGCTTGAACTATGGCATTTTCACTTTGTAATAATCTTTTTATTTGGCTATCTTCTTCTTTGTACGCACACTGGTATTGATGCGTGGTACCTTGATTTTTGCAATGCGCCTTTTCGCTGGGTACCTCCAACTTTAGCACCTTTCCTTGATAGGGCAGACTACGGTTTGCTCGGACTGCCACGAAGACAGTGGTGTAAGCTGGCCTGGCCAAAACTTTTTTGCTGTACTTTTTCCATGTCAGATCCAGCATGCAATGCTAGCTGACCAGACAGCTTTTTAATCAGTTCCACAGAGACACTCTGACTTTGGGATGAGTAATCCGATGAGTGCCTCAACGATATCCATTCCCCAGCACTTATAATCTGCTGGCTCTGTTTTGTTTACATCATTCTGATAGCCATTGTTGTAAAGACCCATATGCTTGTCATGCCCTGGATTCACTGGTTTCACATCAGATTTTCCTCATCCTCACTGGTGATCTCCACATCCCCATCTGTCCACCAACATGACATTACATTTTACAAAAGTAACAGTTACAATTAGTGTTGATTTCTGGGCTACAGAAGTAGGTCAGAGTTTTTAAACAAACAAATCTATGTTCCCTGTCTCACAAAGACTATGTTAAAATAAGTGTGTTCTTAACACAGTTGTTCCCAGGGGGTTTATTTGGGTCTTTTTTTTTTACTTTTCCGATCCCCAGGTTTACGAATTTTCACTCTTTTTTCCCTTGTGTCAGATAATGAAACGTACAGGTCCTCTTCAGCTGTTCTACATCTCCATACAGAATGTCGGTGATTGGGGAGTTTGGTGGTATCAGGTTCTTCAATGCACTGCAATCCAGCAGATGGTACTTAACAGTTTCTTTTTCTTGTCTGTTGCAGTGCAAGCAGTATGGTGAGTGGTCAGTGTAAGTGGTTATTGAGGGTGATGTGTCCTCTTCGCAACTTGAAAATTGTGCACCGGTCTTACGATATAAGCTGTTGATGTGGTCTCCGGGGTTTGGCTTTGGCAGGCATGTATATAGGGATCTTCCAGTTGAATTACTGACCCAGCTGTCCATCCAATGTTGCTTGCAGATGTGTATGTGTTTAGCTGTTCTCATATTGGTGGAGATGTGGGGCTGTGACATGATGGCTCCACTCTTTGCCAGTCTGTCAGCACATTCATTTCCTCTGATATCTATGTGCCCTGGTATCCACTGTAGGGTGGTCTTGATGTCATAGGAGGTGAATTGGTTTATTGCACCGAGTATGTCAGTTGCAATGTGATCAGCTGATGGTATCCAATTTTTAAGGGCCTGTAGAGCATACTGGAAGTCTGAAAAAATAACACAGTTTTTTGAGTGAGAGGCACTGTTTTTGTATTTGGTGGTGGTGGCTGCCAGGGCTGCTAATATTGCCTGCATCATAACTGGAGCAGCGAGATACACAAGGAGCAGAAATGTGGCTTATTGTCTTGTCTGGAAACATTATGAGTACCCCATAAGTTGCAATGTCTGTTTCCTTGAATGCTGACCCATCAGTGTATGCATGGATCCAGTCCTTGGGGTAGGATTCTATGGCTTCCAGTGCACACAGCTTTAGTATGTTAGGATCTGATGATTTGTTTACTAATCTGTTCTTGAGTCTGGTGTTAGTTTGAGGAAGTATGTAGTCTGTGTTTGGTGAGATGTCTGGTACATTCTTCTCTGTCTTCAGGGAGTTTGTGTCTTGTGTTTAACTGTTCTGCTATGTGCACTGGAGTTTTCAGTTTCAGTCTATTATTATGCTTCCATTTATCAACCACTGTTCTGTTAGGATGGTCTGGGGGGCATGTGTTTATATCTTTCTACTGCCTCAATGGTTGACTTTTCACATCTTATATCTAACAGCTCTATGTTTGCATCAATTTCACATTCAGCTGTGGGTACTGATCTCACTGTTCCACAAATGAAATGAATGGGTTGGTTCTGGATTCTGTCTACTTGTGTACAAGAGCTCTTTGATGCTGTGACCTGTAGATGGAGGTTGTAATCTAGTATAGATCTAACATATCCTGTGTACAGTTGTCTGAGTGTGACTTTGTCAGCTTCCCAGGATGTACTTGCAAGCCACTTGAGTAGGTTTAGTCTTTTGGATACTTTTTCTAAGGCGACGTCCAGGCACAAATGGTTTTCTTTTTGTTTCTGGCATTTTCATATTGGGGTTGTCCTAAGTCTTTCTTTAATACACAGGAGGCCTTTCCAGTGAGAAGTTGAGATCAGGTCCCAAGTGCAACACTGGCCCATCCGACGGCTTTGAGACAGTTTACACAGATACACTCCGACTTTGGGATGAGGGATCTGATGGTGCTTCAACGAGACCATTCCCAGCCACCTATAGCCTGTTGGCTGCTTTGTTTGCCTCATTCTGATAGCCATTGTTGTAGAGACCCATAGTTTGTCACATCTTGGACTCGTAGTTTGTCACATCTTGGACTCGTCAATTTCCATCAGACTTTCCCCAACCCCGAAAGTGATTTTGTGTCCCATCCATCCACCAGAACAGGCCAGTGCGGCCTCAACCCAAGATCTACGCTCCACCTATTGACGGGTGTGCAATGTTAAAAGCTGGAGGGCCTTCTATTCTAGGAGGGGTATTTGTGCTTGTCGTTTTTACCACAGGCAAGTGGGTTTTCTTAGCGTACATAGCATTCTGTCAAGAGGCTACTAGCAGATTTCTCAGTTCTATGTTCCCTCTTTCTTTTACATAAAGTTTCACAAAGACTATGTTAAGATAAGTGTGTTCTTAACACAGTTATCCCTGGGGGGTTTATTTGGGTATGAAAGGGAACACTTTTTGTGAGAGTTCATGGACAACAATCTTATGTTAACCAACTCTTCAACATGTCCAGTCCACCATTAAACTAGTCCTTTTATATCTATACTGTGAGATGATTATTTTTTTTTCATTAGCTCTGGACACTGTTCCTACCTCTGCTCAGCAGCTTAGCCCCAGGTAAACAAATTTCAAAGTCCAGATTCATTCATTCATTCATTTGCATGTCCCTTGAGGAACTTTGCCTCCCAAACAGTACTACTGTAGGCCTCTCGGTTGTGATCAAGATGGCCTGCTGCTGCTGCGTCCATCTGCAGATAGTCAACGATTTCTTGCAGCCATCTTCGTTTTGGTCTTCCTCTTTTTCTTTTTCCCATTATGTAACCTTCCAAAATGGCCTTCTCTAAATTATCATGACGTTTAATGTGTCCAAAATATTTCAGTTTTCTCTCTTTAATCCTCTTTACTAGCCAGCCTTCTTCAATATTAAGCTCTTGTAGTATAGATATATTTGTTCTTTTTTGTGTCCACATAGCTGGACTATATAATAACTATATAAAAATAGTGTCACGTCCTGAGCCAGTACCTTGATGAACTATTCATAAAGTATGGCCATTAAAATAGATTCTGCCTTCATAATCTTTCTGATTACAGTTTGTTGGTTTCTCTTTCATACAGATGGAATTATATCAAGATTATATTTTAAAAATCTAACCTCACTGACACCTATTATATTAGAGTTTTTTAAAAAGGTCAATGTTTTAAGCAAACAGGACGAAGAATCAGAGAAGAGACAAAGTACAGATTCGCATTAATTTTATGTTAACAAAACAATAAAAAATGAAAAAATTATCTGATTCTTCATCCTGTTTGTTTTTGTTTGATAAAGGCTCACGCCAAAACGTCACAACTGTGTAATCATTAAATAATAAAGGTGTTCCCACTTTTTTCCTAGTTCATACATTTTGGTATCACAGCTTTACTGCAGTGCTTTGTATATAGTTGTATATCTATACATTAATTACTGTGTATTACAGTGCCCATATTTCCTTCACCATATGGCACACAAGAGGGTGATGTGATCAGCATCATACCTGACTGCCCTTCTTTCTCCAGTTCCAGGAGGAGCTGGGTACCCATCTCTAAGCCTGGGTGTCTAGGGCATCTCTGGCCAGACTTCAGTCATGACATCTGTGAGAGAGACAAACACACCACTTGCTCTGCCACCCAGGCATCCACTGAGCATCTACATTAACCTCCACCTCTCATTACAGCCACAAAAGGCTGTATTGCCAAGACTCGATGTCTACATTTTCCCCATATCCAACACAGTTCTCACATCAGACAACTTTCAGGAGGATACAACTTTTCAAACAAACAAACAAAAAAACTATACCCTCGTTCTGCTCTCCACCATAGCTGTTCTTCTCCCTCTACCAAGTATCTGTTCAGCTTCTTTTTCCAACTCATTCTCTTTTTCTTCCTCTGTATCCTCATCATCATCTTTCAAAAATATGCCAATATGCTTCAATCTCTTCTTTGTGGTTGTCAGGACAGTAGCTGCTGAACCCTGACAAACAAAGATAGCAATATTTTTTTTTCCAATTGTAATATAATTTCACATAATTTTTTTTTAAAATAGCCTTTACCAACCTTATAAACATGCAACACAAAAAATAAAATACTGAAGGCTGTGTTCTTGTTATTATATATCACTGTAACTTCATAGCATTTCACATTGCAGCAATAATGACAATATATAAGATGGAGAATGAGTTAATTTTCTCAATTAGTGAGACGGATACAAGCAAGCCTCAGCAAACTCCATTACCCGATAACATTTTGATGCCAAGCCCACTGGCCAGGTTACCAGGAAGCATTCTTGAAGGTGTCAGAATTTTATTTTGTTAACTGGTAAAGCACTGGATTGGCTATTTTTTTGTGCCAAGGCAATGGGTTCACAGCCTTTGCGATGGGGAAAAGTGCTCCTGAAACAATCTGGCACACCAGAGTATACTGTACTCATGACTGTCAGCAGTACAAAGACATAAACAGATGTTTCTGTGAATATCAGCAACCCATGATAGGGGGCTAAATCTGAGATTTTTAAAAAAAAAGGGATAAATGTAAATAAAGTTCACTGCCCATGATTACAGTATCATTTCTCTAAACTAGTCATGATCTCCCCTGAATATATGTAAAACTGTAGACTACAAAAGGGAAAAGACTTATCACATTCAGACAATAAACAGTAAATAAATGATCATAAAATTCTGATCATCTGAAAAAAAATTTGCTTTATTTAGTAATCAATCTACAAATAAATATATCTTGATTCTGGTTTCCAATTTATATGCTAACCAGAACTCTCTCTAATTCTTTTCATAACAATATGACCTTCATGAACGCAATCCATTTCTTCCTCCACCATTTTTTTAAAACTTAAAAAAAAAATAAAAGATAACTCTGAGATTATTAACTTACTTATCGTGTCTTCATTTCAGACAAATTATGTTCTTTCTACTGGTAGCCCAAAGATATAAAAACTACCGCATTTACCTCATTTACAAGTACTGTGTCTCCAAGAAACAAAGCAACACCTTTACTTCCCTTTTTGAGATCAGAGAATCCAACACTAATGTTGAAAACCATGCCTGCAATGAAAAAAGTGAAGGAAACAATCCTAACTTTGCCATTAGGACAAAAATGCACCCTTCTGCAATAAACTTTACTTATTAATGCACATTACAGAAAAATGTGATTACCTACCTCATATGTCAAGTAGCAGAAAAGTACATTAATGGCAAACAAGAAAGCAACATTATATCTTTTCATAATATGACAGCAAACTAAGCAAAGACTGCAGCATAGATAACAATATCACACCACAAATACACAACACAGTTGTCAGCATAATGTTCATAACTGTGTACAATTCACTCAGCCAAAGGACCTGGCCAAACCTCAGCCCGTTACAAGAGAAACTCTATGGCAAGACAGACTGCCAGAACTGTGAGAGTTCTGATGTCTGAGTGAATGACAAAGAAGCATCACAAATAAAACAGACAACATTTATCTGAAAATACAGATGCACTCAAAATGATGTATTCAAATAGGAGAACACTCATTCAGACATCAGAGCTGGAAAAGTCAATTCAACAAATGAAAAATAAAGATTTGTGGTGAGAGGAATGTTTGTATAAAATGTGACTGCAAGGAACTGAACAAAAGAACTGGACAAAACAAGTACAATTAAGTCTAGGGAACATCAAATTTACTGCTATAAACTACTAGCAAAGACTTCATTACCATTGTGTGAATTACCAGACTGCTCTGACAGAAAAAAAAAAAAAAACCATATACAGAATAATAAATATTTGATTAAACTTTCTGTGCAAAAAAAAAACTCTAAATTCTTGTAACTGTAAATATGCAGCAAGCTATGCAATTAATAAACTAATACAGTTTTTAATAGACATATGATGTAAGTTTAAAAAATATAATAATATATAAAAATAAAAGAAACAAAATGTCCTCTGATTACACATTTTTTTTTATAATTACATTACCAAAATGCTCGTTTTATAAACATATAAGCTACTCTGTTATGTATGCCATTTAACTGAAATATAATTAAACATTCTACCATGTATGTGATAGATCTACAGAAAATATTGATTTCTCTTATTCAGATCCTCTCTTGTGGATGCCCTTGGAACCTCTCTTCTTCTTCTTCATTTTCTGTGTCCACCATGAAAAGGACAATAGCTGTGTTATGTCACAATCTGCAGACAGACAGTGCCTCTCAGCCCAACACAGCAGTCTTTGGCATGGTGTATTTTTAGGATCACCTTTAAGCATTGAATGATTTCAAGTAGTCTTCTTTTAAGATGGGTGACTTTAACTGTCATAATATGTTTGAATCTAAAAATTTGTTTATCACATCTGAAGCAAAATGTGACTTCACACAGACACTCTTTGACATTACCAAACACTTAAACAGCAATGGACTTCTAGTGTCATGCCTGCAGCAGTAGATTTCTAGTGTCATGCCTGCAGCAGTTGAATTCTAGTATCATGCCTGCAGCAGTAGATTTCTAGTGTCATGCCTGCAGCAGTAGATGACTTCTAGTGTCATGCCTGCATCAATAGAAGACCTCAAGTGTCATGCTTGTAGCAGTAGAAGACTTCTAATGTCATGCTTGCAGCAGCAGACTTTTCAGTAGTTTTCATTTTTTTCTGACACATAAAAAGACTGCAATCCTACAACAATCCTACAAATGTTGAAGAAAAATCAATAATGTTCCCTGACCTTTTTTTGCTGGAGCCTTTGTCTTTGGGGCAATAAGAAGAGATGCTTCTCTGAACTCAATGCCCATGGCAAACCCAAAGCTTTTAGTCAGATTTTCTTCAAGCTGTGGATGCTCTTTCTTTACAACCCCTAGGCCAGCTTCATATACTTCACTCAGCTTGACACCTGTAAGATACCAGACAACACAGGATATCAAGACAGGAATTCTTCAGGTTCAAATTAAAATTTTACACAACTTATTACTGTAATATACAATTTCTCTTCCCCTCAAGTGCCCATCACTTAGATGTTTCAGCGATGCTGCTGGAGCACCTGACAATCCATTTCCAACATCTCTTTGTTATAATTATATGCAAGACTTTCTGTTCACACTGGGCAAGTCAGATTCTATTCTTTACAAGTAAGTCTCTCATTAGTTAATCTACGACCAGTAAATATTCAGAAACTCTCAACCAGGTTGTGTAGAATCTAGCCGTTTTCTTTTCAGCTGTTTTCCAGCATTCTGCTTCATAAATAAACGCTGATAAGCATGCAGCTTCAGCACAATTTTATTTTGGTTCAATTTAATGAAAGCTGTTCTGGAGTTAAGAAACACATAAATGCCTTTGAATGTAAATGCTACAAAAGAGTCCTTCAAATATCACAGACACAAAAAAAAAGAACAAATATATCCATACTACAAGAATTTAATATTGAAGAAGGTTGGCTAGAAAGGAAGATTAAACAAAGAAAACTTAAATAGTTTGGACATATTAAACGTCATGATAATTTAGAGTAGACAGTCTTGGAAGAGTACATAATGGGAAAAGGAGAGAAAAGAAGACCAAGGCGAAGATGGCTGCAAGACATCATTGATGATCTGTGAAGGGATGCATCAGCAGTGAATCTTGTTTATAACTGACAGGCCTAAAGGAGAGCTGTTAGAGAGATGAAGTTATGCAAGGGACATGCAATTGACTGACTGACTATTCTGGAGTTATTTATTCTACTTTTTGTCTTTGTTCCTCTTAGTATGCTTGCCAAAGTGAGTGAAGGTTTTATGTTTGTTAGGTTTTGATCATTAATTATAATTGGTGTTTGCTTTCTATGTTCATTGCTACATCTTATTTGTCTGCTTACTGTATATATGTCTTCTTGTGGGTGCGAGTAAAAAAGAATCCCATGAGCTGTATACTGCCATGAATTTAGCAAATATCTGAAAATGCTCAGGCAAATAATACTTATCGCATAATTTAATCTGAGCAACTTAGAGCCACGACAAGACCATAATTTATCAAACCAATTACTAAATGCCCCTTTTTTCCTCCACTCTTAAAAATGATATAACCTTAGCTGCGTGATTTTGTTCTTTCAATAGAGTTTGTGGCCTTTTTTTTTTAAACTTCTGTAAAAGCTAAAATTAGGAAATGCCTGACACAGCATGGTGACTGTGCTGTTTCAATACAAAAAATTATCATGTGGTCTTGGGTGTTGTTCAGTGGGTTTAATGCATTAATTTTTTTTTCCGGTAGTGCAACTGTTGTTCCAAGCAAGGCTACTTTGTATTCACTAACTGCTTGACCAATGCATGGAACTTATTTTCAGTGTCTGGACAGAACTAGTTTTCAGACAAGAGTAACACACATCAAAACAACTAAACAAAAATGTATTCATAATATACATTAATATCTTCACATATTTTCAAAGCATATCTCAACATAACCTTACTTCACATGCTAGGAGTCACTGTTCTAATTCATTTAGGGTCTAGAACCGGACAACTCCTGACCTGAAAAGCTCTTTCAGTTGCCAAATAGACATGATGAATGACTGATACACATAATACATACACACAAAATATGCATCACATACCTGTACTGACTATGAAACAAAACTTAAACATAGGAACATGTAACATACCATGTTGTAATTTCCCAATAATCTCTTCCTCAACCTGCACTAAAAATTCATACACTTTCTGTATGGATTCTTCTGGGTTGACAAGAAGTGTGCGGACAATGTTGGAGCAATATGACTTGTAACGAACACCCATTGCACACACAATTGCATCAAACTGGAGATTGCTTTCATCACTGTAATGAATGCACAAAAACATTTGAAAGCCCCATTCAAACTGTCATTGAAATACTAAACATGGTGAAGTTTCACTGTATTAGCCAAATTCAGTGATAATTTAAGATCAATGTTGTATTTTTTAATAATATGAAAGGCAACACTGCAAACCAAAACGAAGTAAAACCGGCATAAACCAAATATTCAAATACACTCTGCAGCCTAAAATCATTTGTTATTGCAATACAAAGTAGCATACATTTTTTTTACATAACAGGAACACTAGAAGTATTTGTCAATGGATAACACAGTGCCTTGTAACCTGGAATTATAATTATGAACATATTATAGTTATGAGGGTGAGCATTAAAATAGCATTAAAATAAGTAAAAGTTAGATAGGAAATTTAGGGAACAAAGCAGAAAACCGATTCTAACAATACTAGAGAAAGACCATTGTGACTGGACACTGACAAGTGTAAACAGAAAAAATAGGCGAACAGAAATAGCAGACACAATGACACTGAGGAAACGACAGGCTGAGGAAAGACTCTCATAAGTATAATAGGCCAATATGACAATCTTGTGAGTGAAATAACAGGTGATGACAAACAGTTGACGAACTGAGAATACTGAAGACGGACTCTAGAAGGATTAAAGAAAAGCCAAAAGTCTGGCTGGCGATGAAGTCAACAGGTGCAGGTAGAAAGTGCAATAGGCAATAAAATTGATTGACATTTGACACCACTAGACTGAAAGGTTCTGACTCAAGAACCAATCAGCAAGCAGACTGAAACCAATGGACCAATTAGAAGTGTGACAGGTATATGACTGATATTTCATCAAACTGGACATAGAGGTAAAATGAGGAGACCAGACACTAAGATATAGTAGGAGATTTAGAGAGAGAGAGATTTAGTTGAAGTGCACTTTGAGAACCAGGCAGAAAGATATAAAATCAGACAGTCATGCTAATGTGATGAAACTATGAGCTAGATTGACATGCAGATACTTAGGACAGCTGGCGAGCAAATAGATATCGAGAATGTGTATAGTGAACAGAAAGAACTCAACTTATAACATATTTCACGGAAGGTTCATGACAGATAGATTATCTACTAATACTCATGTAGTCCAGTTGATGTACACTTTGAGAATGAGTTCTTCATTATTTCTGCATTTTCTATTGAACTGTTATTAGTTGGAGATTATATACCCATGTTTACAAGAGATGACTGGTATAAATAAACCTGTAATTCTCTTTCACAGACTAATGTAGTCAGGGTACCTGTGTATGTTTAATAATTATATCATGGAAATTGTGTGTGGGCAGAGATTAACTGATTAATACTGCATTTTTAAAAAGTCAACAAAATGGTCATATTGACCACAAGATTATAAATACATATTTATACTCAACGGCAATAACAATATCAAAGAGACAGACAGGTATTCTCCACTACATCAACAGCCCCTTGAATGATCCAGGCAAGATTTTCTACAAAGACAACATTAAAACAAGCTTTATTGAATATGCTGTCAGTGTTTGATACTGTTAGAACAAATATTTTTCCTGCTCTCATTTAAAAATTGCAGTAACAAGAACAAATACATTCTGGACACAAGAATGGTAATAGAGAGATGAGTCACAACAACAGCAACATTACAATATGAAGTATAAAGATCAAGTCACTTCTCTCAGCTCCATGATTTTATCACCTCTCTCATGACTGATTACTAAACTCAAATGCAAGATGCTGTTACTTCAATACTGTCTCAGAATATTTAGACTTCTATTAAACACAAATGTAATACCTTGTTGTACTGAATTTGAGACTATATTTGCCTCCACTCTGGATTATAGCTGGGTAGCACACATCAAGTTGACTGGAATCAACTCCTGTCACATATTTCTTGTTCTGTAAAGCCTGCTCAACACCATCTGAGAGTTTTGAGTGTTTCACTTTCTGAAGAGTGTACACAGTTGTGAATATCACCCACAGGTAAAAAAAAAAATGTCAAGGCAGATAAAATAGACATACTGAATTAAAACAAAATATGCAAATTCTTTGTACAACTTTAAGGTTATCTCAGTCCATCACATTTTCTCTATCTTTTTTAACCAATGGAAATCCTGTAGGACTGATTACCTGTGTTCACAGAAAAAAAATTCTTACAAGTGAAATTACCTGCAAGAAATAAAACATGTTCTTATATTCTATTCCTTCTGGTCTCTGGGGCACCATCAGGAAGAAAATATGCTGATGTACGATCTCGGAGGGTCCTAGAACAGCACCTTATTTTCCAGACTGGCTGTCTCCACCCAGCTGAAATTAACAATGTCTTCAGCTTTCTGTAACTTATTTAGTTTTCCACTTCCCTTTTTTTTTTACTCTACTTTCTTTCTCCTAGCTACCCCCCCTCTACCGCCACCCTCTTTTCTTCTCTGGCAACATATTGGTGTTTGTAGGGTCTTGTCCTATTCACCAGTTTCACATTTTCTCCCTGCCGGTGTTTATGTTCTTCATTCATTATCTCTCTGCTTCACCTTTTCTCCCCCCCCCACCCGACACCTCCTCTAGTAGCTATCATGTTTCTATTGCCTTTCCCCCCACCCCTTTCTACCACTTGTTTTCCTCCTCTCTCTCCACCTCTTCTTTACAATTGGCTCTATCGGGTATCCTTTGTTGTGGTCCGCTTGGCCCTTCTAAGACACACACTTCTCTGCTTTTTATTTCTGGAGGAGGCCATATTAAGATAAGTTATTCAATTTTTTTTTTTGGGTCTCGTGCATGTAATCCTCGAAAATATCAGATGTTGTATGTTTTTCATTTATACACTCTCATACTTTCTATTCGTTTTTTTCTCACTTTACTCATTCCCTCCCTCACTTTGTAAAACTGCACCATACACCTCTATCTACCTCACATTCTCATACATCAATTTCCCAGAATGCTCAGGATTTACTGTTGTGCCTCAAATACAATCCTCAGATTAAGAAACTTCTTTTTAAATATTTACACTTTCCAAGAGCTTTCTCATTATTTCTTGAGGACGAGAAAGAATTTGCTTTATCACAGCTTACATCGATCTATCATGTTTTTTTAAAGTGGTCAGAGGGAGAAATGCAACCAAACAAAAGCAATACTTATCCATGGTTACTGGAAAATAGGACAACCAATGGATGAAAAATTTCATCTTCTTTTATAATAAATTAGTTGTACCTTATCAGCATCTATAATCTCCATAATCTGCTCTTTGAGGTATTTGTTGAAAACATCACAAGTCACTTGACTGGCTTTCTGTATGGTTTTCACTTCCAGTTCTTCTTTTGGGGCCATAATATATGCAAACTGGGAGGACACATCCACCTGTCAAGTGATCATTGTTTATAAAGAAAACTAAACAAAGAGCATGCAATGATATAAACTTCATGGTTAAAAAAAAAAAATGGTAGATGAAAAGGAGCAGATGAGCAAAAATAAAAGCACCAAAAAAGTCTCCATAAACAAGGACAGGATAGATATAACTTTTAAAACAGAACTAAAGTGTAGTAAAGATGAGATAAGAAACAGAGGAAAAGACACAACATCAAGAAGGATACAGTTTTTCTTATATGAATCTAAGAACCATAATAATGATGAAAATGACAAAATCTATGACTATCTAAAACTGCTATCGACTAATGATGTACCGAATATAAGACTTTAGTACTTAGCCAAACAGAAATATAGCTGAATATGATTACGAATACAAAATAGTGCACTGGTGGAAACAGAGGTTCTTAGAAGCATCAGGCAAGTACATCAAATAAATTCCACATTTTAAAATCTGGATGAACCATGCAACATCATATCCACACCAATGATAAAGGTGTTCTGGGTCACTCTTACACTCATCCAATACATTACAAAATGTACTTATCTAACCATTATTGTTCTGCTCATATTTTGTTTGCCGTAGCAAAGTTAAATCATGTAGACAAGAACCTTTGATAGCCATCTGTACAATTAACAAAGCAGTAAGAACATGAGAAGAATCAAAGAATGGTATAAATTTTTATTTTGCATACTTGATCTTTTCTAAATTACGAAGCAGTGGGTGTAGGGAAAAATAGGGGGTGAAAGGGTTTAGTCACCTGTTCATAGATTTTATGTGAGCTTCGAAATGCCTTTAAAATCTTTTAATCTTTAGACTTCACTAAACCTTAAATTTCCTACTTGTTATTTCATTTCACAAAGAACAAGAACATATGAACTGTCTACAGCTTGAAGTTATTTTTGTTTGTTGTAGCTTGTGTTCAAACTGTCGCCGACAGAATTCAATTTTTAAACTGATTTACAGTGTATATACCAGTTTTCCAATGTCCACTGAGAAAAGATACTCTGAAGTTGAAGGAATTAAATAGCTGCTTACCTAGAGCAACTGCCATGGTGTGTGCAGGCTGGGTTATAATTCTGCCCCCTAACAAACAAACACAAAAAACCCCTACCCCGAATGTGATTCAAACTCGTAACACCCACATGAAAAGTGTAAGTTTCAAAGTGCACAAACAGAATTCTCTTAGCAAAAATATAAGAATGATTCCTCTCTTATCTCAAATACCCAGAAAATAATTTTTTAAAATCTCTGAATCAGTTTTATGTTCCACGTTTGACTAAAATGAAAGACTTTTCATGCATGCAGTTCAGCAACCCCAGAATGTTTTCCACAGGGATCATGTGTATATCCAAGCTTTACATCATCCCTGTGTCAAATATTCATGTAGTTCATGTAAATCTATCAAAGATTTATCCCACCATAAAACTAATAAAGCGGGGACAATTTGTCATTCTCTCAGTTATTCATTATCTTGATCCCAATGCTGGGATAATCTGCACACCTCTGCAGCTACATAGACCATGATGGTGACACCAAAAAGGAAGTTGGAATTCGAATTGCAAAAGCAGCACTGACCTTCAAGAATCTTGGGAACATATGGCACTCCACGCAAAAGTTATAAGAACAAAAACCAACTTAAGATTATTCAATTCAAATGTAATATCCACCTTCATTTATGCATGTGAAAGCTGGAAAACAACTAAAGAAATAGACAACAAATTAGACTCTTTTGAAAACAAATGCCCTAAGGAAAATACTTGGAATAAAGTGGAACAAATTCAAAAACACAAATATAAAGTATATGAGTGAACAACAACCTGTCTCATGGGTGATCAGATAAAGGAGATGAATATACATCGGTCACGTGATGAGAAAAGACCTAGACACTTAACAAAACAGCTGAGAAACACATAAATGCCTTTGAATGTAAATGCTACAGAAGAGTTCTTCAAATATCATGGACACAAAAAAGAACAAATATATCCACACTACAAGAACTTAACATTGAAGAAAGTTGGCTAGTAAAGAGGATTAAACAGAGAAAAATATTTTGGATACGTTAAATGTCATGAGATTTAGAGAAGACCGTCCTGGAAGGGTGCATAATAGGAAAAAGAAAGACAGGAAGACCAAGGTGAAGATGGCTGCAAGGCATCACTGATAATCTGCAAATCAGACTGTATACAAATTTAAATCAAATAATAGATACATTCTTGCTACCTGATACTCTTTTTGTCAAATCACAAGATGGATCAGCATTATCACAACGCTGTCCAACAAGGCATATAATGTAAAAAAAAAAAAAAACCAGTTTCATAATGCACAACTTTGATCTACTCATGTATATAGATCAGAAATGTTGCTAAATGACAACCACAAAGAGTAAAACACATACCTTCTCAAATCCTGCTGCTTTAACAGCATTTCTCCATCCTTCCATAAGTTCCCCAGGGTATTTGTCCTTACTGAATTCTCCAACTGCTTTACCCTAAACACAGTAAATTATTTATTTATCATTTCTACTTCAGTCATTTTCTCCCTCCCCTAAGGCTGCTGAGCACTTCAGTATTTACTGATTTTGGTGTGAATCTTACATAGTTATGTCATTAGTTCGGAACAAAATTTAGCAGACTGTAAGTCTGAAAATTTATAATATCTAGTGCAATGGTTCCAAAACTTTATGGATCACAACTCTCTTTAACCTTAAAAAGTTTCATGCCTTTCATAGTTAATACTTCATCTAATTAGTTAATGTAAACAAAATAACTAGGTTCTTTTAAGTCTCACCGAAGTCAAATTCAGCATAAACCAATTTACATGGCATTTTGTATATGATCATAGTTTACCCCTCACTGCACTTACACCTGTATGTACAATGTACTCTGGTACACCAGGCTCCATGTGTCATGAGCTCATTTTTACAGCATGGTTAAACGAAACATGGCAGTGGCAGATCTCAAACTCACTGCCTTTTCATGAAAAGCCCATAGTTTGTCACTATGAATTATACTACTCTCATGTGCTTAGGTATTTTTAACTCTTCTTGAGACATGCACTGTTACTATTAGATGTAGCTATCTGCTACATTACTTGGGTGAAGGGGTACCTCTGTCAACTAATTTTCATCTCTTGTGTTGCTCAGTATGATTCTCAGTAATGTTCTCTTGTGTTTGTTTTCCCCTTTCTTTCTACAACCTCCATTCCTCCTTGTATGTCTTTGATATTTAATTTGTAGAGGAATGTTACCATTATAAAAACAGTCTTTACTGCACCATATGACCTCAGGATGTATTCATTGAAAAGAGCTATTTCATCAAGATTAAAATGTATTCACAGCCCTCTATGTAGTATCACACAATTTGCAATAACCTTTGTTTTTACATGATCTTTTTATGACATTTACAAAGCTCTCATTTTGATGCTTGGATTAAACTTTCTGTGAGTGACTCCACAATTTAAATGTATAAAAACTTTATAACACACAATTCACCATAGTCTGATATCACTTCTCTCTCTCTCTCTCTCTCTGAACCAAGGTTCATGTGCCCAGGGCACATGGGGTTTCCGCAAGGGTTTTCTACAAATCCCTTCCCCCCCCCACTCCTGCCCAGGAGAGCCCTCTATTGCTCAACATCCTCTCTGTTCTTCTCCATCTCTCTTTTGGTCTACCCTTACTTCTGTTCCCCTGTGGTGTCCATCTTAGTGTTATTTTTGGTAGTGAGTTATTATCTAAACATCATGTATTTTTTAATCTATATATTTTGAAGCATCATCTCACATACCTCATCTTGTAAGAATATTTCTTAGCACAGACAGCTTCTATAAAAATTGAAAATGATCTGTCTCTCCCTTTCTGCCTGTTCTACATATGCATGTCCATCTGATGTGAGCCCTTAGTAATCTATCTAAAACTGTATCCTTGTGAGGTTTGCTATCAAGGCAGCTGCCTACTAGGTCTAATGTAGAAATGATCCAGTATTTACCTACTTGGACTTTCTCATTTTCTTATCAGAGATCTAACCTGGCAGATGGTCTTACATGTTACCTGACTTTGTGATGTAATAGAAAAAAAATCTATCAACTACTAACAGTAAAAAGACACATGCTACTAGAATTTATAATCACTACTAGCATGTATAATCAATGACCATAATTCCAGATTTATATCAAATGTATTTTATATTCCATAGGTATAACCATGTTTTCAGAAAAAAAATACTGCAGCTAATATTCCTGATCTATTTCCACTGATTCACAAACATTTCACTGATGCCTTCACTCTGAATTATGCACACACAAAAATACACCTACCTTTTTACTTTTTTTAATGAATTCGATCAGCTTCTGAAAGTTGGCTTTATCTTTCTCTCTGTCACCCTGGGCAATGAAATCATTTCAGACTTTTATTCATCAACCAAATCTATGGACTTTCTGACATTTAAAGTTCCTACGCTGACATTTCATAGTCTTGTCTTTGATCTTCCTGTAACTGTGAGTAGGTGTTCTTTGCAGCAGATGCTGTGAAGATGTTGGGGCACAGCATCATATCAGCGTGGGAGCAGGGTTATGGTGGTTATCTTTTCAGTCTCAGAGCACAGCTAAAAAACAAGGGGTGTGCAATGCACCTTTAGCAGATTCTACCATCATGGGGACTATGGTGATCCCTGATCCATTAGCCAGGCTACGTCTGTTGGGGGGGGTACCACGGAGAGGTGGGACAGGGTCTTGGTCATCTATGGTTCGCTAACCCTGACGCTGGCATATAAGCTATGGGTCGCTGATTTGCCTCATCAGACTGGTGTCTTCACCCCATGGAATTTCATAAAAATTAGGTATAAATTCACAGGATACTACACGTAAAACTGGACAAACCCACTCAGTCTCATGGGGGAATGTGTATACTTTAATAAGAAACTTTATACTCTGCAGAAAATGAGCAGCGATAATATGAATTCAGTTCCGATATCATTCTACAACAAATCAGCACTTTTCATTATTCATCTTCAAAGAAGAGAGGGTAGTTCCAAACAAACAGGATTGATTTTCATGTGAATATTATTTGTTTTCCCCTTAATACAGTGAGAGCAGAATATAAAATAGTCTATTCTGCAGGCAGGCATTCTTCATTTTCATAGGCAATTCCTTAATAAATGTTTTGGCTACTCTTAATCCAGTTAGATTATTTGGAGTTACAACAAAGCTGGAATAGAACTCAATCCCTTCACTTTGAGAAGCTAGCTTCTTAACATTTTCTGGGCCAAAGACGGAAAAATCTGTCTTCCTGTTTTCCATGCACTATTGGCCAAAGGCGAGATATGCCATTTTTTATGGGGGTCTTATTCACGCCATTTCTAGCTTGTTATTTAATTTTTTTGCCTGTATTTTTATTGCAAAGTTAATATAATAACGTTTTCAATATTCATAACTTTAAAAAAATTACTGTTCTCACGTTCTGAGCTGTCGGGAACACATGTTTACAGAATTTCACACGTTGACATTTTCTCAAAATGGCACAGCACAATGTCTTGATGACACTGTGATTGACGGTGATTTATGATCTGACTTTTTGTCAGACTGCCCCAGGTGATGATGAAAAACCAGTGTTTAATGATTTGTGTAATGAAACTGATGTGTCTAAAAGTGACTCCTGTGATGGTGATCAGATTAGACCTATGATTACTAGGCACAGGGTTGCTGCGTCAGAAAGTGAAAGTTCAAGTTCAAGTAACAGTGATTGTGATTCAATGTCAGGATATGATGCTCCTACATCAAGTATTTCACATTTTTCATGTGACATAGATGGCAGTGATGTAGATGTGTGGATTAACATTGATTCTACACCATTTCTTGACAAATTTCTAGGAAATCCTGGTGCTGCAGTAAGAGTAAACAAACCAGACAGCATAGAAGAAATTGTATAATGTTTGGCAATGATTTTTTAAAAATTGTTAGCTCGTTTCTTTTTTTTTAACAGTACAGTAGTAAAAGCATCATATCAGAAAGGGAACGTGTGTTACATCTGTCTTCTTACTTCCCAGAGCAAACATATGAAACAGGCTCCATCACTGGAAACATATCAATCCCCATTCTTCTGATCAGTTTCTTACCTGGTTACCTGAGCAGAGTTCAAATAGGGTCTTGACCAATGTGTCCTCTAAGATGTGGAGTGTTGTGAGCAAAAACTCTACTTCATGAGCCAAAAAAACTATCAGCATCAAAGTACGCATGAATCAATAACAAATTCCATCATTATATCATGCTGCAAACCAGAAATCTATGTGCTAAGGGATAAAAATGTAAGCACCTGTGCACGCTAGTGCTGCATAGAGGGAACATTGGTCTTGACCTGGTTTACCAAACTGATCCTAATGACATGTCATCTAAGGTAGAGCCATCTGAGCTCACAGTCTCACTGTACTAGAATCTGGCAACAAATGCTAATGAGACAGACCAGTTTCACCAAGAATAATAAATAAACCTCAACACAGTGACACATACTTTCTCTCTCGTGATCAGCTTCAGTGTTGGTATTCCTTGATCATTCTCCTTGGAGCTATCAAGCTGTTTCAGGAATTCTATTTTCTTCTTGCTGGCCAGGAGACAAATAACTTGTTCACAGAGAATCATGATGGTATCAGTCAGTTCATATCCAAACAGCCAAGTCTGTAGACAAAATTAGCTATTAAATACATACCAAACAGCCAAGTCAATAAACAAAATTGCTTATTAATTAATTTATATTTAAACCTCATTAGCAAAACAGGAACTACCATATCTACTTCTGACCGACTTTCATGTCTCATCAAGCTGACTGTTTTTCATCTACTGTTCCTCACATCTCAAATGCTGTTTGCATTCCTTTCTCTCTACTGAGGAGCAATCATTTCATTCATCCCTCTTCACTGCTCTTCCATATGAAATTCAAAACTGCACCACTAACTACAACAGGAGACCTCTTCCTATCATTAACACTGACAACATAAGATGTCATGACTGATGAAAACTTTCAACTGAGAGAGGGTGTCTCCACATTTCTTCCTAATTTTCACAATAACTGTAAAGTTCAAATTCAAGTTCTGTTTGTCTATATTTCTAAGTGACAACTATGTCACTCCTTCTGGCAGCCCCTCTTTACAGTACTGTTCAAATAGGCCTATGGGTTATATTGCCTCCAAAGAACAATCAAATTAATACAATATTTGATGATCTGTCAAGCTTAGGAAATTAAATAAGTTCAATAGTTTCATACACCATGTATCTTTAACATTTACATTTTACCACATTTCAGTATCTAATCTTGATTTTCTTTCTCTCTTTTTTTTAAATCAAAAGAAGGTGTAAACCAAAATATCATGTTGCTGTCACATCTTTAATTAAAGACTGTCACTATCTTACTTTTGCATTTATGCTACTTTTCACAGCTTTATTCTGTGACTGTCTATATTTTTTTGCAACACATATGAATATATACAGTTACTATAAAACATAAGCTTCAGTCATGTTAATAGCATACTACTTGTAACTTCTGTGTGCTCTAAAGTTAATTTCTGTATAAATGTTATTCTCTCAGCATGCTAATATCACAACACGTAACAGAGGTTGTACATTATAATTTTTGTTTCTAAAGTCAAACAGCAACTTGCAATAAATCAGCACTATCAAAACAATCACTTAAAATAATTTTCTAATACAATTCATATCACAACTGGGCCTCAATGATTTCCAACACCTCACACAATGAATCTCCCACATCAGCATTTTTAAACAGAGCTATACAGCTCGTTATATTATGTAAGTCTGCAAAAGAAAATGGCTATATTCAGTGCTATAAACTTTACAGAGACTGTAACACTCAGAGATGCAATAAATTTTCTTTAAAAAGTTATTAGTGTTCCTACAACCTGTAAAGCTGTTGATTTGGAATAGATGACTTCTTCGTCTACACCAACAGCTGTGATAAGTGCATCCATCTTGCCAAGCCCTTCATCCCCGCTGGATTTCTGCAGAGAGTACAAAAAATGTGTGCACAAATTACTAACGTCTCACTGAAGCCATGTGTCTCACTTTATATTTGCATGAGTGTGTTTTTTTATAACCAAAACTGGTCCATCACAATTGCAACAAAAATGTGGAGGAAAGAATTCTAACTTTACCCTTTAAAACATGCACCCTTCTGCAATAAACTTTAATGGACATAAAGAAAAATGTGTTTGCCCACTTCATATGGTATATAACAGAAAAACACACTGATGGTGGACAAGAAAACATTATCTACGCAGAACACAGGACTATTTTTTTTTCCTTGTTGTTGCAAACTGTGAATTAGACAGATTGTCAAATATACAAAGCTAACATGAAGATCTGTCATCATTTGTTGCTCTGAATTGATCCAGTGGACATTTCAGTTGTATTTCTTTTTTTTTTTTCACTAACCTCCTCTATTCACACTGGCATTTCTACTCTTTCCTTTGTATTTTTCTACAGAGCCCACAGTATATAGCTGATCACATTCTCTGTCTCTTTCTCTCTCTGAACCTTAAGTGCCCAGGGCACATGGGGCTTCCGCAAACGTTTTCCACAAATGCCTGTCCTTTGCCTTTTTTTTCTGCTCTTGCCCATGTGAGCCCTCTGTTGCTCATCAACCTCCCTGTTGTTGTTCTCCATGTCTCTTTTGGTCTACCCTTACTTCTGTTCCCCTGTGGTGTTCATCTTAGTGCTATTTTTGGTAGTGAGTTGTCAGTCATCCAGAGCACATATCCCAACCATCACCAGCGTCTTTCCTCAATAATTGCTGTTAGTGGCCTCATATGCATTTCTGCCAACAAGATGATATTTATTATGGTGTTTGGCCAAAATATTTTTCTAACTCTTCATAAACATTTAGTCTGGAAAGAATTCAACTTGTTTTTAATGGTTTGGTGATTTTTCCAGCATTCACTTCCATAGAGTAGTACGCTTAGAACATTACTCTTAAATATCCTGATTTCGTATTTATGCTTAGTTTTTTTTAGATTTCCATATAGTCTGCAGCATTGCAAAAGCCTGGTTTGCTCTAGTAAGTCTGCTGTTGATGTCCTCTGTGCTGTCTCCATTTTTTTCTACTCTACTGCCAAGATATACAAATTCATTGACCTCCTCCACTAATTTGCTATCTACTCTGAGTACATTTCTGTTGTTCACATTTTGCTTCATTAACTTTGTCTTTCCTACATTGATCTTTAGTCCTATGTTGTTTGCATTCTGAGTTAGCTTGTTTATTTTATCTTGCATATCTTTGTGGCTGCTTGATAGTAGACAAATGTCGTCTGCAAAGTCAAGGTCCTCCAGCACTGTGTAAAGGGTCCATTGTAATCCTCTGTGTTTGATGTTGCCTCCTCAATTAACCAGTCTACTGCCAAAATAAAAATTGTTGGTGATAGTACACATTCCTGCTTTACTCCTGTTTGTACCCTAAAGCTGTTGGAGGTGTGTTCTCCACAGATCACTTTGCACTGAAAACCCTGATGACATTCACTATCTTATTAGGGAGGCCATGCCATCTTAGGATTTTCCACAGTGCATCTCTGTTGACATTGTCAAAGGCTTTCTCAAAATCTATAATGAATGCATACGTTGTGCTATGCCACTCATTTGTTCTAATATTTGTGTAAGTACAAATATGTGGTCTATGCATGATCTTCCTTTCCTAAATCCTGCCTTCTCTTTCCAAAGTTTTCCTTCAAGTGCTGGTACAATTCTGTTGATGATCATTCTGCAAAATACTTTACTGGTGAGTGGCAGTAGGGTAATGCCTCTCCAGTTCCTGCAATCTCTGAGGTCACCCGTCTTTGGTAGTTTTACTATAAAGCCAGTTTTCCACTTCTCTGGAGCTTTTTCTAGATCCCAAATTTGTTGTAGTATCCAGAAGAGTTGTTTTGGTGTTTCTGTTTCTTCTGCTTTCAACATCTCAGCAGTCACTTCATCTTCACCTGGTGCCCTGTCTAATTTTAGCTTCTTTATCGCCTCCTTTACTTCACTTATTGTTATTGGTCCTGTATTGATGTTTAGTTCCATTTTTGCTTCAGGTATGTCTATTGTTTGTGCTGCTTGTGTTCTGTTTAGTAGGGTGTTAAAGTGTTCCCTCCATCTTTCAATTTTTTTTCTATTTCTCCACTGACCAGTTGTCCTTTATGTACCCTTACTGCACTCTCACATCTTGTGCTGAAGTTACCTGTCATATGCTTTGTGATTTTGTATATGGTTTTCACATCATTTGTACATGCTGGTTTCTCTGATGCTTCTGCTAAGTTGTCACAGTATTGACGTTTATCTTGATGGCATGATTCCTTTACTTATTTTTGTGCATAATTACTTAAAACTTGTTCTTTTAGCCCTTATGATTTGGTGTTCAGTAATTTTTTCTTGATTTCCTTTCTTTGCTCTATCTTTTCCCATGTGGTCTTGCTTATCCATTCCTCTTTTCTCCGTTTCCAATATCCCAGCACCTCTTTTGCTGTTTCCTGTAGTGTTTTACTGAACTCTAGTATGGACATTTTCTGCTTTGTCTTGTAGGACACTGAAGTGGTTCTTAAGTACTATTGAGAATTCATTCCTTGTTTGCTGGTCTTTCAATTTTCTTGTATCAAAACGTGTCTTTCTGTGTTCTCCGATTTTAGCTTTCCTTAATTTTAGATTTTTGCTATCAGAAGGTTGTGATCACTTTCTACATCTGCTCCTTTCCTTGCTCGCACATCTTGTAGTGACCGTTTCCACTTGTTATTTATTAGTATATGATCGATTTGGTTTTCTGTTGTTTTATCCGGGGACCTCCATGTCATTTTATGGATGTTTTTATGTTGGAAAATTGTCCCACTGATGATCATCACGTTTTCTTTTGTAGAACCTGCACAGTCTTTCTCCATTTTCATTTATTTCTCCAATTCCTTTTCTTCCCATGCTTCTATCTTCATTTCCCTTACCTACTTTTGCATTGAAGTTGTCCAAGATGAGTAGCATGTCATGCTTGGGTACTGTTTCTACTGTGGCTTGGAGACTGTTGTAAAAATCTTTTAATTCCTCTTCAGCTGCTTCTGTTGGTGCATAACAAACTATAATAGACAGCTTAGTGAATACTGAGTTGAACTGCACATATAAAAATCTCTCATTTATAGGGGTCCATTTCAGCAGTGCTCTTGATGCTTCTTTTGATTAACTTCTTTCTTATATCTTATATCCTTCCCGTGCCGTTAAACGTCACATAGGGCTCGCAAAGTAGTTTGCCAATTTTTCCTGTCTTTGGCGAGTCTTTCAACCTCATCAATTTGACCTCTCTTAACAATGTCCTCTTTGGAGTTTCACGCGGTCTGCCTCTTTTTCTTCGGCCTGTTGTGTTCCACTTGATAGCTTGTTTTGGGATTCTCTGATCATTTCTTCTCATCATGTGACCAACATATGTCCATCTCCTTTACCTGATCACCCATGAGACTGGTTGTTGTTCAGTCATCTGTCTTATCTCCGCATTGTTCTTGAATTCATTCCACTTGATGCTGAGTATTTTCCTTAGGCATTTGTTTTCAAAAGTCTAATTTCTTTAGTTGTTTTCCAGCTTTCGCATGCATAAATGAGGGTGGATATTACATTTGAATTGAATAGTCTTAACTTGGTTTTTGTGATTATAACTTTTTAATTCCATATTTGAATTAACTTCTTTACCTGACCATAATATTGTATCTTCTGTGTGATGTGTTGTTAATTTCCTTCTGCCTTGTCCTGTCTATCTTGCCTTTTGTATTCCTAATATATCTAGTCTGTGCATTTCCTTGATGGTTTGTGCTAGTTTTCCAGTCTGGTTAAGCGTTCCTACATTCCAGTTGCCTATTTGCATCTTGTGTTTAGGTTCCAAAAGGTCTGCAGTCAGGCTGGGGACTTCCAGTGGCTGGCTTTCATCCACAACCTTCATGGGCTCAGTTTCCTGATAAGCATTTCTCCTTCCACCTGCATTTGTTTTTTCCTTTGCTTCTGTTTCTGTAGCAGTTTGATAGTTTCTTTTTTACCAGATAGGGTTACTGGCCCTATGCCGAACCCTCCTTAGTCGCATTTTACGATCATGCATGGTAGGGTACGGTGGTCTTATTCTTTGCAGATCCTGGGTACCACGCGGAGGAGCTAATCACATTACACTCTGATAAATCTTTATCAAAACTATCAAATGCTTACATCTTACATCCTTCCTATGCCATTAAACGTCACACAGGGCTTGCATAGTTGTTTGCCAAGCTTTCCTGTTCTCAGCGAGTCTTTCAACTTCATCAAGGGATGTTATGCCTACTAAACTAGCTTCTCTTAACAATGTCCTCTTTAGAGTTTCACAAAGTCAACCTCCTTCTTTATTATGTTGTGCTCCACTTGATAGCTTGTTTTGGTATTCTCTGATTGTTTCTTCTCATCACATGGCCTACATATGTCCACCTTTTTCTGATCACCCATGAGACAGGTTGTTGTTTGCTCATCTGTCTTATCTCTGCATTGTTCTTGAATTCGTTCCACTTTATATCAAGTATTTTCCTTAGGCATCTGTTTTGAAAAGAGTCTAATTTCTTGTATATTTCTTTAGTTGATTTCAGCTTTCGCATGCATAAATGAGACTGGATATCACATTTGAACTGAATAATCTTAACTTGGTTTTTGCGCTTATAACTTTTGAATTCTTCAAGATTTTTTAAGGACAATGCTGCTTTTGCAATTCTAATTCTAACTTCCTTCCTGGTGTATATGCAAATACTGTTGGACAACAAACAAAAACTGATGGAGAAAATCATTGAAATAAGATTAAAAAAAAGATGTCCACAAACTCATGAAAACAGCAGTGTCAGACAGCACTTTTTGGTGTGCCACTGTAGCATGCAAGGAAGACATATCAAAGGAATGTCTTTCATTACTATAAGTTAAGGTAAATAATTATCACTTTGTAAAAGTTCCCCAAAAAGTGATGTGTCAGTAGAACTGGGTAAGAAGAAACATAAAGTTATTATTGCGGATACAAAGACTTAACTTTATTAAGTTGTTTGATAACTGTCAGAGTAAGCAATGAAACAGCATTAGGCCTCAACAAGTTTACAGTACAACTAATTCTATCCAAATCTAAATAAAATTTAGAACCTATTTCATTCACTTTGTATCTCACTTCGAAATGTCTTAGTTTAATTTTCATTACTCTTTCTAATTCTGTCTAACTACACAGTTACAGTGTACTTTAAAGCTCTAAATGAAGTCTTTTGTGAAATATTAATTTTTAATTTTGATATATGTGATTTAAAAATATGCAGGACACTCACTGTGCAAATCAACTGCATATACTGAGGTTTACCTGAAAGTTATTTTAACTATCCCTGTATCATCACTTTCAACATCATCATTAGGTGCCAAGCAGCTGTTCACAATCTTGATATTTTCCAACAGCTCAGATGCTGACTTTTTATTGTACCATCACACTAGACTTCCATGTTTTTTTTTTTTTTTGCTTTTATCATTTTTCTTGGCCTTTACTGGCTCTCTTAACATTTTTCTTTCTTGTTTACATGTTTTCAAAGTCCTCTCCTTCTCATTACAAATGATTACTTTTTTTAATGGATTTAATTATGCTCCTTCTTACAACTGCTTTTGTTAGATATTTGTCATCTTAACTGTCAACGGTATTCTTAAAGTTCTTCTAAGAAACTGATGATGATCTTTACAGTTGGGCTGTTGATGGGTTGGGTAACGAACACTGCAGAAATAGCTCAAGAATTTGACATGGGAAATGTGGGACAAACTTATGACAGAGCTGTATTTTACCATATTCTATTTACGAGGCATCTAAATGCTCTCACAATGGCTAAGTCCGCTTTAGGAAAACATTACATATGCTCAAATTCAATTATAAACACGCTGTCGGTTGTGTTATCGACAACTGGACGTCTAGTTAAGTTTACATTATAAAATTCATGATAACACCAAAGACCCAAGGCTGTTATTTTTAACTTTTTATGAAATGTTCTGAGATTTATATAGTTTTGTATGATACTTACTGCCCACGATGAATAAATTTTTTTCATTCGCCTGTAAAAGGCATCTTTATCCACCTTGACACTCATGTTTGTAGCTTGATTATCTTTCAATTGACTAAACAGAAAATATCAGCCATTAATGGCGGGATCGTGACGTCACTATCAGGGCGTCCAGAGTTTCCAGATTTTTATGTGTCCCAGCACCAAACAGAATATACACTCGTTTCATTCGTAAATCGACTAGTAACTGTACATAAAACATGTTTATTGAACGCATGTGATTATACATATTTATTTCAGAATAATTTTATACACATATATTGTCAATATATCTTACATCTTACACCCTTCCTGTGCCGTTAAACGTCACATAGGTCTCGCATAGTTTGTCAATATATAAAGAAAGGGAAAACATAATGAGCGATTTCCAAGTATTAAAACAGAGGGTCATAAAATGAATAATGAATTGTTCAATATTACTGTAAAAACATCGATGCACAAACCATAATAACTATCAAATACGGTACAAAAAAAAAACACAGGCAATGATTAGTTGGTTAGTTGTTTGGTTGGGCGGTTGTTTGGGTGATTGTTCACACTCTTGCCAAATCCATCTGTGGTCCAGTCACTTCCTCAACACAGTATATCCTTCCGTGCACACAGACTGATAGTATCAACTCTTGTTGATTTACAGATCTTCACATTTTATTTCCAGCTATAACTCTTAAACAGAGATGGTACAACGCCGTGTGTGTTCAGATCTTTTGTCCTATCAAACTCTGCTAGGTCTGTTCAGTACATGGCAAGTTGGTGCTTTGGATATAGATAGCTCTGCCAACTACTCTGCTCTTTGATATCCAGAAACATCTGAATGACTGGATGCAGTCAGCTAGTCATTTGCTTGTCCCTTATGGAACTTTGCCTCCCTAACAGCACTCCTGTAGGCCTCTCGGTTGTGAGCAAGATGGCCTGCTGCTGATGCATCCATTCGCAGATCATCAACGATGTCTTGCAGCCATCTTCACCTTGGTCTTCCTCTCTTTCTTTTTTCACATTATGTACGGTTTTCTCTAGATTATCATGACGTTTAAATAGATATATGAAATAATAATGAAGGGCCTCCCATATTAAAAGCAGAAGTGGAAGAAGCCATCAAACACATGAAGAACAACAAAGCACCAGCACTGGATAAAATCACAAAGGAAGAATTGGAAGCATTAAGAGAGCTTGGCATAGAAATAATTACCAGATTGCTGAATGACATTTATAACAGTAACTATATCCCATCAGACCTTTTGCAATCAGTTTTCATTACCCTACCAAAGAAACAAGGTGCAGTTGAATGTGAAGACCATCGAACCATTAGTATTATGAGCCATGTTACGTACCAAAATCCTGCTTCATATTGTCATGAGAAGATTTAAGGGCAAAATAAAACCAGAAATTGCTGAAGAACAGTGTGGCTTCATCGAAGGAAAAGGCACAAGTAATGCCATATATATATTGAGAACACTGATGGAAAGATCAATAGAAGTAAAGACGGACCTATACTAATGCTTCATAGACTACTGTAAAGCATTCGATAAAGTGAGACACACAGAAATTATAAGAATGCTGGAAGACATCAACATAGATGGGAAAGATTTGAAACTCATCAAAAACATATACTGGCAGCAATCAACAGCAATGAAAGTTGAGAACCAAATAGGAGCATTCCAAGACATAAAATTGGGAATGAGACAAAGATGTGTTCTATCTCCTGACCTCTTCTCCTTGTACAGCGAAACCATAATGAGAAATATAGAGAACTTGCCAGGAATATCAATTGGCAGGTACAACCTTAACAACTTAAGATATGCAGACGACACAGTTCTGATTGCTAAAAGTGAAGGGGAGCTACAGGCTCTTCTGGACATCATGGTTCATGAAAGTAAAGGTAAAGGTCTCAGTCTGAATAAAAAGAAGACTTAAGTGATGGTCATCTCAAAGAAAAGAATAACACCAAAATGTAGCATTACCATCAATGGCACAGAACTGAAACAAGTTGATAGATTCAAGTACTTAGGAACAATTATAACAGCTGATGGGAAATGTCACAACAAAATAAAAAGCAGACATGCTCGGGCCAAGTCACCATTCCATAAAATGAGAAACATCTTGTGCAACAGATCTATATCAATGGAAACGAGATTCCAAGTACTTAAATGTTACATCGAGCAAATTTTATTTTATGGATGTCAAGTATGGTCCATGAATAAGAGAGTATAGTGAGAAATAGAGGCCATGGAAATGTGGTTCATAAGAAGGATGTTGAAGGTACCATGGACAGCTAAGAAAACCAATGAGGAAGTCTTAAGAGAGACTGAAGTTAAAAGGCAAGTTACAGCAAAAATCAGAAGCAGACAAGCGAGATTTGTAGGATATTTTCTGAGAAGAGGAAAACTGGAATACATTGTGGCAACTGGAAAAACTGAGAGAAAAAGAGACAGAGTAAGACACAGAGAGAGAAGTTACTGGATGGGCTGTCAATGTAACTAGGAAGAAAGTCACCAGCGGATCTTATGATCAAGTCTAAAAACAGGAAACTGTGGAGAGAAATGATCACCTATGCCACACGGCACAGCACTTGATTGATTGATGTTCTCATTCTCTCGCCTTTGTTGTCAATGAAGCTGCAATGTCAATTAGAGAAGAAGGTTTTGTTTTTTTTTTAGCAATTCAGAAATTGTCTATTTTTGTCAACCTCTGCATTGCACTGGGGAACCCTTATAAAAATATATTGTAACTGTGACACTCAAGCCATTAAGTGCTGGGATAAAGCTCTTCACCTTTAAGATATTCTGTTGACAATTTTTATGGTGCTTTAATAGAAATTTTTGATGATGAGTCAGTGGACAAAATGACAGGGCGTGGAACTGAAACACTTGACACTGAAATCAGAAACGTTTAATTTTTATGTTGTATTGTTATATACAGTGCTATAAGTTAACATTAAATTGCCAGAAAATTTATTTACACTCAACAATGGTTGAAACTTGACTGGAAGGACTGGCCTTTTCAGCTGAGCATGAAATCTGTCAAGAATTAGACTATACCAACCTATTTCTGATTTTATAAATATGAAAACAATGAAACTTTTCAAGTGCCAGATATTTACTTGAAATAAAAGAAGTGCATGTAACATAAAGACATATGTGCTAAAACTAAACATACAAATCATTGCCTATGGTTTAAAAGTTGTTCATTCTACATGGTATGAGCATTATAATGATGTAAGTAATATATATATATTATTTCTCATTTTGTAATAATGTATAGTTCATCTTCTGATTTTGTAAAAATTAATTTATAAATTGTTATTAATGCTTAAAATTACATGTCGGACTTGTTGAAGCTTACTTAACATAATCAGTTTCAAAATACTAAATGTTAATTTGAGAACTGGGTGGGGCAGCAAGGAATGCTACTGCCCAGGGAGGCAAAAATCTTGGGGCTGCCACTGGATCTCTGTCCTCTTTTATCTCCTCATTTGAAAGTTGGCTAGTAAAGAGGATTTAAATAGAAAAAAAAACTTAAATATTTTGGACACGTTAAATGTTATGAGAATTTAAAGAAGACAGTCTTGGAAGGGTACATAATGGGAAAAAGAAAGAGAGGAAGACCAAGGTGAAGATGGCTGCAAGACATTGTTGGTGATCTGCAAATGGATGCATCAGCAGCAGGGCATCTTGCTTACAACCAAGAGCTCTACAAGAGAGCTGTAGGGAGACAAAATTCTACAAGTGACATACAAACGATTGACTGGAGTGCTGCAGAAACATCAACAAGATAATCTAAAGTCTTAGTGGAGCAGCAAAGGACTACAATAGTGATATCACCAATGATGAGCAGGGATTAAAACAGTGAGGAAGTCTCTGGTCCAAATCAGTCACCCCCAAGCAACAACTAAGGAACCTGAAACATCTGCACCATGTTTGAAACTGGGAAAGAGGAATTTTACAAATGCCTCAAAGAACAGATAGATCTTCTTCTTCGTCGCTCGCTTCTACCACCAAAACTGCCCCGTGATCCTACTGAATTTACTCATGTGGTCTTCGATAGGTCTCGTGGTCTCTGAAAGGGCTACATGAGATCCACGAGAGGACCACAAGAAGTTCAGAGTATCGCAGGGCTTGAGCCTGTATTCTTGGTGGGTATCAGAAGCGGTAATTGTGACACCGTGGTTTTCGTTGCACCAGTTTAATCTAGAGTGGACTTTCTCACAGGAAAACTTTGACATGTTTTGGATATCAGTATATCCCCGCTGGGTGAGAGGTGGTTGCCCATCCAGTCCAGCGTTGGACTTTCTCACCGGAAAACCTCAACGTGATTAGGATACACATACATCCCCGCCAGGTGAGAGGTGGTTGCACTGGTCCAGTGTCTCCGACTTCAGCATTTTGTGGTCGTAACCACTACCCTTCCTAGTTGTGACCAGGATGGAGCTTTTGTCCAGGAGGACAAATTCTCGCCACTAGTAAGTTTCACCCCTGGGTTAAGCCGGTTTAGGCATATTTTACCAGTATGAGTGTATATCGATAAAAGGGATGGCGACTGCAATAAAACTGGTTTAAATTTAAAAAAAGGTAGATAGAGGTGTATGTTGCAGTTTTACAAAATGAGGGAGGGAGTGAGTAAGGTGAGAAAAAAAACGAATAGAAGGTATGAGAATGTATAAATGAAAAACATACAACATTCAATACTTCGGCGTGAGCCTTTTTCGAGGATTACATGCACAACGAGACAAAAAAAAAAAAACGAAGAACTTATCTGAATGTGTCTTCCTCCAGAAGTAGAAAAGAGAAATGTCAATATCGGAGTGTATATCAGACGTGGCCGAGCAGAGGTGCCGTGGTATGAGTAGTTCTCACCGTGAGATCACTGGACATACCGACGAAATTTCACTTTATCCTTTCCATCACCTTTTCACATCGGCGCCGCACAGAAACCCTAATTTCTTTTTCGCATTTTTTCATTGGCTGGGAGGAGTTTCACTCCACGCGCGGCATCCAAAGAATCTCGCCAGCAGTGTCTCAACCTCTGGGTTAAGCCAGTTCAGGCATTTCACCTGATATGAGTGCACATAGGACGTGGCCGACCTCCAGACCAGATGTGCCATGATTTGGCTACTGTTTACTTCGTTTAATCCTTTCTTTCACCTTTTCCACAGTGGTGCCACGCGGCAACCCCATTCGCACCTTTCTTCACTGGCCGGGAGGAGCCCCACTCCACGCACGGCAGCTGAAGAATCTCGCCAGCAGCGGTAGAAAAGCTACCAAACATGACTCTCATCTGCTCGAAGCGTCTGGTTTTCAGGCGCCAGATATTCGCCTTTGCTCCTTCTCCTGTCAGTTTGAACAGTTCTGCCACGAGAAGGCCAGGAGCTGGACTTGACTGTTAGAGACTATTTGACACACACGCCATTTGAGTGGAGAGCATAAACCCACCTTCGGCTATAACAGTCCCTAGAACCAATTGATAGATAAAACACCAAAACACGATATTCTCCTGGTAATGGGAGATTTCAATGAAAAGTATGATTTCACTTTTTTCAATCAAGGATATGAACAATGCATGAGGACATATGGCATAGGATCAAGAAATAATAATGAAGAATGAAAAAATATAAAAAATAGATTAATTATACCGTCTTTCAACACAAGAGAATTCACAAAACTAATTGGAATTCACCAGATGATAAAACCAGCAATCAAATCGATCATATAACAAGAAGAAACTGGAGAGGGTCACTTTATGATGTAAATGCAATGAGAGGATCTGGTGTCAGAAGTGACCACCAGTTGCTTCTGGGTAAGATAAGACTGAAATTAAGGAGAGTAATGAGAGCTTCTTCTTCTTCTTCTTCGTTCGCTTCTACCACCAAAACCACACTGTGATCCTACTGAATTTACGCCTGTGGTCCTCGTTAGGTCTCGTGGTCCCCTGTGTGGTCCCCGAGATCCACGAGAGGACCACAAGGGGTTCAGAGTATCACAGGGCTGTAGCCTGTATTCTTGGTGGGTCTCGGAAGCGGGATTGCGTGACACCGTGGTTTTCATTGCACCAGTTTAGTCTAGGGTTGGACTTTCTCACCGGAAGACCTTGACGTGTTTAGGATATCAGTGCATCCCCGCTGGGTGAGAGGCGGTAGCCCACCCAGGCCAGAGTTGGGCCTTCTCACCGGAAAACCTCGACGTGTTTTGAGATACCCGTGTATCACCGCCGGGTGAGAGGTGGTTGCCCATCCAGTTCAGAGTTGGACTTTCTCACCGGAAAACCTCAGCGTGATTAGGATATGCAAACATCCCCGCCGGGTGAGAGGTGGTTGCCTATCTAGACTGCCCTGGTCCAGTGTCTCCGACTTCAGCATTTTGCGGTCGTGGCCGCTACCCTTCCTAGTTGTGACCAGGATGGAGCTTTTGTCCAGGAGGACGAATCCTCGCCACTAGTGACTTCTACCCCTGGGTTGAGCCGGTTTAGGCATATTATCCCAGTATGGGCGTGTTTTGGACGTGACCGACCTCTAGAGCGGAGGTACTGTGACATGCATAGCCTTCAAGATTCACCCCTGGTGTGAGCCAGTTTAGGCAAAATTCACCAGTATGAGTGTATATCAGGCGTGACCGACCTCTAGAGCGGAGGTGGCATGACGTGTCTAGCCATCAAGTTCCACCCCTAGTGTGTGCCGATTTAGGCATATTTCACCAGTGTACGTGTATTTCGGACGTGGCTAGCCTCTAGAGCAGAGGTGCCGTGGTATGTATAGCTCTCGTAGCGATGCTACTGGACATACCGATTAAACTTCACTTTATCCTTTCCGCCGCCTTTTCCCATCGGCACCGCACAGCAACCTTTATTTCTTTTCCGCATTTTCTTCCTTGACCAGGAGGAGCTTCACTCCACGCGCGGCATTCGAAGAGTCTCGCCAGCAGTGTCTTAACCTCTGGGACAGGCCGGTTCATGCATTTCACCCGATATGACTGCACTCAGGACGTGGGCCGACCTCCAGACCAGAGGTGCCGTGATTTGACTGTTTGCTTCGCTTTATCCTTTCTACCACCTTTTCCGCAGTGATGCTGCGTGGCAACCCCATTTGCACCTTTCTTCATTGGCCGGGAGGAGCACCGCTCCACGCACGGTAGCTGAAGAATCTCGCCAACAGCGAGTAAGAAGAGCAAAAGAAAAACTAGTCTTCAACTCCCAACGCCTAAAGGATCCAGCAGTCAAAACACAGTTCACCCTAGAACTCACAAATATATTCCAAGCATTAGCCAATGTAACAAATGAAACACTAGATGCGCAATACCTAAGAATTCAATACATTTGTAATGAACCCAGCCAGAGTATCATTGGAAAATGTAAAAGACAACGGAAAGATTGAATTTCAAAGAAGTCGTGGAAGTTAATTGAAGAGAGGAAAGTCATTAAACACAAAATTCTAACAGCCAGGAAAGAAGATGAAGAGAACCTAAGAAGAGAGTATTCACAAAAGAACACCAAGATTAAGAGTGGTTGCGGGTATAGGACCGACCTCAGCTAACAGAATACCCGCAAATGTGGAGAGTGGGCAATAGGGAGCAGTTGAACTTCAAGATCTCATCCAGCATCACTGTGGGTCTTCCGACATGGTAATATACACAGATGGTTCAGTCATTCATAACATCGAAAGTAGTTGGGGTTTTGTTGTCTACTGCAGTGGAAGAGTAGTGCCACAGGGTTCAGGAAAACTTGAAGTCACCACATCAATGGAAATTGAGGCTGTGTCAGAGGCAGTGGAATGGATAGCTGCCAGTGATGTAGTTCATGGCCTCATTGTGATGGATTCATAGAGTATGTTTCGTAAGACTGAGAAAACATTGTTTCGAAAAGAATAGGTTCATCTGTTAAGTTAGTGAACTGTGATGAGCCTAACATGGTTTTATTGTCCAGGGCATGTGGGAGTACATGACAATGAAGTGGCAGACAGACTTGCTGGACAGGCTAAAATAAATGGCAGGCAGAGAATGGACAAGAGCGACTTTACTCAAGCCGTATTTGACAAGACTGCGGGAAAATGAAGAGCGGAATAGAAGAACAATGTAAATGTGAAGCAACTCCAGGAGCTGGGGCAAATTAAGGGTCTGAACTGTGTGGCAGAAATGCATCGTAAAGAAGCAACATTTGATGAGAACTATTTTTAAACATACTCTTGGATGGATGTTGTAGCATGCGGCGGAGCATAAATGGGGCTGTCCTAAATGCAAAGTCTGATTTTGAACCTTTGAACTGGAAAAGGACCAACAGAGAAACTGCTAATTGAACTTGACGAATTTGATCTAAATCAGTGGTTCTCAACCTTCCGCTTATGCCAAGATGAGAGACAATCAATTCGCAAGCTTACAGTAAGACATTGAAAAAGCTCAATCAACGTTTTCGCAGAGTTCGGCAGCACAAGAATCCAGCAGACCTGCTTTCCCTTCACGACAATGCGCTCCCTCACACAAGTGAGACTACACGGGAAGCAATAACCAAATTGGGTTGGACTGTACTACCCCATCCACCCTATAATCCCGATTTGGCACCCTCTGATTTTCGTCTGTTTGGTCCACTTAAAGATGCACTCCGAGGGGTAAGATTAGTAGATGACGAAGGAGTGATTCATGCAGCGAAGAAAGGGCTATATAATCAAGAGAAAATCTGGCACGGACTAGGAATACATGCGCTTGTTTCGGGCTGGCGTAAAGCCGTACGAGTTGATTATGTTGAATAATACCGATGTTTACATGACATATCCATGTATATCGTGTATACATTTTATGCTTTTTTAATAAACAGCTCCTGAGAAAAACGATGTGATGTATTACTTTCTGAACGCCCCTCGTAATATAGTTTGCAGTCATGAAATAGAGGAAGGTTCATCTCATTTACCCGAAACTGTAATGTGAGACTTGTTTTCTTTCTTTTTATTAACTAATTACATACTTATTATATTTTTTAAACTGCTAAAGCTACATTGCATTATGTTTATTTACATTAAAAAAACATGCCATGTCACGTGACGTGTCCTTTCCAAAGCGTTGCCCTTCTCACCGCCTCCCTGAATGCAGTGCGGTCTTGAGCAAGCTGACCAACATATTCAGATTTCCCGTGATGTCCTAAGTTAATCTGCGGCCAAGTCACCTATTTCCATTTTGCCGGGAACTATGCCTTCTACACCAACCTCTCCAGACAAATTATGGCTCTTAATGCGGCCGACGTATCTCGTCTTTCTCATTATGATGGTGTTTACAAGCCAGTTTTCTACGGCATCTAATCACGTCAATATATGTTTATTTTATTTTCTTTCTATCTGTCTTGGAACAAGAATGAGAGGAAGACCAAGGCGAAGATGGAGCAAGACATCACTGATGATCTGCAAATGGATCCATCAGCAGCAGGCCATCTTGCTTACAACCGAGAGGCCTACAGGAGAGCTGTTAGGGCGGCAAATTTCCGCAAGGGAGATGCAAATGAATGAAATGAAATATATCCATATTCTAAGTGCTCTTCTATAACATGTTAAATGCAGTTATTCTATTTTCTAGTGATTTGTTTAGTGTCCATGGTTCGCATTTGTACATTGCCACCGAGAATATGCAAATTCTTTGTAATCAGTCTTGTTTTCTTGGCGGTACCTTGCCACAAATTATTCTTTTACCATAGTTTGTGATGCAAAAAAAAAACATAAACTCTTGTTTACAAGGATAAACAAGGCCATTGTATATCGCTAAAAACAATTCGAATATAATATTGTATACACAGTGAAGAATTTCTTACAGTAAGATAGTTTATACTTCAGAATAACTGGAATCTCTCTCTCCTCTCACACACTCTCTCTCTCCTCTCTCTCTCTCTCTCTCTCTCTCTCCGTGTCTATTATTACGTAGACGACCAGGTGAGTAGAAGATAGTGGGAAGTGGTAAATCTGTATGGGAAAACCCGTTCAGTTTAAAAATATTGAAACATTATATTTTAGCTACCATCTTAGTAGGATTGTTTCACGTGCAATTTCTTTTTGAAATATCCGTCCAGTTTAAGATTAATAACAAATGTGAGATGATGTGGGTAAGATTGCTTGTGCTAGATCCTGCTTGTCGCCCCCTATTTTCTCCTTGTTCAGCGTATCTCAGACACGAAGATAACACTAGAACTTAGCCCACTATTTAGTCGACCTTATGTGCAGGTCATGTGAGACAAGTTTGAAAGCTTTACTGCAACGTAGCAAGCACACGCAGCCAAGATCATATCACACACTACATCATTTTACTCAGAGTTCGCATGTATTGAGGTAAAGTTTTCTGTAGATGTAATTTTTTTTCTCCCACAGGCAACATTTTTATTGACCATAATCTTTTGAAAACTCAGTGAATGCTTATTAAATCACTCTGCACGGACTGCAAGAAACTAGGATTTGTGTCAAAGGATTCGAAGGTCGGCGGTAGTAACCTTCGAACTCAAGTAACGAATGCATACAGCTAATAATGTAATTACATAATTTTACGATCAAATAAAGAAGGTGGACCAGATTTTGGTTATATAAATAACATTATATTACTTTCGTAACAGAAAGTGTGGCAACACACATGAGCTGAAAAAAAAATAATGAAAAAAAAAATACATCCACGAAGGAGATCATTGCTCAGTAGGGAGTGCAAATATGTTGTTTCACCCTTTGTTTTCATATAATGAAAAAAGTTCAAAAAATCTGTTTTGCTCATTGGTGTATATATAACTAAATCTTATTGTTGTACTAAATTTGACAATTTAAAACTGAATATTCTGTATCTGGTACACAGATTCCACCTCTTGGTGCCTTTGGTGGAACCATGGCGTGTATAGGAGTAATTGGAGCAGGTGCAGTTGGCTTATCTTCAGCCATAAATATCCAGAGGTTAATGCCAGATGCAAAAGTCACAATAATTGCAGACCAGTTTGGTAGTGACACCACCAGTAGTGGTGCTGGTGGACTGTTCCGACCATACCTAAGCCATTTTCCTGGTCTAGATGAAGAAATGGTCAAGTAAGAATATGTAGAAACAGTTGAGACTGTAACAATTTTTGTTAAAATTTATTAACAGCCAAATATTGTAGAGCTACATTCATTATAAACCAAAGACATAATATATGAAGGAAGTTTATAAAGTTCTAAGAATTACTGCTGGAAAATGCATGTTGAACAGCTATATTTATTATTATTTACTGAAAGATTATTAGAAAGAATCAGATACAGAAAGAAATTTAATTTTAAAATGATTAAAGAACACAAAAATTGGTCTTCATTAAAACATGCAGGTGAAAAAAAAATACAGCTGATGTAAAAGTGTAGAGAAAGAGAAATAATGAACACTTTTATATTATTGCATGAAAAAAAATGAATAACAGATTTCATAAAAAAAAACATAAAAGTTTAAGACATAATAAGTGACTTAATGTAATATGCATGTCAGAATGACAAAGAGTGAAAAAAGCATAGGCAGTGTATCACTTGGTTTATTGTTATTATTGTACCAAATGCAAACTTGAAGTTCTTGACCACAGATGACAAGATACTGGTAAAAATACTGAAACACAGGGGTTATTTGTGTGGTGTCATCATCATCATCATCATTATCATCGCCTTTCACTCCCTTGAGAGCATAGGCCACGGATAAAGGCTCTCCAGTCTTCCCTGTTCTTGGAATTATTCTCTGCTTCCTTCCATGTGTATCCCTTATCTCTGAGCACTGTCATAATTTCTCTTCTCCAAGTAAGTCTTGGTCTTCCTCATTTTCTATTAAAGTGTGGTGTGATGGCTTCATTTAATTCTTGGAGAAGATCTAATGCTAAGAGCAAGAGCTGGTTTTTCAGTCAATAGAAAGATATTGTTAAGAAACCTTGTGGCCTGATTACTACTAGAACTACATGGAGGCAGCTTAGGATCATCCCACCTTTAATTCACATGCAGCGATCACTCTGTCATCTTTCTAGCAAGATCATCACTTCTATCTACGGTGCCATTTTTGTGTCATCTTACTGAGTGCATTTTTGTTTTTTTGGATACTTTAGACGGTGGATTACAGATTCCTGGACATTTTATGATGCACTGGCCAAGTCACCCGATGCGCAAGAAAGCGGACAGACACTTGTCACAGGAACTGTATTTTATAATACTCCCCAGGTTAAAAGAGTTCTGTGTTGATCTTTGTAACTGTTAGACTATTATTAGTGATTGTTGCACTTTTTTGATTGTTATGATTTATAAACATATAGTTGAAACTGATAATGTTTTATGTTATTTATTCCTGTATTTTATTGTTCTGTAATCTGTCTTCCTTCAGTGTTAAGGCCTCAAACTTCTGAGCACGCTGTTCACTTTATCATCAGCACGTCAGCATGAAATGGCTGAGTTTGTGTATTTTCTTCCTAGGATCAGGAGTATTCTCTATTGTCAAGGCTGGCCTATGATTTTCATCAAGTTCCATCTGAAGATCTAAGGAGAATAAATATGAGTTACAAGTATGTTGGTAGCGTGAATGTTTGCATGTGGTCATAATTAAACTGTGAACACATAAAACCAGAAGAAAACTTTATTTGAAAAAGCTGAGAAGGGGAATTGTGTAGATTTATGTGTAACTGTATTAATATGATGTTGTAGTGGATAAAAGGAGGTAAACATAAAGGAAAAAAAAAACAAAGATCTTGGAGATTACAGTAGTGTGCAGGAGTCATAGGAAAAAGAAGGTAGGACATCACACTGATTGTATTCAAATTCATCATTTTGAACTCAAACATAAAAATAGGTTGAAAGACAGAGAGATGGCAAAGTAAGAGATAAGGAAGAGAGTTTTTGTCTCCAGTTGTTTAGATTTTACAATGAATGAAGATGATGATGATTATGCACCTGATCTGTCTAAGAATGTCATCTGTTTGTTTATACTGGTTTAAGCTTGGCTGATGTTTTTTATATTAGTTTCAGCTTGGCATTGTTTGTTAACATGATTACAAGTGTATGTTGACACTGGAACCATCTCCTTAAAAACGGTGAAGGAAATCCCGATGCCAAAGGCCGAACACATATGAGGATGCCCCTAATGTAATGAAGCCACTCCCCAGGACCAGCAACAGAGCTAAGCCCCTTTTTTTACAGTTACAGCATGATTATGTTAACATAAACTTTCACTGTTAAGTTAAATAAACTCCACTGTCCTTCATTATGACAAACTTTCTCTTCTTGTTTTTTTCTGTTCACAGGTATGGGTATACATTTACAACAGTGGTAACACAGTCACATAAATATATAATTTGGCTCATGAAGAAGCAAGTATCTTTAAAAATAACTTAGGAAATGTATCATACTGAGTAATTATACAAGTATATTCTAAAAACTGCAGGAAAATGAAGAGCGGGAATGGAAGAACAATGTAGCTGTGAAGAGATTGTTTGAGCTACGACAAATTAAAAGTGCTGGCAAGAAATCCGAACTGTGTGGCAGAAAACACATTGTAATCAACCAACACTTGACGGAAACTATTAGCAAATGTACTCTTGGATGGATGCTACAGCATGTGGCAGAGCATTTATGGGACCGTCCTGAATGCATTGAAGCTGGAGTCTGAATTTTTAACCTTGAATTATGTATTCTGTAGTGTATGACATCAGCTGTCACCAGTATTGATCTATTTAATCTAGTGGAGAAATATAGTTCTTCTGTGTTAAGCTGTGTTAATTTTTAAATATTTTTTCAGTGGAAAAAATCCATTTTCTTGAGAATCAACAGACAAAATCATTATACAATGAAAAATCATGGATGTTATGGAGTACATTTATAAAAACCTAAATTTAACTAAAAATGCATAAAATTTTGAGAAAAAATTTATTTCTAAAATAAACAAGTAGTCAAAGGTGAAGAATACCTGAAATGAAATAGCTGGCACAGGACAGGTCAAAATGGAGAAAGTTGTACCTTATGCATCACAGGATGGAAAGAGGAAATAAAAATGCAAATCATGGTCTGATTTCTTTCTCTTTGCTGTTACATTGGATGTCATCATCATTTAATGACTTTAAGCCAGTGTACACGAATATTGTTCAGACTTTTAAAACATCGACAGAAGAGGAAGAGATGTCATATGTTGAAAACTCTGAACCTTAAGTGCCCAAGGCACACAGGGCTTCTGCAAGGGTTTTCCACAAATGCCTGTCCTTTGGTTTTTTTTTCCACTCTTGCCCATGTAAGCCCTCTATTGCTCACCAGTCCTCTCTGTTGTTCTTTTCCATATCTCCTTTGGTTTACTCTTGCTTCTGTTCTCCTGTGGTGTCCATCTTAGTGCTATATTTGGCAGTGAGCTGTTTCTGTAGCAGTCTGATGGATTTTTTACCCGATAGGGTTGCTGACCCTGTCCGGTTGAAAACTGGAGCATATAAAAAGATTGAATACAAGGTGTGTCAGGTAAGTAATGAGACAATCAACAGTGCTTGGGGGATGAGGTAGATTCTCCAGGCCTGAAGGTTAGTGGATTCTCCAGGCCTGAAGTGGGGGATGTTAGGTAGAGGGTTGATATCTTGCCATGTGGCTCTGAGCTTTTACAGAGTGTGGATCGCTTGCTAAGTGGACAGCTGTTTAAGCGCCGCATAAAGGTCATAATGCAGAGGAGTGTCGAGCAGTGATATGCAATAAAGTTTTGTGTTAAACTTGAAAAATCCACGACTGAGACGCTTGCTATGATACAGAAAGCCTATGGGAAGGATGGTTTATCGAAAGCACAAGTGTTTCAGTGTCACAAGACATTCAACAAAGGAAGAGAGAGCATCAAGGATGAACACTACACAGGGCGGCCATTAATGTCTCACACTTCTGACAATACTGATAAGGGGAAAGCAGTTTTGGACTATGACTGATGTCTGAATCTTAGAATGATAGCAGATCAAGTGGTGCTTGCAAAATCCATTATGCAAGAAATCATCACGAAAGAATTGCACATGCGGAAAATTTATGCCAAATTAGTTCTTAAGGTTTTGAGTGATGAACAGAAGAAAAACTGTGTGCTGATTTCTTGTGAGCTTTTGGACCTTGTGAGGAGTAAACTTGATTTTTTGGAGAAAGTGATAACTGATGATAAAACATGGGTCTTTGAGTATGATCCAGAGACGAAAAAACAGAGCTGTGAATGGCACACTACTGAGTCTTCTCGACCAAAGAAGGCTCATATAAGCAAATCAAAGATGAAATCAATGCTCATTGTTTTTTTTTTTAACTCTAAAGGTGTTGTCCATAAGGAGTTCGTACCACCCGGACAAATAGTCAATGCAGCATTTTACATGGAAATGCTTAAATGGCTGAAGAACAGAGTCACATGCATCTGCCCTGAGATCGCCAACACCCAGGTTCTTCACTATGACAATGCGCCAATCCATGCTTGCTGCTAGTGAGAGAGTTTCTGATGAAACAAACCATGGCAACACTGTGCCACCCTCCCTACAGCCCGAACTTGGCCCCCGCTGATTTCTTGTTGTTTCCCCGGCTCAAATCAAGCTTGAAAGGCCACCATTTTGGAACTGTTGATGACATGCAAGCTGCCGTGACAAGTGCTTTGAAGGGGATCCCTGTTCAAGGCTTCCAAATGAGCTATGACACATGGCAGAACTGCTGGCAATGGTGTACTGATGCTCAAGGATGTTATTTCGAGGAATTTTAAGTATATGTAAGTATATCAGTCTCATTACTTACCGGATACACCTTGTAGTATGAGCTCATTTTAAGCATTAATTGAGTAGTATTTTGAATGTAGACAATTTTGTTTTTAGTGTGAACCACCTTGTTTACTGTGTTTTTAATAAGTTCTTTTCTGTTCTCTAGATTTCGAGAAAATGGAGGCATATTGCAACACAGGACAGTAACAAATCTAAGAGATGTAAGTTTGGCTGTTTTAAAAGAACATAAGCTTAGATTGTATTTTGACTTCTTAGTTTAAAAAAAATGTTTTTTAGTTAAATACTGATGCAGCACAATGCTTTAATAACATTCTCCTGTAAATAAGTGACTTGTAAGCACACACTGTTTTAAGATTATGTGTGCTGCTTATATGAAGCTTGCAAAGAAAGTAAACATTTCTGTTAGATAACACTGATTAGCAAACCAAAACAAATCAACAGCTTTCTGGTTTCCAGTCACTGCACCTAGCAAAGATTCTTTTGTGATGAGAAAGCCTGACCAACAGTACAGGGACCAGCATATACCTTATAGTAGGGAAGCTTGGTTTTTCTCCAGGGATTTCAAGAAAGTGAACAGAAAGGCCTTACTTTGAACATCAAAAAGACAGAGATTATGTTATATCTAAGAAACATAATCCACCAGCATGCAGTATTAAATTAAACGGAACCATTCTAAAGCAGGTGCAGAAATTCAAATACCTTGGAGCAGTAATAACTTCAGATGGGAAATGCAGAACAGAAATTAGGAACAGAATAGGCCAAGCAAAGACTGCATTTCAGAGAATGAGAAACATATTAGCTAACACATCTTTATCAATGAATGTTAGAAATCGAGTCATAAAATGCTATATTGAACCTATCTTGTTATATGGAAGTGAATCATGGACAATAGGCAAGTCTGCACAAAAATCATTGGAAGCAGCAGAAATGTGGTTTATTAGAAGAATGTTGCGAATCCCCTGGACAGCAAAAATAACTAATGAAGAATGTATGAGAAGAGCTGGAGAGACAAAAAAATCTTGTCAAAAAAATAAGAGAGAGACAATGTACGTTCATAGGACATGTAATGAGAAGAGGGGGCATTGAAAATATTATAACAACAGGAAAAATAGAAGGAAGAAGATCAAGAGGAAGCCCAAGAGAAATTATACTGGACAGTCTGACGGGATGGTGTGAGAGGAGATCACCAACTGAACTGATGGCCTGCCTCTGGAGAAGCATAATAGCCAATGCCAGTCAGCACGGCACCTGATGATGATTATGATGATTTCAAGATTCATTTAATAAACAACACAAACAGTATCTAACTCCATATCTGATATAATGCTCTGGATTTAAAGATCATCATCAGAGTTCAGTTTTGATAACAGCTTTGATAAAGTGTGCACTTTATTCACACATTCTTTTTGAAAATTATTTGCTATTGATTTTTCATACATCCTACACTGACATCAGTTTCCAATTATCATTGTTTATTTTTTAAAAATACACTTGTACATTGATACTGGGTTCAGTCCCAGCAGTGGGATTATTTTCTGGTACACACCTAAGAGGCCCAGGAGTTAACCCAGCCTCTAAAAATGGGTACCAGAGAAATCTGGGAAGGTAAAGCGCCCAGGCGAGATACTGACCACATCACACTTTCATGTGCTGAAGGTCATGGAAAAAATGGGGCTAACACCGTAGTCCCCAATATGCTTTAATGGCATGGAAACAGGAACTCTACCTTACCTTTACATTTATACAGAAACCATCATTACTTTCATTTAACTGGTGATTATTGTACTTTTTTATCAGACATTTTAGCTGAGATTGTGATTGTTTCATTTCTTGCAACAGATTTATGTTTGCATATACTAAATGTATTTCCATATAAGAGTGTAGCCTCAATTGGTATGCTATGCTGACATTAGCTTAGCTCAGTGCTTATGTTAAATTAGCTATATTGCTTATTTGATATAAGGTAAACCTTTTTTGTTTGTTCAACTAAAGATACATATTTCCTATAGTTATTCCTGGTCACATCTCCACATTTTTATTTCTAGTATACATATTATGAATTTGTCGTAAACTTCATAAATAGTACAACTTAACATGCTGATGGCACTAAACCTTTGTCATCTCAATTCTTCAGGAACCAGTAGTAGCTAGCATATGATTGTTCACTTTCTTCTGTCCTTAATGTGTTGTAGTGGATCAGTTTCTTTGAAGAGCGATGTCAGATTTTCAAAATTTCTTATTTCTGTATCAATATATATTTTAAAAGATTAAAGCGTATGTGTCTTTAGTTGTTCTAATATTTTTTTTTCACTATATGTTTAAAAAATAAGAAGTAGCATTATTTTTCATACAATAATTTAACATTTAGCTATTTTTTTCTTATCTCAATTAAAAATGTAAATTTTTTCTTACAGCATTTAAAAATTTAACATCTTTTTTTTTTCAGCTCTGTGGAGAGTTTAATCTTATCATCAATTGCTGTGGTATAAGAGCAAAAGAACTTGTAAATGATGATTCCATTTACCCAGTGAAAGGGCATTTAGTATCGGTATGTGCATGTAGCAGATTGTTCTTAGGTTATTGCTGTCAATTAGTCAGTCATTTGCATTTTCCTTGCAGACCTTAGCTTCCCTAACAGGTCTGCTGTAGGCCTTTTCATTGTAAGCAAGATGACCTGCTGCTGATGCATCCATTTGCAGATTATCCATGATGTCTTGCAGCCATCTTCACCTTGGTCTTCCTCTCTTTTTTCTATATGTATCCTTCCAAGATGATCTTCTCTAAATTCTCATGGTTATTGCTGCATATCAGACAATTAGAGATGTATTCATGATCCTCTTTTTTGTTGATAGATTTTTTAAAAAAATTTCAGTCACAGCTATCTTGCAGTTAGTTTCAATTTATGCCAGATAACGTTTTACTAATAAACATTTTTTGTAGTTTTATTTTGGTTTTCTAGCACATCTAGGTTTCAAGTTGATCTTTTGTATAACTTCATTCATAAATATGTTCAGTGTTTTTTCATAAATGATCTTTATTCTTTGTGTTTGTAGAAGAGCAGTTATTTAAACACTGAAGCAAGTCACAGTTGTCTTTATTTCATCAAGTCACAGTTGTCTTTATTTCATCATAGTTGTCCATTTCCATTCATGTCATTGTGATAAAATGTAAAACTAAGGTCTGGATGCACATCAATGCATAGAATTTAGCCTCTGAAGATGTCATACAAATCAACTCATATACAAAAACAAAACTGCCAGATATCATGCAAATGTATCCATAAACATAGGCTCAGGTGAAGAAATCCACACATACAAACATATATCAGGAGATGCAACACAATTCACACATACTGATCTTGAAAAAGATACAGGTAGTCCCATGGCATAATACCATGAAATAGGATGAAATACTGGAGACTTCCATGAAGGGAGCTCAGATTTACGAGGCGGTTTCTGAAAGTTCTTGGACTGGTCCTAAAAAAAAAAAAAGGGTATAAGCTTATTTAAATTTAGTTGCCATTCCTTTTGAAATGGTCCCTTTGGGAACATAAAGACTGATCCTAGTGCCTCTTACACATGAAAAGCACAACAGAAGTCCTCTTCCTGAAAACTGTCCAGTACTGCCCACAATTCTGCTAGGATTTCATTTATTGTATGAAAGTGATGCCCATTCAGTTTCATTTCCATTTTGGGGAAGCCAAAGTCACAGGGAGCTAGGTCAGGCAAGTATGAGGAGATGTGGGACGATGGCTGTGTTGTTTTCTATCAAAAACTATATTGTCTTGAGAGCGATGTGAGTGGGCACACTGTCATGATGCAGCAGCCAGTTGTTGTGCCACAGTTCTGGTCTTCTTTATCACATATCTTTTCTTTCAAGCACCTCAAAATGTCTCTGAAAAGTTAGAATTCAGTGTATTCCTGAAAGGAAAAAAATTTTTGGTGAATGATGCTCTTGATATAGACAAAAAAAATGAGTATTTCTTTTGTTGCACTCTGGACCTGCTGTGTATTCTTCAGTCTGTTGGTTCTTCCATGACTGCTGTTTTGTCTCTGGATCAAAGCCATCACTAATGATGATTGTAGAGATGAAATTTGGGTCATCATTAGCCACCTCACAAAACTCAAGGCACATTGTCAAGATGTTGCTGCTTTTGATTAAGCATCAAGATCAGGAGGACAAACTTAAAGTTTGCTGCAGCATGATGCGTGTTCAGGTTTTCCTTGAGGATCTCCTGGCAGATTCAATAACTGAGTCTAGCCATGTGAGAGAGCTGATGGATTGCTTGGTGATAGTTTTCATGGATGATTTCACAAAGCTATTCAACATTTTCTGATGTTTTCTGGTAACTGATCATCATCTTCAACAGATACTCTACCATGAAACATGCATGTAACTAAAAAACCAGTGTTCCACCTAAAAAAAGTTTGCCAAAAGTCTGAAGAAGCATTTTGAGGGTCTTGGAAGATTTGTCAAGCTTCATGAAAAATTTGATGCAGGCATGTTGCTTGAATTTGTCAGCCATTGTAACAGTCACAGAATGGTCCTAACATAAGGTCACAAAACCACGTGTACAAACTGAACATGTGTAGACAGTACAAAATCAAGTGGCAAACTGACTCACCAGGATGGGAGTATGACTTTAGGTGTCCTGTGCATATTTGTCAAACGGCACAGTCTGGGAACTTTTCAGTATCATCTCCTTTTGTAGCGTGATACCAGTCCTCTTTGTCATACCAAAGTCAGTGTGTGAGTAGATAAAATATAATTTGAAATATCTTGAATCTAGGAATTAGCATCAACGCACTCAGGGTACACCCATACATGCTCTGCTCTCTCTGTTTCAGTAATTACCAAAGAGTATGAAGAATAATTCTGACAGTCAGCTGTTGGTTCTGGCAACCTTGAATTTCACCAGCCAGTCATTCGGCTCTTCCTTCTTCCCTCTTCACACCTCTGTCCTTCATCCTATGTCAAATATAACCAAGTTCGTAATTAATGCGTGTTTGATTTCCAGTGCTAGTCTAATTCTGGAGACATTTTTTAAAAATATATGTTTTATATTTTTGCACCAAGTAATTTATAATTATGGAGCAATGAATGTAGTGTTGTACTAAGTGTAGCCCTCAACATTGATCAAAATGAGAGTTTTATTGTTTATTTTGAATGTTGTAAGTATCCTGCATAGAGAATTTCAAGATACAAAACTATACAATAGACAGTGATTAACTTCAGCTCTACAAGATGAGGAACAGTGACACAGACACTGACAGACCAGAGACCAGGAATCAATACACAGAAAGCCCATCTCCTGTAGAGCAGTGGTTCCCAAACTTTGTTTTGCTGGGCCACACTTTCAGAATGATAAGGTGTTCATACCACATTAGATTGTTTTACTGAAAGAAACAACTTTAAAGGCAAAAAAAATCAACCATTGGCAATTCCGTACTCACAACACAGCCACTTTGTAGAATGATCACAAGACACCTAGAAAGTATAATAATGCAACTATATAGTAAAAAAAAACATGACTCATTCACAAGATGCATAAATTCATTGAGAGACTGGAGCTAGTTTTTGTCAGATAATCTCATTATCCCCTGTGTGGTACCCAGGATCTGCAAAGAATAGGACCACTGTACCCTACCACGCATGATCATAAAAGGTGACTAAGGAGGGTTCGGCACAGGGCCAGCAACACTATCTGGTAAAAAAACTATCAGACTGCTACAGAAACAGAAGCAAGGGAAATAACAAATGCAGGGTGGAAGGAGAAATGCTTATCAGGAAACTGAGCCCATGAAGGTTGTGGATGAAAGCCAGCCACTGGAAGTCCCCAGCCCGACTGCAGACCTCCTGGAACCTAAACACAAGATGCAAATAGGCAGTTGGAATGTAAGAACGCTTAATCAGACTGGAAAACTAGCTCAAACCATCAAGGAAATGCACAGATACAAACTAGACATATTAGGAATACAAGAGGCAAGATGGACAGGACATGGCAGAAGGAAATTAACAACACATCACACAGAAGGTACAATATTATGGTCAGGTAAAGAAGATAATCACAAAGGAGGAGATGCATTGATTATAGCAAAAGACGCATCAAGAGCACTGCTGAAATGGACCCCTGTAAATGAGAGATTGTTATATGCATGGTTCAATTCAAGATCCACGAAGCTGTCTGTTGTAGTTTGTTATGCACCAACAGAAGTAGCTGAAGAGGAATTAAAAGAACATTTTTACAACCTCCAAGCCACAGTAGAAACAATACTCAAGCGTGATATGCTACTCATCTTGGGTGACTTCAAAGCAAAAGTAGATAAGGGAAATGAAGATAGAAGAAGAATCATGGGAAAAGAAGGAATTGGAGAAATAAATGAAAATGGAGAAAGACTGCAGTTTCTGTGATTAAAACATGATGACCATCAGAGGGACAATTTTCCAGCATAAAAACATCCATAAAGTGACTCAGAGGTCCCCAGATAAAACCACAGAAAACCAAATTGATCACATACTAATAAACAACAAGTGGAAACAGTCACTACAAGATGTGAGAGCAAGGAAAGGAACAGATGTAGGAAGTGATCACAACTTTCTGGCAGCAAAAATAAATATAAAATTAAGGAAAGCTAAAATCAGAGAACACAGAAAGGAATGTTTTCATACAGCAAAACTGAAAACCAACAAACAAGGAATGAATTCTTAATAGTACTTAAGAACCACTTCAGTGTCCTACAAGACGAAGTAGAAATGTCCATACTAGAGTTCAATAAAACACTATAGGAAACAGCAAAAGAGGTGCTAGGATATCAGAAACAGAGAAAAGAGGAATGGATAAGCAAGACCACATGGGAAAAGATAGAGCAAAGAAAGGAAATCAAGAAAAAATTACTGAACACCAAATCACAAAGGCTAAAAGAACAAGTTTTAAGTAATTATGCACAAAAAGACAAATAAGTAAAGGAATCATGCCATCAAGATAAACGTCAATACTATGACAACTTAGCAGAAGCAGCAGAGAAAGCAGCATATGCAGATGACGTGTAAACCATATACAAAATCACAAAGCATATGACAGGGAAGCAGCATATGCAAATGACGTGAAAACCATATACAAAATCACAAAGCATATGACAGGTAACTTCAGCACAAGATGTGAGAGTGCAATAAGAACACATAAGGGACACAACTGATCAATGGAGAAAGAGAAAAAAAGAACACTTTAACACCCTACTAAACAGAACACAAGCAGCACAAACAATAGACATACCTGAAGCAAAAACAGAACTAAACATCAGTACAGGACTAATAACAGTAAGTGAAGTAAAGGAGGCAATAAAGAAGCTAAAATTAGATAGGGCACCAGGTGAAGATGAAGTGACTGCTGAGATGTTGAAAGCAGAAGAAACAGAAACACCAAAACAACTCTTCTGGATACTACAACAAATTTGGGATCTACAAAAAGCTCCAGAGAAGTGGAAAACTGGCCTTATAGTAAAACTACCAAAGAAGGATGACCTCAGAGATTGTGGGAACTGGAGAGACATTATCCTCCTGCCACTCACCAGTAAAGTACTTTGCAGAATAATCATCAACAGAATTGTACCAGCACTTGAAGGAAAACTTTGGAAAGAGAAGGCAGGATTTAGGAAAGGAAGATCATGCATAGACCACATATTTGTACTTACATAAATATTAAAGTAGGCAAATGAGTGGCATAGCACAATCTACACATTGTTTATAGATTTTGAGAAAGCCTTTGACAGTGTCAACAGAGATGCACTGGAGAAAATCCTACGATGGCATGGCATCTCCCATAAGATAGTGAATGTCATCAAAGCCCTATATGGGGGTTTTCAGTGCAAAGCGATCTTCTGTGGAGAACGTACCTGCAGCAGCTTTAGGATACAAACAGGAGTGAAGCAATCGCTAACATTTTTATTTTGGCAGTAGACTGGTTGATGAAGGAGGCAACATCAGACAAACGCAGAGGATACAATGGACCCTTGACACTGTGCTGGTGGACCTTGACTTTGCAGACAACATTTGTCTACTATCAAGCAGCCACAAAGATATGCAAGATAAAATAAACAAGCTAACTCACAATGCAAACAACATAGGAAAGACAAAGTTAATGAAGCAAAATGTGAACAACAGAAATGTACTCAAAGTACAGTTAGTACTCAGTACAGTACAAGTTAGTGGATGTCAATGAATTTGTATATCTTGGCAGAAGTGTAGTAGAAATTGGAGACAGCACAGAGGACATCAACAGCAGACTTACTAGAGCAAACCAGGCTTTTACAGTCCTGCATACTATGAAAATCTAAAAAACTAAGCATGAAGATGAAAATCAGGATATTTAGGAGTAATATTCTAAGTGTCCTATTCTGTGGAAGTGAATGCTGGAAGATCACCAAAACCATAGAAAACAAGTTGAATTCTTTCCAGACTAAATGTTTACAAAGAATTAGAAAAATATTTTGGCCAAACACCATAAGAAATATCATCTTGTTGGCAGAAATGCATATGAGGCCACTAACAGCAGTTATTGAGGAAAGACGCTGGCGATGGTTAGGACATGTGCTCCGAGTGACTGACAAGTCACTACCAAAAATAGCACTAAGATGAACACCACAGGGGAACAGAAGTAAGGTAGACCAAAAGAGACATGGAGAAGAACAACAGAGAGGATGCTGAGCAGTAGAGGGCTCACCTGGGCACTTAAGGTTCAGAGAAAAAGAGAATCTCATTATATTAGATCTCATTTGAGATAAACTCTTATCTCCTCATCAACACAAATAAGTCCCCTTTTTTTGGTGTTTTTTGTTTTTGATATTTGTCATGGATGAGAATCCCTATTCCTAACAATAAATTGTGGAGAACTCTACAAGAATGGATAATGCTCTTGAAGAAATGCATGATACTGTTTCTGGTTGTATATCAAAAAGATAATCCAGTTGCATATACTTTAATTTCAAGGGTGATCATTTCCTTTTCATCAGTTGTTAAAGCTAAACAGTAGGATTTCACAGACAGATCTTTTCTTCCACTGTTGCAAGACATTTCTTAATGATAATTTACAATTCATTGCTAGTTTTAAAACTATTTACCAGTGGAAACATTTCAACGCTATCTTGCTTCAATCCTCCAACCAAGAGCTGAAACTTACGTTAAAATGCAGTTAGCTTGTCAGTTTGTCATCAGAATACTGTCACTGTGGTCTTGCATACTGGCATTCAGCACATTCAGTTGTCAAAAGATATTGCCCAAATCTATCAGCTTTGCACACCAGTGATTCTCTTCAAATACAGTGAATTTCTTCCTTGTTTTTAATGCATTCTTTAGTTTCAGCAAATAATTTACAATGTTCCTATGAGATAGTTAGGAAGCATTGATATGCAGAATTAGGCATAGGTGTAGTGATTCCATATCTCTGTAGAGTTCAGCAAATATCCACACATCTAGAGGTTTTGCATTAATAAGTTGACAGTGCACCACAGCCTAATTTAGAGCATACTTCAGATTGGCTACAAAACTTTTTCAGAATAATACCTTTTTGTGTAAAAAAAATAAAAAGTAAATATTACATTTGGATTTTTTTTTTTTGCTAATAAAGTACACTGCATCTCGTATATCATCAGCACAAATTCCAGCATGAGAATCCCATGAAATCTTGACAAAGTTTGGAAAATGTCAACTTGTATGGTTTGTTTTTCATGTTGTTTGCAACATAAAAACAGATTATTTTGTCGCTGTAAATGAATCTAACTCTAAAGAGGACATTGGTAAGAGAGGCCAGTTCGGTGGGCATAACATCTCTTGATGAGATTGAAAAACTCACCGAAGACGGGAAATCTTGGTGAACTACCATGCTGGCCCTGTGTGACGTTAACTGGCATGGGAAGGATGTAAGATGTAAGAAATGAATCTGATTTACGCAGACAACCATGCTTTCTTTGCCAGTGTCACTTGATTCATGAACCTGAATGGCAGATTTAGAATTCTTCAAATTTTCAAATCACATTTCTCAATATTATCAACAGTTCTGTGAACTGAATTATCAGACGGAGGAGTTTTCATAAATTCTCACCCAGCAATATTACCAAAGAATTCACAATTAAGCAGCTGGCAGTTAGTCAGTTTTTCATTTGCTGTATGTGGTTTTGTCTCTTGAATAATCTTTTCAGCCACTTGGTAAGATGCAGTCTGCATCTTATCAGAAACTGACATTCATTTTTCAAAATATGACCATTGGAATTTCTATAACTCAACTGTCTTTCAAATCATAAAACATTCTTTTTTGCATTATTTTTATATTTTGACAACAAATGTCTTTTCATCTTGCTTGGGACCATATTGGCATTGTAAACACAATGGTTCAAACACTTGCTGCAGGGAATTTCATCTGCATAAAAATGTGAAACCAAGGCTGAGATAGCTATCCAAATGTTGATAAACTTCATTCTTTGGAAGGTTTGTTTGGGCCTGCTGCAGATGTTTAATTCTGTCAGTCTTCTCTAGAAACTTTGTTCATTCTGGTACCATGGCCATGAGAACAGCAGTTATAGATCAAAATATAGACTCCAGCTGTCTTCATCCTTAGATAGTGCTCTTCCTCTCAGTTTAAAAAAATATATATACACATGATCTTCTGATTAAAAAAAAACAAACTGCTATTTTATCTCAGTGTTAAATATAAATTTTTTAAAAATGCAGAAAATGCAAAAATAACTCATTATAATATTTAATACTGCTCCTGAGATGGAGGGAGATGAATACTTTTGCATATTTGAGGAAAAAAAAATCAAACAGTTTCAAAATCACCAAGGATTATAGCAAACACGATGTCTGTAAAACATGGATAATTTTCATGAAAAACATCAAAAGCATGTTGTGATTCAAACCTGAGTGTTGATATTTCTTTTTTATTTACCTTGGATTTTTCATGATTTAATAAAAAATAAAAAGAGGCAAATCCTGTATGGCTGAAGCAGAAGATTCAGTAAGCAAAGTCACTGATCCACAACACGTCTCAACCGAACTTGAATGGATTACATGCAACGAGGCCCACCAAAATCTCACTAAAGTACACTTAACCCTTGCAAGAAAATGTAAAAAATGGGTGGAGGGGAAAACACAAGGTTAACAAACATATAACTACTGAGGACATAATCATTTGTACAGAAGGAACAGTGTGAAGGGGAACTAGAAGCGGTCGGGGTTTTTGCAGCACACCAAGGAAACTCATGGCTGGGGATTATAAAACACCTGTTGTAGTATGTGCATATGGAAATAGAGGCCATCACACAAGCATTAAAATGGGTAGTGACACAGAAAACACACAGCATCACCATCATTACCGACTCACAAAATCTATTAAGGAAAGTGGAACAAAAAGCCATTAGAAGTGAATGGCAAGAAATAATTAATAAATCCAACATCGAAAAAATCACATGGATATGCTGTCCAGGCCCTGCCGGAGTTGACAGAAATAACAAAGTCAACCAGCTAGTAGCAGCAAGGGCCAAACCAGAGGGCCTCATAAAAATGAACAAAATGGAGCTATACAAATCCATTAATCGCCACCTCAACAAACAAATGCAAAACAACTTCCTCCAAAGTACCTATAACATACGTCTCAATGCATTACATTTAGCCAAGGGCAGTGGTTGCAAATCCCAGCCAAATGCTAGGTCATGAGCAATACACAGTCAACACAAGATTGGAGTCATCTCCCTAAAAACACTGAAGGAAATCCTGATGTCAAAGACCAAACACATATGCCCCGAATATAATAAAGCCACTGCCCAGGACCAGCAACAGAGCTAGGCCCCTTTTTTATAGTTTAGTTTTCACAATTTAATCAAGCCCAAATTTTGGTTTCAGCTTGAATTCCAGTCACTTTTTCTGCAGCTTGCCCTTATTATTCTGTGAAAATTCTTGAGTGGGTCATGAGGTTAACTGAGTTATTTTTAGTCACGTAAATGAATACCTTTCACTGAAAACATGCACCAGTCTTTAAATATATCATTTTAATAGATTTATGAAATGTGTAAAAAAATTTATAAAAATTGATCTTCAGATTCTCTTTTTTTAAAAGGTTTAAACATATTTTTAATACTATATGTATAATTTACATTTATTGAAATCTAGTTGATTAATTGTATTTCTGAATAAAATCTGCAGACTTCTGCAATCTTCCCATCTCTCCAGTTGGAAAGCACTGCCTGAGAATGTCTGACTTTTTAGAGGTCAAAACATGCCTAGAGGTGAAGAGATGGGTGACATTTCTGTAATAATCTAAGAGACAGATCATTTTACAGATTGCAAGATACAGTTTTCTATCCTTTATTTGGAGCTATTTCATCTTTTTTGCATGAAAGACCCTCTTAGTAAAATTTATGGCCTAAAGTAATATTTTTTTCATTTTAGAAAATGTCATCATGTTTTAACATTTTTTTTTCTTCATCCATTAATGTGTTCTTGGCATAGTTTTCTTCTTACTTTCAAGCTGTTTCCATGTCACTATGTAGTTTTCCCAGGTCACTAAGCCATATATAGCTTATAGTTTATATAGGCTTCTCTTGGAATGGTTTCATGGGTGGCCTGAAAGATACAAGTGTAAAATATATTCTGTGTTATCATTGAATGTTAAAGGTCATGAATGGTGCTTCTTCTGTATAGGGGACAATGACAGACCAAACTGTGGCTTAGTCGGAAATCCCAATTTCCTACCTCTTTAACATCCCATCTATCCAAAAATTACTACTCTGTGTCAGGAGCATGGCTAATCTTTATCCTGCCTACAGATGTAGCATGGCTAGTCTTTAGCCTACAGGTGGAGCACAGCTAATCTTTAGCCTACAGATGGAATGGGACCCACATTACAGCTTCCACACTGCCAGCCCCCAACCTAACATTTTACCCAGAATCTTTACCTTCATAGCCAGTTGTTCCTAAATCGACTGCCCCCATGCAAGCATATATATCCAAACTTCTAAATCATCCTTCTTCTTCTATTCCAAATCCATCCTCCACCAACAATCAGTTACAAGATCCTAACATTTTTTATCAAAACAAAATCAGAACAACTTTATTACCGAAATACATCTCTCCAAAACCCAGCAAAATATTTCCCAACAAATACTTGCACAAAACAAAACCATTACACACAGTCAAATACAGATATCCAACACACCCTTTTTTACAGTTGCAGTTACAGCTGAGTTATAAACTATCCTGTCCCTTTGAACGGAATCAACATCCCCACACATATATCAAGGTTTTCAGTAAGCTTCAAACAAATCCTTGAATGCTAAAATACAATAAAAGAATACATTGTTATCTTCTGGCTTAAGTACACAATGAAACAAACAATGTGAGCTAAAAGAAATAGTATTTCCAAAATGCTACAGAAAACACACATAGTTACATATCTCCCACAGTCCATCTTTAACTAACAATGTAAATCAACCAAAAGTATATATTGTACAACTCAACTCTTCAATAAGAAACTCTCAATTCATAACTCATTAGTTTTCTTATCCTCATATCATTAGTTCCTAAAGTATGAAACATCACACCTACACTGCAGACACCATATATTGACTGGACATTACCTGACACTTACATCTGCAGACATTTAAAGACTTACATAAATGAGGTGGCTCAAACAGCACTCTGAGATCATCACTAACAAGACAGTCATATTCATGACCCCCAATAACATTTATCACTTCAAGCGGACAAAGCTCCCCAGTATACAACAGTGCTGCTGGCCATCTGCCAAGACAAGACACCAACTGACTAAGAACAAATCTAACACATTCACATTCACCTGTCATGTGCTCAGCCACGTTTTGCATCCACCTGAGAACCACAAATGGACCATGAGTTTGATCATCGCAACAGGCCGCATTACGACAACCAGAACCCACCCATTCACACAAGCATTGACTTCCTTCACTATGCTGTTAATATTCAGTAATATATTCAATTTTCTTTTGTGACACCTAGATGTGAATATTTGTCAGAAATTCTTTTCTTTTTCTATTACTGTGACTTTTGCATCATTTATCCAGTAATTTATCTTGACTGTGATAGATTTATGCATCATTCATTTTTATTTGCTAATAGGTTTATGCACCATGGATCAAGCATTTCTATTTGACAGAAGATGATGTTTACCTCATACCCCAGTAAGTCTCTAAATATTTTTGACTGAGAACTTTCCATTGAATACATGTGTTGTCTTGTCTCCTTCCTCATATACCTTTTGGTATTGAGGAACAAATAGACATCTTGATAGGGCTTGGTGATTTGCTTCATATAATGGGATACTTAATGCTTCTGTAATTTCCTCTAAATAAACAAATTAGACCCTTTGGAAAATAAATGTTCAAGGAAAATAATCAGCATAAAGTGAAGCGAAATCAAGAATAACACAGAGATAAGGCAGATGAGTGAAAAACAACCTGTCTCCCGGGTATCAGAAAAGAAGGTGGCCATATATTGACTACATGATTAGAAGAAACAGTCAGAGAATCCCAAAATAAGCTATCAATTGGAACACAACAACCAGAAGAAAAGGAGGTCAATGATGAGAGACTCTTAAAGAGGACATTGTTAAGAGAGGCCAAATTAGTGGGCATGAAATCCCTTGATGAGGTTGAAAAGCTCGCCAAAAACAGGAAAACTTCATGTCACATTTAACAGCATGGGAAGTATGTAAGATGTAAGAGTTTCCACTGTCCATCTCTTGCATGGGTGGCCTTTTCCTCTGTTACTTATAAATCTTAGTGTGAATGTTTTCTGTGGTATACTGTCTGGTGGTAATCATGTAATATGTCCAAACCATTTGACTTGCTGTTTCTGGATATAGTGTAATACTGGTGTTACTCCAACGTTTGCCCTGATGGTATCATTTTTTATTTGGTCTCTTCTTATCAAATTTAGTATTCTCCATAAGCTTCTCATTTCTGTCATAATGATTTTTCTTTTGTTTTTGGCTGTTAGTTTAGCATTGATATCATAGAGTTGAGAGGAAAATTATGTCTTTTTGTTTCAGTTGTGATGTATTTGTTTTTCAGTAAAGAAGTCATTTATCCAATGACCTGATTTGCTTTATTGCATCTGTTCTCAATCTCAGCATCAATTTTCCCTGAGGATGATATTGTGCTACCTAGGTATTTGAAACGTTTCACTTGCTATGGTCATGATTTCCATTTTTTTCAGCACTAATCTTCATGTTGTGGCTTCTACATACCCTTGCTAAATTATCCATGTTCTGCTGTATGTCTTTTTTTCTGATGTGCTTGATCATCCGCAAAAAAAAAAAGTTCGTTTATGGTTCACTTATCGGGTATGTCTTCTGAAAGGTGTTATGGGTTTATCAACATTGTTTCGGGGTTTGGGCTGTTGGGCAGCATTGTGGTGGAGTTTTTACTGTGTATGTTACCTTTTTTTGCAGATTTTGCCAGTGTATGTTATGAATAGTAAGGAAGATAGTACACAGTCCTGCCTCACTCCAGATTTTATGATGAATGGTTCAGAATGTACTGCATTTGTTCTAACTGTACATTGACTGTTTTCATATAGGTTTTTGCACAGGTTTATCAGATGTGTACTAACTCCATAATGGTGTAAGATTTCCCACAGTTTATATCTATCTACTCTATCAAATGCTTTTTCTTGATCTATGTAAGCTATGTGCAGTATCTGATTGTGCTCAACTGATTTTTCTGTTAGCTGTCTTAGGGAAAAGATGGCACCTGTACAGCTTCTTTTCTTTTCTAAATCCCATCTGTGCTTCATTCAACTGTGGTTCAATCATTGGTTGCAGTCTGTTTTCTAGGAGCTTATAGAACATTTTTCCAGTATGTAGTGAGATGCCTCTGTATTGGTTGCAGTCCCTTTTTTTCTTCCATATAGGAATAATTACAGCATTCCTCCAATCCTGTGGTGTTTCTTGTTTTTCCCGTAACAAAGTATAGAGTCTGTGAAGCCAAGCTATTCCAACTTTTTTCGTACATTTGATTAACTCATTGGGTATTTGTCATATCCTGGGGCTTTGTTCATTGGGTCCTTTTTGATGGCTTCTCTGATTTCAGCTTGTAGTATGTCTGGTTCCAGTTTTATGGGGCTAGCTGTGCTGTTATCATGGGTTTGACATGCCTCAGATGGTATATTGAGTAACTTGTTGAAGTACTGTCTCCATCTCTCTGGTTCGCATACTGGATCACCATAACATCGTTCACAATCTCTGTTAGGTTGAAGTGCTCTGCTTGCTTTTCATTGCACTGATCTTTTTATAAAAGATTTTCATAGCTTATTTGTGATTGTTGTGATCACTGTATTCCTGCCATGATTTTACCTTTGCTTCTTTTATTACTCGCTTAGAGTGTCTTCTTGCGATTCAATATTCAGTGTAAGTCTTGCTCCTGCTTACTTCTCATTCATTCCTTATATTTATTTTTCTTTTCTATTACAGCCTCTTTTACTTCATCACTATGTTGTTATTTTCATTTCTCTACCTTCTTTTTTTTTTTAAAAGTACCACATTTTCCCCTTGCTGCTTGAAAATACTAGTTTTGAACAAGGCCCATTTCTATTCCATTGATTTTGTTTCATTGATAAGTTTATAAACAATTCTCTTATTTTCTTCTCATATTCTTCTTTCACATTCTCTTCTTTGAGCTTGCTTTGTTTTATTGTATCATTTGTCTTCTTCTTGTGGTTCTTTTATGGCTTTTCCAGTGTGTTCTGATAACTGCCAATACTGCTTTATGGTTCGTACTTGAACTCAGGTTGGGTATTGCTCTTGCATCTATGATCGACCTTTTCTTGTTGTTCCTTGCTAGCATGAAATCATTTTGACTTCTGCATGTCAAATCATTCCATTTGTACCAGGTATATATTTGGGACTCTCTGTGTTTAAAAGAATGCATTTGTGATAAAAAGCAGGTTAGCTGCACAGTTCTAGGAGTCTGCTACCACTTTCATATCTAATGCTCTGCTGGTCACCGAAGCTACCCAGGTGGGCTGCCACGTCTGCTTTACTTGTTTCCAGTCATGCATTGAAGTCCTTCATGATTATAATATTTTCCTCTTTAGTTTTGTGTGTCATGGAAGTTATAAAAAAACTTGTCACATTCTTACTCAGTGTCTGGTGCATTGCAAAGGGCATATATTTGGACATAGGTTGTAGTCTCCTCATTTATTTGAACAATCATAAGTTTTTCTGATATATCTTTTGTTTCCAAGATTTTACCAGAAGTGCTTGGTTCTATGATCATTCCTACATCTACTTGTGAAATTCAAGTCTGTTTTAATTGCTCATTATTTTTGTGAATAATCATTATAGGATTGGAAGTGATTGTTTTAACCCTAGCCTAAACATGCTTTCTATTGTTAATTTGTACTGTAACCATAGGCTGTACATTTTTTAGATGGATTAACTACCAGTGCTTTGTACATTAATATATTTTTATTTTGTTGCAGTAGATCTGTCACCAAGTTCTTATCAGTATTACAATGGTCATGTTAACCAGCAATTACTGGTAAATTACTGATTAAAAAATAGAAAAACTGAACTTTATGGAAGTCACTGGTTACCATAACTGGTTTACATTATCAAGATCCTAATAAAAACCAACCAGCAGAATCAGATCAGTAGGTTGATGGTGCTCAGTTTTCATGGCCAGATTTGACTTTGGTTCAGCATGTGAACAAATATGGTAAGGGAAAAAACTCACACAAAACAATATAAAAATTGTTACTAAATAGACACCTTCACATTTGCCTTTTAGGAATTTTCTTGTATTTTTAAAAAAACATTCTCTGTATATATTTGAATCCTCTCATTTGGAACCCACATAAATCAAAGGCTAATCATATGTGAGTAAACTTCTGTAAGTGAAATAATGTATAAAAGTCATATCAATTATGTCATCAAAATATTGTTTGAGCTTCTTACTCTTGCTGTTATAGTGATGACAAGTTGCATATTGGTGGCATTCGTGAAAAAGGAAACTACAGCCTGTCACCAGATCCAGCAACAAGAGACAGAATTCTTAGACGAGCTGAGGCTCTTTTTCCGCAGTTAAAGGTTAGACTCTTTGTAAAGCTTGTCATTGTTTTAAAATTTAGATCAGAGTCTTCACTTCAGTAAGTTTGTCATGTTTTTTTTTTTAAGTTTTAGCATGTTCAGAGCAGCCAAGTCTGTCATGTTTTTGAAATTCATTGTATTCAGAGCTGCAAGCTTTGTCATGTAATAGAAGTTTAGAATGTTCAGATCAGCCAAAACTATCATGTGTTCAAAGTTTAGAGTGTTATGAGCTGATTTCTTGACCCTAGAACTGAAATAGTTTAACATGGATTCTCTGCTTTTTTTGTCATCAGAAAATTGATGAACAAGTGAATAGTTATCAGAAGTTTTAATGTACATAGCACTTTCCTGTCGCTAAAGTAGAAGTTTTGTATCAGTGTACATAGCACTTTCGTGTCGCTAAAGTAGAAGTTTTGTATCAGTGTACATAGCACTTTCTCTGTCACTAAAGTTGATGTTTTGTATCACTGTACATAGCACTTTCTCTGTCACTAAAGTAGAAGTTTTGTACCAGTGTACATAGCACTTTCTCTGTCACTAAAGTAAAAGTTTTGTACCAGTGTACCTAGCACTTTCTCTGTCACTAAAGTAGAAGTTTTGTACCAGTGTACATAGCACTTTCTCTGTCACTAAAGTAAAAGTTTTGTACCAGTGTACCTAGCACTTTCTCTGTCACTAAAGTAGAAGTTTTGTACCAGTGTACATAGCACTTTCTCTGTCACTAAAGTAAAAGTTTTGTACCAGTGTACCTAGCACTTTCTCTGTCACTAAAGTAGAAGTTTTGTACCAGTGTACATAGCACTTTCTCTGTCACTAAAGTAGAAGTTTTGTACCAGTGTACATAGCACTTTCTCTGTCACTAAAGTAGAGTAGATTTTTATTGTAATTCCTAAAAGACCCTAATAAAAAGCAACCACCAAAATCAGGGGGGATAATCAGGCCAGTAGGTTGATGGTGCTCAATTTTCATGGTCATTTTTCAGTTTTCAGAAGTTTTGTCTCGGTGTATCACTTCTCTGTCACTAATATCAAAGGTTGTTGGACTTGGTAAAATGTATGAAAGGTTCCTGTAATTCAGATGAATGTTCAGTGATTATTCAAAGGATTGCCATTTTATCACCTTGGTTCAAAGATTGCCATGTTATCACTTTGGCTCTATCAGCCAGCCCCATTTAGATATCTGGCAGTATTTTCTTTAGACATGTCAGCAAAACCATATTAGTACATTTTTGAGATACGTTAATTTTTTTTCCCTTGTATGCTATGCTCTTGCCACATATGTGTGATACTGATTTTGCACACAGTCTTGCCTTTCTTAACATAAATTCTTATGATTTAGCAAACTATTTGGATATTCTCTTTGGGAACAGCATTGTCCTTTTCCAGTGTAAGTTTAAGTTTCTCATTCCTTTTTATCACAGCCTAAAAAATATTCCTCTGTGTCATTCATTCATTCATTTGCATGTCCCTTGTGGAACTTTGGCTCCCTAATAGCACTCCTGTAGGCCTCTCGGTAGTGAGCAAGATGGCCTGCTGCTGATGCATCTATTTGCAGATCATCAATGTCTTGCAGCCATCTTTGCCTTGGTCTTCCTCTCTTTCTTTTTCCCCTTATGTACCCTTCCAAGATGGTTTTCTCTAGATTATCATGACATTTAATGTGTCCAAAATATTTAAGTTTTCTCTCTTTAATGCTCTTTACTAGCCAGCCTTCTTCAATATTAAGTTCTTGTAGTATGGATATATTTGTTCTTTTTTGTGTCCATGATATTTGAAGAACTCTTCTGTGGCATTTACATTCAAAGGCATTTATGTGTTTCTCAGCTATTTTGTTAAGTGTCCAGGTCTCACATATGTTGCGATGGTAAAGATGCATAAACATCTTATTTTTGTAATTCTGTCTGTTCCTCTCCACAGATTCTTTAGTTGTTTTAGTTTCTGAAGAGCGATAGATGTCCTCCTTTGATACATATATCAGTATATTTATCTCATTCCTCTGTGTACGTTTCAATAATGTTCAGATTTTTTTTTAGTTTAATACAGCTGACAGTGTTTGTTCATGTTCCAACTTTTATTATCAAGTAACTGACAATAATCCACTTCGAAGACCACTCCTTGACATGGAGAAGAGGCTGATAAATTGTAGAATGAGTCATAGTTTTGGTTAGATCGACCAACGCCACTGTCTTCATGACAAAAGCATAGTTTGCCCTTGCAAGAAAAGGTGCTGAAATCAAAGATACTTGGAAACAAAATTACACAGCTCTGTCATGGCAACATTCAGGGTCCTACACTGAAATGTCCTTATCTACAATCTTTAAACATAGTGCTTGCCCTTTGAAGACTAACCCAGTAGGAACAATATCAGACGGGTCCACCCTGTGCTACTGGAGGTCCTCTCAGCTCCTGTTGTGGAGCCTGGAAATGTGAGAGTAGAGGTGCTGGTAAGAAAATACACAGTAACAACCCACCAATACTCTCTCTCTGAACCTTAAGTGCCCAGGGCACATGGGGCTTCCGCAAGGGTTTTCCACAAATGCCTGTCTTTCGCCTTTTTTTTTTCTCTTGCCCAGGTGAGCCCTCTATTGCTCAACATCCTTTCTGTTGTTCTTCTCCATGTCTCTTTTGGTCTACCCTTACTTCTGCTCCCCTGTGGTGTCCATCTTAGTGCTATTTTTGGTAGTGAGTTGTCTGTCATTCGGAGCACATGTCCCAACCATCGCCAGCGTCTTTCCTCAATAATTGTTGTCAGTGGTTTCATCTGCATTTCTGCCAATAAAATGTTATTTCTTATGGTGTTTGGCCAAAATATTTTTTTAATTCTACGTAAACATTTAGTCTGGAAAGAATTCAACTTGTTTTCTATGGTTTTGGTGATTTTCCAGCACTCACTTCCATAGAGTAGTACACTTAGAACATTACTCTTAAATATCCTGATTTTCATATTTATGCTTAGTTTATTTGATTTCCATATATTCTGTAGCATTGCAAAAACCTGCTTTGCTCTAGTAAGTCTGCTGTTGATGTCCTCTGTGCTGTCTCCATTTTCTACTACTCTGCTGCCAAGGTATACAAATTCGTTGACCTCCTCCACTAACTTGTTATCTACTCTGAGTACATTTCTGTTGTTCACATTTTGCTTCATTAACTTTGTCTTTCCTACATTGATCTTTAGTCCTATGTTGTTTGCATTCTGGGTTAACTTGTTTATTTTATCTTGCATATCTTTGTGACTGCTTGATAATAGACAAATGTCGTCCGCAAAATCAAGGTCCTCCAGCACTGTGTCAGGGGTCCATTGTAATCCTCTGCGTTTGTCTGATGTTGCCTCCTTCATTAACCAGTCTACTGCCAAGATAAATAATGTTGGTGATAGTACACATCCCTGTTTCACTCCTGTTTGTACCCTAAAGCTGCTGGAGGTATGTTCTCCACAGATAACTTTGCACTGAAAACCCTCGTATAGGGCTTTGATTACATTAACTATTTTATGGGGGAGGCCATGCCATCTTAGGATTTTCCACAGTGCATCTCTGTTGACACTGTCAAAGGCTTTCTCAAAATCTATGAATAATGCATATGTTGTGCTATGCCACTCATTTGCCTGTTCTAATATTTGTCTAAGTACAAATATATGGTCTATGCATGATCTTCCTTTCCTAAATCCTGCCTGCTCTTTCCGAAGTTTTTCCTCAAGTGTTGGTACAATTCTGTTGATGATTATTCTGCAAAATACTTTACTAGTGAGTGGCAGTAGGGTAATGCCTCTCCAGTTCCCGCAATCTCTGAGGTCACCCTTCTTTGGTAGTTTTACTATAAGAAACCCACCAATACACAAAACTTAAAATAGTGCAATGAAATGTCAAAAGTATCAACAGTATTAGAGACAATTTCATCAGAAAGATGAAACTAGAGAATACACTGTTCAAGGAGCAGTATGATGCATACAGGAGACACAACAAAATATATAGCCTTTAAAATCTGATGCTTCCAGTGTTTCAGTTCTGACCAACAGGACAGAAGAAAAGGAGGAGCAATCACATTCATCAAGATTAACATCAGTGCCTGTCAAGTGAGTGTATACATAGGAGCTGAATACCAGATGGTCTGTCTAAAAAACCAGCAATACATCCTGAGAAGAATCTCACTGCACACCAATAATAATTCAAACTGAAGTAAAAGTTGCATGGTATGATGAAGTGCAAAACATTGCTGTAAAATCAACAGCCACACTTAGCATATTGGTTAACTCTTTGTATACTGAGGGTTTTTCCCTCAACATACCAAGGGGGGTAAATTTCACAATGTGGAATGGGATGTTTGTCACATTTAAAAGAATGACAAAGGCATAATCTGATTTGTAGTATGATATATTATATCATATATATATGTGATATATATATTTTATATACATTATTTTAAACAAGAAAACATGTATTTTGTTTTTTTAATAAACTTGTTAGTATGTTATAAGAATACAATAGAAAAATGAGCTAAGAACTGAGAAGAAAGAATGGAAAATGAAGAAATTGGAACAATGTAAGAATGGAAAATGAAGAAATTGGAACAATGTTTTTTTCACTTACCCATCAAATTAATCCACTGTAGTTAGTTCAATATTTCCGAAATGAATCACAATGTACACAAACACCTTTTCTTCACATATCCTCCAAAATTTACATGAAAACATACACTAATTATGCATTTACAGTAAACTAAAAACACCAAGTGGGTAGGTAATATTTACATGAAAACAAGTGGGCAGGCAGTGACTAATATTTACCAGAAAACAGGCCATTGTGTTTTTTTAAAATGTGAAGCATTCTACAACATTTGATTTTTTTAATTACACAATCTCCAGCATTACTTATTGTGATATTACAGCTAGTACTAGCAAAAAGCTGAGAAGTAGTATCACCAGCTACCCTTCTAGCACGTTTTGCTGCTGGACCAAAAAAAAATATCCTCATCCTTTGAATCAGCACCATGTGGATCCGAAAATTCAAAATCTCTACTACTGCATTCTCTTAACCGCAGTCTACATATTTTAAAATTAAATTTTGAGCTTGTAATGCAGAAATACACTGCTCTGGACGAAATAAACTACCACTGGAAGCCATATTTGTTGATAAACAAAAATCTAGCAACAATAAACTTCGATGATAAACTCGTTAAATTAACACACAGCTGCTCTGAATTCAGCTGAAACACACGCCTCGTGTCAATAAATGGATTCCAGAAGAAGTCCAACTGCTGGTTTTAAGTATACTTTGATTATCTTCAAAATTAGAGAGCTACAAACTGTCATTGCACTGTGCAGTGAATGGGCTTCTGAGGGGTAAAAAAACCATGCAGGACACTTCACAAAAGATACAAAGAGTTAACATGACACCCGGATGTATACAAATGAACTGCACATAATGCCACAATAAAATTGAGGAGCAGAAGCATGTATCAAATATCCAAACAACACCACTGATAAGATATGCATTACCCACAGGGAAATACTACAACAACTACAGTGCAAAAGTTAAGGCAGTGGAATTGAAAAACTGCCAACCACCAGCATGGATATATGTCCTATAGTATTTCTCACAGATGCAAGATCAGTACAGGAAAATCTTCAGTGCAACAATTAGACCTTAAGAACACCTTTCAAAGGTTAATTTAAAGCAGAGTTACCTTGCAGTGGATTCAGTCCCAGTGTGGGATACCAGACAGTGAGAAAGCTGGGCAAAGAAGGCATTGACATTGAGTAACCATTCATTCATTCATTCATTCATTTGCATGTCCCTTGCGGAACTTTGCCTCCCAAACAGCACTCCTGTAGGTCTCTCGGTTGTGAGCAAGATGGCCTGCTGCTACTCCATCCATTTGCAGATCATCAACGATGTCTTGCAGCCATCTTCGTTTTGGTCTTCCTCTCTTTCTTTTTCCCATTATGTACTCTTCCAAGACAGTTTTCTCTAGATTATCATGATGTTTAATGTGTCCAAAATATTTCAGTTTTCTACCTTTAATCCTCTTTATTAGCCAGCCTTCTTCAATATTAAGTTCTTGTAGTATGGATATATTTGTTCTTTTTTGTGTCCATGATATTTGAAGAAATTTTCTGTAGCATTTACATTCAAAGGCATTTATGTGTTTCTCAGCTGTTTTAAGTCTCACAGGCATATGTTGCAATGGGAAAGATGCATGCCTTTAAAAATCCTAATTTTGTAGTTCTGCTCTGAACAGGAATTACTAAAAAACAGCCCAATTTATTTAAGAGACAGAACAGCATATGAAGAAGAAGGATCTAGACAACAATGATATCATTGCTGTATTTTTAATTACCAACATCTGTTGCAGAAAAGAACTATATTATCACCATTATAAATATCAACATTTTTTGAGTCCAAAACAACAACAAAAAAAAGTTAGTTTTTTGTTTTCCAATTTTTTTTTCAGGGTGCAAAGGTTGTGGGTGAGTGGGTTGGATTGCGACCTGGACGAGATGTAATTCGTTTTGAACCTGAAATCTTTGACTGTGGTAGCAAGGGCAAGTTAAATGTAAGAAAATTTTTTAATTATTACGGTCAAAATAGAAAGCTCATATACAGTGTCTCACACCTTGTCAATTAAAATAGAAACCATTAACCTTCTTAAAACTTCATTCTCTGTAAAAATGAAAATCTCTGAAGAAATTTCTACAAAGATTTTGCACACCTTACCTCCCACACCAAGCATTGACATGGTCACCAGTGGGTACAGGAAGGCAGGGAAGACCCAAAGACACACTAAGTTATCACCAAGGAGTGTTCAACAATGGTCATCAGAAACACCGAAGATCTAAAGCAAGTAGCAAGGAATCGCCAGACATGGAGAGCCTTGTCCTCTGCCCTATGCGCCGCCTTTGGCCTAAGAGGATCAACTAACTAACTAGCTTCCTTTGTAGCGAAGAAACTTAGTGTTGTCTGAGTGAAGAGAGCACATCAGTTATTGGAGATTTGAAAGATTAGTTCTGCAAATATTTTCCTATTCCTTCTTCATACAAAAACTGAATTAGAGATCTGTTTTCAGTCAATGTCTGTGAAATAGAGGAGCTCAGAAAAGCTGAGAAAGACGAGCTCATAGAAGTATCCACAGATAGTGCTTTGACATTACAGTTCGAGGAAGAATCCCTTCCAGATTTTTGGGCGTACTTACAAGCAGATTTTCTGAGAATTATAGAAATGGGTTGTGAAAGTATTTATGATTTCTGTAACGACATACTTGCTTGAAAAATCAGTCTCTGCTCTCATTTCTATTACAAATACTGAACCACTTGAGAAACATGGAGTCAGAGCTCAGAATACAAGTTTCACCTGTTAAGCCCAAGATAATAAGGCTTATAAGTGAAATGCAAAACCAGTTCTCTCACTTATTAATAAGTAATACTATATCAGATTTCAGTTTTTAGTATTATTATTTTTTTTTAGTTTGAAAATGCTAATAAAAAATGTGTGCATTTATATACTTCTTCATTTTCTCCAGATTTGAAGATTGTATTATGAGATACACAGATGACACCATTTTGAAAGTAGAAAATGACAGCAGTTTGCAGAAACTAGTGAAACAGATTATCAGAGAAAGCAATAAAATATGAGTAGAGCCAGATAGCAACAAGACAGAAGCAATGGTAATATCAAATAAATACACCAAAGTGTAACATCTTTTCAGATGAGAAGACACTGACACAAGTAAATAAATTCCTTTACCTCAGCACAGTTTTAACTGATGACAAATACACCGCTGAAATAAATCACAAATGAAAAAGCCAAAGATAGCTTTCTTTGACATGAAGAAGATAATAAGAAATAAGAGGATGTCCCCAAAAGTGAGGAAAGGTATACTACAGTGCTATAAAAAGCCAATATTGCTGTTTGGTTGTGAAACTCAGACTACTAACAGATGATTAATAAATTGGCAACAACAGAGATGTGGTCTTGGAGAAAGATGCAACAGACACCCTGGACATCCAGAAAAACAAATAAATAAGTCCTTAAAGAAATTTCAAAACAACAAAAATGAGTCATTGTGACTTGTATGGAGCAGTGTTCAGATGTACTTCTGGACACAGCCTCTTACAAGTCACAGCTAAGTCACATTTATCTTATTTTTTCCATTCTTATTTTTTACATTTCACGTGAATATAAATTTTCTCCTCTTTCTCTGTTTCTTCATCCTGTATGTTTTTATATGATTAAAGTGCAAACTGAAACATCACAACTGTGTGCTCATTATTTAATAAAGCTGTTCCTACTTTTTTTTTCCTAGTTTATACATTTTGTTATCACAGCTTTACTGTAGTGGCTTCATGTACAGTTGTATATTTAGTTTACTTGTATCTCTCTCTCTCTGAACCTTAAGTGCCCAGACCACATGGGGCTTCCGCAAGGGTTTTCCACAAATGCCTGTTCTTTGCCTTTTTTTCTGCTCTTGCCCAGGTGAGCTTGCTATTGCTCAACATCCTTTCTGTTGTTCTTCTCCATGTCTCTTTTTGTTTACTTCTGTTCCCCTGTGGTGTCCATCTTAGTGCTATTTTTGGTAGTGATTTGTCAGTCATTCAGAGCACATGTCCCAACCATCGCCAGCGTCTTTCCTCAGTAATTGCTGTCAGTGGCTTCATCTGCATTTCTGCCAACAAGATGTTATTTCTTATGGTGTTTAGCCAAAATATTTTTCTAATTCTTCGTAAACATTTAGTCTGGAAAGAATTCAACTTGTTTTCTATGGTTTTGGTGATTTTCCAGCATTCACTTCCATAGAGTGGTACACTTAGAACATTAAACATCCTGATTTTCATATTCATACAGCTGACATAACCTGGTTGAAATTCAAGTCATTGCTGGCTTGAAACAGAGAATTATGTAATAGTCCCAGCAAATCAGTTGTGGACGGAGCTGAAGCCATCATACGTCGTTCGTCAGAGGAAACACCTAGATCTCCTATACAGTGAACAAAATAATACTAGAAACACAAGCAAGGCAATATCAATAATTCATAAAATGCAATGCCATACCATAAAAAAATGCAAACTATAACAAATATCCAACAATACTAAACCTATTGCAACTTGATACTGGAATGTTCAGAATGTCCCCATGAAAAGAAAAAAAACAAATGTCAATAATAGAATTCCACCGATGAAAAGGACATCCAGCGACTGTCTAATATTCAAAGTTCCTTGAGATATATCCAATAAGATAACATAACGTTCCACAGTGTTGATTCTTGAAAATTGACACTGTTCTATAATCCACAAATAAAGAAGACATCTGGCGAACTGAAGATACCAACTGTTCTGTTCACAATATATTATTCCAAACGGGAATGTTCCTAGATGAGAATGTTAGTAATAACTGGAATACACAGAAACTTGAAACTATAAAAAGGATACAAAGTTTAAAAATGATGATACTTCACCTACTCTGCTTTGATAATGATATGCAGGATTACTAAGGCAGGTGACACTCCACTGTGGCACAGCATGTTCAGGATCCAAGACAAGGCTGGATGTACAGACACACTGCACATGGCAAGGTTGAAAGTGTCCCCAAACTTGAACTTGATAAAGGTCTGGAACACTGTCTTACCAATGTCTATACGGCTCTCCCAAATCTCAATACTATACTACTTCTAATGGTTAACAATTCCAACAAAAAAAAAAACAAACTTTCTTGCATAGACTAAAAAAAAAACTTTTGTATAACAACAAAAAATACCTGTACTCGACACTAAGTTACAGCAATATCATAGACCAAAAGATAGAGTAACAAAGATGAGCAACAATGGAAATGTGCTCACGGCCATGAAAGATAGTGCCCATCTGAGCAACAATTTTAAAAAAATTAATTTTGCAGAGAGGTTTGGACACAAGCACCAATTATACAAGTTTTATAACTAATTCTTAGTACCTTACTAGTATAGATTTTCAGTGAACTTAAATTCTCAGACTCTGAATGTACAGGTACACAGACAATACAACAGTTTGAAGACCACTGACACCCGAATTTTATGGAATAAAAGAAACTATGTATTTATTGTGAAAAGAATGGGCGGTGATAGTGAGGATGAAGAATATTCATTGTAATAAATGAATAAACCACTCCTACCCTTGACAAGAGCTTGTTTGCCATATAAGGAAAGAGTGGGCTACACTAAACTCACACTCAGACCATCTGCCAGACATACAGCATGAATGGACATAAATGCCAACTTGCATTCTCACAAGAAGCCTTTCCATGGATCCGTAAGAAAATAACACAAGTATTGGACCTTATAAATATTGAATATCCAAACAACACCACTGACAAGATTTCCATACCCACTGGAAAATACTGCAACAACTTTGATGCAGAAGTTAGGGCAATTATTGCTGCAGTTGAAAAACTATCAGACTCCAGAATTGATACATGTCCCGTAGTAATTCTCACAGATGCAAGATCAGTACCGGAAGCTCTTCAGTGCAACAAACTACCAGACCTTAAGGATGCCTTGTCAAAAATTGGCTTACAACATGGAGTCACTTCGCAATGGATTCCCTCCCACTGTGGGATACCAGGCAATAAGAAAGCTGACCATCTGGCCAAAGAGGGCACTGAAATGGAGCAACCAGACATACTAATCACCTATAATCAGAAGAAAAGCATGATAAAAACCTACAGGAAGCCACAAACACCACCACATGATGACTATCACATGCTAAACAGAAAGGAACAAGTCACCATCTTCCGTCTTCGAACAGGACACAGCCGACTCCGAAGTCATATGTATACAAAGTTTAAGGTTGGTACTACTAATCTATGTACATGTGCCCAGGTGCCCCAAACTGTGGAACATATCCTCCAGAACTGCACCAACTATGAGACACTGAGAAATAATTACTGGCCCAGTGAAACCACTAAAGAAGATAAGCTCTACGGTTCCATACATGAATTACAAAAAAACAGTGAAATTTATCCAAGAGACAGGACTGCAGATATAGACAGACAATGTGAACGAAGAAGAAGAAGAAGAAGGACCTTATAAGTCCTACAATGGTTCAAAAGAACTATTGTTACATTCTTCAGTTACAAGTAAACATACCTGGATCCATGGAAGGAAAACTCAACTCACATTCCATCACAAATTACTACACAATTTCCTATAACACTTTCTAACCCATAATGATATCAAATCTCTCAACTATCTATCAAAAATCTCACTCAATATAATCACATAACTCAATCACTAATCACAAGCCTGTCACTATGATTCTCACACTTCTATCTTCTATCCTAATCCCACATTCTAATCTCCATTTAAACAATAATCATCCTACATAAAAGTTCAACGCTTAAATATCATCAACAATTTCTACTGTCCTATTTTTGTGAACATTCATCCACGAGGAAGTCTAAACTTCATGAAAATCGCCTGTTTAAGACCTTGGACTAGTCTCTGAAAAACAACCTAATTTTAGCTAGCCAAAAAAAAACAAGTCTAGAGAAAGTTCAATCAAAATTTTGGGATTTCAACGTCCAGAAATGACCTTCAGTGAAAAACTAACTGGAGATTCCAAATTTAACTTTTAATAAAAACATGTCAGGATAAAATTTGCTACTCCTTGAGATTTTCTAAGGTCTTAACTAAGCTTGAGTAAAAAAACATTTCAAGGTAAAGTTCATCAAACATGATCATAAACCTTGGGATTTATAAAGTGTCAAGATTGAACTTTCCTTTACACAAACAGTCTATGTCATAATTAAATAAGGGTTTTAATCAATTAGTCAAAATACCAAATTTGCTATGGATTATATCACTTAGATAGAATAAAGAACAGAATTAAAGAATTCTGTTACAGTTTGTCTCAGTTCTTTACAAGTAGAATATTGCATGATCATCCATTTGTATATAGAGACCTAACAGCATTTGTCACAGTTCTTTGCAGGAAAAACATTTCATAAAGATATTACTATAGAAGAAGAATGTTAAACAGATAATAACAAGTTTCTTGTGTTTGTTTTTTTTTGGCAGTTTAACATTGTGTAATTCAAACTTGTTACAGGTCATTCACAATTATGGGCATGGAGGACATGGCATTACTCTAAGCTGGGGGTCTGGTATTGAAGCTGCCAGATTAGCTCAAAATGTGATAAATACCTCCAGAGCCAAGCTGTAAACCTACCACTGTCTTTTTCTTTTTACTTTGTTATGGGATTTTATATTGTACTTTTAATCATAAATAAGAGTGAAGAGCAAGAACTACACAGCAGCTTTGAACTTTCAAACTGCAACACTTCCTTGTCATGGAGTAGGCTGATCATGCCTTCTTCTCCAGGAAGATATTTGTTGAGTTTATATATTATTGTGCATTCTGAAAAAATATAATGTTTCTACACTTTTTACTGAACCTATTGTGTAGAATATAAGCATACATTTATGTTTGCTAGCTTTGCTGTTTTCATTATTGTAGTAGCATTTTTACTCAGAAGAAGAATAGTCAGATCATGATTTTTTGACAATACATGAGTGAGTGTTGTCAGAATACAAAATAATAGATAGTTTAAAGAAAAAGGCTGACAACAGGAGAGCTTCAGCAGCAGAAAGAAGTTGCAGAAGAAATTTCTTCAGGGAGACACTAGAACCAATCCCACTACTGAAATCGAGGATCTTCTCAGTCAGTCAGTCGTTTGCATGTCCCTTGTGGAACTTTGCCTCTCTAACAGCTCTCCTGTAGGCCTCTCGGTTGTAAGCAAAATGCCCTGCTGCTGATGCATTCATTTGCAGATAATCAACGATGTCTTGCAGCCATCTTCACCTTGGTCTTCCTCTCTTTTTATGTACCCTTCCAAGACGGTTTTCTCTAAATTATCATGGCATTTAATATGTCCAAAATATTTAAGTTTTCTGTGTTTAATACTCCTTACTAGCCAGCCTTCTTCAATTTTAAGTTCTTGTAGTATGGAAATATTTGTTCTTTTTTGTGTCCATGGTATTTGAAGGACTCTTCTGTAGCATTTACATTCAAAGGCATTTATGTGTTTCTCAGCTATTTTATTAAGTGTCCAGGTCTCACAGGCATACGTTGCAATGGGAAGGATGCATGCCCTTCAAAATCTCATTTTTGTAGTTCTGCCTGTTCCTCTCCACAGATTCTTTAGTTGTTTTATTTTTTGAAGAGCGATATCTATTCTCTTTTTAATTTCCCTCATTGTATCTCCATTATTAGTTAGTAATGATCCAAGATATTCAAAACTCTCCACTTCTTCTAGTTTGTCCTGATTGATATATATTTCAGCTGCCTTATTTGTTTTATCAGTTTTGATCAGTTTAGTTTTCTTCACATTAAGATAGAGGTTTGAATAGTTTATAAAGGATAAATATAGATTCACATTGAATTCTCTGCATTTCTCTATTATTAATCTTATATTGAATATATGATCTCTTGTTCCTCTTCCTTGTCTAAAAACACCTTGGACCGTATTGATTTCTCCTTCTATCTTCATACGAAGTCTACCCATTATGATTTTTAATAGAATTTTACTGGCATGACTAATCAGGGCAACAGTTCTGTAGTTTGTGCATAATTTCAAGTTACCTTTTTTCAGCAGTGGTATGAATACAGTTCTTTTCCATTCTTTTGGCCAAATACCTGAATGCCATATCTTTTTTTACATAGTGCATGATAGATTGTTGCACATTCCTTTCCTCCTGCTTTAATAAGTTCAGCTGTTATCTCATCACATCCTGGCGATTTACCGTTTTTAAGATTCTTTATTGCCCATAACACTTCTTCACTTGTCGGTTCGGGTTCTTTCTCCTCCAATAATAATTCACACTGTTGATTTCTGCTTTCACAATCAGTTGTTTCATACATTCCTCTACAATATTCTTTCCATCTTTCTAGAATTTCCTCTGTCTCTGTCAAAGTCTTCCCCATCTCGTCACAAGTCACATTTAGCTTAGGTGTGACATTTCTCGTCAGTTTCTTCATTTCTTTAAACATTTCACTATCTCTTCCACATTTTTGTTGTCCTTCTATTCTTTCACAACAATCTTGTATGTACTGATTTTTTGTCTTTTCTTATGTTTCTCCTTACTTCTTTTGTTAAAGATTTATATTCATCCCTGTTGTTATTTGTCACTTTCCATTTCGCCTTCATTTCTCTGCATTGTTTTATTAGTTCTAGTGTGCCTGGTGTAATCCATTCATTCTTGTGTGTTTTCTTTACTGGAGCTATATCTTTAGCTGCTGTTATTAAGATATCTCTGGCCTGTATAGCTAATTCATCTGGTGTCATCTCCTCCTGTGCGGCCATCAGTATCTCAAAACAGTTCTTCACTCCATACCGTATTGTTCTGGTATATTTGTAAGATCAAAGCGGAGTGGTCTTGATCCCATAACTGTCTTTTTTTTATCTTTATCTTCATGTCTGCTATTAATAACTTGTGTCACAATCGGCACAAGGTAGAGTTTTTGCTGATGGTATACTTGAATTGACATGGTTAATCAGAATGGAGAAAGATTAATTGAAATATGTTTAACAGAGGGCATGGTCATTGGAGGCACAATATTCCCACACAAAGAGATACATAAAACAACATGGATATCTCCAGATGATAGAACTAGAAACCAGATAGACCATTTTTGTATTAGAAAGCAATACAGAACATCTCTCATGGATGTAAGGGCTTATAGGGGTGCAGATGTCAACAGTGATCACAACCTGTGCATAGGGAAAATAAAACTAAAATTGAAAAGTCAACACAAGAAATCAGTACACAGAAAGATAAACATCCACAGCCTACAAGAAGAAAATACTAACATTAATTTCAATCAGGAACTTGCCAATCATTCCAAAACACCCAGTGAGGTTGAGGAGATAGGTATAGATGAGTTATGGAATTCTTACAGCACAGCCATAATCACAGCAGCAAAAGTAAGCGCTGGATTGGAAAAACCAAATAGAAAAGCATGGATATCAGATAAAACATGGAAGTATATACATGAAAGACGAGCAGTCAAATTAAACATGTTGAGTGCAAAAGCAGATCATGAAAGAGATTCGGCAAAAGCAAAATACAAAGACATAGACAAGAAAGTAAAAAGTTCAGCTAGAAGGGATAAAAGAGAATACATAGACAATATGGCGAAAGAGGCAGAAAAAGCAGCAAAAACAGGAGACAGCAAAACTTTATATAACATACAAAAGAGGCTAACAGGTACTATTACATCTAAAGAAAGACCAATCCTTAGCAAAACTGGAACACTATTAACATCAAATAAAGACCAAAAGCAAAGATGGGCTGAACACTTCCAAGAAATACTCAAACGACCACACCCAAAAGAATTGTTAAACCTTGAAACTGACTTACCAGCCCCACAACTAAATGTCAGTCTAGATGAAATTGAATTGCATGAAATTGAAACAGCAGTGAATTTAATGGCTAACAACAAAGCTGCAGGTGAAGATGAAATAACAGCCGAGATGCTAAAAGCTATCAATAGTGACAACATGAGACAACTACAGAGAATGTTTAACAAGATTTGGAAAGAAGAAAAGGTCCCTTCTAATTGGAAGAAGGGAATCATTGTGAAAATACCAAAAAAGGGCAACCTTAGTGACTGTAACAACTGGAGAGGAGTAACCTTAATATCAGTTGTGTCAAAAGTATTTTGCAAGGCAATTTTGAATAGACTCAAAGATATAGTGGATACTGCAATGAGAGAAGAACAAGCAGGATTTCGAAAAGGGAGAAGCTGTCTCGACCAGATCTTTACTCTCAGAATAATACTTGAAGAACATATTGAAAAGCAGAAACCATTAATACTGAATTTCATAGATTTTAAGAAGGCATTTGATAGCATACACAGAGATTCATTATGGAGAATTTTATGTCTATATGGAATACCATCTAAAATTGTCAACATCATTAAGGACTTATACAATGGATATGGTTGTGCAGTCAAGACAGAAGAAGGGATGAGTGAATGGTTCCAGATTGAAACAGGCGTGAAACAAGGATGTATACTGTCTCCTTTACTTTTTGGGATTACAATAGACTTCATAATGAAAAAATGCTGCACAGGTAACACAGGTATTGACTGGGTACATGGGACCCAACTAGAAGATCTTGATTTTGCAGATGACATAACTCTTATCAGTAATAATGTGAATTCCATGCAAGAAAAAACAGATAGCCTATCTTCACTGGCTAGCAAAATAGGACTTGAAATTAACAAGGACAAAACAAAAATAATGAAAATTCCCATCAATCAAAATGGAAAAATACACATAGAAGGGACAGATATTGAAGAAGTCAATCAATTTGCATACCTTGGCAGCTACATAGACCAGGATGGTGACACTAGAAAGGAAGTTAGGATCAGAATTGCAAAAGCAGCATCAATCTTCAAGAATCTTGAGAACATATGGAATTCAAAAGTTATAAGCACAAAAACCAAGTTAAGACTATTCAATTCAAATGTAATATCCACCCTCATTTATGCATGCGAAAGCTGGAAAACAACTAAAGAAATAGAAAAGAAATTAGACTCTTTTGAAAACAAATGCCTAAGGAAAATACTCGGCATCAAGTGGAATGAATTCAAGAACAATGAGAGATAAGACAGATGACTGAACAACAACCAGTCTCACGGGTGATCAGGAAAAGGAGATGGACATATGTTGGCCACTTGATGAGAAGAAATGAGCAGAGAATCCCAAAACAAGCTATCAAGTGGAACACAACAGGCCGAAGAAAAAGGGGCAGACCGCGTGAAACTCTGAAGAGAACATTATTAAGAGAGGCCAAGTTAACAGGCATAAAATCCTTTGATGAGGTTGAAAGACTCGCCAAAGACAGGAAAAATTGGCGAACTACTTTGCGAGCCCTATGTGACGTCTAACGGCACGGGAAGGATATAAGATATAAGATATAAGATACTTGATCTCCACCTTTTGCACTAAAATGTAATCTATCTGATTCTTGGTTTTCCCATCAGGTGATGTCCATGTGTAAAGTGTCCTTGGATGTTGTCTAAAAAGTGTGTTAGTGACCATTAGCTCATTTTCCATGCAAAATGCCACTAGATTGTCACCTGCCTCATTTCTATGTCCTAAATTTCCCCACAACATATCTTTCATCTTCTGCTCTTTCTGTACCAATCTTTGCATTAAAATCTGCCATTATTAATATAATATCATTTTTTCATACCTGGTCTATCATCATTTGCAGTGTTATAGAAGTCTTCTACTTCCTCTTCCTCTGCTACTGATGTAGGTGCATATATCTATATAATTGTTATATTTCTAGGAGTGCCCTTAAGTCTGATAGTGAGGATTCTATCACTTACTGGATTGTAACCTAGTAATGCTTTTGATGTTAATTTGTCCAAATAAAAAGCCACTCCATTCTTTCCTCATACTTCTCCACCTATATAAATATACCATCATATCCTTGAAGTGTCCTGATCCTTTCCATTGATGTTCGCAGATTCCCAAAATGTGTATCCCTGTTCTTTTCATCTTGTCACTTATTACATTATACTTTCCCTCATACATACTTCTCACATTCCATGTTCCTACTCTTATTTTTATTTTTAGTGTGATACAAGGGTTTTCCTTGGTAACACTGTCAGGATTTTGTCCGTCATCACAATTACTAGTACTGACTCACACTCTTCCCCAGTGTTAAAATTAGATCTATCTGGTCTGGGGGACTCACCACCAGATCTTTTTCCTATCAGACTTTCCATGTTGTTGTTTTGGTTGCTTGGTATATTTCCAGAAGGTAGTTTACCATTGCTTTCGTTCCAGGGTGTGACTGTACTGGTCAGTGATCATAGCCATTGTCCCTACATTGAGATAATCTGCCTACCATCATAGAATGGTGACCATAACCAACATTATCCTTCGGCTGCTCTCCCATTCCATCCACCACCTGCTCCCATGGCTTCACACCACCCTGATCTGGGGGCTATATGGGTACTCCACCTTGCCCAAGGGTGTCCTGTAGACTAATGGAGGTAAGGAGGCATATTACTTCTCCTTTGATGTTGGATACCCCTAACCACTAACCATCTTCTCAGTATGTAGTCAAAAACTCAGGCAGTTATTGAGAAGTGGCACCCTAATAAAGCCCTTGTTAACATGTGTGTTAACTTGTTCAGTGATAACATCATTTAGATTTTAGAAAAGTTCAAAAAGGTCGGCAACATCAGACAACCTTGGAAGTTGGTTCTCAAAAGATACCACAACCAGTGACCCCAAGCCCTCTACATGTGGTACCTTAGCAAAGGGCACGAAAAGGCAAAGAACCACCAGAAACGCAGTTACCTGATGTTATCATAGAAGGTGACTCACCTTCCAAGCAATAATCCTCCTCCTCCACCTCCTCCTCCAGCAGCTTCCACATCATTCCTTTTTAAGGTAAATACAAATTTTTATATTTTTAATTTTATTAATTTACATTTTTATTCAAATATTATTGTTATTATGTGTATATCTTAAAAACCAGTGTATTTACTGTTAAAATCATTTTGAAAATTCAACTTCATGGGACCCAGGAATGGATTGCTGGCAAGTCATGATATGAGATATATAAGCAGGAGTATCTCTCTCTCTCTCTCTGAACCTTAAGTGCCCAGGGCACATGGGGCTTCCGCAAGGGTTTTCCACAAATGCCTGTCCTTCGCCTTTTTTTCTGCTCTTGCCCAGGTGAGCCCTCTATTGCTCAACATCCTTTCTGTTGTTCTTCTCCGTGTCTCTTTTGGTCTACCCTTACTTCTGCTCCCCTGTGGTGTCCATCTTAGTAAGCAGGAGTATACTTCATAATAAATAATTTCTGCTTTATGTTTTGTTGTAATGATAATTACAAATATTTTCACAAGACAGAATAATTTCTGGATAATAAAACACATCTGAGTAAATATTATTTACTTGTAAGTACTAATAGGGATACCCAGTAGTGCCTGAATAAACAGGGTGCAAGGAAATACCTTTCACCGCATAAGAAATATTATTAGTTGAAAGCATAAGTTATACACAACAGCTTTACAAAGAGTTTTTTTTAATGAATAAATGCCCAAGATTCAAAATCCATAAACCAGTTTTCATATCCCCTTGACAGTAATAAGTGAAAATAGTAAATGTAGTGAAATCACATTCCTATATAAATGAAATGAAATTGTACACCATAGTGTTAGAAAGGAATTTTTAAAATGATAATGCCCACACTTCAAAATTAGTGAATCGATTTTCACATCTGATTTGTCATACTAAGCAAAGAAATTAAATTCAAAGGCACTAAATCCAAGCCACAATAATAAAGAAACAAATGCAAAGCTGAATTTTCACTTGCATTCCTTCAAATCTTTTCCAGATGTGAAGAATTTGCATTTGTCTTTTAATAAGCTACCAAGTACTTCTGTCTTTGTGTGTGATTTTTTTCTCATATTATTTGCATTCAATAAAGTCAGTATTTCAGTGTTGTTTCATGCAATTAGAATTTGTAGTGCTTTGCTGTTCTGCATCTAATAAAACTCTAAACATTCATGTCCAATTCTTTGTCTGTGTGTCCCGAAGCAAACAGTTTGAAATTATTTTTCTTAATGTTGGAAGCTTATGCAGCAAAGCACTTAATTTTTCCAGTGGAATCATATTTCATTAAAAATATAACAGTGATGTGACAATTCTGTCACATGTCTAAACATGTCCTTAGCAGTGAAAAGGTTAATCAAGTAATATATCTGTGGAGCTTGAACAAACTTCTAGGATCCTGGCTTTATGTTTTTGGATACTACATGTTAAGGAAAGGAATCACCTTATTTTACAAGCTGTGAACATGATTGTGCACTTTTTGTCTCCTTTAGACAAAACTATTAACAAAACAGAGAAAGATTAGCATTCATCATCATCATCATCATCATCTGTCCAGAAAGACAGAGAAAGATTCCATAAAACTTTGGCATACTATCTTCTTTCTCCAAAAAGAACACATTAGTATAGTAGAAAATGGCCTCTGAATACTGAGTATTGTCTGAAGGATGAGGCACACTAAAGTGAATTGTACATGCATGACAGTCAGTGAATGTGAAGTAGAAAGCAGAATTTGGCACAAATTCAGTACCATGAAAAAGAGGCTTTCTAGAGTGAGTGTACAGAAAAAAAAAGCAAAATTTGAAGCAGAAACTTTGCTTGAATCTGCCAGCCATTGTAAAGGTCACAGATTGGTCCTAAAACAAGATCACAAAATCATATGTACAAACTGAACACATGTAGACACTACAACACCAAGTGGCAGACTGATTTATAGTCTTGGGACTAATGTCCGTCAGTGTCCCATATGTGTTTGTTGAGCAATACATTCACTACAAGAAGTACAGTCCAGGAACTTTCTGATACCACCTTGTATATGGTCCCAGCAGTTCCTTGTTTGAGTAACTTTCATTTTTTGCTCTTTATAATGTTTGTCTCCTCTTCTTATTTGTATGCATAACTTTTCATTAGCAATAACATGTGGTACCCTGATTTTTGCAACACACTTTCTGGCTATGTACCTCTGACTTCAGCACCTTTCCTTCCTAGGGCAGACTGTGGTTTTGCTCGGACTGCCATGAAGACAGTGGTGTAGGCTGGCCTGGCCAAAACTTTGTTTTCCAGCCTCTAGTGACTATACTTAAGTCCCTTCTCCACATCAGACCCAGCATGCAAACACTGGCTGGCCAGACGGTTTTGAGACATTCCAGGCACACTGACTTTTGGATGAGGAATCTGATCCACCACCTAAAGTCTGCTGGTTCTGTTCTGTTTACCTCATTCTGATAGCCATTGTTGTAGAGACTCATAGGCTTGTAACGTCCTGGATTCATTGGTTTCACATCAGATTTTTCACATCCCCGTCGGCAATCTTCATGTCCCCATCCATCAGCCATCCTACTACATTTTACAAAAATAACAATTACAATTGGTGTTGATTGCTACAGGTTTCTGGGCCACAGAAGTAGATCAGAGTTTTTAAACAATGAGATCTATGTTCTCCATCTCACAAAGAGGATAAGTGTGTTCTAACACAGTTGTTCCCTGGGGAGAATAATGCTTGTAATTACTTGATGAACAATTTTTCTAAGAAAATAAAGTTATCTTTCTTCAGTTTACAGTTTGTCACTTAACATTACTTTTTCTTCCTCTATCCAAATGTATTGAATGTGATGTTAAGTTTCATTATTTCTCTGCAGACCACCCATTCTGTTCCATTTTAAACATTTTTTTTTTATTCATGCATATTTTCACCTCATCTAGTTTAAAGGTTCATTCGCCTACTTCAGATCATCTTTTGACTATGATCTCTCCTAGGAGTGTAATGTTTCAGGTCTTTTTGAGTTCTTGTCATTTATTTTCACGTTCTGATGTAATATTTTTTCTTAGATAAAGGCCACCCAGCTGGTGGCCCATTGGGACTTTAAGTAGATTGAGAGGTTATCGTTAAAATGTGATTTATTCAATTTAATAATATTGGCCTGAAAAACAAAAAATTCCACTGTAAAGCAAAGAGTAGACTGAAATGTAGCAACTGTCATCTCCATATTTAAAATGGAGAGAACAGAATATCTTATTATAATATATAATATCTTATTATAATAAGATGTTTTTGAACAATATAGCAGCAACATCTTTATCATCTCCCTCCACGTTTGCTAACTTTCTGACTACACATTTCAGACACATGAGAGGATTGTTTTTTTAAACATCTGTGGTGTGAGTCTGGTATTTATCAAATAAAAATAATTAAATCTAAATGAGTAATAAGAAACATAAGATTGAAAGTGAAAAAAAGTTTAACAGGAATTTTGGGAAAACATTTATATCAATGGGTGATCAGAAAAAGAAGGTGGACATATGTTGGTTATATGATGAGAAGAAACAATTAGAGAATTCCAAAACAAACTATCGAGTGGAACACAACAGGCTGAAGAAAAAGAGGTCGACCACATGAAGAGGACAGCATTAAGAGTTCAGTTGGCATAAAATCCCTTGATGAGATTGAAAAACTTGCCGAAGACAGGAAATCTTGGCGAACTACCATGCATGATGTTTAGAGGCATGGGAAGGATGTAAGATGTAAGATTTATTTTATTACAAACATCATCAGTGTTTTATATTTATGCTAATAGTATCTGTAGATGACTTCTTCTAAGTCGGGTTCCTTTATTTCAGGTTCACAAGTCTGTATTTCTTCACATGGTAATACTTACAGGCTCTTCACAGTTTAGTAGTTTTTCAAAATAATCTGGTACATATTTTTTTCTTCATTATTTATCATGTTTCCATTACTATCCTTCAAGCTCTGCAGAGGTTGTTTATACCCTTGCTTTACTATTCGCAATTCTTTATAAAACTGCCTGCTTTACTTATTTTGATGGCATGTCTGCATCTCACTTAATATGTCTTTCATATACTGTCGTTTTTGTTGATGAATAACTTTTTGAGTTTCTTTATGCTTTACACTTCTCCTCATTTGTTTTGTTGTTCATGTCATTAAACCATATCTGTCTTGCTGTTCTTTTCTTTATGACTGCCTCTCTGCAGCTCAGCCAGTTCTTTTTTTTTTTTTAGTTACAGTCTTTATTCCCAGGCATTCTGCTGCTGTGTTTTTTATAATGATTATAATGATTTTTTTAACATGCCATCTATCATCAATGCTTTTATTTTCTTCATTCCCTCTTGTATTTATGGTTTAGCTCTTTTCTAAATTTCTCTTTAGTGTCTTCTCTTTTCAAAGGATCTCTATTTATTACTGAGCTATTACTATAAACTTATTATTCTTCTTCAGCTTTCCGACCCATTAAAGCTCATTGCTGCAGATAAAGTTCGCCTCCATTCCTCTCTATTCCTAATCTTCTCTTTCCAGTTGGTGACACCAATAGCTTTCATATCCTCTTCTATGTTGTCTTTCCATCTCTGTCTTGGTCTTGTTTCCCTCATTTCTTGTGCATACATCATTTTCGTTTTGTCTGTTCTCTTCCATTCTTTCTACATGCCATGTTATGTAACAGACAGAGAAGCCTTGAAATTGAATGGATAAAAATGGATTATGACCTTGGAACGTCAAAAATATGAGATTTGGAATAAACTTACTATAATAATAATAAAATTATTATATTATTGCTGAGCTGTTATACTATTAAATAAAAAGCTCAGAAATAGTATCATTGCCCAAGAAAAATAAGAAAAACATTATTCAGTCATGCATACAGAGAAATATAATACATATTAAGGGCAGCCTTGAGATATGTTGACTGGAGATTTGAGGAAGAAAGAGTCAGTAAGTCAGTCATTTGCATGCCCCTTGCAGAACTTTGCCTCCTTAACAGCTCTCCTGTAGGCCTCTCTGTTGTAAGCAAGATGCCCCACTGCTGATGTGTTCATTTACAGATCATCAATGATGTTTTGCAGCCATCTTCGCTTTGATCATCCTCTCTTTCTTTTTTCCCATTATGTACTCTTCCGAGACTCTATTCTCTAAATTATTATGTTCAATATGTCCAAAATTGTAAAGTTTTCTCTGTTTAATCTTCCTTACTAACCAAACTTCTTCAATAATGAGTTCCTGTAGTATGGATATATTTTTTCTTTTTTGTGTCCATGATATTTGAAGAACTCTTCTGTAGCATTTACATTCAAATGCATTTATGTGTTTCTCATAAGTGTCCAGGTCTCACAGGCATATGTTGCGATTGTTCTGTCTGTTCCTCCTCACAGCTTCGTTAGATGTTTTATTTTTTTAAGAGGTAAAGGCAATAAAGGTCCAGAGGAACAACTATGGATAATAGTTACTCTCTCAGGATCAGATTAGACAGATTGATCTGAGAGACTATGCAATACACTCAGAGAACAATACACCCGGGCACGCTCCACTGGACAACAACAGAACATCTGGACTCCATATTTCAAACTTACAATGTAACGGTAACTCAATTGTAGAACAGTCAAAAGTGTAGTTCAAATTCAACAGACAACAAATTTATTGATGCAGAAGATGTGGATGATGGATCTGACGATGGTAGGAAAAACTGTTGTCATGCAGAAATGACAAAAAGTGTAACATGAAAAACTTCCCTGGCACGCAGTCTGTGCCATAAAGAAGAAACATTCTACTAGCAAGCAGTTACAAAAACACAGTACTTACTAATGTCTAGAGTGAATAACAACTTTCAAAATAATACTTCATCTTCCAGAATAAGAAAACACAAACAGTACACTGTGGTCCTAGCAAGGACACTACAACATAATTCCTATCATACTATTACAAGGAAAACTTTGTCCTAAAAAGGACAACGCAAGCGCTACCACACTCCACTAGGACATGACTGAATTCACTACAAAACTACTACTGACTTGCCTCTATCACATGATCCTCATACTCTGAATACAATCATCTTAATGATCCTTAATAAGGTCAGAGTTCTTTTATATAACCCCCATTTACTCCACTATCCTTCCAGAACTTTCACTCCATGCAATATTCATGCAACAAAAGGTAACTGTTCTGAGTTTCACTAAAACACGAGATTCATAACTCGTGCTCTGAACTTTTGTACCCTAAACTTTTGTTCCTAAAACAAATAATTAAAACTCTAAAACTAAATTTAGACTGTTATGTCAACACAGACATTCCAATCGTTGACACTTAAGAAACTTTCCCTTACAAAACTCATAATAATCCCAAGAAATTCTGCTGCCTACTCAAAATTGCTAGAGCCAAGAAACTTTTCTCTCAGAATCCCATGCAAAATTAAGTGATTACAATTTTGCCTGCTGTTTACAGACACAGACAGGCTACTACAAATCACATGCTGAACTATGTGAACTCTACAAAGGAAATGTGTATTTAGTTCAGATTAAGGGATTTAAACATACGCGACTCTACAATAATGTTTAATTATTTCCTTTAGATCAGCAAAAACAAATCGATCTTAAGTGATCTCATCTAAACAGCATGGTAAATACTGTTACAGAGCGATAGATGTCCTCCTTTTAATTTCCCTCATTTTATCTCCATTATTAATTAATAACGATCCAAGTACTGGAAGAAGTAAAAAGATTACACTAACAGAGGATGGGAAAACTCTTACAGGTAAGCAGGTAGATCACTTTGCTCGCATGTTTGCACAGGACTGCAACATTGATATCCATCCAGAGAAAGAGCGTACAGTGCGCACTGAGCCACAGAAAGAAGAGGAACAAGTCATAAAAGTGGAGGTCATGGATGCACCAATCACACGCAGCGAGTTAGACCTAGCAGTCAGTAAACTAAGGAAATCACCAGGACCAGATGGAGTGTCCAATGAAATGATCAAGAACCTGGGAATGGCAGCAATGGGAAAGCTGTTGGATATTTTCAATATGTGCTGGAGCACAGGTAAGTTACCTCAAATCTGGAAGGAAGCAAGCATGGTACCACTACTAAAGCCAGGGAAAAACAGTGATACTGCCTCCAGCTATAGGCCAATCAGTCTCACTAGCTGCCTATGCAAAACGATGGAACGCATCATTGACCTGAGGCTAAAATGGTACCTAGAAAGTGAAAACCTTCTCGTTACACAACAAGCAGGATTTAGGCAGTACTACAGTACGGAAGATCAAGTGACCTATCTCTCTCAAGAGATTGAGGATGCATTCCAAGAGAAAAACCTTGTACTAGCAGCATGGATAGACCTGAAGAAAGCCTTTGATAAAGTATGGAAAAAAGGTCTGCTGTGGAAACTAAGAAACTGCAATGTGAATGGAAGACTCTACAACTGGATAAAGTCCTATTTACACAATAGAAGAGCTAGAGTAATAATGGATGGACACAAAAGCCAGAAAGTACTTCTGCGACACGGTGTACCACAAGGAGGAGTCCTTTCACCTACACTATTCCTTGTATTCATTAATGACCTGGTCAAGGAACTTCCCTATGGAATCAAAGCGGCACTGTATGTAGATGATCTGGTCATGTGGTGTACAGATGAATATGCGACAGTTGCTACACAGAGACTCCAAAGAGCAGCAGACATCTTGACATCATGGACAAACAAATGGTGTGTAAGTATCAACACAGAGAAATCAAGTACCACTCTGTTCACTCTCTCATCTAAACAGAAAGCAAGTAAGATCTTTGTAAATGAAATATCCTTAAGGATGGACAACCAACCCACTTACTTAGGAGTGACTCTTGACTCAAAACTGACTTGGAAGCAACACATCAACAGTGCAGAAGCAAAAGCCAGAAGAAAACTAGCCATATTAAGAAAATTAAGTGGAACCACATGGGGAGCTAGTGAAAGAATCCTCAAGAATGTATATCAGCAAAGTATTCTACCACATTTAGAATATGGCTCAACATCTTGGGGCACAGCATCAAACACTACGCTGCATAATCTAGACAAGGTTCAAAATCAGTCACTACGGATTATCACAGGTGCCATGAGGTCCACACCAATAGTAGAAATGCAGAAAATAGTTGGTGTTCAAGCGCTAAAGGAACGTAGAGACACAAAGGTCATGACCATGGAAGAGAAATTCCTTAGCTCTGTAAGCCATCCCCTGAAGGAGAGATTCAATAACTTGGCATTAAGCCAGCTTAAAAGAAGCAGCTTCATTCACCAGGCCAAGCGTATGCGTAAGCTGATACCTGACCTTCCAACTGTAGTCGCTCCATTATCATCTGTACCAGAGCATACACCATGGAAAGAAGCAGATTATACACAAATAACTATTCAGACTGAAGTGAAAGGTGTGCAGAATGGTGAGATGCAAAGCAGCCTTGTAAAATCAACAGCCACACTTAGTGTTCTAGATGACAAATATCCATGTGACACCTGGATACGTGTGTATACAGACGGATCTGCACACAATGCCATAAAGAATGGAGGGGCAGGAGCACATATTGAGTATCCAAACAACACTGTTGACAAGATTTCCATACCCACTGGTAAATACTGCAACAACTTTGATGCAGAAGTTAGGGCAATTATTGCTGCAGTTGAAAAACTATCAGACTCCAGAATTGATACATGTCCTGTAGTAATTCTCACAGATGCAAGATCAGTACTGGAAGCTCTTCAGCGCAACAAACTACCAGACCTTAAGGATGCCTTGTCAAAAATTGGCTTACAACATGGAGTCACTTTGCAATGGATTTCCTCTCACTGTGGGATACCAGGCAATGAGAAAGCTGACCATCTGGCCAAAGAGGGCACTGAAATGGAGCAACCAGACATACCAGTCACCTATAATCAGAAGAAAAGCATGATAAAAACCTACAGGAAGCCACAAACACCACCACATGATGACTATCACATGCTAAACAGAAAGGAACAAGTCATCATCTTCCGTCTCCGAACAGGACACACCCGACTCCGAAGTCATATGTATACAAAGTTTAAGGTTGGTACTACTAATCTATGTACATGTGCCCAGGTGCCCCAAACTGTGGAACATATCCTCCAGAACTGCACCAACTATGAAACAATGAGAAATAATTACTGGCCCAGTGAAACCACTAAAGAAGATAAGCTCTACGGTTCCATACATGAATTACAAAAAACAGTGAAATTTATCCAAGAGACAGGACTGCAGGTATAGACAGACAATGCGAACGAAGAAGAAGAAGATAACCTCCAATTGTTATGGCATCATAATGTTCTTTTTCTACATGTTCTCTAACATTTCTCCTTCTATTTTCTTTCAAAGTCTACCCAGTACGATTTTTAATAGAATTTTACAGACATGACTAATCATGGCAACAGTTCTGTAGTTTTTGCATAATTTCAAGTTACCCTTTCTTTGGCATTGGTATGAATATAGTTCTTTTCCATTCTTCTAGCCAAATTCCTGAATGCCATATCTTTTTAAATAGTGCATAATATATTGTAGCACATTCCTTTCCTCCTACTTTAATGAGTCTTATCACATCCTGGTGATTTACCATTTTTCAGACTCTTTATTGCCCATAAAACTTCTTCAATTGTCAGTTCAGGTTCTTTCTCCTCCAATAATAATTTACACTGTTGATTTTTGCCTACAGTCAGTTGTATCATACATTCCTCTGCAATATTCCATCCATCTCTCTAGAATTTCCCGTCTCTGTCAAGGTCATCTCCATCTCGTCACAAATTACATTTAGTTTAGGTGTGACACTTCTTGTCAATGTCAAGGAAGAAACATACACAGCACATAGGAACAGTAAATAGAAACAGGCTCAAAAACCAGTTTTGTCGGCTTCTTTCCTGGACCTTGCTAAGGTGAAAAACTTTTTCTGATGGATATACAGTGAAAAAAATTACTGTTGAAATGGCAAAAGTACAGGGAAGGCTAAGATAGCTGAAAAATATCAGTAAATAATGCATTCCCATCAGGCTGTACAAAAAAAGGTTCTTGACTTGATAGAAATGAAGCTTCAAAAGAAATGTCTGGCATGGTTCAAAATAGTTTCTATTTTCTTTATACATGTTGATAAACAGATGTGAGTCAGCTATACATACAACTTAGGAAGATATTTCTTCCAAAGAAGAGTTACTTGAGCTGTTCTCTTCAAGGAACCACAAAAGGGGTTAATGATGTTTTTTTTTTTTAAGTTGCTATCTCCACTATCTTCACTGTCTAGTGAATTTGTAATACATTATTCCTATTTCTTGTTTGTTCACCTGGCTGGTGATTTCCTATAGTGACTTGCTATCTCCAGTTCTTTTCTCTTGTCTTTGTTGTGTCAAGGTATGCATTTAATCTCTTCTGAGGCTGATTCATACTTTTGTCTATAGTATTCTAATTTTGTGTTAGTTCATTTTGTTTAGAATTTTCTGGTTCATCATCTTTCTTCATTTATTTATCAGGATGATTCAGAAGTTAAATTTTTTTTTAAAATATCATAGTTCTAGAACTTTTTCTGCAGTATCTTTTAAAGTTCTTCCCACACTTTCGAATTCCCAATCAGTATTTTCTTCATGTGGTAAATGACTGAAAATACTGAACTGATTTTGTAGTTTCACAAACTTTTTCTTTTGGTGTTTATTAGTTTTTTTTTTATTTTGCTCTCATTACAGTCATGGTGTTTTTCAACATACGGTTATTGCCATATACTGACATCTGTAACCATGTTTTTTTCATTTTCTGCTACACCAGAATTGCACTCATGAGAAGAAGTGTTTCAAGCATATTTTCTCCTGCTTCATAAGGAACACAAGTATATAAACAAATTATGTGCAGCATTGGCAGGAATGCTCCTCCATCATGTTTTAAAGTAAATCTGAATGCTTTTCTTTTTCCATGCCACTTGATCAGTCCTGGGAGATATTTTTTCTTGATATCTCTAATTCCTTTCCTCTTCAGGAATGAAAGTGCAGTCTGTGGTTTCCCTTTGCCTTTTGCTCAGCTTGTATGCATTTTTTTCTACTGTCCTAGTGATAGAGACTAACCTAAAAGGAAACAGGGTACCTGTTTTGTCAACTCATATTTATTAAAATATTCATAGCTGATCTCTGTATCTCTACAACGGATATGTTTGTGTGGTCAAGACAAGGAATGAGCGAATGGTTTCAGATTGAAACAAGCATGAAACAAGGATGTATATTATCTCCATTGCTTTTTGGAATTGTCATAGACTTTATAATGAAAAGATGCTGTACAGATAAAACTGGCATTGACTGGGCACATAGGACCCAAATAGAAGATCTTGATTTTGCAGATAACACAACTCTTATCAGTGACAATGTGAAATTTATGCAGGAAAAAACAGATTCCCTGTCTTCCTTGGCTAGCAAAATAGGTCTTGAAATTAACAAAGACAAAACAAAAATAATGAAACTTCTCATTAATCATTGTATAGTGAAAACATAATGAGAAAAATAGAGAACATACCATGAATATCAGTTGGTGGGTACAACCATAACAACTTAAAATATGCAGATGACACAGTCCTGATTGCTAAAAGTGAAGGGGAGCTACAGGCTCTTCTGGACATCGTGGTTTATGAAAGTAAAAATAAAGGTCTCAGCCTGAACAAAAAGAAGACTGAAGTGATGGTAATTTCAAAGAAAAGAATAACACCAAAATGTAACAGTACCATCAATGGCACACATCTGAAACAAGTTGATAGATTCAAGTACATAGGAATGATTATAACTGATGGTAAATGTCATAACAAAATAAAAAGCAGACATGCTCAGGCCAAGTCAGCATTCCAGACAATGAGACACATCTTGTGCAACAGATCCATATCAATGGAAACAAGATCCTGAGTACTTAAATGTTACATCAATTTTGTTTTATGGGTGTGAAGCATGGTCTATGAATAAGAGAGTACAATGAGAAATGGAGACCATGTGGTTTAGAAGAAGGATGTTGAAGGTACCATGGACACCCAAGAAAACCAATGAAAAAGTCTTAAGAGAGGCTGGAGTTAAAAAGCAAATTATAGCAAAGATCAGAGGCAGACAAGCGAGATTTATAGGACATTTCCTGAGAAGAGGAAAACTGGAACGCACTGTGGCAACTGGAAAAATTGAAGGAAGAAGAGACAGAGGAAGACAGAGAAGTTACTGGATGGGCTGTCAGTTTGGCTAGAAAGAAAGTCACCGGCGGATCTCATAATCAAGTCTAAAGGCGGAATTGTGGAGAGAAATGATCGCCTATGCCATGCGGCATGGCATTTGAACTGAACTGAATCTTATTAATCAAGAAGGAAAAATATACGTAGAAGGAACAGTTGTTGATGAAGTAAACTAATCTGCATACCTTGGCAGCTACACAGACCAGGATGGTGACACCAGGAAGGAAGTTAGAATTGCAAAAGCAGCATTATCCTTAAAAAATCTTGAGAACATAATGGAATTCAAAAATTATAAGCACAAAACCAAGTTAAGACTATTCAATTCAAATGTGATATCCACCCTCATTTATGCATGCGAAAGCTGGAAATCAACTAAAGAAATAGACAAGAAATTAGGCTCTTTTGAAAAAAAATGCCTTAAGAAGATACTTGGTATAAAGTGGAAAGAATTCAAGAACAACGCAGAGATAAGATAGAAAACAACAACCTGTCTCATGGTTGATCAGAAAAAGATGGTCATATGTAGGCCATGTGATGAGAAGAAATAATCAGAGAATACCAAAGCAAGCTATCAAATGGAGCACAACAGACTGAAGAAAAAGAGGTCGACCGTGTGAAACTCTAAAGAGGACATTGTTAAGAGAGGCCAGTTTAGTGGGCGTAACATCCTTTGATGAAGTTGAAAGACTCGCAGAGAACAGGAAAACTTGGCAAACAACTATCCAAGCCCTATGTGATGTTTAATGGCATGGGAAGGATGTCGTAGAAGCACCTGACAGAAGGACAGGACAATACACATATAAATAAATTAGGTAGAAAACCATGAGACATGCTTGTAATTCTTTAGTAAAATGAGTTTAATGTTGGAATTTAGTTACAAATGGAATGTATACATCATGAAACAAGTTGTTGATGATAAGCAGCAACATTTCACATAACATCAATAACTAAGTTAAAAAAAGAAAAACCAAACTAGTGACATGAAGCAACAGGGTCACTTCCGTTCACAAGAAGGAAGTTTAACTGTATTACAGATGTGAAGAGTTTCAGAGGTTTGGTAGCACCAAAGATATAGGCATAATAAAATTCCTTCTCAAAACCAATTACATATATTTTGAATCTGCATAAAAAAAAAGGTTTATGTATTTATAAATATCCTGCATACACTGAAATATGATTATATTCTTATATTTAAGAAGTAATATGTTTATGGAGAAGAACAACAGAAAGGATGTTGAGCAACAGAGGGCTCACCTGGGCAAGAGTAGAAAATAGGCGAAGGACAGGCATTTGTGGAAAACCCTTGCGGAAGCCCCATGTGCCCTGGGCACTTAAGGTTCAGAGAGAGAGAGAGATGTTTATAATCATTAGTAGTTACCTGACAAATTATTCAAATACCTGACAAATTATTCAAATAATCTGACTGACCTGTCACAAGTTTCACCCTGCAGAGCTAGAATGATCAGGCTAGAATGACTGTGTGTGCTATTTACATGTGCCCTTGAAGAGAAATGAAGGAGGCTGATAAAAATGAAGTCTTGTGGAAAATTAATAAGAGAGTAAGAGAAAGCCCAGAGACATAACCACAGCCAAGAGAACATATATGAACACTGTTACTGGCTGATAGAAGCCGAGAAAACATTTTCCTGTCTATGTATAGCATGTGATAACAATAACCTTTAGAGGAAGGACCAAAACAATGTGTTAAAAGTGAAACTGCATAAGTCATAATACACAGCATTGAACAATAGGCTCCACTAGAATACCAGAAGGTATCATGAGAGACAGTGGATATATGCAACAAGTGTGTCTACATGTAAATAAACTACAGACAACAATCTCCAATTTTCTGTACTCCAAGTCATGTCTGGTGTGACTAGCCATAAAAAAACAATTCAGACTGGCAGAAAAATCGCATCAGTTAAAAAATAAAAATATTTTAAGCTGTCGAAGTGAAAGCAAAACATAAATTAGGAAAACATGGTTCCCGATTTACAGTTGTATGATGTAAAAATGATACAAAAGCTTTGAATAGACAGTCAAAAATAAAGCCTTGTAAAGAAATACTGGTCACAAGTCACATTATGATCTGATCGCTCTCTGTCCTTCCAGTGCCCAGGACACATGAGACTAATTGTCACAAGAGACTTCCATTTTTGTCAGTCTTCTTGGCTGTCACCCATGTCAGTTTTTTATCCACATTTTCTCTCCTGTGTATCTCTTTGGGTCATCTCATGCGCTTGGTGGAATCCACTTCAAAGCTGTTTGTAGTGAGGATCTGTACGTCTTCTCATAATGTGACTAGTCCATCACCACCACCTTTCAATCACTGCCAACACTGGTCTCAGTCTAAGATGCTTTTTTTTATGGTATTTGGTCAGAACACTCCTTGGATTTTATCTAGACAGTGATTTAGAAGGCATCAAGTGATTTGGCACTTGCCTGCACCATTTTCCAGCATTCAATCCAGTGTAGTAGAATACTAAAACATTGCTCTTAACTATTCTGTATTTGCTTTTCTGGCTTGTCTTTTTTTGGATCTCCAGATATGGCTGACCACAGCCTTAGCTTGCCAGGCTTTCACTGTTCTGAGTTATTTACTACTGTCTCCATCTGCTGTCGCTGTATTACCAAGGTTTCCTTGACTTCCTCATTTGCTGCATTACCAAGATTTCCTTGACTTCTTCAACTGCCGAATGGTTCACTGTGTTTGGTCTGGCGATTGTGATCTGATCAAAGAAGACCCACAAGCTCTGTGGTAACTTGGCACAGCATAAGATATGCATATTTTCCATGTAATGATAAGTTTCCAATTTTTACTGGTGGGTAAAAATTAGACCTTTCTGTGTTTTAGGAATGCTATAACACACATGATTCATTTTATTTTATTAACTGACACATCACCAAACTTGGATACATACAAGATATCACTGTTACACTGATAATGCTTAACAAAACTGTCACATCAGAGAAGGTGGTGGGCTAATAAACAAATCACATGATATACCAACAACACACAGCAACACACTAATCTGATCATTTTTTAAGGACAATAATCCTCAAGTGACAAAAGAACAAATCATTCAGCAATTTATCATTAACGAAAATCTATATATAAAAAATGTATGCATATTAGTGTACTATTTTACATGTATAGTTTTTGCACATATAAAACATATAACTATTTCATAATTTCTGCCTTTTGCATGACTTACATTGTGTAAACAACAAAGCAACAAACTGTGCAAGTATGTGGTCCTCTGAAATATATCACTTTAAATGTTAAAAACAGCATGGAAAAAAGCACACACATAAGAAAAAATCATATGGGTTTGTTTTCAAACAAACTGATCACAGTACATTTAAAACATTTGCCAGTTGCAAGATACCAAAACAGAAATGATCAAGAAAATGAATCATCAAAATATGTCATAAAAGTAGGTGGCTGTTCAGCACTCTAAATGACTGGAGTTGAAAATTGGGCTGTAAGCTCATAAGCTTTGCCATACTGGCCTCAGTCTGATTTATTGAGGGGGGGGGGATGATGATTTGAGTAATAGTATAAGTGATAAGGCACTGTCTCCTGAAACAAATCTTGAAGCTTTCTTAGCATAAACATACATGCCAATGCATGAAAGACATGTTAAAGAGATCCTATAGCTTCCACAGTACATCATTAAACAGTAATTAAAATGTCAACCAGTTGAGAAGTGAAATTACAGATCACTGTATTATCTTTGAAGTTATATACATATATCTCTTTAAAACATAAATGGAATGAGAAATAAATTAAATGTGCCATTACTAATATCCACAAACTTTCTTCTTCTTCTTCGTTCGCATTGTCTGTCTATATCTGCAGTCCTGTCTCTTGGATAAATTTCACTGTTTTTTGTAACTCATGTGTGGAACCGTAGAGCTTATCTTCTTTAGTGGTTTCACTGGGCCAGTAATTATTTCTCAGTGTCTCGTAGTTGATGCAGTTCTGGAGGATATGTTCCACAGTTTGGGGCACCTGGGCACATGTACATAGATTAGTAGTACCAACCTTAAACTTTGTATACATATGACTTTGGAGTCGGCTGTGTCCTGTTCGGAGACAGAAGATGGTGACTTGTTCCTTTCTGTTTAGCATGTGATAGTCATCATGTGGTGGTGTTTGTGGCTTCCTGTAGGTTTTTATCATGCTTTTCTTCTGATTATAGGTGATTGGTATGTCTGGTTGCTCCATTTCAGTGCCCTCTTTAGCCAGATGGTCAGCTTTCTCATTGCCTGGTATCCCACAGTGGGAGGGAATCCATTGCAAAGTGACTCCATGTTGTAAGCCAATTTTTGACAAGGCATCCTTAAGGTCTGGTAGTTTGTTGCTCTGAAGAGCTTCCAGTACTGATCTTGCATCTGTGAGAATTACTACAGGACATGTATCAATTCTGGAGTCTGATAGTTTTTCAACTGCAGCAATAATTGCCCTAACTTCTGCATCAAAGTTGTTGCAGTATTTACCAGTGGGTATGGAAATCTTGTCACACCAAGATGTTGAGCCATATTCTAAATGTGGTAGAATACTTTGCTGATATACATTCTTGAGGATTCTTTCACTAGCTCCCCATGTGGTTCCACTTAATTTTCTTAATATGGCTAGTTTTCTTCTGGCTTTTGCTTCTGCACTGTTGATGTGTTGCTTCCACGTCAGTTTTGATATCCACAAACCTAACACCAAGCTGTTGTGTGCAAAGACAATCACAATGCAATGATTTATTAATTCAGACAAAGTCATAAAACTGAAAATATGAAATATAGAAGCACTGCATTTTATGGTCCTTTCAGTCTCAGGTATTCATATAGCAAGAGTTACAATCATCCATCAGTATGAAGTCAACATGTATTAGTTGCTGTGAAATCCCAAATAAACATGAGATAAAACTGAAGACAGAGCAATTCAGATGTGAGAGAAAGAAAAACAGTAAGAGAATGACCACTGTCATACTGTGTTTCTTTCTTCCACACCTAAAGAGATGTATCTACTATTTTTTCAAGGCTAATCATACATACTGCACTCACTTCAGCAGAACAATTTCCCCTGCTAACTGAGACAACAATCCATAGTTTCACGATAATCATAATGAATACAAGTGTAAGCCTTAGCATGCTGTCATTTCTAATTTTGATCTGATTTATGGAAATTTACCTTAGACCATCAGTACTGCACATGAATGTTACATACAGAAAATGCTGGAGTTTGAAGAAATTACAATATAATTCTAATATTCTCTTGAGTTGAAATTAAATGTACTATAAAATGAAAGAAAGAGTTATTCTAAATATAAAAGTATTATGTACATCTGATCTTCCTTTATGTTTTTAATACAGGATGACTATGGTCATTTGTGCGCTGAAGTAGAATAAGATATAAACCTAGTTATTTTTTTATGTCACTCAGTTTTGGGTAACATCATTTCTGCCAGCTTTTACAAATTTTGTTATCAGTACCGATTGAAACAAAAACAAATCTGGACCCAACAAGGCTGCAATGGAGAACTGTTTCAATGGTATGTGGAAAGTTTTAAGGCAAAAAATACTTTAAAAGAAATTAAAACAGGCTTAGGATTTCCATTCCAAAATTCAATATATTCTGAAATCCTAACTTTGCACTCACAACAGGGAACCTTATGAGACTGGACTATGGCTCAATGTTTGTGCTCTGAAAGATGATACAACAGTGAGTGCTCAGTCATACTGGACTTGTGAATCCCTAACCCATCAGTTAGTCATGCTGTCTGTGTCTATTTATTTTCTGTTCTATGCTGCTTATATATCAAAAAAGATCAAAAAAGGTAAAAAAAAAGACCTGATAATGAACAGTGATACAAAGAGGAGAATTCACTGAACACTATCACACATTCCAAAATGTATTTTAAGCATTCTTGGTCCCAAGAATTTTGCTTCAGGAGTACTTGACCTGCAATCATTTGTAGATTTTCAAAATAATAAAGAATCAAAATCTGGTAATGTTTGTGCTATTTTACTTCATTATCAACACCATTATCAGTGAAAATGTACACATCCCTGCAAACTGAGAGTGATATTTATTTTTCATCTTTTTTTGGTTCTGTAACTTGTAAGAATTTTTTAAAAAAATAATACAGGCAATACTTGGCAATTTTAAGCCACTACTGAACACCAATGGAACTAACTTTAAATCAATTTACAATTTTATTTTCTTCGGTAACAAAAGAGAAAAACTCAGATGTATCTGACCTTGTCAAAGCTTATCACCTTACCAACAAAAATAATTATTGTACACAGAAACATGACATTTACTATGACAGTTTATTTAATAAAACATAGCAGAACACTGTTGCACTGAAGATCAATTTGCTTATTACAGACTGATATAGTAATCAATTTTGATCCCAATAAAGGATCATATGTGCAGTGAAAGGAAGGCCATGCTTAAAGATCTAAGTTATTTGCATAATCATGTCTCCGGTCATATACTGAAAGTTGTGAAAGAAATAAACATTTCAGACTATGATATAACACAACACTTCTGCTTTTCACCGTCTGAACTAATTGCTGGGGCTGAAGGTGGTTCCACATACCTGTGTAACTGATTCCCCTTAAAGCTGGAGCGAGAGGAACTCGCACTTGGGGATGGGTTTACAGGAGTGTTTGATGTGACACTGTTGTTACTATTATACCCATTTTTTGATTTTTCCATCATTGGTGGTGGGTATGGCTGATAATGTGATGATGAGGATGATGATGACACTGATGCAGTTGAACTGCGGTTATTAATATGTGGAAGTGTCTCCAGGAACATCTTCTGAAACTGATCATCTAAAGTCTCCTTTCCTGAATTTTTGCTAGGCTGCTCTCGTACATCAGTACGGTTTTTCTTTGAATCACTCAGTGTAGAGCCTGATATGCCAGGCTTATTTTGACTGGTTGATGATCTGGGAATGATATAAGGTTTACTGTCTTTTTTACCAACTGGTACTTGACTACTTATGTTGCTGGCCTTAGCAGCGTTGCCCGAGTTTTGATCATGTGAAGAGAAATGTGATGAGTTGCCATCACGTTCATCAAATGTTACTGTCACATCATCGATATTTGTTGCTGGCAAATTCTCTTTCTCTTCATCCAAGGCCTGGGACAAAGGAAAAAAAATAATGCTTAAAGAAAAATTCAATTACTGACATAAATGCTTACAGATCATATGAGGCAGATCCCGGATGGCTGAGGATACAATGTCAGTGTGTGATCTAGATGAGGTGCCTAAAGGTGATGATTGGTTACGGGTACAGGACCAATCTCAGATAACAAAGATTATTATACAGAAGAGCCGCAAATGTAGAGACTGGGCACAGGTGCAGCTGAACTTTGGGTTCAAGATCTCATACAGCATCAATCTGGGTCTTTGGAAACAGTAATACAGTACATACATTATGCTCAGTGACTCAGAACAATAGAAGTGGTTGGGGTTTTGATGTTTACCTCAATGGAAGAGTAGTAGCACAGGATTTTGGAGCCTTTGAAGTTGGAGCGTATAATGAATGTAAACGATGCGGAGTCTGAGTCTGAACCTTTCTGATAAACCAATAACATTCAATTTTAATTTGGCTTTTTAGCTGTTTTTATTTCATATGCTTTCATTCATTCAAATAAATTCACTGAACGGTATTTTGTCACTGCATACTATATGATGTTTAATGGCACAGTAAGAATGTAAGATACAGTATGAACATATGAGAATGGTTATTGTGCAGAAAGTGAATTTGATAAAACAAAACATGAACAGACATGTATCATTAACAATTACATGATGGCTATCTTGAAACAATGCAAAAAGGTTAAGCATTTTAAGGTTGGTCTGTTCTTGCTGTCATTCATTCATTTGCATGTCCCTTGCGGAACTTTGCCTCCCAAACAGCACTCCTGTAGGCCTCTCGGTTGTGAGCAAGATGGCCTGCTGCTGTTGCGTCAATTTGCAGATCATCAACGATTTCTTGCAGCCATCTTCGTTTTGGTTGTCCTCTTTTTCTTTTTCCCATCATGTATCCTTCCAATACGGTCATCTCTAAATTATCATGACATTTAATGTGTCCAAAATATTTAAGTTTTCTCTCTTTAATCCTCTTTACTAGCCAGCCTTCTTCAATATTAAGCTCTTGTAGTATAGATGTAGTATAATCTTGCTGTCACTAACTAGAATTTAAGCTCAATTTGCAAAACTTACATCTTACATCCTTCCCGTGCCGTTAACGCCACATAGGGTTCACATAGTTGTTTGCCAACTTTTCAAACTTCACCAAGGGATGTTATGCCCACTAAATTGGCTTCTCTTAATGATATCCTCTTTAGAGTTTCACGTAGTCAACCTCTTTTTTCTTCAGCCTCTTGTACTCCACTTGATAGCTTGTTTTGGTATTCTCTGATTGTTTCTTCTCGTCACATGGCCTACATATGTCCATCTTCTTTTTCTGATCACCCATGAGACAAGTTGTTGTTTGCTCATCTGTCTTATCTCTGTGTTGTTCTTAAATTCATTCCACTTTATACCAAGTATTTATGCAGAACTAGAGAACATATATTCAATATAAGATATATAATAGAGAAATGCGGATAATTTAATGTTAATCTATATTTATCTTTTATAGACTATTCAAAGGCATTTTATTGAGTACAATTGTTTTAGGAAATAATGGGATTTCCAACATATGTGATACAATTAATATCACTTCTGTATCTAGACCAACAGGCAGAAGTAAGGATAAATGGTGAAACAACAACTTGGTTTGACATAAAACAAGGGGTCTGTCAGCGGTGCATACTGTCATCTTACTTAACTTGTATACTGAAAATATAATGAGGAATGTTAGAGAACATGTAGACAGAGAATATTATGATGCCATAACAATTGGAGGTTATGAAATATCAGAGATCAGATATGCTGATGACACAGTATTACTGTCCACAACACAAAAAGGAATGGAAAAGCTAATTACGTCAGTCCATAAGAACAGTGAAGAGCAAAAGCTCTATCTTAACACAAAGAAAACTAAATTGATGACAAGTGACAAAACAAATAAGGCAAATGAAATATGTATCAATGAGGAAAAATTGGAAGAGTTTTGAATATCTTGGATCACTACTAACTAATAATGGAGATACAATGAGAGAAATTAAAAGGAGGACATCTATCGCTCTTCAGAAAGTAAAACAACTAAAGAATCTGTGGAGAGGAACAGACAGAACTATAAAAATAAGATTTTCAAGGGCATGCATCTTTCCCATCACAACATATGTCCCTTCTAGCTGAACTTTTTACTTTATTGTCTAGTTCTCTGTATGCTGCTTTTGCCAAATCTCTTCCAAGATATGTCTTTACATTCATAATTGCTAATTTGGCTGCTCATCTTTCATGTATGGATTTCCATGTGTTATCTGATATCCATGCCTTTTATGCTTGCAGTTTGCAGTACAGAACTTGTTTTAGCTGCTGTAATTATAGCTGTGCTGTATGAATGCCATAATTCATCTATATCTGTCTCCTCTACCTCACTGAATGCAGAGAACTGTTTGGTTAAGTTCCAGATTAAAATTACTCTTAGTATTTTCATCCTGTAGACTGTGACTGTTTATCTTTCTGAGTATTGCTTTCTTGTGTTGGCTTTTCAGTTTTAGTCTTATTTTCCCTATAAACAGATTGTGATCACTGTTGACGTCTGCACCCCTATATGCTCTTACATCTATCAGAGATCTTCTGAATTGCTTTCTAATACAAAAATGATCTATCTGATTTCTGGTTCTATCATCTGGAGATATCCATGTTTTATGTATCTGTTTGTGTGGAAATATTGTTCCTCCAATGACCATGCCCTCTGTTAGACATAATTCAGTTAATCTTTCTCCATTCTGATTTACCGTATCAATCTCTTCTTTCCCCATTACTTTTTCAATGTCGGTGTTATCTTTTCCTACCTTGGCATTGAAGTCTCCCATGACAAGTAAGATGTCGTGTTTAGGAACATTGCTAATGAGTTGTAGTTGGTGATAGAAATTGTCTTTTATTTCATCATCTGCATCGTTCATGGGTGCATAGCATTGTATGATTTTAATTCTTCCATGCCTTATTTGGAATTGTGCTCTTAATATATGACTGTTCACTGGTTCACATTCTGTAAGGCTCTTTACTGCTGCAGTTGACATAATTATACCTACTCCTTCTTGATATTTCCCATCGTCTCTGCCTGAATGTATGATTAACTTACAGTTTTCCGCCAATCTTTTCCCTGTTTTCAAATTTCACTGATACCCAGGATGTCTAAGTGATATATATTCATTTCTTGGATTACCTGAGTAGGTTTTGATGGCGGGGCCATTGTTTTTAACGAGGGGAAGTCACTAAGTAACTCGCAAATGCCTGTTACAAAAAAACTAAATTTGACAGTAATTTGAAAACTTTACATTTTTGAACCTACATTATTCCCTTATTTCTCAACGTAATCACCACCAACATTGATACATTTGTCCCACTGTGTAATCAGTGATGCAATACCCACAGCATAAAAATCAGGAGTCTGATTTCTGAACCATTTTTTTTTTACTTCTGTTTCTACTTCTTTGTCACTCGAGAATCTTCTCCCACCAAGGTGGTTTTTTAATGGACCAAACAGGTGAAAATCACTTGGAGCCAAGTCAGGACTATACGGTAGATGTTCAAGAACTTCCCAATCCAACTGGCTAATTTTCTCTTGGGTTAACCGAGCTGTATGTGGTCTGGCATTGTCACGAAGGAGAAACTCACCTTTAGTCAGCAGACCAGACGTTTTCTTCGAATTGCATCTTGTAGCATTGACAGAACTTCACAGTAAGATACAGAATTCACACTGTCACCATACTTCTGGACTTGGTTAACAACACTCTTTGATAATCCCAGAACATTGTCAGCATAACCGTCCCTGCAGAAGGCATAATCTTGAATTTTTTTGCGCATGGCGATAACGGATGCTTCCACTGCATTGAGGCACGTTTTGATTCGTCTCCAGTAATAATCCTTTGGAGCATGTCTTCACCTTCATATGCATAATGACAGAGATGCTGCAATGACAAACCAAATCAGTTCATTTTGTGTTCATCATTCAGATCTCTGGGTACCCAACATGACCAAACTTTCTGAAAATTCAATTGCTCATGCATTATTCTGTAGGCTAAGCCATGTGAACATCCGATTGCACTTGCTACACTATCGTTACTCATCTATCAGCTCTGATAATCTCATTCACATGCGCACGTAACTCCCAGCACCCCCTACATACAACTATTATAAAGTTGGATGATAGTACTATATAAGGATATATTTAAATACTACCTGATAACTGCCACTGAAAAAATATTTCAATCTGCGAGTTACTTAGTGACTTCCCCTCGTATATTCCAGAATCCAATCTTTGTCACATACTTGGGGCTGATGAATGTGTTCTTTTGGTTGTTGTCTGGGCTTGTCTGAGTTAGTATCCTTGATGTTCAATTGACTGTATTGGGAGTTTCCATAACAGTTGTTTTTTTTCCCCCCCATCTAGAACTGCCTCTAGATAGATCTCAGGATAAGGTTGTTGGCCTTATGCCCAACTCCCGTTTTACGATATGTGTCGATGCAAAAGATTCATGTCAAAGTATGTCGGCAAGAGCGCTAAAAAGTACCCCCATCTTTTACGTCACCCAGAAGAAAAAACATACACATATACACTGTAATTAAAATGTCACAAATTCACCACTGACACTGCACAATTAATCTGTAGATGCTATTTCTGCTAAAGAACCAAAAGCAAAACAAAGCAGAAATCAGCATGGAAGAATTACAAGCTGTCAGTTTTCTCACTTTCCACATGCACTAAGAACAAATGTCACTGAAGAGATTAACAAAAGCAGAACTGCTGAAATGTCAGAGGTAGGATGTGGATGAAATGTGTTGCACAACAAAACACTTGGTCAGTAGTTCTTAGTCTGGATGCCCTAAAAACATTCAAATGGTCTTAATAAACATAATGTGAGCTGCCTTTCAGTGTTGCACTGTCTTAGAACACAGAAAATTTATTTTAAAAGTTTGGTGCAAAAATCTAATAATGGGGCAAGGAAAAATGACAAATACTGAATGAATTCAAAATAAATGTACCACACATTACAGAGGAACAGCTTTAGATAGACTTGAAGTAAAAGAATTATTGAAGTATTTAGTGAAAGAAAACACTTACAACAAGATCTTCATCATCCTGCATCATTCGCAAACCAAAGTGCATAGCCTCTTCCTGTGCCTCCTTCCTGAACAAGCTGCTCCTCTCACCCCGCAGTGAGCTTCGCCTCAGGGATGTACTGAAATGTAAGAAAAACTATTCTGTTCACAAATTTCATTTTCAGTACCTCACAATCGTTTCACACAGATATACATGCTGCTTCCTTGGCATTAGAAAATCATGATTAGTGTGAAGCTTCTAAAACCTCATATGTTTGTGCTTCTGTGCCCGTATTTGTGTATCAATACTCATGATTATCCTGTCAATTTATGACTAAAAAAAAAAAGTAAATAAATAAATAAAACTCCTGGGATTGGTGACCTTATTACCAAAACTTTCATGTCAGTCAGTCATTTGCATGTCCCTTGCTGAACTTTGCCTCCCTAACAGCTCTCCTATAGGCCTCTCGATTGTAAGCAAGATGTCCTGCTACTGATGCATCCAATGATGTCCTGCAACCATCTTCACCTTGCTCTTCCTTGTTTTCTCTTTACCATTATGTACCCGTCCAATATGGTCTTCTCTAAATTATCATGATGCTTATTGTGTCCAAAATATTTAAGTTTTCTCTGTTTAATCCTCTTTACTAGCCAGCCTTCTTCAATATTAAGTTCTTGAAGTATGGATATATTTGTTCTTTTTTTATGTCCATATTTGAAGAACTCTTCTGTAGCATTTACATTCAAAGGCATTTATGTGTTTTCTCATCTGTTTTGTTAAGTGTCCAGGTCTCACAGGCATATGTTGTGATGGGAAAGATGCATGCCCTTAAAAATCTTATTTTTATAGTTCTGTCTGTTCCACAACTTCTTTAGTTGTTTTACTTTCTGAAGAGCGACAGATGTCCTCCTTTTAATTTCTCTCATTGTATCTCCATTACTAGTTAATTGTGATCGTAGGAACAGCTTTATCACTTAACGATCACAACAGTGTGATGTTTTGGCGTTAGCCCTAATTATACAAAAAACATACAGGATGAAGAATTAGAGATAAAGTATAGATTCACATGAATCCTATGTTAAAAAAAAAACAATAAATAAATAAAATGAATAGAGCACTTAGCTTGAAAGAATATGTAGATTAGTTTTTCCATTCCTTTTTGTGTTGTGGATGGTAATATTGTGTCATCAGCATATCTAATCTCTGGTATTTCATAACCTCTAATTTTTATGGCATCGTAATATTCTTTGTCTACATCTTCTCTAACAGTCCTCATTATATTTTCAGTATACAAGTTAATTAAGTAATGCAACCCTGAAGGACCCCTTGTTATATGTCAAACAAAGTTGTTTCACCATTTATTCCTACTGCTGCCTGTTGCCCTAGATACAGCAGTGATATTAATTGTATCAAATGTGTTGGAAATCCCTTTTTTTCCCATTATTTTCCAAAGTTTCTGGTGTTGTACACAATCAAATGCCTTTGAATAGTCTATAAAATATAGATTCACATTAAATTCTCTGCATTTCTCTATTATTAATCTTATATTGAATACATGATCTTTTGATCCTCTTCCTTGTCTAAAACCATGTTGGACCAAATTGATTTCTTCTATTTTCTTATGAAGTTTACCCATTATGATTTTTAATAGAATTTTACTGGCATGACTATTCAGGGCAATGGTTCTGTAGTTTGTGCATAATTTTAAGTTACCATTTTTTGGCAGTGGTATGAATACAGATATTTTCCATTCTTTTGGCCAAATACCTGAATGCCATATCTTTTTACATAGTGAATGACAGATTGTTGCACATTCTTTTCCTCCTGTTTTAATAAGTTCAGTTGTTATCTCATCACATCCTGGTGATTTACCATTTTTCAGAGTCTTTATTGCTCACAAAACTTCTTCACTTGTCGGTTCAGGTTCTTTCTCCTCCAATAATAATTCACGATGTTGATTTCTGCTTTCACAGTCAGTTTCATACATTACTCTGCGATATTCCTTCATCTTTCTAGAATTTCCTCTGTCTCTGTCAAAGTATTCCCCCTCTCATCACAAATTACATTTAACTTAGGTGTGATATTTATTGTCTTCATTTCTTTAAACATTTCAATATCTCTCCTACACTTTTGAAATCCTATTCTTTCACAACAATCTTGTATGTATTGTTTTTTTGTTGTTTCTTATGTTTTTTGTAAGTTCTTTAGTTTTCCACTCCCCCCATTTTCTTTTTTTAAACCTACTTTCTTTCTCCTAGCTACCCCTCCCTACCACCACCCTCTTTTCTTCTCTGGCAACATATTGGTGTTTATAGAGTCTTGTCCTATTCACCAGTTTCACATTTTCTCCCTGCAGGTGTTATGTTCTTCATTCATTATCTCTCCGTATCACCCACCCCCCTCCCCTGAACCTCCTCTAGTGGCTATCATGTTTCTAATGCTTCCCCCCCCCCACCCCTTTCTACCACTTGTTTTCCTCCTCTTTCTCCACCTCTTCTTTACAATTGGCTCTATTGGGTATCCTTTGTGTAGTCTGCGTGGTCCTTCTAAGATACACATTTCCCTGTTTCCTACTTCTAGAGGAGGCCACATTAAGATAAGTTCTTCGTTTTTTTTTTTTTTGTTTTTGTTTTTGTTGTCTCGTTGTGCATGTAATCCTCGAAAAAGGCTCAGGCTGAAATATCAGATGTTGTATGTTTTTCATTTATACATTCTCATACTTTCTATTTGTTTTTTCTCACTTTACTCACTCCCTCCCTCACTTTGTAAAACTACACCATACACCTCTATCTACCTTTACTGTTTCAGTCTGGAACCATTCGCTCATTCCTAATTCAGTGTTGACTGCACAAACATATCCATTGTACAGATCCTCAATGATGCTGACAATTTTATATGGTATTCCATATAGTCGTAGAATTCCTTAAAATTCCTTAAAATGTTTTTTAAAGCCTATAAAGTTCAGGATTAACAGTTTTTGCTTTCAATATGTTCTTCAAGTATTATTCTTACAGTAAAAATCTGCTCGAGTCAGCTTTTCCCTTTTTGAAATCCTGCTTGTTCTTCTCTCATTGCAGTATCCACTATACCTTTAATTCTATTCAGATTAATATGCAAAATATTTGGACACAACTGATTTACTCCTCTCCAATTATTGCAGTCACTAAGGTTGCCTTTTTTTTTTTTTTTTTGGTATTTTAACAATGATTCCTTTTTTTCCATTTAGAAGAGATCTTTTCTTCTTTCCAAACGTCATTAAACATCCTCTATAGTTGGCTCATGTTGTCACTGTTAGTAGCTTTTAACATTTCAGCTGTTATTCCATTTTCACCTGCAGCTTTGTTGTTAGGCATTAGGTTCACTGCTGTTTCAATTTTGTTCAATGTAATTTCATTAACTCTTTCCCTGCCATGGTCGATATAGTGAATACTTCCTGTTAGTCTAGTGCCTGCCATGGTTGTTAAACCGATTTTGTTTCGTTGCAACGCAAAACTATTGTAAAACTTTTTATTGTACATAATTTATCTGCGCATGTCTGGTGACCGTTCATAGCTCAATCCAAAGCGTGGCTAACAACCGAGCGAAATTGATGTTTTAATGAAGAAATTTCAGTATTTATTGTGATTTCGGAGGCATAAAGACATGTCCTATGACCCGACCACTGTTCCTGAATGTACCCCAAGTACATCTAGACCTATTAAATGGACTGGAGAATTAGTTAGAAGGTTATTTCAGACATTATTTTAGGGAGAATGCCACCACACGACGAGATCAGACGAAAATTTAAGTAGATCTGAAAATCGCCGATGGTAAACATTGTACATCACAGCATCGCCAATGGTAAGCACTACACATTTATCAGCAAAAATCATCACACTACTTCTTTTTTCCTAAGTGGGATTGGTAAGCCAGTTTCAATATTTATCAATTCTTTTGGGTGTGGTTGATTAAGTATTTCTTGGAAGTGTTCGGCCCAACTTTGTTTTTGGTCTTTACTTGATGTTAATAGGGTGCCAGTTTTGCTAAAGATTGGTCTTTCTTCGGATGTAATAGTACCTGTTAGCCTTTTTTGTATGTTATATGGAGTTTCTCCTGTTTTTGTTGCTTTCTCTGCTAGTTTGCCACACTGTCTATGTATTCTTTCTTCTAGATGAACTTTTTACTTTATTGTCTAATTCTTTGTATGTTGCTTTTGTCAAATCTTACTTCCAAGATCTGTCTTGACATTCAACATGGCTAATTTGACTGCTCATTATTCATGTGCAAATGTATATGTATTCTTTCTGCTAGCTGAACTTTTTACTTTATTGTCTAATTCTTTGTATGTTGCTTTTGTCAAATCTTTTCCAAGATTTGTCTTGACATTCAACATGGCTAATTTGACTGCTCATTATTCATGTATTATTTCCACATGTTTTCTGACATCCATGCTTTCCTATTTGGTTTTTAAGTCCAGCACTTGCTTTTGCTGCTGTGATTATGGCTATGCTGTAAGAATTTCATAATTCATCTACATCTATCTCCTCTACCTTACTGAGTGCTGCGAAGTGATTGGTAAGTTCCAGATTGAAATTCCTGTTAGTATTTTCTTGCTGTAGGCTGTGGCTAAATATATCCATACTACAAGAACTTAATATTGAAGAAGGCTGAGTAGTAAAGAGGATTGAACAGAGAAAACCTAAATATTTTGGATACATTAAATGTCTAGATAATTTAGAGAAGACCATTTTGGAAGGGTACATAATGGGAAAAAGAAAGAGAGGAAGACCAAGGTGAAGATGGCTGCAATACATCGTTGATAATCTGCAAATGGATGCATCAGCAGCAGGGCATCTTGCTTACAACCGAGAGGCCTATATGAGAGCTGTTGGGGAGGCAAAGTTCCACTAGGGACAAGCAAATGACTGACTGACTGAGGCTACGGCTTTTTATCCTTCTGGGTACTGATTTCTTGTGTTGAATTTTCAGTTTTAGTCTTATTTTCCCTTTACATAGGTTGTGGTTATTACTGGCATTTGCACCTCTACATGCTCTTACACCTATAAGAGATGTTCCGAATTGGTTTCCAATACAAAAATGGTCTATCTGGTTTCTGGTTCTATCATCTGGGGATATCCACGTTGTTTTATGTATCTATCTGTATGGAAATACTGTTCCTCCAATGACCATTCCCTCTGTTAGAGACATAGTTCAATTAATCTTTCTCCATTCTGATTTACCATATCAATTCCCTCTTTCCCTATTACTTTTTCAACTCTTTCTTATTTCTTACATGATATCAAATCAATTTTTTTTTAAATGAAAATATAATCCTTGAATATGAAAAAAAAAAACAACAAAAAACAAACCAAACCTAAAAACAAAATCTACAAATGTAATCTCACAACCCAGTCAGAATTAATTCTCAAGGCTTTCCACCTGGACTACCTTGTCAACCAATGGAGGAAATAGGAGTTCCATACTTACTTTCTTGAGTTATGTTTCAGTTTTCTAGAAGATCCTGGTCGCTGTCGACTTGCCCGCTTGGTTTCTATTTCATCTTTCATGTCAAGGATCCTTTGTTTGATGTCTGGATCCTCACTTAAATCTATAAACCCAATACATATTATATTTATTGAATCTGCACTTCTAATGTAAATGTTTGCAAGCACAGATGTTTGACAACAACTATTTGACAAGACAAAAAATAGTAAAGTACACAAAGAAATTTTTTCTTATAAAAGAAATTGCTGAAGGAAAATTTTTGTTACTGAATTTAAGATTTTTCATCAGCAAATGTGCTATTGGCTTTCTGCATATGCAGATAGCTTCCAATAATTTTCCCCCAAACTTTTGTGCACTAAGAAGTTACACTGTGTCTCCTCCATGTTTCCTCTCGTGGTGTGCTGAAACAAGAGCTCCTTCTTGGTGGCAGTGAAACTTTATTAATGTGCGGACTATCTCTCCTGTCAGGATTGTTTTACTTTTATTGTTCCTTTATTATCTTCGCCACTGAGTAAACTTTCAAAATGTATCCCATGCTATGTTTATCAACAACACTTTCTCTGCATTTGCAGTACACCCTGCATTCAAAAGTACAGTTAAGGTGATGTCTCCACACTGTCTTTGCTGTACATATCTTGTGTGGTTTATGATTTACCTGAAAGAGAACAACTTTGATTACTAAAAGATCAGCATTTCTCCACATCACCAAAATAAATAATCTCTCATGTACAACAATAAGAAGAGAATAAAAAAACAGCATGTCTGGTACAGTAAATATGATGGTCTATTTCACTGGATCCTGAATCGTACTCACCCTCATCTCACTTTTTTTTGTTTGTGTTTGCATCTTCTCATTCTGTTAGATCATTTTTCAATCAGTTGAAAACTCATACAAATACTCTGGATCTTGAATCATACTCAACCTCATCTCTGTTTTTTTTACATCTTTTCATTCTGTTATAGCAACTTTTAATTGGTTGAAAACGCATACAAATACTAAAATAAGAGCAGACTAACAGAAAATATCTCAACAAAGTTGTACAGAAACAGAAATCAGTTTATAAACATCTTACATCCTTCCCGTGCTGTTAAACATCACACATGGCTCGTATGGTAGTTACCAAGTTTTCCTGTTTCAGTGAGCATTTCAACCTCATCAAGATCAAGGGATTTTATGGTTACTAAATTGGCCTCTCATAACAATGTCCTCTTCAGAGTTCAACGTGGTCAACCTTATTTCCTTCTGCCTGTTGTGTTCCATTTGATGGCTTGTTTTGGAATTCTCTATTTCTTCTCATCATGTGACCAACATATGTCCATCTTTTTCTGATCACCCATGAGACAGGTTGTGTTCACTCAACTGCCTTATCTCTGAGTTGTTCTTGAATCTGTTCCACCTTATACAGAGTATTTTTCTTAGGAATTTGTTTTTCAAGAGTTCAATTTGCTGTGTATTTGTGTAGTTTTCCACCTTTTGTATGCATAATGTATTTGTGTAGTTTTCCAGCTTTTGCATGCATAAATGAGGGTGGATATTACATTTGAATTTAATAATCTTAACTTCGTTTTTGTGCTTATAGTTTTTGAGTGCCATATGTTCTCAAGATTCTTGAAGGTCAATGCTGCTTTTGCAATTCTAATTCTAACTTCCTTCTGGTGTCACCATCCTGGTCTATGTAGCTGCCGAAGTATGCAAAATAGTGTACTTCTTCAACAGCTGTTCCTTCTTTGTATATTTTTCTTTCTTGATTAATGGGAAGTTTCATTATTTTTGTTTTTTTCCTTGTTAATTTCAAGTCCTATTTTACTAGCCAATGAAGACAGGATATCTGTTTTTTCTTGCATGGAATTCACATTGTCACTGATAAGAGTTGTCATTTGCAAAATCAAGATTTCTGTCCCATGTACCCAATCAATGCCCATTTTGCCTATGCAGCATTTTTTCATTATGAAGTCTATGGCAATTCCAAAAAGCAAAGGAGATAGTATACATCCTTGTTTCACACCTATTTCGATCTGGAACCATTCGCTCATTCCTTCTTCTGTGTTGACTACACAAACATATCCATGTAGAGATCCTTACTGATGTTGACAATTTTAGATGGTATTCCATATATTCTTAAAATTCTCCACAATAAATCTCTGTGTATGCTATTAAGTCTATGAAGTTGAGGATTAATGGTTTTTGCTTTTCATTATGTTCTTCAAGTACTACTCTTAGAGTAAAGATCTGGTCGAGACAGCTTCTCACTTTTCGAAATCCTGCTTGTTGTTTTCTCATTGCAGTATCCACTATATCTTTAATTCTAGTCAGAATGATTTTGCAAAATAATTTTGACACAACTCTTCTCCAATTATTGCAGTCACTAAGATTGTCTTTTTTTTTCTTTTAGTATTTTAACAATGATTCCTTTTTTCCATTTAGAAGGGATCTTTTCTTCTTTCTAAATTTTATTACACATTCTCTGTAGTTGGCTCATGTTGTCACTGTTACTAGCTTTTAACATTTTGGCTGATATTTCATCTTCACTTGCAGCTTTGTTATAAGCGGAATAGCCTACGCAAAAAAGGAAATACGCTGAATAGCCCACGCAAAAAGGAGATATGCTGAATAGCCCACGCAAAAAAGGAGATATGCTAATACATAATGAGTGAACTTCTCAACCTACTGTATTTTGAGGCACTAGGTTCTATGATATGACTAGCCTTCAAAAGAACATTCTATCTCATTGTCCTCTCAGAATTTTCTCTACATTCTTTTCTGCACAATTCTATTACACATTCACTGCATTCAAGTTCTGTTCACTTTAAACATGCTCCATCTCTCACTATACCGACAATACCATTTTAAAAAAAAAGGAGTCTGGCATTTTTGGTTCTACATCAACTTTCTCAGCATCAAATTACATGTACATCATTATAATTTCTTCTGCTTTTGTAGTCAACAAGTCTACCATGAAATATCTCCAAAATACCTAAACACTGATCTTCTGAAAATAAAGATGCTCATTCATATGGCCTTCTCTGTTATCTCATTACTTAGTATTATCACTCCACATAGCCACATGTTTCTTCACCCACATATTCACACACAATGAACATAAAAATAAGAAATACAAAATGCTTCTCACCAAATGGTGTTTCCCCACTCCTTGTTTTGGAGTCTAAGTCAGCACCATTCTGGACTAGTATTTCTAAAATGTCCAGCTGCAAAAGTGAAATGGAAATTAAAATATTACAATCACTTCTCCAGTCTGAACATATTTATTATAATACCCAGTATAGATGCTGTCTTCTGAGCTTTCACATTTGAATTTAATAATTTTTTCATTTATTTTTTTTTCTTCGACCCTTTCATGTGAATGGTTACTTTTGATTAACTGTCTCTTTAAATTAACTCTTTAAATTATCTAAATTTCTTACATGTAGAAATGAAAACGATATTTGAGTTTCATCATAAGTAAAGCATTCCTGCAATCACATTTCAGCATCATTTTGGCACTAAAATGCATAGTGTGAACACTATGATTTGTTTGGGAACTACTCAGTATACAGTATTCCTTCACTATCTGGTGTTCCATCAACTGTGGTTTCCATTATTGGCAGTATGAAAATATAAAAATAAATATTAAATACAAAAATCTACAAATGAGAAATTAATAAACTGATAGCACACACATTCTGTCTGCCTTTCCTGGTCCCTTGAAGACTGAAGGATGATGATGATGAGTACAGTAGAATAAGATACTTTTTGAGGGAAAAGAATGGGGAATGCACATTCACATATGTATTTTTTTACAGTACAGATATGTTATAACTATTCTACTGTTAATTATTTTTGTTGATGTCTTATTGTGCATAAATTTTTAATTAAACTGCATCATTGGTATGTATGTGTGTGTATATATATATGTATGTGTGGGTGTGTATATATATGTGTGTGTGTACATATATATATATATATATATATATATATTACACAAGGTGTGGTATTATACATGATTTCAAGAACTGTTTGGGGGTGGGGGTTGAACCTATCCCCTGGGGTATTGGTGGAGGGTAGGGGGAGAGGGTGCTATTACTGTAGATAATACTTTAAGGCTTTCATAAATATTCAGAATAATTGTGTTCCAAAGGTTGGAAGCAAAATAAGACTTGACATTAACAAGGACAAAACAAAAATAATGAAATTCCCATTAATCAAAATGGAAAAATACACGTAGAAGGGACAGATATTGAAGAAGTCAATCAATCTGCATGCCTTGGCAGCTACATAGACCAGGATGGTGACACCAGAAAGGAAGTTAGAATTAGAATTGCAAAAGCAGCATCGATCTTCAAGAATCTTGAGAACATATGGAATTCAAGAATCTTGAGAACATATGGAATTCAAAAGTTATAAGCACAAAAACCAAGTTAAGACTATTCAATTCAAATGTAATATCCACTCTCATTTATGCATGCGAAAGCTGGAAAACAACTAAAGAAATAGACAATAAATCAGACACTTTTGAAAACAAATGCCTAAGGAAAATACTCGGCATCAAGTGGAACGAAATCAAGAACAATGCAGAGATAAGACAGATGACTGAACAACAACCAGTCTCATGGGTGATCAGGAAAAGGAGATGGACATATGTTGGTCACTTGATGAGAAGAAACGATCAGAGAATCCCAAAACAAGCTATCAAGTGGAACACAACAGGCCAAAGAAAAAGAGGCAGACCGCGTGAAACTCTGAAGAGGACATTGTTAAGAGAGGCCAAATTAACAGGTATAAAATCCTTTGATGAGATTGAAAGACTCGCCAAAGACAGGAAAAATTGGCAAACTACCTTGCGAGCCCTATGTGATGTTTAACAACAGGGGAAAGATATAAGATATATGAAAGGTTGGAAGCTGCTACCATTATTTCCTTCATTGTGAATGTTTTGGGAGAGCAGGAATTTTTTAAAGACTTCCTCAACTTATATTACAAAATTTCTTTGTCCGAGATATCCTTTTTTTCCTAAACCACTTTCTAACACTGACCATCTGGTGAATCATCAGTTTTTCAGCCAAATATAACTTCCACTGTTTGTATGGTGACAATATAATGCGTAAATATCTAATTAATTCATATGACAATCTAAGAGTGCCCAATTTTAAATGTTTTCTTTGTTTAACTGTGTCATTTTGTGTTCTTTAGTTCAAATATTTTTTTACTTTTTCTTATATTAATCATAATTCTCATTCTCAAGTTCTGCTGGTAACAAATGTTTTATTTCTTCTCACTAATCATCTTATCTTATATCTTATATCCTTCTCTAATCATACAGAGGTGCAATAATCCAGAACTGACATAGATGCATATTATGTATAGTCTGATTAGTATGTTTATATCTGTTCCTCACATTAAACCTACAAGTTTTATTATACTGTTCAGCTTTTAGTTCACTTTATAAAATTTATGTTTTTCAGATGACACCTGTTTTTCCATAAATACAAAACTGACTTTTACATAATACCATGTCTTCAATGAATACACCAACAGCCAGTGTACTTCACTGTACCCCACAGTGCAAGCATGTGTTATCCACTTTCAGAAGTGGTTTCACTAACATGCATCATATGCTCATTTTTTACAGGTGGATTATCTTTCCAACAGAGTTGGTCTACAGGCACTCCTAGAGAAGCTATTAAGCTCTGCTTCTTTTAAAACTCAATAATTAATCTCAAATTGCTGTTATTATGATTATCTCAAAAATGACACCCTTAAAGAATTAATTTCAATTTGTTGTTTAATAAGACTGTCTCATAAAAGGACACCCCTCAAGAATATCTTAGTATTGCTTTACCTGTCCCCAGTATGAGGCTGCATGAATAGGCTGCCAAGACTCATTATCTCTGGTATCAATGCTCACATGCTTCTCTAACAAATAGCTTGCAACTTCCAAATATCCATGGGCTGCAGCTACATGAAGCTGAAAAGAGAGAAGCAAGTAAATATCTATCATTAGTTAACTCATCCCGTGCCATTGTCACTATAGTGAGAACTTCCAGTTATTGAGTTGCGTGCCATAGTCGTTATAGTGACAATTCATTTGTTTCAATAAAACAACCGGTGTAATATTTAGATTATACATATTTCGTCCGCGTTTCCGGTGACACTTTTCAAAATGGTGAAAGAGTCCTTAGTTACGAGTGATGCTGAGCGAGAAAAAGGAAGAGAAACAATGAAAATTTTCAATTTTTGATGATGTAGGCAAGGGTATGGACATGGCCTGTGACCACCCCACTGCTCTTGAATGTATCCCAAGTAGATCTAGACATACTCAGACGACTGGAAAAGTAGTTAGGAGGTTATTTCAGACATTACTTTAATGAGAACGCAACACAGAATCAAAATACGAGATCAACAAGTAGATCTAGACATCTCAGATGGTAAGTAGTGTAGATCTAGACCTAGCCGATGGTGAGCTGGGCACAGTCATTGTCTAAAAACATCACATTACTTCTTTTTTCCTAAAAAACTCTGCATTTATGAAATTTTCATACATTTAGTTATACTTTGAAACATAATAAGTACACGGAAGTACATGGAAATACTGTTTTCCATTCCATTTTACAACTCTACCCCCGATACAGATCAAGACCCACGCTTTTATTCCGGCACCCATCTGAACGTCCGCGTTTCTTCCTCTGGCATGGGAAGAGTTAATGTGCTGAATATTTAATGCACTGAATATTTAATGAATATTTAAAGCTGAATATTTAATACACATTTTATGTTTGCATTAAATAGCTCATTCAAACATAAAAGATAAGCATCACCGAGCTGTTTCAAGACTGTGCAATATAACTGAAATTTTCAGTTCTCAAACCATTTAAAAGACATTGTTCTTTTCTTGATTTGACATGAAACTAAAAAAAAATTTTGTTCCAGTTTCATACAAACTGAAAAGACTCAATCCATATATGATAAAGTTTTCAAATAATTTGAGTTTAAATATAAGAATCTGTTACTCTGCAGTATATATAAGTTTAAGAGTTTGTTAATGCATAATTAATACATATGACAATTTAAGAGTGCCCAATTTGTTTTTTTTTTTTTCTTTCATGGTAGAAGGATATTCTTGTGGGGGGGGGGGGGTACAGTTTATAAGAGAATATAATAATGCATTTTCTTGCTCTAAAGCCTCATATGAGAAATCAAATTAGATTTACCCAAGTTCATCACAAATCTTTTGTATAAGTTCACAGTCATCAAAACACTGACACAAGAAATGGCACTTTAAAAATTGCTAAATATCACATTCATCTTCAGTGAAATCTGACTTAACAATCATGTTTTTCCATTGCGAATGCTCCTTAGTGACTATATCTGTTGCTTTCACTTCCCGTGTTCTGCACTCAGAATATTATATTTTTCATACAGTCTCACTTGTTTTCTTTTGCTTTGAATTTGCCAGTGATTATCTCCAACTTCTGGCACTCCATGGTGATGAAGATGAAATAACACCATCACCAAAGAAGCAGAAAGTAAATACCATATAAGACATACCATAGTAGCGCCAGCTGTGTCCTGAAAACCAAGGTCACCCCCATTTGCAAAAAGCTCCTTCAGATCATTCAGCATCTGCCTCTCAATGGTCAATCTTGTTTCATCAATCTGTTCTTGTGTTATGCCTGTTTCAATAATAACAGCATGGAAAGAAAGTAAAACAAGTATTTTAATGATATAATTAAATTAACTTTATGGTATGTTAAAGATATTTATGAATGTCTTGTCTCCTTTCTCATATATCTTTCAGCACTGAGGGAGCAAAAACTTGAAAATGGCTACACTGTTTGTTTCATACAATGAAATATTTAAGGTTTCTGTTAACCCCCCATCCACCTCTTGCATGGGCAGCCTCTTCTTTTCTACCATTCTTAGCACGAGTGTTTTCTGTAGTATACGGTCTGACATTAGTCATGAAAAATTGCTAACCATCTGACTTGACTGTGGATATAATGTAACACTGGTGTTACTCCAACATTTGTGAAAGTACTAGTATATATTATGTAAGCAGTGTACTAAAAAAAAAACTGTCCTTGTTTTATTTCCTGTTTCAGAACTGCCATTTTTCTTAACAACATCAAAAACCTGAATGAGTCATGAATATAAAGCTACACTTAGCACATTCTTTGGCAAAAGATGGTAAATATCTGGTAGCAGACGATATCTGAAGAGTTCTTTATTACTTGAAGAGTTCTTCAAATATCATGGACATCAAAAAGAACAAATATATCCATACTACAAGAACTTAATATTGAAGAAGGCTGAGTAGTAAAGAGGATTAAACAAAGAAAACTGAAATATTTTGGACACATTAAACATCATGATAATCTAAAGAAGACCATCTTGGAAGGGTTCATAATGGGAAAAAACAAAGAGAGGAAGACCAAGGCAAAGATGGCTGCAAGACATCATTGATGATCTGCAAATGGATGCATCAGCAGCAGGCCATACTGCTCACAACCGAGAGGCCTACAGTAGTGCTGTTAAGGAGGTCTAATCATACAAAATTTGTTCTCTTACTTTACTGTTAAGGAGGCAAAGTTCCACAAAGGACATGCAAATGAATGAATGAATGAAGGGCAAGACATTTACATGGTAAAGATGGTTATGGTGAACAGTTTTAAATAACCATATTAGCATGCACTAACCTCTCTTTGCCATCTCTGATTCAATATAGTCTAATGTAACATCATCTTCACATATATCATAAGGCATATTCCCATCTGCATTTACAGCCAACAGTTCAGCACCACTGAAAAAAATATGATATGTGATATAAAAATATTACATAAAAAAATATGACAATATAACACAAAAAAACAACCAAGATTAAGCATGAATCAAGTCATTTTCAAGTCACACATGGCACCCTGCATGTTATATCTGAATGTGGCATATTATGGTTTTATTAAGATAAAATGTCTGAATTAGCTAACAAATATTAAATTCATGCAAAGTAAAAAGTGGTCCCACAAAAACAATACTCTTTTCAGAACATCTGTTATAAAATTTTCTCAAGATAAGACTTGGGCAATGGTGCTTCAAAGTGATAAGTGTCTCAAAATTCTGAAGTATGGCTGTAATAATTTGTCCAAAAGCCTACTTCAGGGATAGATATTATAACATTATGAAAATATAATAAAATTATCCAATTACACAATATAAAGGTCTTTTTAAAAAATCACTCAGAGCATACTCCAGTCCATTATTACTGATGAATCCATCAAATTGTTGTGACTGTAGTTTATTTTTCCCTTTGCTGTAAATCCTTACTCTTTGGTGAACTTAATGAACCTTACTATTTCAATAGCAGGTAGTATCTCTCTCACTCACTCATTCACTACAATTTTAGTACTTATTTAAGAGGAAAAAAACAATCAATGTTATAAAATCATCAATACCAACTCCTATATATGACATACATGAATTACAAAGTCACTGAAAGTAAATGCATTAAATTAGAGCAGTTAAATATTCCTTTCTTAAAAGTCAGCGATTTTTTACTCTGATTTTTCAATTCCTATGTTTATACATTTTCATTTTTTCCCTTGTGCTAGATACTTGAACATACAGGTCTTTTTTTTTTCAGCTGCTCTATATCTCTGGCCCAAACAGAAGATCTTGATTTTGCAGATGACATAACTCTTATCAGTGACAATGTGAAATCAATGCAGGAAAAAGTAAATTCCCTGTCTTCCTTGGCTAGCAAAATAGGTCTTGAAATTAACAAAGACAAAACAAAAATTGTGAAATTTCTTATTAAACAAGAAGGAAAAATATATGTAGAAGGAACAGTTGTTGATGAAGTAAACCAATTTGCATTATTTGGCAGCTACATAGACCAGGATGGTGACACCAGGAAGGAAGTCAGAACTGCAAAAGCAGCACTGTCCTTCAAAAATCTTGAGGACACTGTTAAAAGAAGCCAGTTTAGTGGGCATAACATCCCTTGTATAAAATAGGAAAAAAGTAGGAGCAGCTTTATTACTTTTCATCCCTTGATGAAGTTGAAAAAGTCATCAAAAATAGGAAAACATGGCAAAAAAAACTATGCGAGCCCTATGTGACGTTTAATGGCATGGGAAGGATGTAAGATGTAAGAACCCTGGGGTCTTTTTCGGTGTGTACCAGAAAAAAAATCCCACTGCTGAGACTGAACCCAGTACCACCAGATCTTCCTCCAATAAGCTTAAAAAAATCAAAGTAATGTAAATAGGATGTTATTTTTACCCTTCTATGAGGTGTCTGCACAAAGTGACATGACCGCAAGTTGCCGCAGCATGAAGTGGTGTCCACATCTCACTGTCACAGGCATTGACATTAGCCCCATAATCCAGGAGCAGTTTTAGCATTTCCTCATTGTTATCAATACAACACTGTCAATGAGCAAACATCAAAAAGTTCTCTCTATAAACCGGAAGAATAAATATAGTTTGATAAAATAACCTGCTCAGAATGCAGTCAAATAATACTTATATATATATATGGGGGGTAAGATGCTGTCCGATGAGGCAATCAGCAACCCATAGCTGATATGCCAGCATCAGGGTTAGCGAACCATAGCTGACCAAGACCCTGTCCCAACTCTCCGTGGTACCCCCAGTAACAGGCATGGTGGTGGAGTCTGCTAAAAAAGCAGTGAACACCCCCTGCTTTTTAGCTGTACTCTGGGACTGAAAAAGTAGCCGCCATAACCCACTCCCACTGTGTGTGATACGATGCTGTGCTTCAACATCTCTACAGCATCAGCTGCAAAGAACAACAGCTCACAGTGTGTGTGTGTGTGCGGGGGGGGGGGGTTGTTCCTAGCTGAGACACTGTCCTGTCAAGTAGTTATTGTGCTCTTTGCATTTGTTGCATCATCATCATCATCAGGTGCCGTGCCGACTGGCATTGGCTATTATGCTTCTCCAGAGTACACGATCCTTCATGCAGGCCATCAGCTCAGTTGGTGATCTCCTCTCACACCATCCCGTCAGACTGTCCAGTATCATTTCTCTTGGTCTTCCTTTTGATCTTCTTCCTTCTATTTTTCCTGTTGTTATAATATTTTCAATGCCCCCCTATTCTCATTGCATGTCCTATGAAAGTACATTGTCTCTCTCTTATCTTTTTGACAAGGTTTTTTTGTCTCTCCAGCTCTTCTCATACATTCTTCATTAGTTATTTTTGCTGTCCAGGGTATTAGCAACATCCATCTTCATACTTCTGCTGCTTCCAATGATTTTTGTGCAGACCTGCCTATTGTCCATGATTCACTTCCATATAACAAGATAGGTTCAATATAGCATTTTAGGACTCGTTTTTTTAACATTCATTGATAAGGATGTGTTGGCTAATATGTTTCTCATTCTCTGAAATGCAGTCTTTGCTTGGCTTATTCTGTTCCTAATTTCTGCACCTGCATTTGTTGCATTTTCCATAAAAAAAAAATTAAGAGGCATTAGTCAATCATGTGCATGTCCCTTGTGGAACTTTGCCTCCCTAAAAGCTCTCTTGTAGGATTCTTGGTTGTAAGCAAGATGCCCTGCTGCTGATGCATCCATATGCAGATTATCATTGATGTCTTGCAGCAATCTTTGCCTTGGTCTTCTTCTTTTTCTTTTTCCTATTATGTACCATTCCAAGTCTCTCTCTCTCTCTCTCTCTCTGAACCTTAAGTGCCCAGGGCACATGGGGCTTCCGCAAGGGTTTTCCACAAATGCCTGTCCTTCGTCTTTTTTTCTGCTCTTACCCAGGTGAGCCCTCTACTGCTCAACATCCTTTCTGTTGTTCTTCTCCATGTCTCTTTTGGTCTACCCTTACTTCTGTTCCCCTGTGGTGTCCATCTTAGTGCTACTTTTGGTAGTGAGTTGTCCGTCATTCGGAGCACATGTCCCAACCATCGCCAGCATCTTTCTTCAATAATTGTTGTCAGTGGCTTCATCTGCATTTCTGCCAACAAGATGTTATTTCTTATGGTGTTTGGCCAAAATATTTTTCTAACTCTTCGTAAACATTTAGTCTGGAAAGAATTCAACTTGTTTTCTATGGTTTTGGTGATTTTCCAGCATTCACTTCCATAGAGTAGTACACTTAGAACATTACTCTTAAATATCCTGATTTTCATATTTATGCTTAGTTTTTTTTTATTTCCATATAGTCTGCAGCACTGCAAAAGCCTGGCTTGCTCTAGTAAGTCTGCTGTTGATGTCCTCTGTGCTGTCTCCATTTTCTACTACTCTACTGCCAAGGTATACAAATTCGTTGACCTCCTCCACTAAACTTGCTATCTACTCTGAGTACATTTCTGTTGTTCACATTTTGCTTCATTAACTTTGTCTTTCCTACGTTGATCTTTAGTCCTATGTAGTTTGCATTCTGAGTTAGCTTGTTTATTTTATCTTGCATATCTTTGTGACTGCTTGATAATAGACAAATGTTGTCCGCAAAGTCAAGGTCCTCCAGCACTGTGTCAAGGGTCCATTGTAATCCTCTGCATTTGTCTGATGTTGCCTCCTTCATTAACCAATCTACTGCCAAGATAAATAATGTTGGTGATAGTACACATCCCTGTTTCACTCCTGTTTGTACCCTAAAGCTGCTGGAGATATGTTCTCCACAGATCACTTTGCACTGAAAACCCTCATATCTTTGATTACATTTACTATCTTATGGGGGAGGCCATGCCATCTTAGGATTTCCCACAGTGCATCTCTGTTGACACTGTCAAAGGCTTTCTCAAAATCTATGAACAATGCATATGTTGTGCTACATTCCAAGACTGTCTTCTCTAAATTATCATGACGTCCAAAATATTTAAGTTTTCTCTGTTTAATCTTCTTTACTAGCCAGCCTTCTTCAATATCAAGTTCTTGTAGTATTGATATATTTGTTCTTTTTTGTCCATGATATTTGAAGAACTCTTGTGTAGCATTTACATTCAAAGGCATTTATGTGTTTCTCAGATGTTTTGTTAAGTGTCTACGTCTCACAGGCATATGTTGCGATGGGAACATATGCCTTAGAAAGGGTTAATTTAATTTATGACATTCAATAAGGTGTGATGTCCTACAGATTATGTACAATGTACAGAATATAAAAAGGTCAATATTTCATCACTTGGATCTATGGAGAATTTCCCACTGGCTGAGACCCCCTGTACTAAAGAATATGGCTATCCACCATGGAAGACAGTGAGTTTTTTCTCAAAGATATTAACAGGTCTGGAAAAAAGTATATGAAACAAAATACAACGGTGCATAAATCAGCTTCATAAATACCTGAGAAGCAAACAGTTGCATACATATCACATATACAAACAGAGAAATAACATGTCTCACACAGCTATTATTAATTTGAAACTGAAATATCTAATATCAGCAGATATGACGTGCCACCATTACTGTATCATATAAACCAGGTATACAAAGAAACAACACTTCAGCTCCAAAAATCGTATTCTGCATCCAAAAAACATAATATTTAGCACAAAAATCTTGCATACAACATATCTGTCACGTTAGCCTTAGAAATACCAAATAAAGTAAAATAAACATACAGTAAGAAGATTTTCAGTCACATATTTCAGATACAATAAACTAATAAAAATCAACTCACACAAACTTTCACATCCATGTGTTACGATGACGGCCGAGAAAAAAAAAAGACACCACAGGCACATGATGAATAACTCTGGCAAGTTATGCAATGTTTCAAACTTAGACAAAATACAACCAACCAATAGGGACTGTGATGCACTGGTCTTTTAAACATCCCAGGAAATCACTAAAGAAGCAAATATCTAAGTAGGTTTCACCACTGCCAGGACCATGGTCAATTTCTACCTTGAAGGCCAGGATACATGACACAGAGATGGAGCTGGTTCTTGCAGAATTTGTAACTTTATACTCACTCATAAACAAATAGAACAAAATGAAACAAATGATGACATCATGAATTATACAAACAAACATTGAAAATTTGAATTTTAAAAAAAAAGAAACAATTTAAGCTCTGCTCAAAAAAAGAATGAACACCAGTATAGTAGAAACAAAATATGTAGAAATGCTACAGAAAGTAAACTTTGATCTATGTGCTTTAAATACATGGCAGAATTGGAGACTTCTCCACTCTGCCTTCTTTAAGCTATCTGAATGTTATAGTTTTCAGCAATTTTTAAGATGTACTTGATACTGGTTTTGAGTAACAGCTGCATTAACTATTTGTTATGACAGATAATCTCTCTACATTTCAGATATGGCAAAAATATACCTTCATACCTGATGCAAAGCAGTCAGACCATCTTCATTAGTCACATCAGGGCTCACCTTCTTATTGAGTAACCGGCGCACTGAAACATTCACATTTATATAACATTAATTAAAATCATCGCACATCTGTACCCCTGGGAACAACTGTGTTAAGAACACACTTATCTTAACATAGTCTTTGTGAGACAGAGAACATAGATCTGATTGCTTAAAAGCTCTGACCTACTTCTGTAGCCCAGAAACCTGCAGCAATCAACACTAACTGTAACTGTTATTTTTGTAAAATGTAATGTCAGAATGGTGGACAGATCGGGATGTAGAGATCACTGGCAGGGATGAGAAAAATCTAATGTGAAACTAATGAATCCAGGACGTGATAAGTCTATAGGTGGCTATCAGAATGAGGTAAACAAAACAGAGCCAGCAGACTATAAGTGGCGGGGAATGGATATCTTAAAGCATTCATTAGATTCCTCATCCCAAAAGTTGGAGTGTCTCTGTGGAACCATCTCAAAGCCACCTGGCCAGCCAGTGTTGCACGCTGGGTCTGACATGGAGAAGGGGCTTAGGTATAGCCACCAGAGACTAGAAAACAAAGTTTTGGCCAGGCCAGCCTACACCACTGTCTTCATGGCAGTCCGAGCAAGACCACAGTCTGCCCTAGCAAGGAAAGGTGCTGAAGGTGGAGATATCAAGCCAGAAGGCACATCCCATAAATCAGGGTACCATGCATTATTGCTAATGAAATGTCTGCATCTGCAGTTTTTAAATATTGTGCTCGTCCTGTGAAGACTAACCAGGCAGGTGCAGTGCCAGGCCTTGAAAGGATATACCTATGCTACTGGAGGTCCTCTCATTTCATCTTGTGGCTGCTGACCAGAAAATGCAACAGCCAAAAAGCAAGAACTTAAGCAAGAACTTAAACTAATGCAATGGAATGCTGAGGGTGTCAGCAGTATTAGAGATGGCTAAAGCAAAAAAGATGGAACTAGAGAACATACTCTTTGCTGCATACAGGAGACACACTTAACCAAAGATGCCACCTTTAAAATCAGAGGCTACCATTGTTTCAGATCAGACCAACAGGATAGAAGAATAGGAGGAGTACTCACACTTGTTAAGAATAACATCAGCGCTTGTCAAGTGGGAATGTATGAACTAGAAAAAAAGTAGGAACAGCTTTATTGCTTAACAAGTACACAGTTTGACATTTTGGCATGAGCCTTAATCATACAAAAACACACAGGACAAAGAAACAGAGAGAGGAGATAAAGTATAAATTCACAAGAATGCCATGTTTAAAAAAAAAATGTCACAACTGTGTACTCGTTAAGCAATAAAGCTGTTCCTACTTTTTTCCTGGTTTATATATTTTGGTATCACAGCTTTACTGTAGTGGCTCCATGTATAGTTATATGCTCATACACTAATTATTGTCAAGTGGGAGTGTACACAGAAGGAGCTGAATACCAGATGATCTATCTAAAAACCAGTAATACAGACTTTCATTTCCTTAACTATTACTGTCCTAATGACCGCCCACTTACTCCAGAAACAATCCCACATCTCTTTACTTAACTGAACTGAATAGATGGTCTGTGGAGATTTTAACAGCCATTCCCAGACCTGGGACTATGACCACATAGACAAGAGAGCAGAGGAAACTGAGAGCTGACAGGATGATAACGGACTTTTCCTGATCAACCAGCCAATGGATCCCCCAACATTTTACTGGTATTCCACTCTCCAGACCTGAAGTGAAACATTACATGCAAAGTTAGAAAACAACTTGGAGGTAATGACAATCGACCAGTCTTCCTGACAACAGAAAATTAACTCATTAACACCAGTAACCCTAAACTTTGAATAGGATCAAAGGAAACTGTGGACACTAATCAAACAGTTAAATGATGAGAGCACTGGAAGAAGTACAAAGATTACACTAACAGAGGATGAGAAAACCCCTACAGGTAAGCAGGTAGCAGATTACTTTGCTCACAGGTTTGCACAAGACTGCAACATTAATATCCATCCAGAGAAAGAGCATACAGTGCACAATGACCCACTGAAAGAAGTGGATTAAGGAGAAAACTTACACCTTACATCCTTCCCATACCATTAAATGTCACATAGGGCTCGCATAATAGTTTGCAAAGATTTCCTGTTTTCAGCGAGTCTTTCAACCTCATCAAGGGATTTTATGCCTACTAAACTGGCCTCTCTTAACAACATTCTCTTTAGTTTCATGCGGTCAACCTCTTTCTTTGGCCTTTTGTGTTCCACCTGACAGCCTGTTTTGGGATTCTCTGGTTGTTTCTTCTCATCACATGGCCTACATATGTCCATCTTCTTTTTCTGATCACCCATGAGACAGGTTGTTGTTTGCTCATCTGTCTTATCTCTGCATTGTCCTTGAATTCATTCCACTTTATGATGCCTCTGCTCTAGAGGCTGGCCACGTCCGAAATACACCTACACTGGTGAAATTTGCCTAAACCGGCACACACCAGGGGTGAAACTTGATGACTAGACATGTCATGCCACCTCTGCTCTAGAGGTCGGTCATGCCTGATATACACCCATCATTCATTCATTCATTTGCATGTCCCTTGCGGAACTTTGCCTCCCAAACAGCACTCCTGTAGGCCTCTCGGTTGTGAGCAAGATGGCCTGTTGCTTCTGCATCCATTTCCAGATCGTCAACGAGATATACACCCATACTGGTGAATTATGCCTAAACTGGCTCACACCAGGGGTGAAATCTTGAAGGCTACGCATGTCACAGTACCTCTGCTCTAGAGGTCGGTCATGTCCCAAACACGCCCATACTGGGATAATATGCCTAAACCAGCTCAACCCAGGGGTGGAAGTCACTAGTGGCGAGGATTCGTCGTCCTGGACAAAAGCTCCATCCTGGTCATAACTAGGAAGGGTAGCGGCCACGACCACAAAATGCTGAAGTCGGAGACACTGGACCAGGGCGGTCTAGATAGGCAACCACCTCTCACCCGGCAGGGATGTTTGCGTATCCTAATCACGCTGAGGTTTTCCGGTGAGAAAGTCCAACCCTGGACTGGATGGGCAACCACCTGTCACCCGGCGGTGATACACGGGTATCTCAAAACACGTCGAAGTTTTCCGGTGAGAAGGTCCAACTCTGGCCTAGGTGGGCTACCACCTCTCACCCAGCGGGGATGCACTGATATCCTAAACACATCGAGGTCTTCCGGTGAGAACGTCCAACTCTAGACTAATCTGGTGCAATGAAAACCACGGTGTCACACAATCCGCTTCAGAGACCCACCAAGAATACAGGCTAAAGCCCTGCGATACTCTGAACTTCTTGTGGTCCTCTTGGGGATCTCGTATGGTCCTTTTGGGGACCACACAGGAGACCATGGGACCTAACGAGGACCACAGGCATAAATTCAGTAAGATCACAGTGTGGTCTTGGTGGTAGAATCGAACGAAGAAGAAGAAGATTCCACTTTTTACCAAGAATTTTCCTTAGGCATTTGTTTTCAAAAGAGTCTAACTTCTTGTCTATTTCTTTAGTTGATTTCCAGCTTTCACATGCATAAATGAGAGTGGATATCACATCTGAATTGAATAATCTTAACTTGATTAAGAAAACTAGACGACAAATATTCATGTAACACCTGAAAATGTGTGTATACAAATGGATCTGCACACAATGCCATAAAGAATGGAGGGAGAGGAGCACATTTAATGAATATTCAAACACCAATGACAAGATTTTCATAACCAATGGAAAATACCGCAAAACTATGATGCAGAAGTTAGGGCAATTATTGCTGCAGTTGAAAAACTATCTGACTCCAGAATTGATACATCTTCTCATCACATGGCCTACATATGTTCATCTTCTTTTCTGATCACCCATGAGACTGGCTGTTGTTCGTTCATCTGCCTTATCTTATATCTTATCTTATATGTTCTTCTAATATATCTTTAATTCTATTCAGAATAACTCTGCAAAATACCTTTGACACTACTGATAGTAAGGTTACTCATCTCCAGCTATTGCAATCACTAAAGTTGACTTTTTTTGGTATTTTAACAATGATTACTTTTTTCTGTTTAGAAGGGACCTTTTCCTCTTTCCTCTGTAGTTGGCTCATGTTGTCACTGTTAATAGCTTTTAACATTTTGGCTGTTATTTCATCTTCACCTGCAGCTGTTTGTTAGCCATTAGATTCACTGCTGTTTCAACTTCATGCAATGTAATTTCACCCAGGTTGACAATTAGTCTGGGTTAAGCTGGGGCGACCATCCCCAACCCAGCGCATCACAGGTGGCGGATGAAAGTCCTCTAGATATGGAGGATCCTTGTGAATAAGGATTTACCCAAATAAACAGGGATGGACCAACTGGCGGTAGTCTCAGAGAGTGAGGTGGGGTAGTAGGTGGCTCTGCTACTACTATAAAGTGCCTCATTTGCAGTGAAAGGAATACCAGGCAGGTAAGAGATGCCTTAAAACTTCTCGCTTCCGCTGCCTTGCGGGTAGGACAGGGAGTCCAAAGACTAGCGGAGAGTCCATACACAAACCGACATAAGGCAACGGGAAACCACTGTTGTAGGTCCCAAGAATAATTATGCTTATTCAGAGTAATAGATTTGTCATGAACGATGTTACAAGATGTTCCTCTGGAACAGCCTCGTCCGGTAGGGCAGTTCACGAGCCACAGATGACGCCAGTTCATCATCAAGCTACTGGTGGCAAAACTAACAAGTTCAAAATAGCAACATGGAATTTTATTCCAGGCTAGAAAATTAGAAAATGTAAAGAGGGAAATGGATGAAGATCAACATGTTAGGAACTAGTGAAGTTAGATGGACAGGTGCAGGAAAGATAAACTTTGATAAATAACATATTCAGGAAATGAGAAACATGAACGAGGAGCAGGAATCTTCTTCTTCTTCGTTCACTTCTACCACCAAAAACCGCACTGTGAACCTACTGAATTCACGCCTGTGGTCCTCGTTAGGTCCCGTGGTCCCCTTCATTTCATTCCTTTGCATGTCCCTTGCGGAACTTTGCCTCCCAAACAGCACTCCTGTAGGCTTCTCGGTTGTGAGCAAGATGGCCTGCTGCTGCTGCATCCATTTCCAGATCATCAACGATGTCTTGCAGCCATCTTCGTTTCGGTCTTCCTCTTTTTCTTTTTCCCATTATGTATCCTTCCAATACGGTCTTCTCTAAATTATCATGACGTTTAATGTGTCTAAAATATTTAAGTTTTCTCTCTTTAATCCTCTTTACTAGCCAGCCTTCTTCAATATTAAGCTCTTGTAGTATAGATATATTTGTTCTTTTTTGTGCCCATGATATGTGGAGAACTCTTCTATAGCATTTACATTCAAAGGCATTTATGTGTTTCTCAGCTGTTTTGTTAAGTGTCCAGGTCTCACAGGCATATATTGCGATGGGAAAGATGCATGCCCTTAAAAATCTTATTTTTGTGGTTCTGTCTGCTCCTCTCCACAGATTCTTTATTTGTTTTACTTTCTGAAGAGCAATAGATGTCCTCCTTTTAATTTCCCTCATTGTATCTCCATTATTAGTTAGTAGTGATCCAAGATATTCAAAACTCTCCACTTCTTCCAGTTTTTCCTCATTGATACATATTTCAGTTGCCTTGTTTGTTTTGTCAGTTGTCATCACTTTAGTTTTCTTTGCATTAAGATAGAGGTTCTGCTCTTCGCTGTTCTTGCTGACTGACATAATTAGTTTTTCCATTCCTTCTTGTGTTGTGGACAGCAATACTGTGTCATCAGCATATCTAATCTCTGGTATTTCATAACCTCCAACTGTTATGGCATCGTAATATTCTTTGTCTACATCTTCTCTAACATTCCTCATTATATTTTCAGTATACAAGTTAAATAAGTAGACCAAAATAGACCACACGAGATCCACGAAAGGACCACAAGGGGTTCAGAGTATCACAGTGCTTTAGCCTGTATTCTTGGTGGGTCTCGGAAGCGGGATTGCGTGACACCGTGGTTTTCATTGCACCAGTTTAGTCTAGGGTTGGACTTTCTCACTGGAAGACCTCGACGTGTTTAGGATATCAGTGCATCCTCGCTGGGTGAGAGGCGGTAGCCCACCCAGGCCAGAGTTGGACTTTCTCACCGGAAAACCTCGACATGTTTTGAGATACCCGTGTATCACCGCCGGGTGAGAGGTGGTTGCCCATCCAGTCCAGGGTTGGACTTTCTCACCGGAAAACCTCAGCGTGATTAGGATACGCAGACATTCCCGCCGGGTGAGAGGTGGTTGCCTATCTAGACTTCCCTGGTCCAGTGTCTCCGACTTCAGCATTTTGCGGTCGTGGCCGCTACCCTTCCTAGTTGTGACCAGGATGGAGCTTTTGTCCAGGAGGACGAATCCTCGCCACTAGTGACTTCTACCCCTGGGTTGAGCCGGTTTAGGCATTTCCCAGTATGGGCGTGTTTGGGACGGGACCGACCTCTAGGGCAGAGGTACTGTGACATGCATAGCCTTCAAGATTCACCCCTGGTATGAGCCGGTTTAGGCAAAATTCACCAGTATGGGTGTTTATCAGGCGTTACCGACCTCTAGAGCGGAGGTGGCATGACATGTCTAGCCATTGAGTTCCACCCCTGGTGTGTGCCGGTTTAGGCATATTTCACCAGTGTAGGTGTATTTCGGACGTGGGCGGCCTCTAGAGCAGAGGTGCCGTGGTATAGCTCTTGTAGCGATACTACTGGACATACCGGTTAAACTTCACTTTCCACCACCTTTTCCCATCGGCACCGCACAGCAACCTTTATTTCTTTTCCGCATTTACTTCCTTAACCGGGAGGAGCTTCACTCCACGCGCGGCATTTGAAGAGTCAAGCCAGCAGTGTCTTAACCTCTGGGACAAGCCGGTTCATGCATTTCACCCGATATGACTGCACTCAGGACGTGGCCGACCTCCAGACCAGAGGTGCTGTGATTTGACTGTTTGCTTCGCTTTATCCTTTCTACCACCTTTTCCGCAGTGATGCTGTGCGGCAACCTCATTTGCAAATTTCTTCATTGGCCGGGAGGAGCACCGCTCCACGCACGGCAGCTGAAAATCTCGCCAACAGCGGGAGGAGCAGGAATAATATTTGACGAACAAACAGCAAGGACAAATGTAGGATATTTGAACATCTCGGACCAAGTCCTGCTAGCCCAACTGAAAGGACGACCAATAAATATAAATATTATACATATGTATGCTCCAACATCTGAAAGTTCTGAAGATGCAGAGCTATTTTATAATGACATAAGACATCCCTGAAACACACAAAATCACATGAAGTTACTATAGTGATGGGAGATTTTAATGCCAAAGTTGGTAAAGGAAGAACTTCAGACATCACTGGTGACTATGGACTGGGGGAGAGGAATGTCTGAGGTAGTAAATTAATTGAATGGGCAAGAATACATAGCATGTTGTAGGAAACACCTGATTTAAACAACATCCTGGAAGATTGGCAACATGGTGCAGCCAAGACAAAAAGACTTTTAACCAGATATTCATTCATTTGCATGTCCCGCGCAGAACTTTGCCTCCCAAACAGCACTCCTTTAGGCCTCTTGGTTGTGAGCAAGATGGCCTGCTGCTGCTGCTGCGTCCATTTGCAAATCGTCAACGATTTCTTGCAGCCATCTTCGTTTTGGTCTTCCTCTCTTTCTTTTTCCCATTATGTACCCTTCCAATACGGTCTTCTCTAAAATATCATGACGTTTAATGTGTCCAAAATATTTAAGTTTTCTCTCTTTGATTCTCTTTACTAGCCAGCCTTCTTCAATATTATGCTCTTGTAGTATAGATATATTTGTTCTTTTTTGTGTCCACGATATTTGGAGAACTCTTCTGTAGCATTTACAATCAAAGGCATTTATGTGTTTCTCAGCTGTTAAGTGTCCACGTCTCACAGGCATATGTTGCAATGGGAAAGATGCATGCCCTTAAAAATCTTATTTTTGTAGTTCTGTCTGCTCCTCTCCACTTTACTTTCTGAAGAGCAATAGATGTCCTCCTTTTAATTTCCCTCATTGTATCTCCATTATTAGTTAGCAGTGATCTAAGATATTCAAAACTCTCCACTTCTTCCAATTTTTCCTCATTGAAATATATTTCAGCTGCCTTGTTTGTTTTGTCAGTTGTCATCAATTTAGTTTTCTTTGCATTAAGATAGAGGTTCTGCTCTTTGCTGTTCTTACGGACTGACATAATTAGTTTTTCCATTCCTTTTTGTGTTGTGGACAATAACCAGATATACTAAGCATTGATCAACAAACGATTCCAGAATGCATTACTGACAACAAAAACCATGCCAGGAGCTGACTGCAAGTGACCACGACCCACTCTGTGGAAAAATTAGAATAAAGCTAAAGAAAACATGCAGAAAAATGAGAAACATCAAATTGAATACAGAACTCCTTTAAAATGACCAAGAACTGCGAGAACACTACTTAGTTATTACAAAAAATAGATACAATGCAATAGCAAGGATAAATAGTATAGATGAACAATGATGAACAAATTAAGAGATTCTATCCACCAAAGTGTTAAGGAGGTAATGCCACCAAAAAAAGAAGCCCCTAAAAATAAATGGATGACAGACTGATGGACAAGAAGAGGAGGAGTAAAAATAACCAAGAAAAATATAGCAGGATAAATAAAGAAATAAGACGCAAATCCAGAGAAGCAAAGGAAGTGTGGTTAAATGAACAATGCAGACAAATAGAGAACTCCCATAATAAAGACAGCAAAAACATGCACAAATGAATTAGTAAACTCACAGTCAGGAAGACAAAATATACCACAGGATGCCTGAAATCAAAAGAAGGTAAAATGTTCATGGGAAAAAAAGACATTGTGGACAAGAGGACAGAGTACATCGGTGAGCTATATTGAGGAGAAAGACCAGAATTAACACTGGATACTGAAAACTGTGGACCACCAATATTTGAAGATGAAATCATAGATGCCATCAAACACATGAAGAAAGGAAAAGCGACTGGGCTTGATAATATAACAATCGAAGAAATAGAGGCGCTAGAGGAGATATAATAACCAAGTTACTGAATGACATTTACAACAGTGGTTATATGCCCAGTGACCTGCTTAAATCCATGTTTATAGCACTACCAAAGAAACCAGGTGCAAAGGAATGTGATGGCCACCAGACTATCAGCCTCTCATGTCACATAATCAACTACTTCTGAGAATTATTATGAGAAGAACAAGGAAAAAGATAAAAATGGAAATAGCAGATGAACAGCTTAGATTTGTTGAAGGAAAGGGAACACACAATACCATTTATGCTATATGAACGCGAACAGAAAGAGCTTTAGAAGTACAGAAAGATCTCTACTTATGCTTTATTGATTACACCAAGGCATTCAGCAAGGTGAAACATAATGAAATTATTAAAATGCTTGAAGACATCAGTATAGACAGCAAAGACCTGAGGATTGTAAAACATCTATACTGGCAGCAAGAAGCAGCAATTCGAGTTGAAAATAGAACTGAAAAATATCAACCTATAAAACAAGGTGTGCGACAAGGATGTGAACAATCTCCAGACCTTTTTTCTCTGTGCAGCAAGAATATTCTAAGAATGATCATCACAGAACCAGGCATAAAAATTGGAGGATACAATATTAACAACCTTCAGTATGCTGAATGAATGTTAAAAAACGAGTCCTAAAATGCTATGTTGAACCTATCTTGTTATATGGAAGTGAATCATGGACAAGAGGCAGGTCTGCATAAAAATCATTGGAAGCAGCAGAAATGTGGTTTATTAGAAGAATGTTGTGAATCCCCTGGACAGCAAAAATAACTAATGAAGAATGTATGAGAAGAGCTGGAGAGACAAACAAATCTTGTCAAAAAAATAAGAGAGAGACAATGTATGTTCACAGGACATGTAATGAGAATAGGGAGCATTGAAAATATTATAACAACAAGAAAAATAGAGGGAAGAAGATCAAGAGGAAGACCAAGAGAAATGATACTGGACAGTCTGACAGGATGGTGTGAGAGGAGATCACCAACTGAGCTGATGGCCTGCATGAAGGATCGTGTACTTTGGAGAACCATAACAGCCAACACCAGTCTGCACGGCACCTGATGATGATGGTGATGGCATTTAGTTGTGGGATTGGTAGCTCAGTTTCAAGGTTTATCAATTCTTTTGGGTGTGGCTGATTAAGTATTTCTTGGAAGTGCCTGGCCCATTCATACATGCACCATAATATTTCTCACGGATGCAAGATTGGTACTGGAAGCTCTTCAGTGCACCAAACTACCAGACCTAAAGGATGCCTTGTCAAAAATTGGTTCACCTTGCAGAGGATTCCCTCCCACTGTGGGATACCAGGGAATGAGAAAGCTGACAATCTAGCCAAAGAAGGCATTGAAATGGACCCCAGACATACCAATCACCTATAATCAGAAGAATAGCATGATAAAAACCTACAGGAAGACACAAACACCACCACATGATGACTATCACATTCTAAACAGAAGGGAACAAGTCACCATTTTCTGTCTCATAACAGGACACAGCCAACTCAGAAGTCAAATAACAAAATAACACACGAAAGTGGCACGTCATGAAATGCTAAAAGGAAAAAAAAAAGCAATAAGTTAACATTTAATGTTATCATGACATTTCCAATACAATACAAATTCAGAATGACCTGATAAAAAACACACATTAGAAAAGCAGAAATTTTAAAAATGTGAATAAGTCACAGAAGGTCTTAGTGATTTTCAACAATTTTGGGGGGTTTTGACCACTTCTGAAAAGCAGTCAGTAATATTTTCATTTCAGCTTGACATATATGACTTATCACAGCTAGTACTTTATATACAAAATCCAGCAGTTTTCTGTTGAGGAAATTTAAAAGAACTGTATAGCTATGCTAAATATGGAAGATCTTCAATGGCTGTGAGACTGCCAAAGAAAACTTGGCAAAGATCAACTGAAAAGAATGGATCTTATATCCTACCCATGCCGTTAAACGTCACATAGGGCTCACAAAGTAGTTCGCCAATTTATCCTGTTTTTGGCGAGCTTTTCAACCCCATCAAGGGATTTTATGCCTATTAATTTGACCTCTCTTAACAATTTCCTCTTTAGAGCTTCACATAATCTACCTATTTTTCTTCGGCCTGTTATATTCCAACTGATAGCTTGTTTTGGGATTCTCTAACTGCTTCTTCTCATCACGTGACCAACGAGATCTCCAATGAGACTGATTGTTGTTCACTCATGAGACTGAGACTGTTGTTCACTCATCTGCCTTATCTTTGCATTGTTCTTGAATTCATTCCACCTTATACAGAGTATTTTCCTTAGACATTTGTTTTCAAAGAAGTCTAATTTGTTGTGTATTTCTTTAGTTGTTTTCCAGCTTTTCTATGTATAAACGAGGGTGGATATTGCATTTGAATTGAATAATCTTAGCTTGATTTTTGTACTATAACTTTTGAGTGCTATTTGTTCTCAAGATTCTTGAAGGTCAATGCTGCTTTTGTAATTCTAATTCCAGCTTCCTTTCTGGTGTCACCATCCTGGTATATATAGCTGCCGAAGTATGCAAATTGGTTTACTTTTTCAGCAGCTGTTCCTTCTGAATGTATATTTTTCCTACTTGATTAATAGGAAGTTTCATTATTTTTGTTTTTCCTTGTTAATTTCAGGCCCTATCTGCTAGCCAGTGAAGACAGGGTATCTGTTTTTTCTTGCATCAAATTCACATTGTATTAAAATTCTCCACAATGAATCTCTGTGTATGCTATCAAATGCCTTTCTAAAGTCTATGAAGTTCAGGATTAATGGTTTTTGCTTTTCACTATGTTCTTCAGGTATTATTCTTAGAGCAAAGATCTAATTGAGACAGCTTCTCCCTTGTCGAAATCCTGCGTGTTCTTCTCTCATTGCAGTATCCACTATATCTTTAATTCTAATCAGAATGATTTTGCAAAATACTTTAGACACAGCTGATAGTAAGGTTACTCCTCTCCAATTATTGCAATCCCTAAGGTTTTTTTTTTATTTTGGTATTTTAATAATGATTCCTTTTTTTCCATTTAGAAGGGATCTTTTCTTCTTTCCAAACTTTATTAAACATTCTCTGTAGTTGGTTCATGTTGACAATGTTAATAGCTTTACATTTCAGCTGTTATTTCATCTTTACCTCTAGCTTTGTTGTTAGCCATTAGATTCACTGCTGTTTCAATTTCATTCTATATAATTTCACCTAGGTTGAAATTTAGTTGTGGGACTGCTAAGTCAGTTTCAAGGTTTATCAATTCTTTGGGGTGTGACTGATTAAGTGTTTCTTGAAAGTGTTCACCCCATCTTTGTTTTTGGTCTTTATGTGATGTTAATAAGGTGCCAGTTTTGCTAAAGATTGGTCTTTCTTTGGATGTAGGCCTCTTTTATATGTCATATAGAGTTCTGCTACCTCCTATTTTTGCTGCTTTCTCTGCTTCTTTTGCCATATTGTCCATGTATTCTCTTTTATCTCTTCTAGCTGAGCTTTTTACTTTATTGTCTAGTTCTCTGTATGTTGCTTCTGTCAAATCTTTTCCAAGATCTGTCTTTACATTCACCATGATTAATTTGACTGCTCATCTTTCATGTACATATTTCTATGTGTTTTCTGATATCCATGTACTTTACTTGCAAGGATATCTTTTCAAACTGGTCCAGATTAAGGTAATTGCTTTATGTGATATGCATATTAGCCAGACATGTCAACCTAATAATTTCATTGTAATTCTCATCACAAAAGAGAACCAGTAGTGATGCTTCAGGTTATTAATGCATCTGTTAAATGCTCTGAAATTCACCACTTTACTGTCTCTGTAGATTCCTGTTTAACACACTAAAATATTTACTTACAACAAAAAATTCAATGGATTGTGTGAAATGAAGAACTTGCTAGCTTTGAAAGAAATTCTCAGAACATGACAAAAATATATAGTTGTTTTAGGTTTGTTTTCCACTGTAGGACTGCAAACAGTACTACAAGTGACTATTAAACCCACTGCATTATGGGTGACACAGGATATATAAATGTTAAAGGTAGCAAACCCTGACAGAAATATTAAAAGCAGAAAGGATCCCAAGACAACTGATGGCAAGTTTTTTTTCCCTATTTATCTTCTGGCTTTCCCTGCAACTCTGCTGGATTTGATGATGCATGGAGTGTGATTTTTTTTTTTTTTGAGCTAATCAGTATAGCCAAAGGGAGGTTTGTGCAATATGGACAAGGAACTTTCTCTATGCTAATAGAAAAGATAAGGCAAGAAATATAACATGGTTCTTTCTCTATGCCAACAGAAAAGATAAGGCAAGAAACATAACATGTTTTTTGCTACTACTAGCCAGTTATACTAGGTGAGTACTGATGGTGATGGTCATCAGAGGAGCTGCTCAGTAACATCCACATCAACCTGCTTCAAAACCACTTTAATGACAGAAATAGTTGTCATGCTAAAAAAATGAGAACACTATGACAAGAGGACGTGCACATAAATGGCTACAAACTTCTTCACTAGACTATTTGAAATCAGATAGAGATGAATATATATTATGCTGTCACTCTTACCTTCTTCTAGATCATTCCTTGCTGCCGACTCCAACAGAGCAATGTTGGCTACAAACTGGACCCTGTCTGATGGATGATGCTTAGGTTTTTTAACAGACCGCTGTTGCTGTGTAACTATCCCCTTCTTTTTGGACTTTGATCCCTTCTCTAGCTGTTTCTCATACTGGGAATATCTCTTCAGCTGCTGAGCTCTGCGCTTTTTGGCATGTTTAAGTCGGTCCTGTGTAGACATTCGCTCAATGGATGGCATCTCCTGAATCAGCTGATAATGCTCCATTGTTGTTTTAACTGATGTCTGTATGATTTACCACTGCATGTGCTGAATTTTATATATATACAAGTTGCTGAATCATAAGTTCAATTTTCAAAGAAAAATTTCTCATGTGTATGAAATTCTCTGTGACATTTTTAACAGCTTAACAAATTAAACTTAATCATGAGAAGTTACTTCTATGTCAGTCACTGAACTTTTTTGTCCTTTTACTTCTGTATGATTCTCACTCTTTACTTCATAAATCACAATCTCACTCTTTACTTCATAAATCACAGTCTATGCTTACTAGGATTTATAAAGAAAGCAATGGTACAGAAACCATGTTTTCTGCCATGAATCAGTCAAAAGTAACAATGCCCAGAGTATGGCTTTGGTAAAGGATCCTCGGTCACTTAAACATAGATTTGTTGATTGCATGAAGTCAAAATAAAGAATTCCTTCATATATTACATCTTCACTGGTAATTTTCTGAAGACACTCTGTTATGCAACTATTCTCTTCAGGTTCCGTTCTCTACATTACTGCTGAAAAATAGAAGAAATAATTAAATAAACATTTATTAGCATTCGTAATGTATGTGACAAAGCCACTTTAAACAAAAAAAAAACTGTCATATAAAGAAGTTTCTGTGCTACCCTATTGTAGTTTTCTAAAACTGCTTTTATATTAGGCCACGCTGTAAGACCTGGATATTTCTCCATATCTTTCTTGCACTTTTGAAGTTTCATTTGAAAGGTTTCTCATCATGCATCTCAGGGTCTAAACAGTCTTCTTCCTGTGAAGTTCAGTCCACTGGTTGTTTTGATCATTTGTTCTTTTTCATTCACAGTATATGTGTCCAACAACAAGCTCCTTTTTAGTTTATTTATAGGTTTATATCTCTTATTCTGATATGTTCTCACACTAAAATTCATTCTGTTGTTGTGTTAAGTTACCCTAGTTTTCTTCTCACTGCTTTTGTCATCAAAACTTCTGAACATACTTTCCATTTTATTATCAGTTTTACACATTTTTTAGCTCAAATCTGTTCTGTGCATGTTTAGTTGTAAGCTACAAATTTTTCTGTCATGAAAGACAGAGTTAGAGAACCTAGAAATGATTCCTATGGACAGGACGGACAAGATGATGGCTGAGGAAGTGATACAGGAAGAGGAAATGGCATGTGTTGATAATATATATATCTATAGAGGATGAGGACAAAGGTGTGTGAGGGGGAGGGAGGAGGAGAAAGCTAAAAATTACACCAATACCCTAAATGTAACAGAGAAAATCAAGTATTCAATGAAATGAATCATGTGAAGAATGTATATGTATCTAAGACTGTAGACCGATACATAGGCAATGCACAATAAAGTTCTAGGAACATAATTGACATTATGAGTTTTGCATTAGGTGTACAGAGCACATTCTCTCCCTACCAAGCTCTCATCTACTCTTTTGTACCATTAGTATATATTATAGGTTCTTCTCTCCAACTGAATTCATTTAATCTGTTCTGTTCATCCTTAATTTGGTTTAACAGCCACTGTATACCTATTTCTGCCACCCCACCCCTCATCCCTTCTTGACTGCTAACCAATCAAATTAGAACTGCAGTCCATAGGCCTTCATATAAACATTCTCAAACACATTTTCATACAAGATAAGCACTCCTTTTCTTATCCATTCTTATTTGTTATCTCCCCCTTTCTTCCATTCTTATTTATGTCTTATATGCAAATTTAGACTTTCCCATTTTTTCCCCTATTTCTAAATTTGGTTTTCTCTCTCCCTGTTTCTTTACCTTGCGTTTTGTTGTTTTTTTTTTTAATTGTGAACATGGGGCAAGCTGAAACATTAATGTATGCTCCATTAGAAATAAAGTTCCTTTCTAACTTAAGTGCAAGCTGAAACATTAAGGTATGCTCCATTAGGAATAAAGTTTGTTTCTAATTTAAAAGCATCTTTAGAGGGCTTATTTCCTTATCAATAAATTTTGGAACCAATCATTTGTTCAAACTCTACAGGCAACTACAGTAACATGTAGTATGGATATGCTGTTATGAGCTTTCAGCTTTATGAGAGAAACCAATCCATTTGTTCAAACTCTACATGCAAGTACAATAACACGTAGTATGGATATGCTCTATGAGCTTTCAGCTTTATGAACGAAAAGCCAAACCTATTAAAAGAAATTCTATCACTTAAACTCTGAACGCTACGACAAGGTTATTACGCTGGAGCTTCTGCTCAATAAGGATTTCCGTGATTTGGCTGCGTCTTGGAAGGGTACATACTGAGGGGAAAGAAAGAGTGGAAAGCCAAGACGAAGATGGCTGCAAGATATTGGTGGTATCTGGAAATGGATGCATCAGCAGGAGGGCATCTTGCTTACAACAGAGAGGCCTACAGGAGAGCTGTTATGGAGGCAAAGTTCCGCAAGGGACATGTAAATGACATTAAACGATAACATGATTCTTTTAACTAGTAGAACCGTCAAATATCAATTTGCCCATATGTCTATGTATATACTCTCGCTTTGTATATCGCTATATATTATTGTTATATGTGTTTGTTTTTTTCCGAAATCTTGTATAGCTAACCTGTGGCTCAGCGTAAACAGTTTGTTTCCTGTACGATACTGCTCCAGTCTATGAACATAGCCGCAACAAGTGACAAAGTATTTCAATACCAAACTAACAAACCAAATGAACACTGCACTCGGCAAGCTTTTAGCATTTGTCTTTGCACACTGTGAATACTAATTTCTTACTAAAACATGCAACTGTGAGAGCCATGCACAGAATTACTAGGTCGCTGAAGGTAAATCCTCTAACGCTGTAGGTGGCGTTGTTGACTTCGTTTTTCTAGTTCCGGTCCTTGATTGTGGTCACGTGGTCGCAGGTAAGTGAAATGAGTCCCAAAACCAACTCCTAGTGTTTCACGAGTAAGATTACAATGGCCATGACGGACCATGCAAGACAATTGCTAAAACAGTTCATCACTAGAACGTCTTCCTGTCATAGCCTTATACACGTAGACAACTGTTTTCATATTCGAATGCATATGGAAAAATGAAGTAAACAGTACGGCGCTGAACCATTGGCGCAGTCACTACCCCAGGGCCGAGTCTGTCGATAGCGTGGGGCGACAAGTTTTTTTGAAAAAGGGGTGGGGGGAGAATTGGAATGAACGGCAAATACACACACACACACACACACACACATATATATATATATATATATATATATATATATATATATAAAACACGTTTTCATTTATTATAGACCACGGAAGTTTTTTTAACATAATCTGTTTTAGACTATACAAAGGCTTTCGACAGTCAGGCACGAACATCTGATGGATTGTCTGAAGGGGAATATCGATGGCAAAGACATCAAAATAGCAAGCAAGCTATACTGGAAGCAGACAGCACTTGTGCGATCCAACACAAACTGCTCAGCACCAATAGATATAAAGAGAGATAAAAGAGATAACGACTGCAGTAAAGATGGTTATACTAATCAAGAATAAAAAATAAAAATATAGAGGCCTATGGTACAGTTTTACAAAGCGACTGAGGGAGTAAGGATAGTGAGAAAAAACAAACAGCAGAAACTATAAGACGAAGATGAGAATGTATACATGAAGAAAAAGGCCCGCGCCGAAATATTGGATGTTGTCTGCTTTTCATTTATAACATTCTCATCTTACTCTCATACTTCCTGCTATTTGATATAAAGATAAGAGTCAGACAAGGGTATGTTTACTTATACACAGAAAAAGCATTCAAGGAAATTAATGAGATGTCTGAACTAAACATTAATTAAACAACTGTCACTAACCTAAAGTATACAGATGACACCGTGATGATAGCAGAGAACAATAAAGACCTACAGAACCTGGTAACTCGAATAAACAAAAATCAAAAGCGTGGACTGGAAATAAATATCAGAAAGACAAATGTTATGGTAAGCAGCAGAAAGGACGTGATACCAAATATAAATATGAAAATAAATGGAGAATTACTCGAACAGACGAAAAGTTTCAGGTATCTGGGACAAATTATAACAGAAGATGGAAAATGTGAAATGGAGATTAATAGAAGAGTAGACGTAGGAAAAAAACAGAATAAATATCCATACGTTAAAATAAATATTTTGAATTGACGTATCGCAAAATGCTACATATATTCAGTATTCTTGTATGGTGTAGAAGCTTGGAGTTTGGATAAGTCAAAAGACAAGAAAACATGGGTCTTCGAAATGTGGATACACCCGTGCAGAAGAATGGGGCCTATCAAGTGGAAAGAAAAGAAAACAAAGAGGTGCTAGAGCGGCTGGAACTGAAAAGAGAAATGAACAAAACTATCGAGATACTTGGGGCACGTCAAGGGGCGTAATAGACGACTTAAGACTACATTGAGGGCAAGATCGAAAGGACTAGAATATTAGGGCGACAACGACATCAAACGGGTGAATAACAACACGAGATGGACGGGGACCAGCTTGCCCGAGTGCACTACGAAGACAAAATGCAGAACAGAACTCATTGCAGCCAACCTTCCGTGGGAGACGCCATGAGATGATGATGATGATGATGATTGGCCACATTTACTCGTGAATTGGCCCAACATTATCTCGGGAAAAGGATTAAAAATTAATTATTTTTCTCTTCTCTATGCCCATAAAAAAGGACATTGTGTCTATGGTAAAGAAAGTTAAATATTCTAGCAATAGTTACAGACTGTACCCTTGACGTATCATACTGATCAATTAACACTACTTGCAAAAATTTTTAATACACATATCCAAGCATTTTCTTGATTTCATTCCTGTAGAAGCCACTACAGTGTTAAATGAATGTAATGAATGTATTCTTAGAAAATTGTCAGACATGAATATTTCAATGGCAAACGTGCATAGTCATGGTATGACAACAGAACAAATATGAAAGTAAAACAATGAGGAGTTCAACAACCATTAGAGACTTGAACCGGGGAGTTCAATATCTTTTGTTGTTATTTTATCGTCTGTGTTTAATTGATGCCACAATTTAATCTAGAGAAGAAGTATTACGTCTTTTTAAAAAGTCAGACATTGTATGTGTTTTTCTCAGCATCAACACTTTGTTGGGAAACCATTATAAAAACATACTGTAACTCTAACGGTCAAGCCACTAAGTACCACCCGCTGAGAATCTAAAATTGAAGCCACTCATCCTTTAAGATATTTTATTGACGAATTTTATGGTGTTTTGATAGAACTTGTTTATGACGAGTCAGTGGACAAAATGGCAAGACATAAAGCTAAAACACTTGACCTTGAAGTCAGAAACTTATCGGATCTATCACGTAAGAAAAGCGGCACTTAGGCGTCCAAAATATTTTATCCGTAATTTCACACTTCACAGGTATTTATGTTCATTCATTCATTCATTCATTTGCATGTCCCTTGCGGAACTTTGCCTCCCTAACAGCACTCCTGTAGGCCTTTCGGTTGTGAGCAAGATGGCCTGCTGCTGTTGCATCCATTTCCAGATCGTCAACGATGTCTTGCAGCCATCTTCGTCTTGGTCTTCCTCTTTTTCTTTTTCCCATTATGTATCCTTCCAATACGGTCTTCTCTAAATTATCATGACGTTTAATGTGTCGAAAATATTTCAGTTTTCTCTCTTTAATCCTCTTCACTAGCCAGCCTTCTTCAATATTAAGCTCTTGTAGTATAGATATATTTGTTCTTTTTTGTGTCCACGATATTTGGAGAACTCTTCTGTAGCATTTACATTCAAAGGCATTTATGTGTTTCTCAGCTGTTAAGTGTCCACGTCTCACAGGCATATGTTGCTATGGGTAAGATGCATGCCCTTAAAAATCTTATTTTTGTGGTTCTGTCTGCTCCTCTCCACAGATTCTTTATTTGTTTTACTTTCTGAAGAGCGATAGATGTCCTCCTTTTAATTTCCCTCATTGTATCTCCATTATTAGTTAGTAGCGATCCAAGATATTCAGAACTCTCCACTCCTTCCAGTTTTTCCTCATTGATACATATTTCAGTTCCCTTGTTTGTTTTGTCAGTTGTCATCAATTTAGTTTTCTTTGCATTAAGATAGAGGTTCTGCTCTTCACTGTTCTTGCGGACTGACATAATTAGTTTTTCCATTCCTTTTTGTGTTGTGGACAGCAATACTGTGTCATCAGCATATCTAATCTCTGGTATTTCATAACCTCCAACTGTTATGGCATCGTAATATTCTTTGTCTACATCTTCTCTAACATTCCTAATTATATTTTCAGTATACAAGTTAAATAAGTAAGGTGACAATATGCACCCCTGACGGACCCCTTGTTTTATGTCAAACCAAGTTGTTGTTTCACCATTTATTCTTACTGCTGCTTTGTTGGTCTAGATACAGAAGTGATGTTAATTGTATCAAATGTGTTGGAAATCTCATTTTTTCCATTATTTCCCAAAGTTTCTGGTGTTGTACACAATCAAATGCCTTTGAGTAGTCTATAAAGGATAAATATAGATTCACATTAAACTCTCTGCATTTCTCTATTATTAATCTTAGATTGAATATATGATCTCTTGATCCTCTTCCTTGCCTGAAACCAGCTTGGACCATATTGACTTCTTCTTCTATTTTCTTTCGAAGTCTACCCATTATGATTTTTAACAGAATTTTACTGGCATGACTAATCAGGGCAACAGTTCTGTAGTTGGTGCATAATTTCAGGTTACCCTTTTTTGGCAGTGGTATGAATACAGTTCTTTTCCATTCTTTTGGCCAAACACCTGAATGCCATATCTTTTTACATAGTGCATGATAGATTGTTGCACACTCCTTTCCTCCTGCTTTAATAAATTCAGCTGTTATCTCATCACATCCTGGTGATTTACCATTTTTCAGATTCTTTATTGCCCATAAAACTTCTTCCATTGTCGGTTCGGGTTCTTTCTCCTCCAATAATAATTCACACTGTTGATTTCTGCTTCCACAGTCGGTTGTTTCATACATTCTTTTGCAATATTCCTGTTTTGCAATATTTATGATAGAGATTTAAAAACACGTCATGCCAACCGCTATAGAAGTGGAACAGAGTTTAAACAAATTCTTCGTAGATTCTTGGCATGAACGTATATAATATATATAGTATACTGTGTTTTTTTGGGGGTTTTTTTTAAATTTTATCTGTGTGATAGCTAGTCTGACGCGACACTGTGATGCGTTATGTTCCTGTGTGACTTGTTCCTGAACTAAAACATGTCTTAAACCTAATCTTGTTAGTATCCGCAAATTTTATTTCGAAGTTAGTGGTCTATAACGATACTTCTTAAACATATAAGCGGCTATGAGGAAAGAAAGGATTACTCTTATAGTTTTGTGAACTCTACTCAGTTCACGAGAATATGTCAAATTTCTTAGATATGTACACCTGGATCTTTGTTATTTAATGTTAGATTATTAGTCTAATTTGTTTACACTCGCGTATTTCTGTCCAATATAATATGTGACAATATAAAGATAACACTAGTTATTAACAAAAACAGACAAGATAAAATTCAGGCTGGCATTATGACGAGATTTTTGTTCGGCATTTCAATACCAACACCAAAACAGAACACATTTTATTAGCCCTAAAGTCTGTTATCAGTCCTTTACGTCAAAATATTGCCATTACCAGAAAAATGAACAAATCAGAAGCTTTACAAAATATGAAAAAAAAAACCGCAATGGTTCTTATAACCAGAAGCTAAAAGCCTCTGGTTTTCGATGCTGTATATAAAAATTGTTGAAATAGTAACAAGTTGTAAACATAATAGTTGCGAAAAGAAAATCAGTGATATTAAAACATAGCACCCATAATCAATACCCACTTTAAATTATACCTTAAAAGAAAAATTAAGTTATACGACAAAAAACGTGAATGCAGCGATCAACACTTTTATATATTCCATGAGTTTTATTCATCACAGCGCTTGTGAAAGATATGCTTCTTATATTTCACTTGTAACGTGTACTCTCTCGCTGTTTCCAACAATAAAAGAAACACACACACCCCCCCCCCCCCCCCTCAGTGCTAGAGCAGCGTGAATTGAAAATAGAAATATTGAAAATCATAAGAACAAGACAACTGAGATGCCCTGGGAACGCCATACGCATAATTGTAGAATAACTTGAGGGCAAAGTAAGGAAAAAGAACGAGCAAAGTAACTCTGGTGCTTTTTAGAAACTCATCGTAGTTCACATATAAAAGATGTGATTGGAGATTTTCCGGACTGTGACCGTGACACCAACATGCAGTATAAAATTAAACGGAACTATTCTAAAGCAGGTGCAGAAATTCAAATACCTTGGAGCAGTAATAACTTCAGATGGGAAATGCAGAACATAAATTAGGAACAGAATAAGCCAAGCAAAGACTGCATTTCAGAGAATGAGAAACATATTAGCCAACACATCTTTATCAATGAATGTTAGAAAACGAGTCCTAAAATGCTATATTGAACCTGTCTTATTATATGGAAGTGAATCATGGACAAGAGGCAGGTCTGCACACAAATCATTGGAAGCAGCAGAAATGTGGTTTATTAGAAGAATGTTGTGAATCCCCTGGACAGCAAAAATAACTAATGAGGAATGTATGAGAAGAGCTGGAGAGACAAAAAACATTGTCAAAAAGATAAGAGAGAGAGCTGGAGAGACAAAAAAAAACATTGTCAAAAAAGATAAGAGAGAGTCAATGTACTTTCATAGGACATGCAATGAGAAGAGGGGGCATTGAAAATATTATAACAACAGGAGAAATAGAAGGAAGAAGATCAAGATGAAGACCCAGAGAAACGATACTGGACAGTCTGACGGGATGGTGTGAGAGGAGATCACCAACTGAACTGATGGCCTGCATGAAGGATCGTGTACTCTGGAGAAGCATAATAACCAACGCCAGTCGGCACGGCACCTGATGATGATGATGATGATGACACCTAAACCTTCTGGAGTAGCGCGATGCAACATTAACAAGTACTAGCATTTGATGTAAATAAGTGTGCCAAGTGACTCGAAGCTCACTCGTTTGTTTGGCGTCAATGAGCGATGAGCACATGAAGTTTAGACATTCTGCAGCCACTGCGTGGTTGTTAACGAGTTCGCATTCAATTTGTGCTAATCTTTAACACACTGCAACAGAAGCTGTGGCAAAGATTTAACAAGTATTTGATGAACTATTTCTTGGTCAGACACATATATTTATGTGACATTCACTCAAGGCCGATCGAACATCAGCTGATGACAACGACCACAGATGAAGGCCCTTGACCTGCACAATTCTTCAAAATGTCGCAGAGATCTAGCAGCTTATCAGTGAAAATCGACACTTGATCATTCAAGATCTGTGAAAGATGGTGGGAGTTGGTGTTTGGAATATATCAAAAGACTCTCACTGAACAATTAAGCATGCGCTGAATCGAGGAGAAATTTGTCTTCATGTCTGGCCAAAATCCAGCAACGTGTCGTTGTCTGCTCTGAGCTTCAACAACTCACACTAGAAGACGACGCCTTCTTGCCTGTGTCCTGACTGGTGATGAGAGATGGGTTTATAGTTTTGATCCGGAGACTCATCAGCAACAGTCTCAGTGGAAAGGTCTAGGATCATCAAGGCCCAAAAAGGCCAGACAGTCGAAAAGTAGTCTCATAAGCATGGTGTGTGCGTGTGTTTGTTTTAGCATCACATAAATTGTACACCAAGAATTTGTCCCGGCTGGCCAGTGAATTCCAACTTCTACTGTGATGTTTTGCAGCGATTACGTGAAAATATGAGAAAGAGACGTTTCGGCCTGTGGCGAGAGAACAGAAAATCACTGCTTCACCATGACAATGCTGTCGTTCACAGTACATTCAACACCCATCAGTTTTAGCCAAGAACATGGCTGCCGTTCAAGACATTACGCCGTATTTCGTCCTCTGCAACTTCTTTCAGTTTCAAAAATTAAAGGTAAAACCGAAAGGGTGTCGCTCTGACAACACAGATGACAACCAGGAATGCCAGAAGATTGTATTCCAGCAAAGGGGATGGTTGTAGAAACAAATCCGTTCGAGATCACAATGGTGAACTCAACTGGGGTTTGCTAACATCCAGTAATTACTGTGTAGTCTGAGGAGAGAAAAATAAAACATACGCGTTGCTGTCAAGCATTATACGAAACATATATGCAAATATGTGTAAAATATGCAAGTAAAATATGTGTGAATTTTTTATAAATTAATAAAGTTGTGCCTATTTACATAGTCTGAGGTGACTTTAATCATATATATATATATATTTGAACGTGTTTGTATATGTTCCAACATCACGCTGGAACGTATGGAGCAGTTTCAACCAAACTTGGCACACTTATGACTTACAATCTGGACAAAGCTCAGTTGGGGTTAGATCATCCCTAGGATACCAACTATGACCCATAGGGGTCGGGGTAACATGTAAAAATAATCGAAAATGAACGATATTAGCGCCGAATCCATAATTTTCGTGGTCGCTGAAATGAATAGTGACACTTCCGATACCATTTACGTCCAAGTTCACCCCCAAATGGCATGAGGGCCCCATGGGTGGGGGTGGGAAAGGGTAACATGTAGAAATAATCGAAAACGACCAATATTAGTGTCGAATCCATAGTTTTGGGGGTCACTGAGATGAATAGTGGCATTTCCGATGCCGTTAAAGTCTAAGCTCAGCCCCCATCGGCTTGGGGGACCTTCGGGCTGGGGATGGGAAGGGGGTGGCATGTACCATGCATCGAAAACGACCGATATTAGTGCCGAATCCATAGTTTGCTGGGTCCCTGAGATGAATAGTGACACTCCCAATGCCGTTTAAGTCCAAGATCAGCCCCCATCCGCATGGGGGATCCAAGAGTTGGGGGTGGGATTGAGTGACATATACAAATAATCGAAAACGACCGATATTAGTATCGAATCCGTATTTTTCGGGGTCGCTGAGATGAATAGTGACACTCGCAAGTTCAGCCTCCATCGGCATGGGGGGGGGGGGGGGGGTGATAAATGGTGAAAAATAAAATGTTCAAATTAATCGAGATTATTGTCGAATTCATAGTGTTCTTGGTAGCTAACCTGACTGATGACACAATAATTAGTGTATAAGTATACAACTATACACGAAGCACTGCAGTAAAGCTGTGATACCAGAATGTATAAAATAGGAAAAAAGTAGGAGCAGCTTTATTACTTAACGATTACAAAGTTGTGACGTTTCGGCATGAGCCTTAATCATACCAAAAAAAAAAAAAATACAGGACGAAGAAATAGAGAGAGGAGATAAAGTATAGATTCACATGAATACTATTTTTAACACAAAATTTTTGTTAAAAGAGTACTTAGCTGTAAATTGTAAGGTGTGACTTGTCCGGCGGTGTGTGTCAGGAATGGATTTAGTAGGACGTGGAGACTGTTTAAATAGAGACCTGTGACATGTGGTCAGTGGGTTGTAACGGGGGGTGGTGGATGGGGAACCGGGGAGGGGAGAGAGAGTGATGCAATATTGACCTAGCTAGGAGAAATTAAAACAGATGATTGGGGAAGAGGGGTTGCAGAGTGATGCTGTGATGAAGTTTGAAAAGTAAGAAGGGGTGGACTTAGTGGAGAGGTACTATAATGATTGAAGAAGATGATGTTACGTGTAACTAAACAGCGAGTGGTTCCAGCGTCCCATAATTTTGAATGCAGCGGTTCTCAAGTGCCAGGCGGCTTGTGTCATCTGCGTGACATTGTTTAATGCCTGTTACCAGAAAATCAGATTTGCCTCTGTGGTTGGGGCCATTGAAATGATTTGGGACTGGTTTCGAAGCATGCTGGGTGATGTCGTACATATGCATGCGGTCCCCTAATCTGAGGCCAGTCTCACCAATATATGTTATCCTGCATCTTTTGCAAACGATGACATATATCACATTACGGGACTCGCATGTGAATCCCTCATGAAGAGTGAGGATAGTTTTGGGAAAGGTGATTGTTTTCGTTTCCCAAACTACAGGGCAGGTAACGCAGCGGGGGCGGTTACATTTTCTGGTGCCAACATATGTAAGGCTCTGCTTCAAGTGGCTGTGGACGAGGATGTCCTTAAGGTTTAGCTCACGTTTGTATGCCAATATGGGTGGATCAGAGAAAATGTCACGAGTATCGGAGTCGAGTTGGATTATCGGCAGATGACGATAAAGAATTTTCTTAACCATCTGACCGTGCGGGTGGAAAGGCAGTACTAACTTAACTCTGTCAGATGGAGTAACAGGCTTTTTCCTGAATACTTCTTTGCGGCTTACTAGTTGGATACGGTTGAAGGCTTTACGAAGGACCTTTTCTGGGTAGTGGCGATGACGGAAAAATTCTAATAACTTGTTGGACTGATCTATAAAGTCCAAATTATCCTGACATATGCGGCGAAGACGGAGGAGTTGGGAATATGGGATGGAGTTCTTACAGGCTTCAGGATGGGAGGAGGTATAAAGCAAATAGGTGTGGCTGTCTGTGGGCTTGTAAAATACAGAGGTGACAAGCCTGTTTGTGCCAATAGAAATTTTAATGTCTAAAAAGTTAACAGACTTGTCAGAGATTTCATAAGTGAATTTTATGTTGTTATTGAGTGTATTGGCGAATTCAATAAATTTTGTAAAGTCTTCACGTGGCATACTTGTGATTCCAATGCCATCATCGATGTACCTTTTATAGAATTCTGGAAGTCTACCAGTGTAGGTTTCCCATAATTTGACTTCCAGGAAGCCCATAAATAGACATGCATAACTGGGACCCATTTTCGTTCCCATGGCAACACCACTGATTTGCTCGAAGTATTCGCCATTGAATTCGAAAGAATTTAGGTTTAGTACTAGCTGTGTAAGTCTGATTATGGTGTCAGTGTTAGTAGTGGGGTGAGGGTCTTTGTCGAGAAAATAGCAGAGTGCTAAAAGTCCATCCTCATGGGGGGGGGGTAGAAGTGTATAGGGAGCAGACATCAAGGAGAAAGATGTGATAGATGTGGTGTTGAGAGAGTGTGATCGTACATCGATTCATTCATTCATTTGCATGTCCCTTGTGGAACTTTGCATCCCAAACAGCACTCCTGTAGGCCTCTCGGTTGTGAGCAAGATGGCCTGCTGCTGCTGCGTCCATTTGCAGATCGTCAACGATTTCTTGCAGCCATCTTCGTTTTGGTCTTCCTCTTTTTCTTTTTCCCATTATGTATCCTTCCGATATCGTCTTCTCATAAGTACAATTAAGCCCACGTTTTGTCGAATAGAAGGAATAGAACTATGTCTAACCGCCTAGACTCTGTAGAACCTTCTAGAAGGTTGTAGAAATGAATAGAACAGTGTTGAACCTTCTAAAAGATTGTGGAACTGAATAAACCTCTGTGGAACCTTCTAGAAGGCTGTGAAAATGAATATAACGCCGTAGAATCGTCTAGACGGTCGTGGAAATGAGTACAACCTTGTTGATTGGGATAAATAAGCAGCTAATTACCTATGTAGTCGCATTTACTACTAAAGATAAGTGAGTCGCATTAGATTATACTGGAGGCGTGGGAGTTGTGCAAAAAAAAAAAACAACTACATCAACGCCGGGTGTTAAATACGCTAGATATGCAATTGATCTGTATCGAACATAAACAAAATGAGATTCGGGATAATTCAATCCGCATTGAAAGCCTAATCATCAACATTGTATGCCATCTTCGATACTAGGGTTGATGGTAGTGAATCTCCATTTTTTTCTCGCTCCTTCGCATTGATGCTGCACTCAGCCAGGCTGTGTTCTGTCAGTTCTCTCCATCTACGTCTCCATCTACATCTCCATCTACATCTCCATTTACATCTCCATCTACCTTTATGTGTTTACTCTGGTTTCTCTTCACAACTTATAAATCTATCGCCTTGTGTTAAAGACTTACTCGCGACCTACTGTCTCTATTAGGTTTCGAATTTTTGTACAGTATGGCGGTAGCAGATGTTGACTTTGATTACAAAAAGTACATCACAATGGGAGAGCTACACAGACCTTACACCCTGGTTCTCAGTGTGTCCGGACTAACTGCGTCAAAAATCATCCGTCCACTAGTAATGGAAATGTTGACTGGACCGGCAGAGCAAATGGCGTCGCTGCTTTGTACCGTCTGCATAACAGTCATCAGTGGTACGCAGTGTTAACAATGTAGACACATATAATCCACTACCAAAAGCTAAAGGACTTCCACTTCTGCTGCGATTACCTAGAAATAACAAACGAGATAAAACATCATGAAAAACGAAGATACTCTTCACTGTTTCGCCATGTATCATCACAGAGGGCGTACGAGATTTCATCGCGGATATCACAGGAGCAAGCAGCCAGAAGTCTTCCAAAATAAAGCTAGAATAGACAAATTGATGTTTCTATGTCACACACAAAACTGGTTCTAAGGACTGTTATTGCCGGAGGTGGGATGGAGGATACGTTCTCCACTCCAATGGCGTGCGTCTCAAATAGCCTCTGGCAGTCAATTCTAGCTCCTGGCCTTCTCGTGACAGAACTGTTTAAACTGACAGGAGAAGGGGCGAAGGCGAATATCTGGCGCCTAAAAACCAGACGCTTCGAGTAGATGAGAGTCTTGTTTGGTAGCTCATCTACTGCTGCTGGCGAGATTCTTCAGCTGCCGTGCATGGAGTGGGTTCCTCCCGGCCAATGAAGAAAGGTGGAAATGGGGTTGCCGTGCGGCAACACGGTGGAAAAGGTGTAGGAAAGGAATAAGCGAAGTAAACAGTAGTCAAATCACGGCACCTCTGGTCTGGGTGTCGGCCACGTCCTAAGTACACTCATATCGGGCAAAATGTCTATTCTAGCTTTATTTTGATCTACACTACTGGCGAAATTCTTCGGATGCCACGCGTGGAGTGAAGCTCCTCCCAGCCAAGGAAGAAAATGCAGAAAAGCAATCAGGGTTGCTGTGTAGCGCCGATGTAAAAAGGTGATGGAAAGGATAAAGTGAAGCTTAATCGGTATGTCCAGTAGTATCACGGCGAGAGCTACCCATACCACGGCGCCTCTGCTCTAGAGGTTGGCCACGTCCGAAATACACCCATACTGGTGAAATGTGCCTAAACTGACTTACACCAGGGGTGAAACTTGATGGCTATGCATGTCACGGTACCTCTGGTCTAGAGGTCGGTCATGTCCTAAACACGCCCATACTGGGATAATATGCCTAAAACGGCTCAGCCCAGGGGTGGAAGTCACTAGTGGCGAGGAATCTTCCTCCTGGACAAAAGCTCCGTCCTTGTCACAACTAGGAAGGGTAGCGGCCACGACCACAAAATACTGAAGTCGGAAACACTGGAGCAGGGCAGTCTATATAGGCAACCACCTCTCACCCGGCGGGGATGTATGCGTATCCTAATCACGCTGAGGTTTTCCGGAGAGAAAGTCCAACGCCGGAATGGAGGGGCAACCACCTCTCACCCGGCGGTGATACACGGATATCTCAAAACACGTCGAGGTTTTCCGACGAGAAAGACCAACTCTAGATCAAATTGGTGCAACGAAAACCACGGTATCACGCAATTCCGCTTCTGAGACCCACCAAGAACACAGGCTCAAGCCGTGCGATACTCTGAACCTCTTGTGGTCCTCTCCGGGACCTATAGAGGACCACAAGCGTAAATTCAGTAGGATCACGAGGTGGTCTTGGTTGTAGAAGCGAACGAAGAAGAAGAAGAAAAAGAAGAAGAAGACACACAAAACTTTGATCTGCATCAGCAGCAGGCCATCTTGCTCACAACCGAGAGACCTATAGGAGTGCTGTTAGGGAGGCAATGTTCGGCAAGGGACATGCACACACACACACACACACACACATAGACACACAACTGCACGAATGAATTAATGAATATCACACACACACACACGCATATCACACCATGTAAAACAGAAGCTGACAGAAATGGGATACTGTCCTGTATCTTGGTCATTTTGCCTGCGACTCACGTCCAGCACCGTATGCGGCGAGGGCACTCACTGGCTCAGTGACTGGACAACCCCCCCCCCCCCCCAAAAAAAAAAACCAGTTAACCAGGCGGCCAATATGACCGAATATACCAAGGAGGGTGTAACAATTTCTGGTACCCCGAGCATGAAAGTCCTGTTCTAGAGGAGACGAGATCAAGCGATGAAGCAACACACCAAGAGCGTGCATAATGCCACAGTCATACCGAAGAAACTAGAGACATCAGACCAGACCTGTCTACCTATACACAGGTATTTTATATCAATAAAAGGCCGCAGGCGACAGTTTCACAAAAGTCAAATGCGACAATAAATAAGGACCAAAAAATAAATGGCAGTCTCTTCAAACATCAGACACACAGAGCGACACCCAAACTCCTGGATATATTTAGACAGTGGTTTTCACATTAATACTTTAGCTAACACATGTTTAGTCTGTTGTCTTATTGTGGATATATTTCTTATCTGCGCTTCCCGCCACGTCTAGTATGTACATACCAGTTATAACCTTAGACTGAGCATTTTTTTTTCTTTTTAGGTATGGCACTTCCTGTTGTTTTAAACTTTAACATTAATGAAGGAAGAAATAATTTAGACAATGTAGTATCACTCATACACAGGTATAGATCGAATTTTATCTTTATACAAGTAACACACATTCAAACAAAGTGCCAAACAAAGCGGATAGTAACGATATTAGTTTTAAAATACATTCAGTAATAACTCGCACAGAAACACAACACATCACAACACAGACGGCCACGTCAGACTAACGTACAGATAAAATACAAAAACAACACACAAGAGATACACATTTTAATGAACGTACGATAGTATATGATCAGGCCAAGATTCTACGAAGAATTAATAGAAACGTTGTCCCACTTATGTAGCGGTTGAAAAGTAATCGTGGCAGGAGACTTTACTTGTGCACTGTCCAATTTATATTTACGGAAAGGGAGTGGGAGAGTCTGCTCTTGCGAATACCGGAAACTAACACATGACTTTTTTATTCTAGAAAGCATCACACAATAACACACTCGCATACATTCATTCATTTGCATGTCCCTTCTCTATATTATCATGTGTCCAAAATATTTAAGTTTTCTCTGTTTAATCCTCGCATACATACAGAGATATTTAACACCTGACGGCAATGAGTACACACATGAATATAAAACAAACCAATGGTCGGACGCTCACCTAGGTCAGTCAGTCAGTCATTTCCATGTTCCTTGAGGAACTTTGCCTCCCTAACAGCTCTCCTGTAGACCTCTCGATTGTAAACAAGATGCCCTGCTGCTGATGCATCCATTTGCAGATTATCAACGATGTCTTGCGGTCATCTTCGCCTTGATCTTCCTCTCTTTCTTTTCCCCATTATGTACCTTTCCAAGACTGCCTTCTCTAAATTATCATGTATCCAAAATATTTAAGTTTTCTCTGTTTAATCCTTTTTATTAGCCAGCCTTCTCCAATACTAAGTTCTTGTAGTATGGACATTTTTTTTTTGTGTGCCTGTGATATTTGAAGAATTCTCCTTTAGCATTTGCATTAAAAGACATTTATGTCTTCCTCAGCTGTTTCGTTAAGTATCCAGGTCTTACAGGCTCAGCTAGGACAGACAGAATATATTCATCTAGAACTTAGTGAAACAAAAAGATATCGCCAGCGCTCTAAGTTCGCAGATCATACAGCAGTATTCACGGAACATATCCACTACCACAAATGTTAGAAGGTGCCCCCTCCTCCATACTGGAAGTAGCTATCAGACTAACAAAACAAATAAATGACAGCACCCCACAAAACTATGAGCTGGAAGAACAACTGACAAAATCAATTCCAAGGCGCACTGCTTAAGACGAAGCTATAAGAAACCCCAGGTAGAGATTATTTAGCAGCAGGATAAAACATGAAGCGCAGCAAGCAAATACGCCAAATTACTGATAGTCAAGGAGAAGAACACATATTGAATATGAGAATATGTGAAGCATGTCGTGAGTTCTACTTGTAGCTGCGTGTGAGGACCAGTCACGCCATACATTTCTACACCACATTAAACAACTTCTTGAGGACGACACATGCTAACAATTTGAACATACAAGAAGATGTATTAAACACCTTAGAAATAAAACAAAACAAATCACCAGAACCAAATGGGCCCACCACAGAGTTCTCCCAAATATTCTTCACTGTATCTTCCTTCTGGAATTCATCTTTCGTACATAACTCTTTCACCATAAACTAAATGTAGAAAATCTCGGATAAAAAAAAAACTACAGATCTATCTCACTATTAAATGTCGACTACAAAATCTTAACTACATCACTAACATTAAAATTAAAGTCTTTTTTACATATTGATACACGAAGACGAACAGTTTCAGAATTAATAAAAGAAACATCAAAAGACACACACACACACACACACACACACACACATGCACGCAAGCACATACATACCCATGTACACCAATGACAAGAACAACCACACATTAGTTCTGTCATTAGATAAATAACAATATTTTTATAGCGCGTCTCATGTCTTCCTCCTCAAAACCCTCTTAAACAACAATGAGAGTGGGCGCTATTTCAGAGACTGTGTGAAAATTATATACGCATCACCAGAAAGTAAAATTCTGTGGAGTTAAGATAAGCAGTAAAAAAAAAAAAAAGAGTCACACATCGTGGGTTCATGGCACAAGTCAGATTTTCCTTTCGACCTAATATATATTAAACCAAATTAACATATATGGAATGCTCTACACAGCAATACCATTACAGAAAAAAACAGAACACGATGGAGAAGCATAATAGAGAAAATTACATAGTAACACACAATTTCTTTTTTTTTTAGCATAAGATTCATGTGAATCTATACTTTATCTCCTCTCTCTATTTCTTTGTCCTTATGTGTTTGTATGATTAAGGCTCACGCCGAAACGTCACAACTTTGTAGTCGTTAAGTAATAAAGCTCTTCCTACTTTTCCCCTAGTTTATACATAGAGAAAATTACAGTCTTTTATTTGAGCGTAATAGTCAGTACCTTTGTCACTCCTAAATTGATCTACACTGCAAACATTTTTTACATTTTTCCTCTGCCCCCAAAACACACACACACACATGCACATGAGCGCGCGCACAGAGACAAGTCAGAATTTCATCTCCAGCAACATCATACACAGCATCCAATAAAAACACTAATGCAAGACAAGGAACGAGCTGACATCTCACTGCAAGACACCACAACAAAAATACAAGCACTGAGAATTAAATATATGGGAAACATCAGCAAAGAGCCAAATGAAAAAAAACACTAGAGCACTATCATATAGGACTTATATGAACTAAATTCTGTAGAATCACCAACATACAACCTCCTTATTCTGGAACACTGCCACTCTTTCCACAAACAGTGCATACAAAACTTAACAAAGCACGAACACTTAATACTCAAGAAAACTTCCAACATTTATAAAGAAAAAGTCACAGACTAAGAATCACTGATTATATCTAAATACCTGCTCAGCAGGTGAATTGCGCCAAAAGCTTGTGAGACAGCATATATATATAACTACTAGTTTAACATGACACATTTAGCAACAACATACATTACAAATAAACTAAGCGAATGCAAGCTATTGTAAACCTTGTTGGTGGAAGTTTACATTTTTTGTAACTAGTGGGGGGAATATTTTATCCAGCTGTTATAGACCAACGATCCCTTGGCAATGTACTGCTGTACTCGAGGTCAATCTAACTCCCCCATATGACCGCCAACCCAGGTTCTCTCTCTCTTCCCCCCCCCCCCCACCCCCCGTACATTGTATGCTAACTATGCATAAATCCTGAGCATTCAATCAATACACACTACATTGGCATTCAGTACAAATCACCAAGTCTGAAATTAAGGACACACCATTTTATTCTCACTATACGCTACAACGTATACAACTGACACTGGCATCAACATGACTTCAAAACAGGCGTCATTATAATGGCAGTTAGGCATGGTATCATATGATAACTGACTTCTCATGTAGCATTATTTAAACCTGATGGACCTGTGGTCCCGGTCTCTATTGGCCCTACACGTACTGTAAACTTTAGTTAATTATTTATATAGCTGGATGTTAATTACATCATGATATCATTTTGGTTTACATCAGCTTATGTCACCACCTAAGCATTCTTTTAATCCGCAATATAACTCTTCTTCATCTCCGTGATCTTCTAATGCTTCCGTCGTCCACGGTGCATCTCTGGTACTCTGGCTTAAATAGCTACCCTTTCTCTACCGGGTATTGGCGCCCAAAGATTACAGCTGTGCCTGGAACACCCCCAGTAGCGGTACCCACCGGACGATCTTCTACCCCGGGTTCTCCCTCTTCCAGTCGTCGTCCAGCAAGGTTCCCCAGCTCAGATGTTAATGAATTTAATCATCAGTTTTACTCTCACTCTCTGTGTCTCCACCAAGTAATGATCATTCCGAAAATCATATATTTTGGTATCGAAGAACAAAATTGAAAATTTATTAACTTCACAAAACGTCGCCCTGGACTACACCATATAACAATGTGACACAGTACAATCTCTTCCACAGCAAACATAGAAGTTATACGAAATACTTATTTACAACACAACTGATAGATTATACATAAAATATAACAAGGCGGCACTTAGTGAGGCTCATCTTCTAATACTACTTAAGTCACAACTTCTAAGTCCTTATTTCAATCCTGTGTTAGTGGCTTCTTACAATTTTCTCAGTTACAGATTCTATACATTCCATATTCTTTTGGCACGCTTTACTTAAGCTCATAAAATTCGCGTGCCCCCCCCCCCCCCCCACACACACACACAAGAAAAACACTTAATAACGCAGTGCATTGAACTACGTCAACATATAACATTTAACATGAAGCAAATAATAACAATTTTGCAAGGTCATTTTGAATAGACTCAAAGATATAGTGGATACTGCAATGAGAGAAGAACAAGCAGGATTTCGAAAAGAGAGAAGCTGTCTCGACCAGATCTTTACTCTCAGAATAATACTTGAAGAACATATTGAAAAGCAGAAACCATTAATACTGAATTTCATAGATTTTAAGAAGGCATTTGATAGCATACACAGAGATTCATTATGGAGAATTTTATGTCTATATGGAATACCATCTAAAATTGTCAACATCATTAAGGACTTATACAATGGATATGGTTGTGCAGTCAAGACAGAAGAAGGGATGAGTGAATGGTTCCAGATTGAAACAGGCGTGAAACAAGGATGTATACTGTCTCCTTTACTTTTTGGGATTACAATAGACTTCATAATGAAAAATTGCTGCACAGGTAACACAGGTATTGACTGGGTACATGGGACCCAACTAGAAGATCTTGATTTTGCTGATGACATAACTCTTATCAGTAATAATGTGAATTCCATGCAAGAAAAAACAGATAGCCTATCTTCACTGGCTAGCAAAATAGGACTTGAAATTAACAAGGAAAAAACAAAAATAATGAAAATTCCCATCAATCAAAATGGAAAAATACACATAGAAGGGACATATATTGAAGAAGTCAATCAATTTGCATACCTTGGCAGCTACATAGACCAGGATGGTGACACTAGAAAGGAAGTTAGGATCAGAATTGCAAAAGCAGCATCAATCTTCAAGAATCTTGAGAACATATGGAATTCAAAAGTTATAAGCACAAAAACCAAGTTAAGACTATTCAATTCAAATGTAATATCCACCCTCATTTATGCATGCGAAAGCTGGAAAACAACTAAAGAAATAGAAAAGAAATTAGACTCTTTTGAAAACAAATGCCTAAGGAAAATACTCGGCATCAAGTGGAATGAATTCAAGAACAATGCAGAGATAAGACAGATGACTGAACAACAACCAGTCTCACGGGTGATCAGGAAAAGGAGATGGACATATGTTGGTCACTTGATGAGAAGAAATGAGCAGAGAATCCCAAAACAAGCTATCAAGTGGAACACAACAGGCCGAAGAAAAAGGGGCAGACCGCGTGAAACTCTGAAGAGAACATTATTAAGAGAGGCCAAGTTAACAGGCATAAAATCCTTTGATGAGGTTGAAAGACTCGCCGAAGACAGGAAAAATTGGCGAACTACTTTGCGAGCCCTATGTGACGTCTAACGGCACGGGAAGGATATAAGATATAAGATAAGAAATAATAACAAATGAGATCAAATGATTGCATTGCAAAGTTACATATGAAATGTGCATCAGTCATAATCATACAATTGTAACATTCCCCTACCCTCTCCACCAACTCCATCTTACACTTTACACACACTAAGCTCTGTTCACCACGTACACTTACAAAACACTCCACTTCTGACATACGAAAACTTACAAGAAATATACATTACCACAAATAACGCCGGCTGGTCAGCAATCTGGGATCAAGACATTCCATTCACCCGACATGATGACACATATAATTATTGAAGCACGAATACATCAGATACATGCCAGGACACGATCCCCTATGAGCCACCATGAGCGTACACACAAGACTGAATAACTCAACACATTCCACTCTTAACCTGCCGCACAATACCATGAGCAGGACACGCCCCAGTCCCAGAGAGAATGCGAAAATGACCACAGACTTGAATGTTCAAACCGGCAGCGTTTAAACACTCAGGTCGCCCCTCTTCACAGTAGCCTACACTACGAATCTAATGTGCAGTGGCACTTATTCCAAACAGTTACCGCTGCCGTGGCACACTTCGATATAACCGCCTTGCTGCAGCACAAGATCAATCTACATGAGGGCATAATAACGAATCAAACATGTTGCCCATCCAATATACTGATAAATCACTCTGGAACGCCTGGAGCAATTTCACCTAAACTTGGTACACTTATGACTTACAGTCTGGAAATGTATAATGTGTGGTAAGACGCCCCTATCTCCCTAGGGGTCGAGGTACAAAGTGGGCGACATACTTTCCACTAAATTGAAGGAGGAACAAAAGAATGATATAAGGGATATAATCGTGAAATAGAGTGGTGGTGGCTAGGAGCAGCTTCCTATGGCAAGTCCAAATAATTTTGATGGTTCTTTTTGTTTTAATTATTTTTCAAAATAAATTTTAACTTTGTTTTTTTCCTTACTTTCATATTAGCCTTTTATTGCATTCTATAGTAGATTTCATTGCTCTATCATAGTGTGCCGTTTTCTTATTTTTTCAAATTAGCTTTTCGAATAAGGAAGAGAGAGAGAGAGGGGAGAGAGAGAGAGGGGGGGATAAAGGGAGAGAGAGAGGGAGAGAGAGGAAGAGAGGGACAGGAGAGAGAGAGAGAGAGCTTTGAGTTCGCCATGTTTATCCTATGGACAACTTTATGTTGCTTGCTCAAGGGAGAGAGAAAGGGAGAAAGAGGGGGAGGGAGAGAGAGGGGAGAGAGACAGGGACAAGCAGAGAGGAAGAGAGAGAGATTTGAAATCGCCATATTTCTCCCATGGACAACTTTATATTGCTTGTTCAAGGTTGGGTTCACCCAATAATTTGTTTTTCTTGCTCCTGGAGGTGAAACTAAAAATGTTTATAATCAAGTTTTGAGTTAAATTAAAATTATAGTGAATTTGTAAAAGACTTTACTCTATAATTTGTATGCCGTCCTTATACTTTTAAATACATGTAAAGAAAATTACTTCAATATTACACTATAGATATAATTTACTCATTTTCCTGTCTAATGTATTCCTTTTCCTGATTGGGATAAATAAATATCCGATCAACGCCGGGTAATCAGCTAGTGTATATATATATATATATATATATATATATATATATATATATATATATATATATATATATATATATATATGCGGAAAAAAAGTAAGTGTGCAATGCTTTAAAAAGCATCATGAACGTGCTCATGTGATGACTGAAACAAAATTTGGCACACATTATGTTTGATTATCCAATAACAAATAAAATGATAACTGTCAGACAAGTCACATGTCACAAACAAGTGAAAAAAAAAACTCCCATAATGTGGCTCACCACCCCAAGAAAAGAAAATCAGGGTTTCAATATCGTGTGTGTCCTCATCGGGCAGTTTATCACTGCTTGACACCGCCTTCTCATCGAACCAATTACACGTTGTATCAATTGTTGAGCCATGTTATTCCATTCTTCTTGCAACGCTTGGACTAATTCTTGGCGGTTTCCAGGACGATTGTGTCGTCTTGCAACCTGCGGTCCAGTTCATCCCAAATGTGCTCGATAGGTGAAGGTTAGGTGAAACTCCTGGCCATGGGAAGAAAGTAATCTGATACTGTCGAAAGTAGTCCCTGACCACACTTGCGACATGTGGACGAGCGTTATCCTGCTGCAATATCCTGCCTTGTCCGTTAGCATCCAGAAAAGACATTACGTGGCGTGTAATGATTTAGTCCCTATATCGTAAACATGTAAGGTTGCCATTAAGGAAGACTAGGTTTGTTCGGCCAGCATAGGAAATTCCTCCCCAAACCATTATACTGCCTCCTCTCCTATCCACCTCTAACATACAGTTATTCACAAAGCGTTCTCCTCTTCGCTTGTACACTAAAACACGCCCATCATGGCCTTGCATACAGAATCTGGACTCATCAGTGAATATGATCCGCCTCCAATGATGATAGGGCCATGCCACGTGGTGCCTGGCTCAGGTCAAGCGGGTTTGTCTGTGGCTAACTGTCAGTACTGGTCTAACTGCAGGGCTATGAGGTAAGAGATTTACCTCTCTGAGTCTGTTCCGCACTGTCCTGCCCGACACACGTCTTAAACCTGGAATGTTGCTGGCAGTCCATGTTGCCTGGAGAAACCCGTTACGAAGATGCATGAGTTGGATGTAGCTGTCTTGTGAAAGGGTGGTAACTCGTGGTCTACCGCTTCTATGGCGGTCAGCAACGGAACCATTTTGGTTAAAACGACTTTGAAGGCATGATACTGTGTTTCTGTGAACATTAAAATGTTGAGATGCTGCTGCTATTGTTGATCCAATAATCAACATCCTAACAGCTATTTCTCGTGCGAACGAAGAAGAAGAAGAAGAAGCTATTTCTCGCTGATGTTCGTTCAGTCTTGGCATGATTAAAAAAAAACAGATGTTTATGTTAGAATTCCACTACTCCTTTCTTCAACGTTTACGCGAAGAGATCTATGAGAACAGAATTACACACTTACCCTCATTTTATCGGTGGTCAGTAACCAATCATGGATCAGTGCACGTGATTTCACTGGAGCTGTGGTTATCTCCCAAGAATAGTGCCATCAACTTTGTGCAGCACGGGGAAGTGGACAACACTCAGACAAAACTTAATGCCAAATTTGATTTGATTTCATTCATGACAACGTGATTGGTGCTCTTGACACCACTGCACACTTACTTTTTTCCGTTTTATATATATATATATATATATATATATATATATATATTCTTCCAAACAAATACCAATCATATGGGCGATGACTCTTCGGTCAAGGTCGTACGCCCTTGATCTAGGTGAGCATCGTCTACACTGTGTAGAGAAAACATACATGAAAATGAAGATCACATTTATTTTAGATACTAAGTAATATAGTAATAATATCTCTTTGAATGTAAATGCTATAGAAGAGTTCTCCAAATATCGTGGACACAAAAAAGAACAAATATATCTATACTACAAGAGCTTAATATTGAAGAAGGCTGGCTAGTAAAGAGGATTAAAGAGAGAAAACTTAAATATTTTGGCCACATTAAACGTCATGATAATTTAGAGAAGACCGTATTGGAAGGATACATAATGGGAAAAAGAAAAAGAGGAAGACCGAAACGAAGATGGCTGCAAGACATCGTTGATGATCTGGAAATGGATGCAGCAGCAGCAGGCCATCTTGCTCACAACCGAGAGGCCTACAGGAGTGCTGTTTGGGAGGCAAAGTTCCGCAAGGGACATGCAAAGGAATGAATGAAAAGTAATATAACGGGAACTAAAATTTCTCACATGTAGGATAGAAACAAACAAAAAAAAAAAAAAACAGAGTAATCATGCTGAACACCAGTCCAACACACCAGCAGACATACAAGAGAGGTTGATTTTTTTTTTTGGTCCGAATTTAAGTGTCTTCGTTTGGGCTTCTAGAAACAAATCAAAATGTGATAAAAGAATGCTTAGAGATGGTGTTCTTCTGTATATCGTCCAAGAGAAAGCCAGGAAATTGTACTCCAGCACAAATTAACATAAATTAACAATTCTTTTATATTGTTATCTCGCAATCTATAACAAAAACGTGGTATGATATATGAGTTTCTAAACGCCATATGTCTGTAAAAGATAAAGAGTTTTTTTGTCCATATATAATATTGAAGATAGTGTATTATATATTTCTGAATAGTTCTATAGTATTGAAGCTTACATATGCTCTTTGATTAACACATCAGAGGTTTCATAAAACTTTACCACATTCACTAGACCAGAGCAAGTCCGATGAAATGTTCACTGCATTATTTAATTGTAACAAATAAGTTCAAGATGTATTGTCGACAACATTACTTGGATTAAATCACTTAATCATTTGTTCACAATATCAAATTCTATCATATTCTACGTGCAGCATTTCGACAATGTTTTCACCGTCAAGACATTCTCCACGTGATACCAGTACGATTATAAATTATATTTTCGAGTAGATCTGCAACACGTGGTCAACTAGTTTCTCGTCTAAATCACTGTACTCGAAGTTCCAAAAGTATAAATTCTTCTCAATCACTTGAATCCCATCTTCAGTCTAACACTACTTATGATTCTATATCGTCTCGTTCTCTTTCTTGTTCTTCTATGTTTCTGTCCCCTCCGCTCTACTGTTCTTCTGTTCATTTTATGATCTGTGTTCCCCTTCTTTTGTTCTTATCTGATTCTCCTCTTGTCTGTCTGATCCTCTCTGACAGTCTTCGCATGGCGTCTCAACTGGGTTTCTCTTACTGACCATCTTTGTTCGGAGATTCTCCTCTTGATCGTCCCTCTCTGTCTGCTGTTTCTCTCTGGTCGCCTGCCTCTCTCCAATTGCCTAGAGACTTATATGTATAAGTCCATTGTCCAGCAGGACACGCCTCTAAGTATTTAATTGGTCATCTAGCCGAGTCGTCTACTCCTTTATTTCAGAACCGTGTGCAATAGCGTCCTCAGATTAGTAAGCTAATACGTGTCATACGTGTAAGTCTGCGCCAACTCCGTCTATACAGTTGTAATTTAGCTAAGTCATTATCTTGCTCTTTCATTTCGGGGGTTTTATTGTGTCCTGGCTTTTCATTGTGTCTGCATTTTCTATTCGTCGTTTCTATTATGTTTACTTGTGTCAGCGTCCAGTCATACTAGTGTCATGGAAGTTTGTTTTCTACCTGGCTCTAATTTTCCTATTTCCTTGTTCTGTTGCTATTCAGTGTTACTGTTATGCCTACAATATATTCATATCAGATCCACAATCACATTCATAATCATATTCATTATCAAACTCATAATCCCATTCATAATCATATTCATAATTACAATCATATTTATAATCACATTCATTAATAATAATAGTATAATCATTACTTACAAGGCCATGCTACACATATTGCAAATCTTTTCACATCTACTAACGTTTCTATGACATCACATTGTATCTTTTCTTATATAGAAAAGATAAAGAACATTAACTCTCTTGTGTTCACTCGTAGGGCCATCTTTCTAATCCTCTGCCACAATATTGACCCCCATTAATCTTTGATTCTATTGTCAACAAGGCATCGCTGGTCTTCTCGGTCGGCTTGTAGGAGTTTGACCTTAACTTTGATAAAACCACCCCAGCAATATTCCCTATAAGGGTTTGTAGTCTATGTGTAAAATCTTTTTATCATGTGTAAAAAAAATATTGTCTGTGCAAATGTGCGTAGTAAATTTGTGTGTGTGTGTGTATGTTTGTGTGTGTGTGCCTCTGTGCCCACTTGCCTCGTCATGATTCTGCTACAGTACTACCGAAACTACGCAGTAGAAGATCAGTTGAAACATCTGATCCGAAAGTCATCTCTCAACAAGAAATAAACAGTAAAGGAAAAAGATGTAGCATCATTGTATTTTTCTTGATCGCAATTATAGCACGGAGTAACATTTGGAAACTGGAAAAGTAGCAGTTTGTTTTTTTCTTATTGCGCGGTTCCAAAACTTGTGCGCGGTATTCTTCTTCTTCTGCGTTCGAGGTTGTTGGTCACTTCAGATCCTGATCCCTGTCGACATGGCAAAGCCCTCAGTCCTCTCCAGATCCTGATAGGAACCCCAAAGCTTTTGCCCAAAGCTAGTGTCCTCTGACCATGTCTCACGCCTCAGGTCCGCATGGTTTGGGCACTCTTGTAGGACATGTTCTGGAGCCTGGACTCCACTGCCACATGGACACTCGTCTGTGTGAGACATTTTGAGTCGATACAGGTGGCTCAGTAGTTTGCAGTGGCCTGTACTTAGGCGAAACAATAGGGTAGAAACAACAGCCCTCCTTGAAGCCCTCAGAACACTTAAAACAGAAAACCAGCACACACCACACAAAATAGCCTTCTTCACAGACTGCAGGGCACTTCTGGAATCTCTGAAAACAACAAAGAACCCATAGGAAAACACACAGGAAATCCCAACAGAACTGAAGCACCTTGCACTGTCAACAACTGTGGCCCTACAATGGGTATCATCCCACTGTGGAATAAATGGCAATGAAATAGCTGACAGCCTGTCCAAACTGGCAGCAATCAAGATCAAACCAATCATCCAGTAAACTACCATGAGGCGAAAACCATAATTGTGACCAGTGCAGATCTGAATGTGCGCGGTATGATTTTTGTTTCTATGCGCGGGCGCGCATCTTAGAGAGAATAGTGCACCTCAGTATGTCTTTGTTCAAATATTTGAAATCTACATTGATTCGACGTTTGTAACAGTATCTTTAAAAAGGAGCCTAATTCTCTTGCTGGCCATGGGAGCGGCTTCATTATATTGGGGGCATACATGTTCGGCCTTTGACATCAGGATTTCCTTCAGTGTTTTCAAAGTTTACTCCAATGTTGTGTTGAATGTGTGTTATCCATGATCTAGCATTTAGTTGAGATTTGCGACCACTGCCCTTGGCTACGTGTAATGCATATGTGATAGGTACTTAGGAGGAAGTTGCCTTGCATTTGTTCATCGATGTGTTGCTTGATGGATTTGTACAGTTCCGATTTGCCCATTTTGATGAGGGCCTCTGGTTTGGCCCTTGCTGCTTGGCTTTGTTGTTTCCATCGACTCTGGTATGGCCTAGACAGTATATCCATATGATGATTTTGATATGGAATTTATTTATTATTTCATGCCATTCACTTCTAATTGCTTTTTGTTCCACTTTTCTTAATATATTTTAGGAGTTGGTAATGATGGTGATAGAATGTGTCTTATATGTCACTACCCATTTTAATGGTTGTGCACTGGCCTCTATTTCCATGCTCATACTTGAACAGGTGATTGTATAAGCCCCATCCACGAGTTTGAATGTTTTACCTCCTCGGTATGTCGCAAAACCCCAACCGCTTCTAGTTCCCTTTCACACTGATCATTCTGTATAAATGATTATGTCATCTGGAGTTGTATTAATGAGTTCGTTTATTTCCTCTTGCGTTTTCCTCTCCGCTCATTTTCAACATTTTCTTATAAAGTGAGATTTTGTGGAGGCTTCGGTGAGATTTTGATAGGCCTCGCTCCAAGTAATTCATTCAGGTTTACAACCATCAAGATTGTAAATTCACAAGCATTCACGACATTTCCATGACAAGTTCCTGTATCTTCACAATATATCGTTTTTTTGTTGTTCAATGTACCATGCATACAGTATGTCAGAATTTATGTCGCAAATGATGTAAAAATATGCTGGAAATATTTAAAAAGGTGTGGATAAAGGGTGACATAGATGGCTATGTCTCGCCTATCATTGGGCGTTGACCATAACTGACAGAAAGCAATCATATAAATTATGCGTAGAAATGATGAATTGGAATAAAAATAATTAAAAATGTATACCCCATACGGATGACAGCACGGGTCTCTGAAGTTTACGTCACGCTGACCTAAGGGCAACCCGAAAAAACAGTTTGATTTGGTAAACTAGGAAAAAAAGTAGAAACAGCTTTATTACTTGTTGTGACGTTTCGGCGTGAGCCTTAATCATACAAAAACACACGGGACGAAGAAATAGAGAGAGAGGAGATAAAATATAAAATAACATGAATGCTATGTTTAAAAAATGAATATAGCACTTAGCTGTAACTTGTAAGAAGCTGTAGCTTGTCCGACGCTGTGTGTCAGAAATGCGCATGGTGGAGTGTAGAGAGTATTTAAATGGAGACTTGGTATGTGTGATAGGTGGGTCGTAACTGAGAGTGGTGGGTGGGGAAACCGTGGAGGGGTTACAGTGGTAATCTAGCCGGGAGAATGTGAAATATGTGATTATAGTAGTGGTAGAGGGGCTGTAATGTGATGCTGTGAAGAGGTTCTAAGCTATGTGTAACAAGTGAGAAAGAAGTGGAACTTAACGGGGAGAGATTATGATTGTGGAAGAGGAGAATGTTAGGTGTAGCTGAATAATGAGTTCAAACCCATTATGTACATACTCATACACTATTATTGTGTGTTACTAAGTTTGATTTGCTAGTTCTTTAAATGATACCGACCACCTAAACGAATAACTATATCACCAAATCATGAATAAAACTAGCAACCAACATCAAGAAATACAAACTTTCAGTAAAAGTTTCTACACATTTTGAATACTTCAAGCCCAGCAACTGTGTTCATAAAAAAAGTCGAATAAGCTAAATATTTAAAATCAAAAGTAAATATTGCTCTTTTGTCAATTTATTTTCCATATTAAAATGTTTTAGAATTGAAATTAAATTGGTTTATTTTCTTAATGCACAATTTATACTTTTTTTTACGACAGAAACAAAGTCGCCCAAAATGGAGAAGGATCATGGCTAAAGCCATCCAGCATGTCACATAATGTACTTATGATAGAAACAACTTTTTAACTGTTCACGTATTTGGATTTCGGAATAAGCTGATGTTGCTCATTCCTGTGACGAACAGAGCAGACAATCCGTACTTATAGAAGTTTCAACTCACAGCTGGCAGTGTGAAATGAATTAGTCTAATGTATTTTCAAATGACAGTGAAGTTCATTGTGCTATGTAATTGTCAGCTTACACAGAGTTTTGTAAAGTGAATCTGACAGAATAAAAAACTGCCTGAACCAAATGGCAATAAGTTTGACAGCAACAACAGCAACTGTTTGAGTTTTTATATTAAGAAAATGTTTATAAAAAATAAGAACCGAGATAACAAGATTCGAGATAAATGAAATCTGCACTGCACTGAAAGCCAGATAGATATTATCTAAAGGCGGCATAGATTGCTGTGTTTGACTCATTCAAAATCAAGCGTGGCTATAACAAACTAAAATCAATAAATTCATCAGCCAGTTTTTAAAGTGTATCAGTATTATCAACGGTTAGAATGAAAACAAATGAAACAAATAAAGATTTTTATCAATGCAGTTTATTAGTTTATGTTAAGATACAAATGGCAGAATAAAAAATAAGTATAAGACAATGAAAACATACTACACGCAAGATAAACCTATAAGAATACTTTCCACTGATATGGTTTACAAGATCAGTACTGTACACTCATTTGTTGAAAATCATGATATATACATAATGTTGAAAATCATGATATACTGATTTACGTCAGTAATAACTACTTATAAAAATTCAAACGAAATATTCATATTTATCAATTTAGCTATATATTCTGGGGAGAAAGACACATCTTACATTCTATATCCTTCCCGTGCCATTAAACGTCGCATAGGGCTCACAACTAGCACCCCTAGCTTGTTGGCTAAGTCGATAGTACGCTGTTCTCTCGTGGCTAGACGGCTGCTCGTCCTACCGGAGTCCGTGTTCGAATCCCAGGTAATTCTCTTGTAATTTTTCTTTCTCTCACGTCTCACTAAAGTGCTTTGTCTACGATTTTTTCGAGGTTTAATCCTACAATATTTGTTCTCTTACTTTACAGAAATCAGATAGATCATTTTTGTATTAGAAAATAATTCAGAACATCTCTGAGAGATGTAAGAGCATATAGGGGTGCAGACATCAACAGTGATCACAATGTGTATAGGGAAAAATAAGACTAAAACTGAAAAGCAAACACAAGAAAGCAATACTCAGAAAGATAAACAGTCATAGTCTATGTGATGAAAAATACTAAGAATAATTTTAATCTGGAACTTATAAAACAGTCTGCTGTAGTCAGTGAGGTTGAGGAGACAGATATAGATGAATGATGGCATTCTTACAGCGCAGCCATTTGAACTGAATAATCTTAACTTAGTTTTTGTGCTTTTAACTTTTTAATTCCATATGTTCTCAAGATTTTTGAAGGACAATGGTGCTTTTGCAATTCAAATTCTAACTTCCTTCCTGGTGTCACCATCCTGGTCTATGTAGCTGCCAAGGTATGCAAATTGGTTTACTTCATTAACAACTGTTCTTTCTATGTATTATACAGCCATAACTACAGCAGCTAAAACAAGTGCTGAACTGCGAAAAAAAAAGTAGAAAAGCATGGATATCACACATGGAAATCCATACATGAAAGACGAGCAGGTAAATTAGCCATGTTGAATGTAAAGACAGATCTTGGAAGAGATTTGGCAAAAGCAACATACAAAGAACTAGACAATAAAATAAAAAGTTCAGCTAGAAGGGATACGAGAGAAAACATGGACTATATGGCAAAAGAAGCAGAGAAAGCAGCAAAAACAGGAGACAGCAAAACTCTGTATAACAAACAAAAGAGGCTAACAGGTACTAATGCATCCAAAGAAAGATCAATCCTTAGCAAAACTGGCACACTATTAACATGAGACCAAAAGCAAAGATGGGCCAAACACTTCCAAGAAATACTTAATCAACCAAACCCAAAAGAATTGATAGATCCTGAAACTGACTTATTAATCCCACAACTAAATTTCAAACTAGATGAAATTACAGTGCGTGAAATTGAAACAGAAGTGAATCTAATGGCTAACAACAAAGCTGCGGGGGAAGATGAAATAATATCAGAAATGTTAAAAGCTATTAACATTGACAACATGAACCAACTACAGAGAATGTTTAATAAAGTTTGGAAGGAAGAAAAGGTCCTTTCTAAATGGAAAAAAATGCCAGAAAAAAGGCAACCTTAGAGATTACAATAACTAGAGAGGAATAACCTTACTATCAGATGTGTGAAAAGTATTTTGCAAAGTTATTCTGAACAGAATTCAAGATATAGTGGATGATGCAATGAGAAAAGAACAAGCAGGATTTTGAAAAGGGAGAAGCTGTCTTGACCAGATCTTTACTCTAAGAATAATACTTGAAGAACATATTGAAAAGCAAAAACTGTTAATCCTGAACTTCATAGACTTTAAAAAGGCATTTGATAGCATACACATTGTTGAGTATTTTGAGAATATATGGAATATATTCTAAGATTGTCAACATCATTAGAGACCTCTACAATGGAAATGTTCGTGCAGTCAACACAGAAGAAGGAATGAGTGAATGGTTCCAGACTGAAACAGGTGTGAAACAAGTTTGTATATTACCTCCCTTGCTTTTTTGGAATTGCCATGGACTTCATAATGAAAAAGTGTTGCAAAGGTAAATGGGCGTTGATTGGGTACGTGAGACCCAACTGGAAGATCTTGATTTTGTAGATGACTTAACTCTTATTAGTGACAATGTGAAATCAATGCAAGTAAAAACAGATACCTTGTCTTCAATGGCTAGTAAAATAGGACTTGAAATTAACAAGGATAAAACAAAAATAATGAAGGTTCTCATTAATGACAAAGGACAAATATATGTAGAAGGAATAGCTGTTGAAGAAATAAACCATTTTGCATATCTCGGCAGCTATATAGACCACAATGGTGACACCAGAAAAGAAGTTAGAATTCGAATTGCAAAAGCACCATTGACCTTCAAGAATCTTGAGGACATATGGCATTCAAAAGTTATAAGCACAAAAACCAAGTTAAGATTATTCAATTCAAATGTAATATCCACTCTCATTTATGCATGTGAAAGTTGGAAAACAACTAAAGAAACAGACAAGAAATTAGACTCTTTTCAAAACAAATGCCTCAGGAAAATACTTGGTATAAAGTGGAATGAATTCAGGAACAATGCAGAGATCAGACAGATGAGCAAACAACAACCTGTCTCATGGCTGATTAGAAAAAGAAGATGAATATATGTCGGTCATGTGATGAGAAGAAACAATCAGCGAATCCCCAAACAAGCTATCAAATGGAACACAACAGGTCGAAGAAAAAAAGGTCGATCATGTGAAACTCTAAAGAGGACATTGTTATGAGAAGCCAATTCAATGGGCATAACATCCCTTGATGAGATTGAAAAACTCACAGAAGACAGGAAATCTTGGCGAAGTACCATGGGGCCCTACGTGATGTTTAGCGGCATGGGAAGGATGTCCATGGATCATAAGAGGCGTTAGATACACATACTTGAAGAAATGGATTAGGCAACATTTAAAGAAACAATAATCTGAATGACATTAATTGAACCTGAATATCATCTATGAATGCGAGTGTTCCGAATCTACCAATTGCAAATGAAAACTGTAATTTAATCCATTCATTGTAATGATACTAATTTCTCTAGAAAGACTAGCACAGCTCACTGTTCATTTATCAAGACTAGTGCACCAAAGCTGATAAAAATTCTATCCTACAATCAAGTGGTGATCCTGGTGACAGCTTACTGTGATGCTATTGTGGTTTGGTGATTGATGTGTTCTGCATGGTAGAGGTGCAGAGAGAATGCTGGTAAACAAAGGAATGATACAGCCAAGAAGATAGCGAAGGGCTGATGAAAGTAGAAATCTCTTGCTACCAGCAGCCCCATGTGTCTTGGACACTGAAGAGACTAGAGAGAGATATATGTAGAGGTTAACAGAAGTGTATGGTTAAATTTTACAAAAACAACAGAAAAGAGCAAGGAAAGTGGACAGAGATGAATGTGAATAAATGAAGAACATAAATAATCCAATATTTTGGTAAATGTGTCTGTCAAGGACCACATGCACAAACAGCACAACAGATAAAAACAAAAAAAAATATGAAAAAAATTAACTCTTTGGTATCCTCCTTGTAGGAGGTTCGTATGGTCCTTGACAAAAGCATTTGCTGAAATATTGGATTCTTGTATGTTCTTCATTTATACACACTCATCTCTGTCCACTTTCCTTGTTCTTTTCTTGTATGTTCTTTATTTAAAGGTTTTCATCTTGTTTTCTGCTATACTTATTTTGTGCCCACTTTTCTCACTCTTTCTATCTTGTTTTAAAACTGAACTATGCATCTCAGTCTACTTTTATAACTAGAACCAGTTTTACCATAGTTGTCATTTCTCTCATTAAATAGTAGATCAGCCACTGAGGAATCTGCTAAGAAATTTGAGTGCTGTCAAGGACAAGATACTTTAGTAAGTGAAAGAATAACAAATTCACTGAAAAAAACAGCAAGGACTTTGGTAAGTTGCAGATGTGAACATCCAACTATCTTAAGCCTCATAATGCAGTTATAAACTCATAGACCTCTGGGTGTCATGATGCAGAGCAGTGGACCTCTTGCCTCCTTACAACATCAGAAATTTAAAGGGCTAAAATACTTGTCTGAAAAGGGAGGGTGCTACTTCTCTGATTGTCTGAAGAGTTGTGTTGTTGTTTTTCTCTCTGCAACAGTTTCCTGCCTATGTTCCCCATCTGATAAAATATCTTTATTACAAGTTCCTCAAAAAAGGCATTGCTAAGAACTTTTGTCCTAGAATAAGAAGCTATGAAATGGAAATAACACAGTAAACTGCAATGAGCACATTATCTTATTTTTATCAAGATCAAATGATATACAATCACACAATGTAGAACATTTAATTTGGCAGCCTTGACAGAGACAGAGAAAATTCTAGAAAGGTGGAAGGAATATTGCAGAGGAATGTATGAAACAACCGACTGTGAAAGCAGAAATCAACAGTGTGAATTATTATTGGAGAAGAAAGAACCCGAACTGATAATTGAAGAAATTTTATGGGCAATAAAGAATCTGAAAAATGGTAAATCACTGGGATGTGATAAGATAACAGCTGAACTCACTAAGACAGAAGGAAAGTTATGTGCTACAATATATCATACACTATGTAAATAAATATGGCATTTTCAGGTATTTGGCCAAAAGAATGGAAAATAACTGTATTCGTACCATTGTTAAAAAAGGGTAACTTGAAATTAATGCAGAACTGTTGCCCTGATTAGTCATGCCAGTAAAATTCTATTAAAAATCACAATGGGTAGACTTTAAAAGAAAATAGAAGGAGAAATCAATACAGTCCAAGGCGGTTTTAGACAATGAAGAGGAACAAGAGATCGTATTTTCAACATAAGATTAATAATAGAGAAATGCAGAGAATTTAATGTGAATCTATATTAATCTTTTATAGACTATTCAAAAGCATTTGATTGTGTACAACACCAAAAACTTTGGGAAATAACAGAAAAAAATGGGATTTTCAACACATGTGACACAATTAATATCACTGTTGTATTTAGGCCAACTGGCAGTAGTAAGAATAAATGGTGAAACAACAACTTGGTTTGACATAAAGCAAGAGGTCTGTCAGGGTTGCTTACTGTCACCTTACTTATTTAACTTGTATACCGAAAATATAATGATGAATGTTAGAGAAGATGTAGACAAAGAACATTACGATGCCATAACAATTGGAGGTTATGAAATACCAGAGATTAGATATGCTGATGACACAGCATTACTGTCCACACTGCAAAAAGGAAAGGAAAAACTAATTATGTCAGTTTGTAAGAACAGCGAAGAGCAGAACCTCTATCATAATGCAAAGAAAACTAAATTGATGACAACTGACAAAACAAATAAGGCAACTGAAATATGCATCAATGAGGTAAAATTGGAAGAAGTGGAGAGTTTTGAATATCTTGGATCATTACTAACTAATAATGGAGATATACAATGAGGGAAATTAAAAGGAGGACATCTATCACTTTTCAGAAAGTAAAACAACTAAAGAATCTATGAAGCGGAACAGACAGAACTACAAAAATAGGATTTTTAAGGGCATGCATCTTTCCCATTGCAACATATGCCTGTGAGACCTGGACACTTAGCAAAACAGCTGAGAAACACATAAATGCCTTTGAATGTAAATGCCACAGAAGAGTTCTTCAAATATCATGGATGCAAGAAAGAACAAATATATCCATACTATAAGAACTTAATACTGAAGAAGGTTGGCTAGCAAGGAAGATTAAACAGAGAAAACTTAGATATTTTGGACACATTAAACATCATGATAATTTATAGAAAATGCTCTTGGAAAAGTACATAATGGGAACAAGAAAGAGAGGAAGACCAAGGTGAAGATGGCTGCAAGACATTGTTGATGATCTGCAAATGGATGCATCTGCAGCAGGCCATCTTGCTTATAACAGAGAGGCCTAAAGGAGGCAAAGTTCCACAGGGGACATGCAAATGACTGACTGACTGAAGGCAACAATACATTCCTGACATTTAATTTGATACCACAGGTTTCACCTCCATCAAAATTTTGTTAAATGCTGGCTGCCTATTCAAGAAAGTTTCGTTTGAAATTACGTGTACCGAATGATGGGTTTTCACTTTTTTCTTAACAATCTACAAAATTATAATAAGACCAGGCATCGTGCATGCATCAGAAACATGGAGTACGACAAAGAAAGATGAACAACAATTGCAGATCTTTGAGAACAAGATCCTAAGAAGAATCTTTTGGCCCATATAGGATACCAACAGTGGAGAATGGAGAGCTAGAAAGAACACTGAACTGAACAGTTTATTTAAATCCCAATGAATTATAAATGTCTTGAAACTGAACAGACTATGCTGGCTGGGGCATGTAGAACGAATGGAAGAGAACAGACAAATGAAAATTATGTATGCACAAGAGATGAGGGAAACAAGACTAAGGGGTAGACCAAGACAGAGATGGAAAGACAACACAGAAGAGGATATAAAAGAAATTGATGTCACCAACTGGACAGAGAAGATTAGGAATAGAGAGGAATGGAGGCAAACTTTATCTGTAGCAATGAGCCTTAATGGCTTGGAAAGCTGAAGAAGAAAGACAACACAGCTGAAATCCAATACAATATAATCAAAACTGATCAACATCAGGAACAAAACAGGAACTGGAAGAAAAGAACAAATGAAACGCAGTCTCATAACAATATTAATCTTCTGAACATGAGAACTTACAAATTTAAACTTTCCCACTATGGCTGTTAGCACTTTAACTGAAAAAAAAAACTTCATGATCAGTCATGAATATGAATTATCTTGAAACACTTTGTTGATTATATTGTGGTGTAGGATACAACTAGTATTGATTTAGTAAAAATGAATTGTAAATATACTTTACCATAGATAATTAGCATTCATATCATCTTATTCTTTACTGTCTCCCCTGGTAAAATGGCTGCAGTACTCTCAGGTTATGGTTGCCAGACGTCCCGGTTTTCTAAAGAAAAAATTTACTGTCCTGAAAAATGCTTTTGGGACACTTATTTATCTCAGTTTTCTGTTTTTCCTCTCAAATGAAAGAATTTTGCATTCGGGTTCTCTCTCCTACAATTTAAGGTTGGTTGAACTGCTCTGCACACTTTAAAATAAAAAAACAGCAGAAATTTAATTTGTTATTCTTGAGTTGGAATTGGTGGGTTTCGTGCCATTTCATTTTTCATTCTTTTGTCCTGGTGAAAGAGATGTTTACTATTGGCAACATCATGTCTCCTCTTCTGAACAGGAAAAATCAGTACAAGAGGTGGAATTGACAATGTGCTATCAGACAATTAAACATCACATGTCGTTCATTTCCATGGATTGTACTACTAAATTAAAGTTTAAAATTTTTATTGATTTCAAAACAGCAAAAAATGTGGCACTGGGGAGAATTAAACCAACAGCAATAGTAAAATCCATTTTAGCTCCTGACACTATCGAACAATTAATGCATTAGAAGAGAACAATACTGATAAGCGTTAATGCACTGTCTTCTGTGGTAAAAATGCAAATACGAATTTTGTGGAGTATGAGGAACTGGTATGGACAAAGAATAAACTAAATAAAAACCTTCTTGGAGTTGGATGCCCTGTGCATATACTTCATAATGGAGTAAAGGCAGCAGCTGATGTTCTAACTGTAGATGTGGAAACTATAATAATTAAACTGTTCAACTGTTTCTCAATTTATACCATATGCATGGACCACCTGAAACAATTTTGTGAATATGTGGATGTAGAATATTGCAAATTGCTGTCACATACAAAAACAAAGTGGTTATCTTTGCTTTCTGTAGCAGAAAGAGTATTGCAACTTTATGAAGCAATAAAATAATTTTTCCTCTCAGAGAAAAAAGCACCACAAGTCTTGATTACCCTGTTTGAAAGTCCCCTAAGCAAACCCTATCTTTGGTTTATATGAAGCCACACGAATGTATTTAATAGACAAGTGCTTAAACTGGAGATAGTAGCATTTTAGAAGCAGGTATAATTTTAGAGGAAACCTTTACATAGATAAATCAGTGGAAAGAAGAAAGATTTCTTCCCCTAAAAGTGAAATCCATTGAAACAAGCAGAAGATGAAGTAGGCCTATCAGCTGTAGTTAAAATACAGTTTATGTTGAGATGAAGAGTTTTATGAAACAAATCATTCTTATGTTGTGGATGACACATTTGTATGAATTTTCGATCTGTAAGTGGATGCTGTTAGGCTCTTCTGTACCAGCATGGTTTGAAGTGGAAGATACTGTAAAGTTTCTGCAAGACAAGGATATAAAAGAATCAACTGATGATTCACTAATGTTTGATAATTTCACATATCTGAGCACTGTATTGAAACAATGCTCATAAAGGAGAAGGGCGCATCAAGTCAGGAGAAGTAAACCAATTTCTTTGGACAGTCTGAATCTCTGGAGCAGTACTGTGTGGATTTATTTTTAGTGTTCCTGTACATTATGCAAATGTGGAAAGGGTACTTTCCCTAATGAATGTGGAGTGTACAGAGTAATTAAATCACTTTCACATCTCAATAGTTGAAGCAATAATTAAATGTGCTTTTAATTATCGAATGAGCTGCTCAGAATTCTATGATTATGTCAGTTAGCAGCAAGATTTCCTTTCCTGAAGCTTGAAGCTGGATAAATACTAAGAGCATGACTTAACTGCAGGATTATACAGGATTTTGAAAGTAAATATCTGACAGTAAATACATCTGTACTCAGATAAAGAATGCTCTACATATTATGAATTATTTTGAGGTATTTTAATTTTGAAATACATGCAAAGTATAAAACAAAGCTGCAGGTGAAGATGAAATAACAGCTGAAATATTAAAAGCTTTTAACACTGACAATATGAACCAACAACTTGAATGAAGTTTGGAAAGAAGAAAAAGTCCCTTCTAAATGGAAAAAAGGAATTATTGTTAAAATACCAAAAAAGACAAGCTTAAAAAGTGCAATAACTGGAGAAGAGTAATCTTATTATCAGTTGTGTCAAAAGTATTTTGCAGTTATTCTGAATAGAATTCAAGACACAGCGGATGCTGCAATGAGAGAAGAACAGGCAGGATTTCGAAAAGGGAAATGCTGTCTCGACCAGATCTTTACTCTAAGAATAATACTTGAAGAACATATTGAAAAGCAAAGACCATTAATTCTGAACTTCATAGACTTTAAAAAGGCATTTGATAGCATACACAGAGATTCACTGTGGAGAATTTTAAGAATATATGGAATACCATCTAAGATTGTCAACCTGTACAATGAATATGTTTGTGCAGTCAAGACAGAAGAAGGAATGAGTGAATGGTTCCAGATTGAAACAGGTGTGAAACAAGTATGTATATTATCGCCTTTGCTTTTTGGGATTGGCATAGACTTCATTCATGTGGTGAAAGTCATGGAAAATACAGCTTAACACCCTATCCCCACTGTGCTTAATGGCATGGAAATAGGAATTTTACCTTACCTAGACTTTACTTACATAATATGATGAAGCTAAAACGCTGACTGCATTCAAATATAAAGCCAAGTGGAAAAGAGGAGCATTAGGTAAGCAAAGGAATGACTCCTATCACCAGTTCAACAGATAACAATGGGTCAAGATCTTCAGACTCTACACTGACCACAACAGACTGAGATATTACATGTATAACAGGTTGAAGATAGATACAACAAATGAGGTGCACTTGTGACACTGGAAAAATGACAGCCCAGAAAAAGTAAAGATGACACACTTGACCATCACCAGTTCAGACCACGCTGTATGGTGATGTTGACAGCTTAAGACAATGTGCTATGTTTTTCAAGAACATCCAGATTAACACCTGAGAACACTTGAAGAAAGAATAATTCAGAAATGAATGTCTGCAATATGCATGAATATGAGAATTTTGAAAAACTGAATACTTCTTCTAGTCATAGTTCATTTTCATCCTGTTAAGTTGTTTGGACAGATGACTGAACAACAACCAGTCTCATGGGTGATCAGGAAAAGGAGATGGACATATGTTGGTCACTTGATGAGAAGAAATGATCAGAGAATCCCAAAACAAGCTATCGGGTGGAACACAACAGGCCAAAGAAAAAGAGGCAGACTGCGTGAAACTCTGAAGAGGACACTGTTAAGAGAGGCCAAATTAACAGGCATAACATCCTTTGATGAGGTTGAAAGACTCGCCGAAGACAGGAAAAATTGGCGAACTACTTTGCGAGCCCTATGTGACGTTTAATGGCATGGGAAGGATATAAGATAAGTTGTTTGTTTAGTATCTGCAAACATTAACACAGTCCTTGTCTGCAGTGTCTAGGTGGTGTACTGGTTCATGTGCTTATCTCTCACAGTAAGGTCAGTGGTTCAAGTTTGGCAAGAGTTTCTAGTCGTTCAGCAGAACAAATGAGGACCTGGAGCTGGCAAGAAAAGGCTGACCACATCACCTTGTCAAACACAGCCAGGTCAATGAAATTATAGGCACTCCCACCATATCCCCTTGATCCCTCTATGGCATGATAGAAGTTTTTTTTAAAAATAATGCAAATATCTCAATTTTTGTACTGACAGGTTATCACTGTGTTTTTGTTTCTTATTCTCACTGACTGACTTTTATCTATCAAAGATAATCTCAACAAGACAACTGACACAAGACTTTTTGTTAATAATAAAAGAATTAAAGATATCACTGTTTTCATTATAAAGTGACTGCAAGATATATTTAAAAATTATTTTATAATAACAATTTGCTCAAATTTTCCAGTGGTAAATGTTCCCCGTGGAATACCATCTAAAATTGTCGACATCATTAAGGATCTCTACAAAGGATATGTTGGTGCAATCAACACAGAAGAAGGAATGAGTGAACGGTTCCAGACTGAAACAGGCGTGAAACAAGGATGTATACTATCTCCACTGCTTTTTGGAATTGCCATAGACTTTATAATGCTGTACAGGTAAAACCAGCATTGAATGGGTACATGGGACCCAAACAGAAGATCTTGATTTTGCAGATGACGTAATTCTTATCAGTGACAATGTGAAATTGATGCAGGAAAAAACAAATGCTTTTTTAAAGTCTATGAAGTTCAAGATTAATGGTTTCTGCTTTTCAATATGTTCTTTGTATTATTCTTAGACAGCTTCTCCCTTTTCGAAATCCTGCCTGTTCTTCTCTCATTGCAGTATCCACTATATTCTTAATTCTATTCAGAATCACTTTACAAAACACCTTTGACACAAAAAATAACAAATATATCTATATTACAAGAACTTAATATTGAAGAAGGTTGGCTAGTAAAGAGGATTAAAGAGAGAAAACCTAAATATTTTGGATACATTAAACATCATAATTTAGAGAAGACCGTATTGGAAGGGTACACAATAGGAAAAAGAAAAAGAGGAAGATCAAGCCAAAGATGGCTGCAAGACATCACTGATAATTTGCAAACAGATGCATCAGCAGCAAGGTATCTTGCTTACAACCGGGAGGCCTACAGATCTGTTAAGGAGGCAAAGTTCTGCAAGGGACATGCAAATGACTGACTGACTGACAATCCACTATCTCAGTTTAAGGAGTTAGTTCTCTAACTGCTGTTTTATTCTTATATTCAGTCACCACCATGATTGAATGTTTGGTATTCTCCCTAATGCAAGATTGTAAAAAAACTTTATATGTTATTGTAATGTGCGATATAATGGGGGTAGTCTTGTCTTATTTTTGTGAGCCAGATTGCCTGGGTGATTTTTTTTGTTTTTTTTTGGGTACATTTTAAGAATTCCATTCCCATTTTTTGTTGTAAATTATCTAAAAGCAATATTTTTTCTTCTTTTTCTTACTGAAAGCTAATGATGATGTTCATTTTTATACAACTGAAAATCTAGAAATTTAAAAAGTGACATCACAAGTTGATATATCAGTCTCCATTTGTTACATTGAGCTTAAACACAAAAAACATATTGTAGTACAACAGCAGGGTCACAAGTATAGAAATAACACCAAACATAAAACTAATAAACAAGTGTACTGTGTATCATCATTACAAAAAATGCTAAAATATAAAGCTGGTGCTAAGAGAACAAACAGACTTAAGAACATTACGGTAACTGAAATTCATTGGTATTTAAGGAAACAAACTTACTATGACTACAACATATACAATGCACCATTCTATATTTTCCTAAAATTTCTCATGAACTACTGAGTTTCATGACAGTATTCAGTGAAATTCACAGAATAATGGAGAGGTTGACTGTTAACTAAGTTTGTAAAATATTGACTCATTCATCAAGTCATTTCTGACATAATTTAAATATGTTTAGTGTTATCTGAGACTTAAAAAAAACTATAAGCATTTTTTCCCATAACCAACATTAACATACCCTTTGGATTACCTTTACTTTATTTTTTTTCAGTCAGATTACTCCGACTAATCCTTTTTTGCTTCAGTTCACTTCATTTTCATTGTTTTTTAATCTTTCTTCTTCTTTTTCTATCTATCTGACCATCAACTTAACATACAACTATGCTGCACAAAGCTGATTCATGTTTACATTATCACTCATAAAAGATGACATACGTCAGACAAGGATCAGTCAGCTTTGTTTACAATCATAAATAAGTATTCTGTTTTTGTATCATAATTCTTTGACTTGCATAGATGAGTTTTCTGCCATAGGCAGAGTTATTTACTGTAGGGCACTGCTTACAATCTTGCTCAAGACCTTATATTTCATTCACTCCGGTACCAGAAATGGAAGGAATTTTATAAGCAAAAAATATTTCTTTAATTACAAGGAAAGAAAGAAAGTATGCTCATTTCAACTACATCTGAAGGCTCGTCCATTTATACAAATGAATGACTTTAAGCCTTTAAAAAATGACACAAAGCAGGGACCAAACTGACTACGCTTCCAGCAGTTTGTACACTACAGTGTGAACATCAATGCAATAAATACTTTTTGCTGCATATTTGGAATATTTCTGAGTTCTTCACAGATAATAAAATGATTTTTCTTAACAGTAAACAAAAGATATGTATACCAACATTTCTTTAGACATCCTTCAGGAGCAATGTGCAAGCCATATACTGAAAAAAAAATTCATTTTAGCTGAAAACTGTGTGACAAAATACATTAAATAAATTCAATACAAAAATTAATAATATTCTGGCAAGTGTACTGATCAAAAAGAACATAAAAAAAGATTTGTTAAAATTAGGCTTCTATATTTAAATGGCATATTTAGTTGTAAGCTGCTCATAAAACTGCATTTATTTCAGATAAAGCTGAATTTTGGATTGGATTTTGTCAGCAACTGTGATGTTTTGATACTATTCTTAAACTAATGCATAGTTTTCATGATTGTGATAAATGAACTCTGCAAGACCAGAAAGATCTAAAAAAAAAATGAACTGACAAAGGGAATGATGAGTTGTTCCGTGCACACCTCCCCCCCTCCACACACACAAGTACTAAATATAATGTATAACAAGTGCTTTTCATCATTACATCAATATTTTTTTGTGTCTCTGTAGGATCACAAAACTTCTGTTGGCAAGGCATTTGTTATGGTAAGACACATACATAGCAAATCAGAATGGATTTGTTATAAGTAGGATACAGTGTTATATGAATTCATCTGAGCTAGTGTTATGAATGAGAAATAATAAGTATATGTGAGCCATAGGTGATGTTACAAATAAGATATACAGGGTATATGAGTCACAAGGCAACTTTTAGGGCTAGACATGCTTGTAGTAGTGGGTCACAAGGATAATGATATGACCAAAACAAATCTGTATATGTGGATCATAAGAGATTTGTGATAAGCCTGATATATCAGTCAATATATATATATATATATATAAGGCAACTGTTTTGTGCAGGACACACCTGCATTTTTCAGGTCTCAAGACTTTATGTGTTACAAAACAATCATTATATGCAAAGCATATCCATGTTTGGATTACAAGATAATCATTATAGGTAAGGCATACCTGCAATTGTATTATGGGTTACAAAACACTCTTTGTTCATGTATCAGTGTCAACACAGAGTACGAATGAACAAATGAAATTATCTATGCATAGTGAATCTCCCTCTCTGAACCTTAGGTGCTCAAGGCACATGGGGCTTCCACAAAGGTTTTCCAGAAATGCATGTCCTTTACTTTTTCTTCCACTCTTGCCCAAGTGAGCTCTTACTCAACATCCTCTTTGTTGTTGTTCTCCAGGTTTCCTTTGATCTACCCTTAGTCCAGTTTCCCTGAGGTGTATAGTGGATCTACTCACCCAAAAAACTAGTAGAAAAGGAAATCAAGACAAAAAAAAAGGGACCAAGCAAAGAAACAGGAAGGGAGAAAAATCAAGGCAATAAGAGTGGAAAAGAATAAAATAATTAACATAGTTTGTGAAACTAAAGAAGCTGGCATAAAACTAAGTGTACTGAACAATTTTTGAAGATATCCTTTGAAGTATTTTAAAACAACCTTTTAACAGATTTTGAAACAAAATCCTCCACATGACAGATAAAGAAGCCAATTGAAGGACTATTGAAACTATCATTGGAAGACTGAATACTGTTGTATAAACCTTAATGTCTTTTCATGAATGTATGGTTAAAAGATCAAGTAAATTTTTTAAAAAATGAGATGCCATGATCAAAATTCAGTCTTATAATGATCTGTGAAAACATAAGGCACGAAAATCTGTCTTCATATATTTGAAATAATTTGGAATATTTGTTCTTTCATGTTAAAAGAGAATTCTCACATATTTATGTGACATGTACAAGTATAATATATAAAAAAATAGCTCCACAACATATTAAGTATTTTATGTTAAGTATTATTCCTTACCTTATATATCTCATGCAGATCAAGATCCTATTTAAGCAGCTCCTATAAGCAGCTTCACTACAGACATTGTTGCCCAAAACATGAAGGTTTGAAATCTACATTTGCAAAGGTTTCAATATGAAATTCAGTATTCAAGGATTTTCTAAGAGTCATCATCCAATATGGAAAAAGGTTAAGGAGTTTTTAAATAGGAATCTTAGAACATATTCAAACAGTTTAAAATGTATGCAGTAAAAATATATATAAATAATTGAAGAATTACAAATGATGGGTTGAAAATATTAAATACATCCAATCAGATTATAAGATACTTGATGTCAGATATAATTCTGTTATATTTTCACTTAACTGATCATTTGCAGATCATTCAGAAATTTGTCATTTACTAACAATGTGAATAATGAAACTGTCATGCATGTTTTCAAGCTTTATGTGATAAAGCTGTGATGAGTCTTGCAAGTCCACCCCAAATTTATATTATAGCAACAATAGCAGAAATCATTAAGTCAGCTTCAGAGAGGGGATGACGATCTAAGTTAAATAATGTTATAAGGTATCACAAAACTGAACCACATAAAGCTTATAACTGAGCTGCTGATGAGCAGCTGCTAATGACCAGTGTCCCATATAAAATGCTGATGGAAAGTAAAGCAGAAAACATGTCTTATAGGTGTGACAAAGCATAAATCTATTGATTATGTGAGGAGTAATGATCTATAACTAGAATGACAGTGACAAACCAAATAGAAGCCTGACACACAGAGATAATCTCTCTCATTGTACAAAGCTTTTAGTAAATGGCCACACTGTCCAGCATGTGGTATGACCAGTCTGTTTCTTGCTTAGTTACATCACAATACAAATATCAGTAATCTAGTCTTGTCTTTCACTAGGAATATTTGAAATCTCAGATGTAATAAAACATTCATCAGTTGTGGATGAAGAAAACGACTAGATTCCAGAAACCCTCTGGCTAAAAATAAATAAACATACACTGTTCTGATATGTTACTATCTACATTATTCACACTTTTTCTAAATGTCATAACAAGGAAAAATATAAAGAAACATGGAATAATTCAAAAAAGAACATGTAGATGTTTAACATGCAAAGAAGCAGTTATATAATCAATTTTGTTAAATCTGATAATCTGCTTTAAGAAAGAATTTTTCTCATGAACTAAAATGTTCTATTACTCTTCAATTACTTAAAAAATGCAACTTTTCAATGCATTATTATAATTAATATAACAAAGTTACAACAGTAATATTAAAACTATTACTATTAAGTATAAATAATTCTACTTGTTTGTTGAAAAATTTCAGGACTGCTTCTACTGAATATTACTTAAACTGAGTTTTCAATCTATATCTGTTTAAATCAGTTACATAAATACAGAGCTTGCTCTCATTCAAAAAATAAATGAATTACTGACATGAAAACTTGGTTCAGACGTATAAACATTCTCTGCATTATTAATGTTGTAAATACTATTTAAATGTGAAAAACAGGGTTGGAAACTGAAAGAAATTGTAATATAAAATAAAGTGTTTGCTGTAGAACAATTATAAGATTTCTAAGACATGACACATAAATCACTTCTTATCTTAAATGTCACATGGGGCTTGCAAAGTAATTCGCCAATTTTTCCTGTCTTGAGCGAGCCTTTCAACCTCATCAAGGGATTTTAAGCCTATTAATTTGGCCTCTCTTAACAATGTCCTCTTCAGAGTTTCATGTGGTCTGCCTCTTTTCTGCCTGTTGTGTTCCACTTTATAGTTTGTTTTGGGATTCTCTGACTGTCTTCTCATCACGTGACCAACATATGTCCATCTCCTTTTCCCCATGAGATTGGTTGTTGTTCAGTCATCTGTCTTATCTCTGCATTGTTCTTGAATTCGTTCCACTTGATGCCAAGTATTTTCCTTAGGCATTTGTTTTCAAAAGAGTCTAATTTCTTTTCTATTTCTTTAGTTGTTTTCCAGCTTTTGCATGCATAAATGAGGGTGGATATTACATTTGAATTGAATAGTCTTAACTTGGTTTTTGTGCTTATAATTTTTGAATTCCATATGTTCTCAAGATTCTTGAAGATCAATGCTGCTTTTGCAATTCTAACTTCCTTTCTGGTGTCACCATCCTGATCTATGTAGCTGCCAAGGTAAGCAAATTGATTGACTTCTTCAATATCTGTCCCTTCTATGTGTATTTTTCCATTTTGATTAATGCGAAGTTTCATTATTTTTGTTAAATCACTAAAACAGACAAAATAACCACAAACAAAGCCTAATTTAACAAAATAATTTTATTTGCTTCATTCAGAATATAAAACCACACAGAAACTGAAGAGCAAGGAGTTGTAAAAAAAAAAAACCTGACATATGAAATGATTCACAATAAACAGTCATAATACCAATTATTATAACTTAATAGTAAAAATATTTAACACCTGTTGTTTTCCCAACTCATAACACACAAAAGCACTTCACTTCATGCACATTCAGACAATATTAAGGTACATCATATTAGTTTACAAGCACAACATTAAAACACATTAAATGCAGCAAGTTTTACACATCTTTTAGTATCCATCTCACAGCACAATATTTTCAGTGTGGCATGGAAAGGCATCTATTTTGCTGAACTTGTCATTTTCATTTGCATAATTTCTAGGCAATTGCAACATTAAGAAATGGATGATTGCTGTAATTACAAATGGGTAATTTTCAGACCTGTCATTTTTCACGCTCTAGTATATCTGTCTCATATCTGTATCCCTTCAACAATATCTGTCAGTCAGTTTTAATCGCAGAAACATCTATCCAGCAAATTTTGAAAAAAATCTACCAGCAGGTTACGAAAAAAAATGTGTTAAAAATTTGCATTAGTAAAATGACATCACCTAGCAAAAGCTGCAGTGTCTATAATGAGATTTTACTACATCACAAATTATTTATCCCGCATATATTACCTGTGGAAAGAATTAAGTTAATTACAGTACTGCCAATACAATCCAGTACCTTATATGCTAGCCAGGTGTGAATGGCTCACAGACAGTCATATCTGATTCAAGCTACTGAAGTTTTAATGAATTCACTTCACTATCACAAGCTGTTTGTGCATGAACATGTCCATTCATTAAAAGCAAGCACTGTCACAAACAAATGAAGCAATGCTTGTGTATACATAATTGTGACAATATACAGTTATCACCAGAGAAGGAATCATTTTTCATTTCAGTATCATGTTTTAATAAAAAATAGTCTTTTCATCTGCAGTTTATAAACAAGAAGTGTTTGCAATAAATTCTGTACATATTTCTGGTACAACTTGTAAACAATGTGGTGGAATTCACAAGCAAAATTTGAATCAACTCTTATGTGATGGTAAAGATGATTATAAGGAATATGACTAAAGTGATGCTGGCATAGAAAAAATCCTGTGTTACAATAAAAACATTACTTATAATTTTGCCCCTAAAATATCTGATCTTGATATGAAATCCCTTTACAGTCTCACTGCAACAACACTCATGTCAATTTCTGCTCATCTTGTCTCACTGCAACATTCACATCACTTTCAAATTTAAACAGAAAAAGTTAATCATTTCTAATGTAGATATATATATATATATATATATATATATATATATATATTTTAACAACAAATTAAAAATTTAATAACAAAAAGGAGTGATATGCTGCAAAAAAATGTTTATGATGTGGACACATGCAGAAATTTTTCTTAGCCCTTCCAGAATGTAAGGAAATTTTGATTTAATGTCACAATCAATATATGTAGCAATCAACATTGAATAAATAAATTTGAATACTTTAAAAGTTGATACATCGTGCTTCGATGTCAAGATCTAATTGCACATATCATTGCATAAGCAGAAATACCGCATTTTGACATAAGGCATTTCATGTATTTTCATGTCATATTACAGTAATAAACATCTGGGCATAAAGACTTTGTAATATGCTAATATTACACTATAAACATTGTTTAATAAAACTAAAACATTGTTACGTAACAATAAAACACGTTCTCTCATGTCCTTTTATATTCAGCAGCACCAAATTCAGTTATAAATATGTGTTAATTTTTTAAAATAAGTAATTTTTATTTAATTTTAATTTTTAAATTTTCATGCCCATTTGTTCTCTTATAGTCAACACTTTACTTCTATACTAAAACATTTCCAAACACTAGGGGAGAAGCAATGAAACTGAAGTGACAATGTAATGAACAAGTGACAATGTAATGGGCAATCAAGGAAAAAATCTGTACATTTCCACTGAAGCCAAGTTGTACAATTTGTCAGATCTGATACATGACTCTTGAAACAAGCACACAGGTTCTGTCCATTCTTGTCCATTTTCAATATCAACATCTTAAACATTCTGAATATGCTCTTAATTAGGCATGCTGGTATAGAACTATACAATTAATTATCCCAATATCATCTTTGACAGATGGCATACATATGAAATTATTGTCTTTTTTCCACTATGAATAATGGCAGTTTGAATTTCATCCAATCTGTAACTTAAACAGACTACATCAGAAGGCATATGAAAATGAAGAATGTTCAAAATTAACACGGATATGGTATTTATAAAAAAAAAAAGGAAAATACAAGTGCTGGACCACGGTACTTTTTGCTTCTAGATCAGGGATTGGCAACCCTGTTATCAATCAGCAAGTGTGGCAAAATATGAAAATGTGGCACAAGTGAATATGAGTTTTCCAAATAATAGGTTCTACAATGTCTCTCTGTCTCTTATGAAGAAAGACATGTTTTAAGTTGAAACTGCAGAGCATTTCAGGAGTATGTGAATTCCAATTAGCAGGCATGCTGTCATCAGTCATAAAAGGATATGAAACTAAAATCAAACTTAAGATGTGTCCACTATCTCATTTCCTCTTTAATTCCATTCTTAGACACTGAGAGAAGGCTCCCAGAGGTCTAAATACTGGTGTCAATTTGGAGGTGGAGTTTAGTTGTGCCTTAAGTCAATATTTTTGCAATGTTTAAAAAAATGGTTTTTCAAATTTCACATTAGATTTGTTTCTGTATTTTTACATTTCTTTTTCCATCACCTGGACACTTAACAAAACAGCTGAGAAACACATAAATGCCTTTGAATGTAAATGCTACAGAAGAGTTCTTCAAATATCATGGACACAAAAAAGAACAAATATATCCATACTAAAAGAACTTAATATTGAAGAAGGCTGGCTAGTAAAGAGGATTAAAGAGAGAAAACTTAAATATTCTGGACACATTAAACATCATGATAATCTAGAGAACACCATCTTGGAAGGGTGCATAATGGGAAAAAGAAAGAGAGGAAGACCAAGGTGAAAATGGCTGCAAGACATCGTTGATGATCTGCAAATGGATGCATCAGCACATCAGCAGCAGGGCATCTAGCTTACAACTGAGAGGCCTACAGAAGGGCTGTTAGGGAGGCAAAATTCTGCAAGGGACATGCAAATGAATGATGAATGAATTTCCATCACTTTAAACAGGTGTAACTGAAAAGAGAATGTGAATATTCTTTAATAAACCTCATTCAAATGTTAAATAACTTTTATTTTAGCTCGGAAACTGATTCATTAGTTTTTTTTACTAAATAGGGCCAATTTCACATTTTTCATTCACCACACTGTGGTAAAAAGTCAAAATTAAGGTTGCTTACTCCTTACCAGCAACTAGAGTCAAAAGCACACAATAAATCCTGCACTTTAGCTGCCTCAAGATGCTTTCAGTTATATAACTGGTTCAAAATTCCATATAAATTATAGCAAACAGAAGATTCTGAACTCAGCTGTATTTCTGTACCACACTCTACATACAATATGTCTAGATTAAACTGTATTACACTGTGTTATGTATATACCACTTTTATGAATACAGTCTATGCTTGGGACAATAATGTATATAGCGGAATAACAAGCCCATTCGCATTTGCAGTTATAGCCAATATTATCACCATGTGAGAGAATATAATGTCACCATTACCAGTCCATTAAGTTGTATCTCAAAGTTCTGATCCACTCCATGCAACCCCCTTAAAAATATTTCTAAGGATAATAAGATTTTCATCTCTAAAAGGACTTATCAGTGTTTCACATTATCAGTGAATTAAAAAAAAATATAAACAAATTAACAGTACTTCTTTTTGGGAAACACTTCTGATTATAAAAGACTTTTGAACAAGATCAAGTGATAAACTGTTCTAAAGACTGAATTTCAGCTTAACAGTAAAACAATGACAGATATCATTCACTTTACTTTTACTTGACTCACTAACTAAAACTCAGGTCAAGTTTATTATTCTACATGTATCCACTGCACCTATATCTAAACATACAACAGCACTGATAACTAATTTTAAAATGACACATTATTTGTACAAATAAATCAATTTATAAAAATAAAAAAAATTATGTAAACGGATGCATACAAATATTAGAAGTCTGAGATGAGAAGAGTTTCACAGGAAAATGTAACCAACAGTTTGATATATACACAAATACATTCTTCTATGAATGTTCTATCTTCACGCTAAAAATTACGCCCTGTCAAATATGTGTCATTCACTTACACAGAAAGCTGACTCTTTCACTGAGTTGAAGATTTGTATATGACAAGTATTCCCTCCTTCCAGGCAAGTGTTTTGGCACTTTTGCCTTTTGACAGGTGAAGGGTGGAGATAGGTCATATGTTATATATCTGAAAACTGCATTGTTAGTGTAAAATGTTCTCTTTTTATTTGTATTGCTAGTCATGATTTTAAAAAAAAAAAAAGGTTTAAAAATGACAATATCAATAACACAAAACATTTAGTTCCACAATATAAAATATTCAGAAAGCTCTGCAGTTTCCGTAACTTGGATATATATATATACACATGCACACATACACAGCCTGTCCTTGATTCACAATGGGATTTATCATCATCGCCTTTCATTACCTTCAGAGCATAGGTCACGGATAAAGCCTCTCCAGTCATACCTGTTCTTGGAATTATTCTCTGCTTCCTTCTATGTGCATCTCTTGTTTCTGAGCACTATCATAATTTCTCTTCTCCAAGTAAGTCTAGGTCTTCCTCATTTTCTATTTCCTTGGGGATTCCATGTCAGTGCCTGTCTTGCTATGCTGGTGTCGGGTTTATATCTTATATCAACCCATGTATACTAAAAAGCCTGTGTGCAAACAAGTTACTTTCACCCAATTTCACTCTGTATTCAAGCAAGCTCAAAACAATTAATAAAACTGTAAATGTGATTCAGGGAAAAAAAGGCTCAAAATAAACAACAAGACAATGAATTTTGAAACATATGAACTATTACACAGACTTCATTTAATCTTTCCTGTTTTTTCCACAATCTTAGTATGGATTCAGTTACAAGTGCAGCACACAGACTGAGAGAATGAGAGAGATATAGCTGTGTGTGTATATGTGTATGTCTGTGTCTCTCTCAGGATTGCCAAATCTTGGCACTGTGAAACATCTCAAATGATCACTGCATGTTTACCTTTGCATGTTATAATGTTATAAGCCTACCATCATAAGACTGAAAAATCCTTAAGTAATTTGAATGATTCAAGCTGAGGATCATCTGTGTATGTGTATGCATATACATAGATACATATCCATTCAGATGTATCAATTATAAATATTCAGTCATTGAACACATTAATAATTTTTACAAGTATATCTTCCAGAATAAAGTTTGCTGTTATTGTTTTAGAGGACCTGTTACTATGACTGAATGAAATAGTAATATATGTCCAGTTTGAGCAGTTTGAAAGTAAAAAAAGAAATGATATCTGGACAACACTGAAGAGATGCTGGAGGTAGGAAACAGTAGCTTCTTGTGAATTTTTACATAATTCCTCCGTCTCATGACGATCATAAAATCATTATAAAATATTTCAACCACTTTCAATATTACTGATTATTGTAAACATTAACCCTCAAGGAGAGGAAAAAAAAAATCACCCTGTGGGATGTGAGTTTTGCCAATTCTGGTTACCACTTCAACATGTCCCAAATAAATGGCCCATGTGACTTCCTAAGTTTTTTATAAACAACTGCCATGTGTGCTGAGGTTTTTTTTTTTGGGGCCTCCTTCCAGGACTCAAAGAGTATGTAGTAGTCATATTTCCTGAAAATACATCTTAACCAATTCCATTCTTTTCAAAAACATTTTGTTCTTGGTATGTCATCCCCACAAACTTCTCTTTTGTAATTTTGTCCTTCACCTAATTCCAAGATGTAACAGAAGCATTTGGTGGTAAATGCTTAGATACTGGATACTGCAGATTTTGCGGCAGGAATTAATTCTTACAATTTAAGATAGTACATGGTGTTAATACCGTTGTGTATGCATATTCAAGGCTAATTCTGATGCCAGAGAGAGCTTTAACTTTAGCCAAGCCTGATTTTTCTGAGACTCAGCAGTGGACATGCACATGGCCTTTAAGTTGGATTATCATTCCTGGCACTGCATTAAGCAGTTTTGTATTCAGACTGCTCCTGCCAATCAGCTGTGCACATACAAGTTGATTCCACATCACTATAGTTTAGGATGTGAACAATGACTGTAAGTCTAATGACTGACAAGGTTTTCTTGGGTTAACTTAAATCATGATAGGCCCCGCAAGCTCACAGTGGATTTCATTTCTGCTTAAAGCAGAAAATACTGACAGATTAAACTGAAAAAACTCATGAATGTTAAAGGACAAAATGACAGAGAGGCTATTACAAAAGTATTTACTATCAACATCTGTGGCATAGATGACAAAGGGGAGACATCTGTTGTATAAATGACAAAGATGAGGCATCTGTGAAGAAAATGATCAAAAGAATGAGAATACTGCAGACACCTAAGTAGGAGGAAAAAACTGAGAACAAATACGTCAAATCAACACCATTCTACACTTTATAAAAAAAAAATAAGCTACAAAAAAAAAAACCAAACAAACAAAAGATAAAATTACAGTGCATAAACATTTAACAACAATTACAATGAAGTTTTGAAAATCTACTTAACTTACATAGGCATCAAAGTAACATGAAATAGAACAGAATACTTTGATCCAACAGAAATTGTGAATGGTGATAACAGTGAGCCAACATGTGAATCAGAATTGTAACAGAGAGAAGGAAGCTCCTCAATATATCATCTGAAGCATACAAAACACTGGGGCAACACAACTGGCTCTATCATCTGAGGTTAGTAAATTAAATGGCCCAGACAAAGCTCCTGGATGTGATGAAATATGAATCCATAAAATGCTCCAAGTTCTTTCACTGTATGAAACATTCAACTTACTAAATAATATATTATTTTGCTTTTTTTCCCAAAAAATGCATGATAAATCATAGTGTAATAACAAATGCAAATAAATCAAGCACATAAGGTTGTAAGATCAAAAACTACAGTCTGATGATAACACTGTAGCTGGAAGTATTGTGTTATCTCTGAGTAGTTCTTGCTTGAAATATTGGCATGAGTATTTCTGAAACAAATATGTAACATTGCATCCTTCATATCAGTCCATTATTAACAGGAAGCACTGGTGCTTTTAAAAGACTTAATCTTAACACATCCTCGGCACAAGAAAGGAATCCAGAATTATTAAATAACCAGTAGGAAAACTGACACCCTTAGTTATAAAGCTAATCTTGCATCAGCATTGAAAGCAGCAGTCTTTGGCAGATAAAATATATATGTATAAATACTGACAAACTCTTGAACAATGATGCAGTAATTACCATTGCATATACCAAAATGAGCACTCCGAATATCAGATCTGAGAAGTAGTTTGTAATATAGAATACCAGTTTCATTTTCACTCTACTTAGATACTATTAGACATGTTTATTTCTTGCAGATATTGCTTATATTAAATGAAAGTGAGTTATTTGGTTGCTTTAATCCTGAAGCCTTACATTTTTCTCTGCATGCTGACAACTATCTTGTGAAAATATAGCTGATGTAATTTTCTATTACTTTATGTTGTCTGCATTTGATCATTTGTTTCTGCTTAAAAAATTTTTTTTTAAATTTTGCTCTTTTAAACAAGACAGTATACGATTCTAATATTAAATTATGGGATCTCAATCCTGTTCTAAATCCTGTCCTGCACCATACATATCAGCCAGTTTGGAAAATTTGGGCCCCCATTCACTAAGATAGTCATAATCCTGATTCCTATCACTGCTGCTTGTGTTCAGTGAACTAAGACTTCCTGCATCACTGCTGCCTCCTTCAAAGTTATATTCTCTGACACTGTCATATGGTGGGGCACTCACATCATTGTCAATATCTCTCATGCGGTCATCGATAAAGCTACGCACATCTGCCTTGTCACTCAGTGCATCTAAAATAATGAAGTATAATTATGTCATGTTAATCACTACAATCATACACAAAACTATGTTATAATATAGTAAAAAAAAGTAAAGGTAACCCTGTCATGCCTTAGAGGCACATAGGGATATGGTGTTAGTGCCCATATTTTCCTTGACCTGTCAGCACACTAGAGGGTGATATGGTCAGTATCACGCCTGACTGCCTTTTCTTTCCCCAACTCCAGAAGAAGTTGGGTACCCATTTCTACAGCTGGGTGACTGGGGTGCCGCCGGCTGGATTCGAACCCCCGACCTTCGCCATGAGAGACCAGTGCACTAACCACTTCGCCACTCAGACACCCATGTTATAATATGCTTTATATATATTTACTCTTAAGATACATGTCACCAGAAAGCTGAACAACTCAGTGCAAACTTTATTTCTGAAGAAATCAAAGAAGCAGAACATAAAAGAATGTCCAAATACATGAGACTGCCCAAGAGACTGTTCTGTCAATATTTTGAGATGTATAGTCAAATATTTTCTTTGTACCACGGATTTGACATAATGATTAGCTTGAGGGTTTCTGTTGGAGCAAAAACTCTGGTTAAAAGCAGGAATATGGTTTATGGTCAAAGAAAGGTGACTCGTGTGAATCTTTTGAGTGAAATGAAATTATTATTGTTAATTAATTCCCTTGAATATTACCGATTATTCTGTTGAGAAAATTGTGCATTCACCAGGCATGCAGCTCATGTTCTTCTAGAAGGTCCACTCAGTGGAAATAGGAAACAGGTGATTAAATTTTTGGGCAGTCAAGAGTTAGGTTCTATTGGGTTAGGATGTGTTTTCATTAGTAATGTAACTTGTAAAACAAGTGATTGTCAGTATAATTATGTTTTTGATTAAGAGAAGTCTTGTTAGGAATGATGAAATATTTTCATTTAGTATCCTGTATTTTTTTTTAATCCTGTAGCAGCTATCTTTTTGTGTGATGTAAGACCAGATCTTTCCTCTAAGAATAATACTTGAAGAACATATTGAAAAGTAAAGACCATTAATCCTGAACTTCATAGATGTTAAAAAGGTATCTGATAGCATATAATTCTAAGACTATATGGAATACCATCTAAGACTGTCAACATCATTAACTCTTTCTGTGCGTATGGTCAATATATCGACACCGGAAGTGTCCCTAAGCTACCGTATGGTCGATATAGTGACATTGTTTGTTTCATTAAAACAAGCGGTGTAACATTTAGATTATTTCGTCCGCGATTCCAGTGACACTTTCAAAATGGAGAATGCGTGCCTAGTTACAAGCGCTGCCGAGCGAGAACAAGGACACGAAGCATGGAAATTTTTCAATTTTTGACGATGTAGATAGGGGTATGGACATAGCCTATGGCCACCTCGCTGCTCTTGAATGTTTTCTAAGTAGATCTAGACATATTTAGACGACTGGAAAAGTAGTCAGGAGTAGTTAGGAGGTTAGTTCAGACACTCATTCAGCGAGAATGCAATACGGAGTCACAATACGAGATCGACAAGTAGATCTACACATCTCAGATGGTAAGTAGGGGTAAGTAGCATGGATCTAGACCTAGCTGATGGTGAGCTGGCCACAATCAGTGTCTAAAAACATCACATTAGTTCTTTTTTCCTAAAAAACTCTGCATTTATGAAATTTTCATTCATTTAGCTATACTTTGAAACATATTAAGTATACGGAAGTACATGGAACTACTGTTTTCCATTCCATTTTACAACTAGACCCCCTTACAGACAAGACCCGCGTTTTTACTCCCGCACCCCAAGACACGTCCGTGTTTCTTCCTCCAGCATGGAAAGAGTTAAGGACTTCTACAATGGATATGTTTGTGCAGTCAACACAGAAGAAGGAATGAGCAAATGGTTCCAGATTGAAACGGGCATGAAAAAAGGATGTATATTATCTCCCTTGCTCTTTGGAATTGCCTTAGACTTCATTATGAAAACATGCTGCACAGGTAAAACGGGCATTGATTGGGTATATGAGACCCAACTAGCAGGTCTTGATTTTGCAGATGCAGCACATATTTTCCTTGCCATTAAATGTCACATAGGGCTCGCATAGTTGTTTGCCAAGTTTTCTTGTTTTTGGCGAGTTTTTCAACTTCATCAAGGGATGTTATGCCCACTAAACTGGCTTCTCTTAACAATGTCCTCTTTAGAGTTTCATGTGGTCGATTTTTTTTTCTTCAGCCTGTTGTGCTCCACTTTATAGCTTGTTCTGGTATTCTCTGATTGTTTCTTCTCAACATATGGCCTACATATGTCCATCTTCTTTTTCTGACCATCCATGAGACAGGTTGTTGTTTGCTCATCTGTCTTATCTCTGTGTTGTTCTTAAATTCATTCCACTTTATACCAAGTATTTTCTTGAGGAATTTGTTTTCAAAACAGTCTAATTTTTTTAGTTGATTCCCAGCTTTCACATGCATAAATGAAGGTGTACATCACATTTGAACTGAATAATCTTAACTTGGTTTTTGTGCTTATAACTTTTGAATCCCATATGTTCTCAAGATTTTTGAAGGACAATGCTGCTTTTGCAATTCTAACTTCCTTCCTGCTGTCACCATCCTGGTCTATGTAGCTACCAAGGTAAGCTAAATTGGTTTACTTCATAAAAAACTGTTCCTTCTACGTATATTTTTCCTTCTTGATTAATGAGAAATTTCATAATTTTTGTTTTGTCGTTGTTAATTTCAAGACCTATTTTGCTCGCCAAGGAAGACAGGGAATCTGTTTTTTCCTGCATAAATTTCACATTGTCACTGATAAGAATTATGTCATCAGCAAAATCAAGATCTTCTATTTGGGTCCCATGTACCCAATCAATGCCGGTTTTACCTGTACAGCATCTTTTCATTATAAAGTCTATGGCAATTCAAAAAATCACGGGAGATAATATACATCCTTGTTTCACGCCTGTTTCAATCTGAAACCATTCGCTCACTCCTGAGCCATTTTGCAGATGACATAACTTTTTTCTGTGACAATGTGAAATTTATGCAAGAAAAAAAAATACCCTGCCTTCAACAGCTAGTAAAATAGGACTTGAAATTAACAAGGAAAAAACAAAAATAATGAAACTTCTCATTAACCATGAATGAAAAATATACATAGAAGGACAGCTGTTGAAGAAGTAAACCAATCTGCATATCTCAGCAGCTACTAGACCAGGATGGTGACACCAAAAAGGAAGTTAGAATTCGTATTGCTAAAGCAGCATTGATCTCCAAGAATCTTGAGAACATATGGTATTCAAATGTTATAAGCAGTAAAACCAAGTTAAGATTATTCAATTTAAATGTAATATCCACCCTCATTTATGCATGCAAAAGCTGGAAATCAACTAAAGAAATACACAACAAATTAGACTCTTTTGAAAACAAATGCCTCAGGAAAATAGTTGGTATAAAGCTGAACGAATTCAAGAACAATGCAGAGATAAGACAGATAAGTAAACAACAACCTGTCTCATAGGTGATCAGAAAATGGAGATGGACATATGTCATGTGCTGAGAAAAAAACCAGAGAATCCCAAAACAAGTTATCAAGTGGAACACAAAAGGCCAAAGGAAAAGAGGTCGACCATGCAAAACTTATTGTTAAAAGAGGCCAGTTTAGTAGGAATAACAACCTTTGATGAGGTTGAAAAGCTCACTGAAAACAGGAAATCTTGGCAAGCTACATGCAGGCCCAATGTGATGTTTAGTGGCACGAGAAGGATGTAAGATGTAAGAAGCTGTCTGGATTTTCCTTGTTATTGTATGCTGATCAGTTTAAGGTACAACATTATATATTTTCACCATTCATTAAACGTTCATTGGCCAACATCATCATCATGTGGTGTGAAATAAATGTATATGTGTGATCGCCAAATGGACACTTTCAGTGACTGATTTAGCATTATGGTTGAAAGAATCCTGAGTTGAAAATCAGAGAATGAGCTATGTATGAACAGCCCACAAGTCTGTACCATGGAGCAGTGATGATCTGGATGCTTATTAATATACACCGAAATAATTTTAAAATATAAAATGAAAAAAAATTGACAACTTAAGGAAATATTTACCACCATCAGTTATTATCATTCATCAGTCTAGATAAATGTTTAACAAGAATCAGCCTCATTATTCTGCACTCATCAACCTAACAAAGGCTTTTGATTTGTACAGCAGGGACAGAATGTTTAGAAAGTCATTAAAAACTTAAGCTTGTTGAGGGGACAAATAGACATCTTGATGGGGCTCAATGATTTGCTTCATATAATGGGATATTTAATGCTTCTGTAATTTCCTCTCTCAATCTCATGCATGTGCGGCCTCTTCCTCTGTTACCTACAAATCTTAGTGTGAACATTGTCTGTGATATACTGTCTGGATGTAACACAGTCAAACCATTTGACTTGCTGTTTTTGGATATAACGTAATACTGGTGTTACTCCAACCTTTTCCCTGATGGTGTCATTTCTTATTTGGTCTCTTCTTGTCACATTTAGTATTCTATTTAAACATCTCAGGAAGAAAACTTAAGCTATCTCACAGAAATTGTTGAAAATTATATAGTCATTCTATGAAGACAATTATAAAACAATATAACTGGAACTGGGCAGACACTTCAGCCTTTAATTTAAGTAGTGTCATTAAACAATGCTGTATGATGATGTAGATTTCTCTGCAATCCTTTATGCTATACTCTAAATCAGGCACCTGGGGATGCAACAGCATGACCATTTCCTCACGTAAGTGTGATAGCAGACCCCTCAATAATGTGTAGCTGAAGGTAAAACGCAATGTTTTGAAGAAAATAACCAGAGATCTACTTTCTAATATTACAATTATAGTTTTTAAAAAAAATCCACAGAATGTTGAATTACCTCTCTCAGGCATGAAAATACTTCACTTTTTTTTTTGTGAGTTTGCATTTGCTGCTAACAAAAGTAAAGCTTAAAATCTGTTTGATTCAAGAACTGATACAGCTTGCAATTTACAAATAGTGACTCTAAACATAAACATGCATTTCATAGAAGCAGAAACCCATTAACTAAAAAACTTCTCAAAATTTAACCAAAAAAAAAAAAAAAACCTACTGTGTTTAGGTATACCTGGTCTCCTGCTACCTCCAAGATAATCTGGTTTCTGCAGTCTTGAAATGTCATATGTATCCTTGTCTTCTTCTCCTGAAACGAATTGATATGAAAAGAGCTATTAAAATTCTTACATCTTACATCCTTCCCATGCTGTTAAATGTCACACAGGGCTCGCATAGTTGTTTGCCAAGTTTTCCTGTTCTCTGTGATTCTTTCAACTTCATCAAGGGATGTTATGCCCACAAAACTGACTTCTCTTAACAATGTCTTCTTTAGAGTTTCATGTGGTCAACTCCTTTTTCTTCGGCCTGTTGTGTTCCACTTGATAGTTTGTTTTTATTAAAATTAGCTGCACCAAAATCTTACTAGCAGGATGACAAATGTGGACCCATAGGAAAATACCTGTACATGATGCAGAACTTACAGCCTATACAAGAAATAAGATGGAATGTCCAGGAAAACAGAGCCTGACATTGGTTCACAATCTCACAACTTATGTTCTATGGAAATGGTTCCCATTAATAAAAGTATGCAGACACACACACACACACCCACCCCCCACTGTTTCAAAATCCAGGCCATGGACTCCCATACTTTGAAAAAGTTTTATATCTGTATGGTAGCTACGAGGGGTGATTGATAAGTTCTTGGCATAAGGTACAGAGGATTATTTGTGGATATCTTTTTTGGGTTATTTTTTAACATAGTATAGTCCCTTTGCAAGTTTATGCACTTAGTCCAGTGATCCTAGAGCATACGGATACCTTCTTTGTAAAAATCAGCATACTGTGCCAGTAAGTGGTCTACAGCATGATTGACATCATCATCTGAAGCAAATTTGCGACCACTGAGCTCCTTTTTGAGTTTGGTAAACAGTTAATAGTCCGAAGGGGCCAAATCTGGGGAATAAGAAGGATGTTCAAGAAGCTGGAAGCCGCTTTCATGAATGGCAGCACTGCCGCCGCCGACTTGTGAACTGGAGCATTGTCCTGATGAAAGATGACTTCTCACGTCAATATCCCAACACTTTTCCTTCAATTTGACCTGCAGTTGCTTCATACAATTAGCGTAATAGGCCCCAGTGACCATTCTGCCCTTTTGAAGATAGTCTACCAATAGCACACCTTCTGAATCCAAAAAGATGGAAGCTATCACTTTGCCTGCAGACAGCTACCCTTGCTTTCTTTGGAGGTGGAGATCCACGATGTTTCCACTGCTTTGACTGTTCTTTGCTTTCTGGTTGACAGGATCTGTAGAAAAATGGCCAAGATGGTCTCTTGACATGTTGAGATGCTGTCGTTTGTGATCAGCTCCAAGAAGTTTTGGGACCCATCAACCTTTGTCATTTGAAGATCATTGTGAATAATGGCATGAACACATTCCTGGGAGATGCCCAACTCAGAAGCAATGTACTGCTCAGTTAGTCGTCGATCCTCCATTATCATGTCATGGATTCTGCCGGTGGTTTCATTGGTGGTTACCTTTCTTGGTCTTCCTGGACGGGGAACATCTTCCAGACTCTCCCTTCCAAGTCTGAACTGAGCTGCCCATTTCTTCATAGTGGTGTAAGAAGGGGTACTCTCCCCTAGAGTCTCTACCATATCCTTGTGGATCTCCTTCAATGATAACCCTTGATGCAGAGGTAGCAAATGACTGCTCGATAAGAAATTGTATCCATTTTCTCAATTTCAGCCACCCCTTACCACTTCAGAAGCCTGTAAAAAAAATTAGTTGTAGTTAATTTCTTGAAACTTGGTGTTTAATTTTACATTAACCTGATCTACAAATGCATCTAATATCAACTGTGTGTTTCAGGTATTTGTACCGTATGCCAAGAACTTATCAATCACCCCTCGTATGTGCATTAAATGCAAAATAATTTTTTTTAAAAATGAAGGTAACCGTTAATGAGTAAATACTACACTACACTAAAAAACAAAGAACAAATATGGTGAATTTTCAAAATGCAGTCATGTAGTTAAGAAAAAATAGACAGCAATTAACAATGTTATTTGTTCTGACAAATAAACAGAATATGAAATGTGACACCCAATCAATCCAAATCAAGCCTTTTCTTAATTCCGAACAATTGCTTCCACATCTGATTCAACATTTCCTATAGTTAAATGTGAAAAAAAGGTCTTTCCTCCTTACAGGATTCACCAAAACATTGGTTGTTAAATATTTCACAGTGAAAATAAAAAAAGGACTCCAGCTGACCACCAATTACATCAAAACCATAACAAGATGATGTCTGAGAATGATTGAAGAAGAAGGTTATGAAAGACAATAACAACTCAATATTTTGGCAAAATTGTCTTTATCAAGGACAATAGAAAAAAAACACAAAAAAACCATTAAAACATGCGAAGAAACCTGTCTGCAATCATATCTCTCTGGGCAGACTATCGCTACAGCAAAAGGAAGAAGAAATATAAAGAGTTAGTGAGGCAACATAGCATGGAATATGATCGGCTAGAAATTATAGCAGAAGGAAGGGAAAAGAAAAGTGGGGGAAGAGTAAGGAAATAGCAGTAATTAATGCAGTAATTTGCTATCTCACAGAACAGATGAGAAAGTCTAAAATGGAAAAGGACATGGGAAACAAACAACAAACAAAAACAGTGATAAGGAACCAATTATAACTGAACTTTGGAAAGAGTTATTCAGATGACTGAGAATTTTGATTGGCTGGGAGTAGACATACAACCTGGAAGTTGAGGTGCCACTTCTGAGGTTTTCTCTCACCAAAAAACATGAGTGGATGGCAGTGACTGAAATGTCACATTTTCCCTTTGATTATAATGCTGATTATAAGGCAGCATATGGGGGAACGGAAAAGGATGTTAAAGCTAGAATAACCAAGGCCAGGATGGCATTTATCCAACTTAACAAAATATGGTCATCTAAGAACATCAAAACAAAAACCAAACTTAGCTCTTCCTTCTTTAGTGATTCCTTCACTTCCCTGTCTTTTTGTGCATAATTATTTAAAACTTGTTCTTTGTGATTTGGTGTTCAGTAATATTTTTCTGGATTTCTTTTCTTTGCTCTATCTTTTCCCATGTGTTCTTGCTTATCCATTCTTCTTTTCTCCGTTTCCGATATCCCAGCACCTCTTTTGCTGTAGTGTTTTACTGAACTCTAGTATGGAGAAGTTTACACTATAAATTTTATTATAATCATGACATTACCAAAGAAACTTATGACTATCTTTCAGGAACACTGATACTAAAGTGACTTGAGCAAATACCTGCACAGCACTTCACACAATGTATGCTACCGCTATGTTCTAAGCACATATATGTGCCATTATACTAAACTGTCATTAAATCTTACCAGCTCCCTCTTCGTCGTAGTTCATAACATTCTCTCGGATATCATCCTCTGGGTCCACCTCAAGAATGTATTTCTCCCCTTCCTCATTACGAGGGCAGAACTTATATAACAGGAAAACAATGAGTGCTAGCACTGAAAAACAAGAAATTTGTAAACACATAATTTCTTCTTACATCCTTCCTGTTTTTCTGTTTTCTGTGAGCTTTTCAACCTCATCAAAGGTATGTTATGCTCACTGAACTGGCTTCTCTTAACAATATTAAGTAATCAGGCAACAATAAAATATTAAATATTTACATCATTAGTCATGCCTATATGTGTGTTGTAGAGAGAGAAAGATACGAGGTTCATGAGAGATAATGCAGGTTTGGAAATGTGCAAAAACTCAGAACCTGAGAAAGATGTCCATTTGCTTCTATTTGATGTTATCATTATGAACAGTGTGAGGTCCACTGTCTAGAAGTTAACAGTAAAAGAACCTTTGTTATATATTGGAATTAGCTGTATCAGCTATGAGTTGTGAATCTCAGATTCATATTGTCTGTCATGTGTTTTGTTTGAGGATGCACTATCCTTATTTTTACCAGACTTTTCAGTCAAGTCTTTAGCCTTTTAAGTTCCTCTCATTGTCAGGGTTTCTGTATGTTCAATACCTGCTACTTAATTTTTTTTTTGCACACTTTAATTGCTTACAATGTTAATGTACGAGAGGCATTCAATAAGTTCGTATTCTGATATAGTTGCATTTAAAGAACTCTGGTGATTTTTTTTCATGCCACTGGTGTAATCATTTGTAAACTTAACTACCAAAAACCAGACTTGTCACTTATATTTAAAAACAATTGTTTTGGAGGGTATTTCCAAAGACACAGTTAGAAAAACAATGCATCTTGAAAAAACTGAGAAGTTCTGTCCCAAAATACTTGGGTTTGAGGGCATGACTCCTCAGCAAGTTCATGATGACATGATGGAAACTCTTGGGGATAATGCCCCATCATACTCAAATGTTATTAAATGACACAGAGAATTTAAACGTGGAAGTGAGTCATATGAAGATGCTGACCGTCGTGGCCAGCCTTCAAAGTCGACTACCCAGGAAAACATGATGAAGTGAACACCATCATAATGCTAGACAGACAAAAGGCTATTAGATCAATAGGTGAGTTTGTGGACATCTCAACAGGCACAGTTCATTGAATATTAACAAACAAATTACAGACGGTCAGTGCACAATGGGTATCACAAATGTTAATAGCTTAACACAAAGCAGCCGGCTTGGACAGTTGCAAAGCCAGTTTGAGTCACTTTGTCACGACCCAGTTAACTTCTGGTCTTGTATAGTGACAACAGATGAAACTTGGATCCATCACTCTGATCCTGAGACCAAAACACAAAGCATGGTATGGAAGTATGCCTCATCACTGACGACGAAGAAGTTTCATGTGCACCATACAAGCAGGGTCTTGGCCTCAATTTTTTGGGATTCAGAAGGAACCATCCTAGCTAACTATTTTGGTGAAGGTGCTACTATAACTGGTCAATATTATGCAAAACTAACCCATCATCTTCGTGACATCATCAAAGTTAAGAGGCACAGCAAACTGCTAAAAAGTGTCCTGCTCCTTCAGGACAACCCAGATCTCATGTTGCAATGGACACAGTTCATGATGCAGGATTTGAACTGCTCCAGCACCCACACAACTCATCAATCTTGGTTCACGTGACTTCTGCTTATTTCCTCATCCTAAAAATCACATCCGTGGCAGAAAATTTGAATGCAAATCTGAGGTCATAGCAGCCATGGGTGCATGGTTACAGGACCAAGATTGTCTACTATTATAATGGTATTACTGCACTGGAGCATCGGTGGACCAAGTGGATTAATGTTGCAGGAGATTATGTTGAAAAAGTGGCACTATAATTTTCATATCATATTTGCTAATATATTGCAATATGAAATTTTTGAATGCCCCTTATATATGTTAACCATTTCCACTTATTGTGGATCACTGTCTTTTCCCAGAAGTTTGCTATCTCAGCTCAAAGCTGTAACTAGGTATTTCTAGTTTTGTAAATCATTTTATGGTCCTTATGCATTAAGAGCTATTAGCAGCATTTGTTGTGCACACCTCGGTGTCTGTAATCCTGTTAGGTTTTATACTGTAAAAAATCAAAATGAGTAAATGGCTTGATGAAATAGTAAATAAAGTATACATTGTGTATAACTTTTTGTATGCTGATCTGTATGATTTTTAAAAATTTTATTTAGAGACTTGAGACCTGACCTGACACTGCTTGCAAGGACTTCAGACTGGAAGGTTGATTTGAGATTTGCAATAAAGAATGCATCTTTGCTGAATCTTTCTACTCCATGTAATACTTCTGCTCCAAAACATACCTTTACCACATGTAATGTGCCCTGAAGATTAAATATCTCTGTGAAAGGTTCATTACCTTTACTTAGAATAATTCCAAAACAAAAAAAAATGTTCCCAGTTTAAAGAATGGCTTCAGAATGACTATAGTATACAGACTGCTTCTACTAAATGAAATGTCTCCTGAACAAAAATATCTCAAATATTAACATGGAAGGGTGTTTACAAATTATTTACAAATGTGTAGACAAACATAAACAGAGTTGGTTATAGATGTAGAAAGAAAAATAAAGGCAAAATGGCTAGAATAGATTTTACTTAGTAAAATGAACTTACAAAGAACCATAAGGATTGAGATAATGATTGCAGCAAGCGCACCATCACTGAGATCACTACTCTTAACTCTTTCCGGGGCCAGTTCATCACACAAGCGGCCTCTCCACCCAGGAGGACACTGACAGATAATATCAGCCCTGTAAATGCTGCAGGTGACATTGTTAAAGCAGGGATTTGGAATGCAGCTGGACCTGCACTGGTCTCCATCAGGCAAGTAGCCTGGTTCACATCTGAAATAATCATAGAACATAAATGAAGTCACAACAGGAAGGTGGGAAGCGGAAACAGTGGCAACAATAAGCCTGTTCTCAGCTACCTCCTCCAAAACCTGGAGTTAATTCACTCTTTTTGGTTGATATTTTTTTATTTCTTTTGGTGCTAGCTTTTATTTCTTTTAGTGCTATCTTTTATTTCTTTTGGTGCTAGCTTTTATTCCTTTTGGTATTTGTTTTTACTTCTTTTGGTGGTGGTTTTATTTCACAGTTTTCTCAACTGCCTTTTCAGAATGAAAATCAATTTTTAGTCCAACATGATAAAGTCTCAATTATTTATGTAATTTATAATTTTAGCTTTCACTCAAATTCTTAAATCCCCTGTTTATTTAACCCATTACTCTTTTAAAATTTTTTTTTTTAAAAATTAAATATTCTCAGGAATAAAATCACTGAAACAACCTTGTAAATTACAAATGATGAAACAGCTGAGAAACACATAAATGCCTTTGAATGTAAATGCTACAAAAGAGTTCTTCAAATATCATGGACACAGAAAAGAACAAATATATCCATACTACAAGAACTTAATATTGAAGAAGGCTGGCTAGTAAAGAGGATTAAAGAGAGAAAACTTAAATATTTTGGACACATTAAACATCATGATAATCTAGAGAACACCATCTTGGAAGGGTGCATAATGGGAAAAAGAGAGAGACGAAGACCAAGGTGAAAATGGCTGCAAGACATCGTTGATGATCTGCAAATGGATGCATCAGCACATCAGCAGCAGGGCATCTAGCTTACAACCGAGAGGCCTACAGAAGGGCTGTTAGGGAGGCAAAATTCTGCAAGGGACATGCAAATGAATGAATGAAAGTGCTTACTTGCAATCAACATACTCCCACAGTGGCACACAGATTCTGTTGACTGGACACACTTCAGGAAGACAGTCATGTCTTGTGCATCCTTCTTTGGTATTCTGGTTTTCCTCAACATTTGCCACAGTATCTGGGTCATCATTTTCAGCCTCAGTCATAGCAAAATAACCACCATTTACCCTTACATCTTGGATACAAGCTATGGATAGAATATATTATATGAGGGTACAAATCTGACACAATATTCACATGTACATAATGGAAAAAATGAACTGACATACAAGTGTATCAGAGATTTCCAAACTTTTTTTTTTCAGTGTATGACAGTTTTCTGTCTTTAACTTTGTACAATCCTATTAACATTATTTCAGATTAATGTCTTAAGAAAACAATTATATAAGCTTTGTAGAAAATGTTCTTTTTTGCACCGGTCAGAAAGCTCTAACTCTCAGTGATTCAACTATATTCCAACATCTTACACTGTCATACTATGGCATATGCAATTCTACAACTTAGCAATATAAGAGTGACTAAATGTAAAGCACTGTTTTTAGTCATTTTTTTAATTGTAGAAAATTTAGCACTTATGGAGTTTCTGAATATGAATACTTAAGACAATCATATGTCACAGTTTTTGCACACAGAAATTTCTAACACTTATCCATCTCATTTAATACCTGAGAAATCCTGCAATTACTGATGCTCTTCTTTTCACCCTTTTTAACTAGTATTTATTTCTTGACAAGTGTCAGTGTGAATTACCTAATAATTTTATTATATGGAATTGACCAGCTCATTATGTAGTAACTATCTTATTTATTTCTGCATCTACTCTGCTTTTCTAATGATTGAGATAATACACTTCTCTTTTACAGCTTCACTCTTTTTTTACTGCAGCTAAGAATCTATTAAGAATTATTATTTGTCAATATTTGCATTTGTAAGATGGATTTAAAAAAAAAAAGTTTCAAAACACACTTTTCCCTTTCTCCTAGTGCAAAAGAATGTTAATGAATCAAATCTGTGTTGCCTCTTTAAAATTAATGAGACAGATTTTTCAAACTTACAGTTAACAAGGTCATCAATGAGCACTGATGACAAACCAATTCCTTGCTTGTAAGCACCAGAATATACACGTCTGTCCAATTTGAACACTTCTCGCTCTCTGTTGCTGCCAGATCTAAGCGTGTAATTGTAGTTCATGCCTTCTCCACCATCTAATCGTAGATGAAACTCATGGCCATAACGTTCCATTCTCAGAACATGCCACTGTCCATTGTTGGCTTGGGCATAAGTCAAATCTAGGTGCTTGTCACCATCTCCCATGTTATAGATTAGTCTGACTTTGCCATCATTCAGCTATAGTGAACACAAAAAAAAAAAAAAAAAGCCATCATAAAAAACATAACCAAACTGAAAACAAACTTATGTCAACATCAGCTTTCCTACAGCCAGTCTTTTATCTTACATCCTTCCCATGCTGTAAAAGGTCACATAGGGCACGCATAGCTGTTTGCCAAGTTTTCCTGTTTTCGTCAAGTTTTTCAACTTCATCAAGGGATGTTATGCCCACTAAACTGGCTTCTTTTAACAATGTCCTCTTTAGAGTTTCACGTGGTTGACCTCTTTTTCTTTGGCCTTTTGCGCTCCACTTGATAGCCTGTTTTGGTATTCTCTGATTGTTTCTTATCATCACATAGCCTACATATGTCCATCTTCTTTTTCTGATCACCCATGAGACAGGTTGTTGCTGCTCATCTGTCTTATCTCTGTGTTGTTCTTAAATTCATTCCACTTTATACCAAGTATTTTCCTCAGGCATTTGTTTTCAAAAGAGCCTAATTCCTTGTCTATTTCTTTAGTTGATTTCCAATGTTTGCATGCATAAATGAAGGTGTATATCTCATTTGCATTGATAATCTTAGCTTGGTTTTTGTGCTTATAACTTCTGAATTCAATATGTTCTCAAGATTTTTGAAGGACAATGCTGCTTTTGCAATTCTAATTCTAACTTCCCCTCTGGTGTCACCTTCCTGGTCTATGTAGCTGCCAAGGTATGCAAATTGGTTTACTTCATCAATAACTGTTCCTTCTACGTATATTTTTTCTTCTTGATTAATGAGACGTTTCATTATTTTTGTTTTGTCTTTGTTAATTTCAAGTCTTATTTTGCTAGCCAGTGAAGACAGGATATCTGTTTTTTCTTGCATCGATTTCACATTGTCACTGATAAGAGTTATGTCATCTGCAAAATCAAAATCTTATATTTGGGTCCCATGTACCCAATCAATCCCTGTTTTACCTGTACAGCATTATAAAGTCTATGGCAATTCCAAAAAGCAATGGAGATAGTATACATTCTTGTTTCATGCCTGTTTCAATCTTGAACCATCTGCTCATTCCTTCTGTGGTGACTGCACAAACATATCCATTGTACAGATCCTTAATGATGCTGACAATTTTAGATGGTATTCCATATATTCTTAACATTCTCCACAATGAATCTCTGTGAATGCAATGAAGTGCCTTTTTAAAGTTTAAGAAGTTCAAGACTACTAGTTTCTGCTTTTCAATACGTTTCTCAAGTATTATTCTTAGAGTAAGGATCTGGTCGAGACAGCTTCTTCCTTTTCAAAATCCTGCTTGTTCTTCTCTCATTGCAGTATCCATTATATCTTTAATTCTATTCAGAATGATTTTGCAAAATACTTTTGACACAACTGATAGTAAACTTACTCCTTTCCAATCATTGTAGTCACTAAGCTTCCCTTTTATTTCTGGTATTTTAATAATATGAGAAGAACAAGGAAAAAGATAAAAATGGAAATAGCAGATGAACAGTTTGGATTTGTTGAAGGAAAGGGAACACACAATGCCATTTATGCTTTACGAACACTAACAGAAAGAGCTTTAGAAGTACAGAAAGATCTCTACTTATGCTTTATTGATTACACCAAGGCATTTGACAAGGTGAAACATAATGAAATTATTAAAATGCTTGAAGACATCAATATAGATGGCAAAGACCTGAGGATTGTAAAACATCTATACTGGCAGCAAGAAGCAGCAGTTCGAGTTGAAAATAGAATAGGAAAATATCAACCTATAAAACAAGGGGTGCGACAAGGATGTGTACTATCTCCAGACCTTTTTTCTCTGTATAGCGAGAATATTCTAAGAACAATCATCACATAACCAGGCATCAAAATTGGAGGATACAATATTGACAACCTTTGGTATGCTGACAATACAGTACTGATAGCTGAGAACCAACAAGACCTGCAAAATCTCTTGGATAAAGTCGCCAAAGAAAGTGAACAGAAAGGCCTTACTTTGAACATCAAAAAGACAGAGGTTATATCTAAGAAACAGAATCCACCAGCATGCAGTATTAAATTAAACGAAACTATTCTAAAGCAGGTGCAGAAATTCAAATACCTTGGAGCAGTAATAACTTCAGATGGGAAATGCAGAACAGAAATTAGGAACAAAATAAGCCAAGCAAAGACTGCATTTCAGAGAATGAGAAACATATTAGCTAACACATCTTTATCAATGAATGTTAGAAAACGAGTCCTAAAATGCTATATTGAACCTATCATAGAAGTGAATCATGGACAATAGGCAAGTCTGCATAAAAATCATTGGAAGCAGCAGAAATGTGGTTTATTAGAATACCCTGGACAGCAAAAATAACTAATGAAGAATGTATGAGAAGAGCTGGAGAGACAAAAAAATCTTGTCAAAAAAGATAAGAGAGAGACAATGTACTTTCATAGGATATGCAATGAGAAGAGGGGGCATTGAAAATATTATAACAACAGGAAAAATAGAAGGAGGAAGACCAAGAGAAATGATACTGAACAGTCTGACGGGATGGTGTGAGAGGAGATCACCAACTGAGCTGATGGCCTGCATGAAGGATCGTGTACTCTGGAGAAGCATAATAGCCAACGCCAGTCGGCACGGCACCTGATGATGATTTTAATAATGATTCCTTTTTTCCATTTAGAAAGGATTTTTCTTCTTTCTAAACTTTATTAAACATTCTCTGTAGTTGGCTCATGTTGTCACTGTTAGTAGTTTTTAACATTTTGGCTGTTATTTCATCTTCACCTGCAGCTTTCTTGTTAGCCATTAGATTCACTGCTGTTTCAATTTCATGCACTGTAATTTCATCTAAGTTGACATTTAGTTGTGGGACTGGTAAATCGATTTCAAGATTTATTAATTCATTTAGGTGTGGTCAATTAAGTATTTCTTGGAACTGTTTGGCCTATCTTTGCTTTTAGTCTTTACTTGATGTTAATAGGTTGCCTGTTTTGCTGAAGACTGGTCTTTCTCTGGAGGTAATAGCACCTGTTAGCTTCTTCTGTATGTTATACAGAGTTTTGGTGTCTCCTGTTTTTGCTGCATTTTCTACTTCTTTTGCCATATTGTCCGTTTAATATTAACTCTTTCCGTGCTTTTGGTCATTATAATGACGCTTCCGGTATACCCGGTGCGTGCGAATGGTCATTATGATCATTGGTTTGTTTCAATAAAACAACCGGTGTAACATTTAAATTGTACATATTTCGTCTGCGATTCCGGTGACACTTTTCAAAATGGCGAAAGAGTCCTTAGTTATGAGCGATGCAGAGCGAGAAAAAGGAAGAGAAAGACTGAAATTTTTCAATTTTTGATGATGTAGATAGGGGTATGGACAAGGCCTGTGACCACCCTACTGTTCTTGAATGTATCCCAAGTAGATTTAGACATATTTAGGCGACTGGAGAAGTAGTTAAGAGTTATTTCAGACATTAATTTAGTGAGAATGCAACATAGAATCAGAATATGAGATCGACAAGTAGATCTACACATCTCAGATGGTAAGTAGTGCAGATCTAGACCTAGCCGATGGTGAGCTGGCCACAATCAGTGTCTAAAAACATCACATTACTTCTTTTTTCCTAAAAAACTCTGCATTTATGAAATTTTCATTCATTTAGCTATACTTTGAAACATATTAAGTATACAGAAGTACATGGAAATACTGTTTTCCATTCCATTTTACAACTAGACCCCCTTACAGACCAAGACCCGTGTTTTTAGTCTAGCACTCCAGAACACGTCCGTGTTTCTTCCTCCAGCACGGGAAGAGATATTCTCTTTTGTCTCTTCTAGCTGAACTTTTTATTTTCCTGTCTAGTTCTCTGTATGTTGTTTTTGCCAAAACTTTTCCAAGATCTGTCTTTACATTCAACATGGCTAATCTATCTCCTCATCTTTCCATGTGTTATCTGATATCCATGCTTTTCTACTTGTTGACTGCAGTCCAGCACTTCCTTTTGCCACCATGATTATGGCTGTGCTGTATGGATTCCATAATTCATCTATATCTGTCTTGACTACCTCGCTGAGTGTTGTGAAATGATTGGTAAGTTACAGACTGAAATTATTGTTGGTACTTTCTTCTTGAAGGCTATGACTGTTTATTTTTCTGAGTATTGCCTTCTTGTGTTGGCTTCTCAGTTTTAATCTTATTTTTCCTATTCAAAGTGGTCATCTACACTCCTATATGCTCTTATATCTATTAGAGATGTTCTGAATTGCTTTCTGATACAAAAATGGTCTATCTAGTTTCTGGTTCTATCATCTGGAGATATCCACGTTGTTTTATACTGTTCCTCCAATGACAATGCCCTCTGTTAGATATAGTTCAATTAATCTTTCTCCATAAATTTCTACTGCCTGTAAAAAAAAAACAAAGTTCCTGTACAATGAGAATATATAAACATACTGCACAACTGGCTCTGTGGTTTGCAAAAACTGCATATTACATGTGTGATGTATGCATAAAAATACAGTAATTATATTCAATAATATAAACCACACATATCATATTTCCTGTCATATATAGCATATTTTTTCCCAGAAACACCTCTCTAAAAATCACCTTGAACTCTATACCTTACTAGTTAGGTTTGGGTAGACCTTGAGGCAGAGATTACTAGTACTAGACTAATACCTAAATAATACCTTTTATAATAATACCTTTTAACATACTGATCTCCTGATGACCTCAGAAGGCAATGCATATGATTACAATGATTAATTTATGATTCAATGATCACTAAGGATAAAGACAGGATTCAGGATGTGTCCAAAGGAGTGACTGAAATAAAACTGAGACATTTTAACAAAGAAAAGACATGAGATCATGACACTGTTGATGATTGTGGCTGTGACTGCAGACTAAAATTCAGAAGAGGATCTCTTTGAGTCTAGTGATGATTAAAATGAAATCATGTAATTCAAAGGAACAAAGAGAAAAGGAGTACCACAAGGACTTCAATGTTTCAAAAGAGAATGTGTTTGTGAGTAATCTGCAAGCTTCACCATAGCCACTGCTGATATCCTATTTTTATATGTACTTTATTTTGTATTCAAAATGGTTGAAATGTCGCATGGTGAGTGATGTTAACGTTATTACTGATTGTTATTATATGTTTTATAACTCTAAAACAAGGAAGAGATTTGTTAAGGCACTAATGATAAGTTGCAATAATAATGGATAAGCAACAGAAAGCAAAGTCACTAGAGGAGGTATTCAATTTATGACCATCTTTATACCAGACTCAGAAACCCATAATTAATTAAAATAGACAAACAAAGCATGCAAATCATAAAATATTGCACAACCATACCATAAGCCGAATATGAAGTGTGGATTCGGTGGAAGCAGAATCACTGAGATCAATAAGAATTCCTGTATACTGTCGAGTACGGAACATCAACTGCACATCCAAGTCCCGGTTCCGTGTCATGCGCACAGTATTGAAGTGGGCATCTTTCATTCCCCACAAGTAATAGCTGTTCCTGTCAAAATCCCTGACTGTGGCAGCTAAAATAGATAAAGTGAAAAAAAAAAAATGTCTCCTTTATTCCAATCAGCACAGACATGCAAATGACTGTTCATAAGATGAAACTGATATCTAGTTATATAAATGAAATGTGTCAAAATAAGAGATATTCTCTTCTGAAATTTGAAAAAAAAAAAAATAGGCAACCACAGAGGGAACAAATATGTAGTACACATATGGTGAACTGGTTTTCTCTTACATCTCAAGAAAACACAGAAAAAAAAAAAACCAACGAATTTCTCCCAGTTCATAAAACCCTATTTATGAAACAAGACTGTGGCAGTATACTATCTAAGGGATACAATCCATGATAATTTTAGTATTTTGACCAAATGATTAAAGCCCTTACTTAATTATGATGTAGAGTGTCAGGAAAAGGTCAGTTAGGGACCTTGGAAAAAATCATGGGGAATCATGAACTTTATCCTGACATGTTTTATGAAAGTTAAATTTGGAAAGATCAGTTAGTTTTTCACTGAAAGTCATTTTTGGACGTTGACATCCTGAGATTCTGATGACTTTTATTGAACTTTCTCTGGACATTATTTTTATAGCTAGCTAAATTTAGGTTGTTTTTCAGAGACTAGTCCAAGGTCTGTAAACAGGAAATTTCATGAAATTTAGACTTTCTCGTGAAGGAATGTTCAAAGGAAAGTAGAATTTGTAGATCATATTTAAGCACTGAAGTTTTAGGTAACGGGGTTCATTAGGTGAGATTATTACGTGATTGATTAAAAGAGTTTTTATCACTGAAGTTGATTAGGATCAGTTTATGAGTTTTATGAGTTGTTAGCTAAGTTGTGATAGCATTAGAATGATGTGAACGTTGAACTAGCTTTTTCATGGATCTGTGTAGCGTTTTTTTAAATGTTGTTACAGTTGTCTAAAGTAGAGTTGTAAACTTAAGAATGTGAAATAGCTCTCTTCTGAGATTTAACAGGACTTGTAAAGTAAAATTTTGTGATGTGATGATTTCTTGTGGATTCATGGAAATTTTCATTTAGACTGTAAGTTGGCTCTATATTACATCATGTTGTATGTCTGTTATCCTATCTGAAAGTGAGTGTTGCCCATTCCCTCCTTATATGGCGAACTAGTTCTTGTCAGGGAAAGCAGCGGCTTGTTCATCTGTATACTCAGTATTTTACTACATCCTCACTTATCACCATCCATTTTCTCAATAATAAACATGTGTTTTTGCTGTTACCAAATTGGGTGTCCAGTGGTTCTCAAACTGTTGAAATGTGTCTGTCCTTATTTACACACTACATTTTCTGAAATTAAATCAGTGAGATGGAGAAAACAAATTAATCCAGTTGCTACCTGGGTCAGCAGTTCTCACGATTGCGAAGTACATCTTTAGCAGTTACTGCTTAGTGTTGCTGTGTAGCACACTGGTCAAGCAGTATATTGGCTTATGACAAAACTATAAAGAATATGTATTTTGATGAAGAAAAATCATGCTAATGTTCACATAGTTTGGAATAGCTATCCACTTACTTACATGACTAACTCTTTTTATCATTGCATATATTATCAGAAACCACTCTCCTCCATTAACCTGTGTATGTATGTGCGTGTGCATGCATGTGTCTATGACACAGTAGACAAAAATTAAATGTGTGACACAGATGCCTGGACAAATCTAGGAAATTATATACTAAGGCTCTTTTTACATGTTTCAATGGCTTAAATCTACATGTCTCATCCAACAAAGAGGACTGTTTTCAATAAAGCAAATATTATTGTCTCACATAGAACTTGGTGCCAGGCATAAAATTTAAGTCTCTTTTAACAAAAGTTGCAGAAATCATCTTTCACCCAATGTTTCAATGTTTTCCTAGTACCATCATTTTTGTAACTTTGTACTCTTTATGTGATTGTACTTGTTATTTTGTCATTCTTTCCACAAGATATTTTGACCTCACTATACAAATTTATAGCAAACAAGAAAAGAATGAGAGAGAAAGAATTCGTAAGAGTCAGAATCAGAGAACAAAACATACCTTTATTGCACTGTGCACCAAACCACATTGGCTTACATCTGCAAGTGTACTGTCCTTGAAGAGATGCTTCACAGATGCCATGAGGTCCACACTTTGTTGTCTGAAGATTTCTCCCACACACCTCATCTTCTGCAGGGCAACCATTTTGTCCAATGTTTGACCCAGGCACAGGCTTGAAATGTAGATCATACAGCTGAAAATATAAATAAAAATCCTCTGAGAAATAGAAAAATACCCTGTATTGCCCAGACAGGTTGAAACCTACTGTCATTATAAAGACTAATGAAACCAACCAAGCAACCAACCAGAGGCAATCAAACTACTTACCTATCTAGCTGCCTACCAATCTGGGCAAAGAAAGCATTAAAACCAGAGGCATTGCGTCAATGTGTCTCCTCAGGAAATGACATCTTCACTTTGACAATGAATAAAGAGAAGTAGAAATGCTGCAACACTGGTATTCCATAATTTGAATTCCCACTAAGTCAACAACCATATTGCAAAGAAATCACTAAAATAAGCAAAATTATATTTTAAGTTTATTGCCATTGCACCTTGTCAAAGAACGAAATCTTCATTACAACAATGAATAGTGTGTATTAAATTAAAATTTGACACAACAGTAGCAAACAATATGCCTAGTGATCACAATAGCTCCTTCACAATCTCTTGATTCATAACAAACATCATTTAATCTTGTGTACCTGACAATATTCTCTTAACAATGTCCTCTTTGAAATTCTAAAGAATACATTTAAGAGAAGCCAGTTTAGTGGGCATAACATCCCTTGATGAAGTTGAAAGACTCGCCGAGAACAAGAAAACTTGGCAAACAACTATGCGAGCCCTACGTGATGTTTAACGGCACTGGAAGGATGTAAGATGTACCTCATAGGGACAAATGTGATTAGGCTGAATAGTAATGGAGATAATATATCAACAAGTTCATATATAGAAAGGTTCTAACTTTCTTCTTTTATACATTACTATATTCTGTGCATCCTCCATGCATATTCTGGTCAAATTGATCATCAGGTATCTCAAATTCTTTCATAATTTTCCATAAGCTGTTCCTATCTATGTTGTCACAAACTTTCTTGAAGTCAATGATGATATTATGTACTTCTTTTCCATATCACTAGTACTTTTCTGCTTTTGACGTAGATAAAATATTTAGTCTACAGCATGGGTAGAGATCAGACAAAACTTGCACCCTGGTCTTCCAGGTTGGTGGTTGGAACATAGGGTCAACAACCTCATCTCTGTAAAAAAAGATTAGTGTTACGGAACAGAAAACTTCTATGACATATTATTACTTAACAAGAAACACAGCAAGGGAAGATACTATTCTGACATATTTACCTTGCCTGGTACCCTAAAGAAGATTAAAGTTAAGCAACATATTGACATTGCAAAAGCAGTCTGACAACACTGCTTATGGATAACAGCTTTTGAATGTCTCTTTTTTCTTCAAACTGTTAAAAATTTTTGGTTCAAAATTAGCCACAATATTTTAAAGGATGAACATTTGGATTAATGTTTTTACAAGTGTACTAACCAGAACTTGCATTCAGTGAAAATGTATGTATCATGGTTTACCCATGATTGTAAATTATTACATCAGTTAGGCCAGGAATGACAAAGAAGTATGTCACATAATAAAAATCCTTCCCAGATATTTTACTTTACAAAGATTTCTGCAATCTACTGTGAACCACTACTGTTGGTGAAACCATTTCAGAAACTTCTAGGGTGGTGAAACTGTTTATTCTAATCATGGCTATAGTTTGGTAACAGTGGTGTCTTTTTTTTTTTTCCCCCTTCACATACTGGCTTCTATGATTCCTCAAGATCTAGTGGAGCTTAGAAAAAGCACTTCACAATATTTTTCTGCACTAAGCTTACCTACGATTTTTTTCTTCTCAATGGCAGTTTGTAAAAACTACTACTTCATCAGAGATTCTTTAAATGTTTCTTATGTTGTTTACTTATTTCATTGTTATGAAGGTCTGCTTTAATTTTTACATTCAACACAAATTCTTTGTTCCTTGTCTGGATTTGTGCAATGATCTCTTTTAATGTATGGCCTCTTTATTTCATGTTATTTTTATTAAGACAGAAGAAGGGATGAGTGAATGGTTCCAGATTGAAACAGGTGTGAAACAAGGATGTATACTGTCTCCTTTACTTTTTGGGATTACAATAGACTTCATAATGAAAAAATGCTGCACAGGTAACACAGGTATTGACTGGGTACATGGGACCCAACTAGAAGATCTTGGTTTTGCTGATGACATAACTCTTATCAGTAATAATGTGAATTCCATGCAAGAAAAAACAGACAGCCTGTCTTCACTGGCTAGCAAAATAGGACTTGAAATTAACAAGGACAAAACAAAAATAATGAAAATTCCCATTAATCAAAATGGAAAAATACACATAGAAGAGACAGATATTGAAGAAGTCAATCAATTTGCATATCTTGGCAGCTACATAGACCAGGATGGTGACACTAGAAAGGAAGTTAGGATCAGAATTGCAAAAGCAGCATCAATCTTCAAGAATCTTGAGAACATATGGAATTCAAAAGTTATAAGCACAAAAACCAAGTTAAGACTATTCAATTCAAATGTAATATCCACCCTCATTTATGCATGCGAAAGCTGGAAAACAACTAAAAAAATAGAAAAGAAATTAGACTCTTTTGAAAACAAATGCCTAAGGAAAATACTCGACATCAAGTGGAATGAATTCAAGAACAATGCAGAGATAAGACAGATGACTGAACAACAACCAGTCTCATGGGTGATCAGGAAAAGGAGATGGACATATGTTGGTCACTTGATGAGAAGAAATGATCAGAGAATCCCAAAACAAGCTATCAAGTGGAACACAACAGGCCGAAGAAAAAGGGGCAGACCGCGTGAAACTCTGAAGAGGACATTATTAAGAGAGGCCAAGTTAGCAGGCATAAAATCCTTTGATGAGGTTGAAAGACTCGCCGAAGACAGGAAAAATTGGCGAACTACTTTACGAGCCCTATGTGACGTTTAACGGCACGGGAAGGATATAAGAAGAAATTCATGAAATCAACAAATTAAATTATATATAATCAGAATACATGAAGCAGAGTTAAACCATATGAAAAAAAATCTCTAGTTGATGTTACCTTTTTATTGTGCATAAAGTTCCTTATACATCCAGTGAAGCCTTGAAAACTAGGATTGCCCAAGTGGTGCAATCTGGCTGCAGTACGTATCCCTCCAAGATGGAGAAGAGTATTAACATTCAAGAAAACATTTTCTCCAGGTGTCTCTCTCTGTGTTCGGCAAGCACGATCATCAATGACAAAATGATTTTGATCCATAGCGTCGATGCATTTATCCACTACCATCTCCACCAACTGAGAAATTAAAATGGAAAAAAAAAATCAGAAAAATAACCAGAACCTTATGATTTATCTAAAACAGTCCCCCTCCCCCCTCAACTTTTAAGCACTTAATTTTTAAATGATGTAAATGTGTAAAATCTTATAAAAGTAACTTAAATCTGCTGACTGATATAAATATAACTGAAATTTGAAATGCCAGCTCAAGAGATGAAGACTGGATTTATGTGTTGGTAAACCAAAGATCGGTAAAAAAAAGTAAGTTAATAATACATTCAAGCAGAGATGGACCCCCGTGTGGTACCCGGGATCTGCAAAGAATAGGACCACTGTACCCTACCATGCATGATCGTAAAAGGCGACTAAGGAGGGTTCAGCATAGGGCCAGCAACCCTATCTGGTAAAAAACTATCAGACTGCTACAGAAACAGAAGCAAGGGAAAAAGCAAATGCAGGTGGAAGGAGAAATGCGTATCAGGAAACTGAGCCCATGAAGGTTGTGGATGAAAGCCAGCCACTGGAAGTCCCCAGCCCGACTGCAGACCTCCTGGAACCTAAACAAAAGATGCAAATAGGCAGCTGGAATGTAAGAACACTAAACCAGACTGGAAAACTAGCACAAACCATCAAGGAAATGCACAGATACAAACTAGACATACTAGGAATACAAGAAGCAAGATGGACAGGACAAGGCAGAAGGAAATTAACAACACAGCACACAGAAGATACAATAATATGGTCAGGTAAAGAAGATCTTCATGAAGGAGGAGTAGCATTGATTATAACAAAAGAAGCATCAAGAGCATTGCTGAAATGGACCCCAATAAATGAGAGATTATTATATGCACGGTTCAACTCAAGATTCACGAAGCTGTCTATTATAGTTTGTTATGCACCAACAGAAGCAGCTGAAGAGGAATTAAAAGAAGATTTTTACAACAGCCTCCAAGCCACAGTAGAAACAATACCCAAGCATGATATGCTACTCATCTTGGGCGACTTCAATGCAAAAGTAGGTGAAGGAAATGAAGATAGAAGAAGAATCATGGGAAGAGAAGGAATCGGAGAAATAAATGAAAATGGAGAAAGACTGTGCAGTTTCTGTGAAGAAAACATGATGACCATCGGAGGGACAATTTTCCAACACAAAAACATCCATAAGGTGACTTGGAGGTCACCAGATAAAACCACAGAAAACCAAATCGATCACATACTAATAAACAACAAGTGGAAACGGTCACTACAAGATGTGCAAGCAAGGAAAGGAGCAGATATAGGAAGTGATCACAACCTTCTGGTAGCAAAAATAAAACTAAAATTAAGGAAAGCCAGAATCGGAGAACACAGAAAGATACATTTTGATACAAGAAAACTGATAGACCAGCAAACAAGAAATGAATTCTCAATAATACTTAAGAACCGCTTCAGTGTCCTACAAGACGAAGCAGAAATGTCCATATTAGAGTTCAATAAAACACTACAGGAAACAGCAAAAGAGGTGCTGGGATATCGGAAAAGGAGAAAAGAGGAATGGATAAGTGAGACCACATGGGAAAAGATAGAGCAAAGAAAAGAAATCAAGAAAAAATTACTGAACACCAAATCACAACGGCTTAAAGAACGAGTTTTAAGTAATTATGCACAAAAAGACAAAGAAGTCAAGGAATCATGCCGTCAAGATAAACGTCAGTATTATGACAACTTAGCAGAGACAGCAGAGAAAGCAACATATACAAATGACATGAAAACCATATATAAAATCACAAAGCAGATGACAGGTAACTTCAATACAAGATGTGAAAGTGCAGTAAGAACACAAAATGGACAACTGGTCAGTGGAGAAAGAGAAAAAATTGAAAGATGGAGGGAACACTTTAACACCCTACTAAACAGAACACAAGCAGCACAAGCAATAGAGATACCTGAAGCAAAAGCGGAACTAAACATCAATACAGGACCAATAACAATAAATGAAGTAAAAGAGGCGATAAAGATGCTAAAATCAGACAGGGCACCAGGTGAAGATGAAGTGACTGCTGAGATGTTGAAAGCAGAAGAAACAGAAACACCAAAACAACTTTGCCGGATATTACAACAAATTTGGGATTTAGAAAAAGCCCCAGAGGAGTGGAAAACTGGTCTTATAGTAAAACTACCAAAGAAGGGTGACCTCAGAGATTGCGGGAACTGGAGAGGCATTACCCTACTGCCACTCACTAGTAAAGTATTTTGCAGAATAATCATCAACAGAATTGTACCAATACTTGAGGAAAAACTTCGGAAAGAGCAGGCAGGATTTAGGAAAGGAAGATCATGCATTGACCATATATTTGTACTTAGACAAATATTAGAACAGGCAAATGAGTGGCATAGCACAACATATGCATTATTCATAGATTTTGAGAAAGCCTTTGACAGTGTCAACAGAGATGCACTGTGGAAAATCCTAAGATGGCATGGCCTCCCCCATAAAATAGTCAATGTAATCAAAGCCCTATACGAGGGTTTTCAGTGCAAAGTTATCTGTGGAGAACATACCTCCAGCAGCTTTAGGGTACAAACAGGAGTGAAACAGGGATGTGTACTATCACCAACATTATTTATCTTGGCAGTAGACTGGTTAATGAAGGAGGCAACATCAGACAAACGCAGAGGATTACAATGGACCCTTAACACAGTGCTGGAGGACCTTGACTTTGCGGACGACATTTGTCTATTATCAAGCAGTCACAAAGATATGCAAGATAAAATAAACAAGTTAACCCAGAATGCAAACAACATAGGACTAAAGATCAACGTAGGAAAGACAAAATTAATGAAGCAAAATGTGAACAACAGAAATGTACTCAGAGTAGATAACAAGTTAGTGGAAGAGGTCAACGAATTTGTATACCTTGGCAGCAGAGTAGTAGAAAATGGAGACAGCACAGAGGACATCAACAGCAGACTTACTAGAGCAAACCAGGCTTTTGCAATGCTACAGAATATATGGAAATCAAATAAACTAAGCATAAATATGAAAATCAGGATATTTAAGAGTAATGTTCTAAGTGTACTACTCTATGGTAGTGAATGCTGGAAAATCACCAAAACCATAGAAAACAAGTTGAATTCTTTCCAGACTAAATGTTTACGTAGAATTAAAAAAATATTTTGGCCAAACACCATAAGAAATAACATCTTACTGGCAGAAATGCAGATAAAACCACTGACAACAATTATTGAGGAAAGACGCTGGCGATGGTTGGGACATGTGCTCAGAATGACTGACAACTCACTACCAAAAATAGCACTAAGATGGACACCACAGGGGAACAGAAGTAAGGGTAGACCAAAAGAGACATGGAGAAGAACAACAGAAAGGATGTTGAGCAATAGAAGGCTCACCTGGGCAAGAGTAGAAAAAAAGGCGAAAGACAGGCATTTGTGGAAAACCCTTGCGGAAGCCCCATGTGCCCTGGGCACTTAAGGTTCAGAGAGAGAGAGAGAGAGATGGTGGGAAATATCAAAGAGTAGGTATAATTATGTCAACTGTGGCAGCAACAAGCCTTACAGAATGGGAACCAGTGAAGAGTTGTATATTAAAAGCATGATTCCAAATAAGATACAGAAGAATGGCAATCATACAATGCTATGCACCCATGAACATTGCAGATGACAAAATAAAAGACACTTTCTATCACCAACTACAACAACTCATTAACAAAGTTCCTAAACACGACATCGTAGTTGTCATGGGAGATTTTAACGCCATGGTAGGAAAAGATAACACAGGCATCGAAAAAGTTATGGGGAAAGAAGGGATTGATACGGTAAATCAGAATGGAGAAAGATTAACTGAATTATGTCTAACAGAGGCCATTGTCATTGGAGGAACAGTGTTTCCACACAAAGAGATACATCAAACAACATGGATATCCCCAGATGATAGAACAAGAAATCAGATAGATTATTTTTGTATTAGAAAGCAATTCAGAGCATTTCTGATAGATGTAAGAGAATACAGGGGTGCAGATGTCAACAGTGATCACAATCTGTGCATAGGGAAAATAAGACTAAAACTGAAAAGCCAACACAACAAAGCAATACTCAGAAAAATAAACAGTCAAAGTCTACAGGATGAAAATACTAAGAGTAATTTTAATCTGGAACTTATCAAACAGTTCGCTGCATTCAGTGAGGTAAAGGAGACAGATATAGATGACTTATGGCATTCTTACAGCAAAGCTATAATTACAGCAGCTAAAACAAGTGCTGGACTGCAAACAACAAATAGAAAAGCATGGATATCAGATAACACAAGAAAATCCATACACAAAAGACAGGCAGCCAAATTAGCCATGTTGAATGTAAAAATAGATCTTGAAAGAGATTTGGCAAAAGCAGCATACAAAGAACTAGACAATAAAGTAAAACTTCAGCTAGAAGGAATAAAAGAGAATACGTGGACAATATGGCGAAAGAAGCGGAGAAGGCAGCAAAAACAGGAGACAGCAAAACTCTATATAACATACAAAAGAAGCAAAACTCTATATAACAAACAAAAGAGGCTAACAGGTACTATTGCATCCAAAGAAAGACCAATCCTTAGCAAAACTGGCACATTTTAATATCAAGTAAAGACGAAAAGCAAAGATGGGCCGAACACTTCCAAGAATTACATAATCAACCACATCCAAAAAAACTGATAGACCTTGGAACTAATTTATCATTCCCACAACTAAATGTAAACCTAGATGAAATTATATTGCATGAAATTGAAACAGCAGTAAATCTAATGGCTAACAACAAAGCTGCAGGTGAAGATGAAATAACAGCTGAAATGTTAAAAAGCTATTAATATAGACAACATGAAACAACTACAGAGAATGTTCAATAAAATTTGGAATGCAGAAAAAGCCCCTTCTAAATGAAAAAAAGGAATCATTGTTAAAATAGCAAAAAAGTCAACATTAGCAACTGCAACATTTGAAGGAGGAATAACCTTACTATCAGCTGTGTCAAAAGTATTCTACAAAGTTATTCTTAACAGAATTCAAGAAACAGCAGTTGCTGCAATGAGAGAAGAATAGGCAGGATTTCGAAAAGGGAGAAGCTGTCTCAACCAGATCTTTACTCTCAGAATAATACTTGAAGAACATATTGAAAAGCAAAGACCGTTAATCGTGAACTTCATAGATTTAAAAAGCCATCTGATAGCATACACAGAGATTCATTGTGGAGAATTTTAAGAATATATGGAATACTATCTAAAATTGTCAACATCATTAAGGATCTGTACAACAGATATATTTGTGCAGTCAACACAGAAGAAAGAATGAGTGAATGGTTCCAGATTGAAACAGGTGTGAAACAAGGATGTATTTTATCTCCCTTGCCTTTTGGAATTGCCATAGACTTCATAATGAAAAAATACTGCACAGGTAAAATAGGCATTGACTGGGTACATGAGACCCAACTGGAAGATCTTGATTTTGCAGATGACATAACTCTTATATATAAGTGATAATGTGAAATTGATGATACTCTGTCTTCACTGGCAAGTAAATAGGTTTTGAAATTAACAAGGAAAAAAACAAAAATAATGAAACTTATTAATCACGAAGGAAAAATATACAAGTAAGTAGAAGAAACAGCTGTTGAACACCAATGTGCATACCTTTGCAGCTAATAGACCAGGATGGTGACACCAGAAAGGAAGTTAGAATTGCAAAAGCAACATTAACCTTCACGAATCTTGAGAACATATGCTATTCAAATGTTATAAGCATAAAAACCAAGTTTAAGATTATTCAATTTAAATGAAATATCTACCCTCATTTATGCATGTGAAATCTGGAAAACAACTAAAGGAATAAATAAGAAATTAGACTCTTTTGAAAACAAATGCCTAAGAAAAATACTTGGTATAAAGTGGAATGAATTCAAGAACAACGCAGAGATAAGACAGCAAACAACAACCTGTTTAATGGGTGATCAGAAAAAGAAGATGGACATATGTTGGTCACGTGATGAGAAGAAACAATCAGAGAATCCCAAAACAAGATATCAAGTTTTATACAATGGGCCAAAGAAAAAGAGGTTGACCACATGAAACTCTAAAGAGGACACTGTTAAGAGAGGCCAGTTTAGTGGCCATAACATCCCTTGATGAGGTTGAAAAGCTTGCCAAAAACAGGAAAACTTGGCAAACTACCATGTGTGCCCTAATGTGATATTTAGCGGCACAGGAAGGACGTAAGGTGTAAGAAGAAATCAAGTCACTACACTCTAGAGCATAAAGTATCCAAGTCATCAATGCAATTAATGACTACATCAGATAATTATCTTTTAGTACTTCACATACTGAGCACAACCAAGAATGTATGGACACAAAATACCAAGAAACTGCAATCACAAAAATTATAAAAAGTAAAATTTAAACATAAGTATAAAAAAAAGGGCAAACACAACTTTTTTACAACTAGAAGAAAACCATACAGCTAAGAAAAATGTGGTGCTACTACATACTGCGAGATTCCTTGAAAGAATGTGTCCTATTTTACTCTGGAAATATGACAGACTTCTGCAGTATTTTCTATATTCAAACTTGAAAGAGAAGAAGACCAAGGCAAAGATGGTTGAAAGATATCGTTGATAATCTGCAAATGGATGAAACCTTCACGAATCTTGAGAACATATGGTATTCAAATGTTATAAGCACAAAAATCAAGTTAAGATTATTCACTTCAAATGTAATATCCACTCACATTTATGCATGCGAAAGCTGGAAAACAACTAAAAAAACAGACATTAATTTTAGACTCTTTTGAAAACAAATATCTAAGGAAAATACTCAGTATAAAGTGGAGCAAATTCAAGGAAAACGCTGAGATAAGGCAGATGAGCAAACAACAACCTGTCTCATGGGTGATCAGAAAAAAGATGGACATATGTAGGCCATATGATGAGAAGAAACAATAAAAATATACCAAAACAAGCTATCAAGTGGAGCACAACCGGCTGAAGAAAAAGATATCGACCACATGTAACTCTGAAGAGGACGTTAAGAGAGGCCAAATTAGTAGGCATAAAATCTCTTGATGAGGTTGAAAAGCTCGCTGAAAACAAGAAAACTTGGTAACTACCATGCAAGCCCTATGTGACGTTAATGGCACGGGAAGGATGTAAGATATGGTGTTATGCAGTTCCCAACGTTTCTTCCACTGTTGGAGTGCTTCCTAGAATGCACTTTCTGTGATGATGCAGTCTTTTTATTGTGTTTTCTTGAATGTCCTCTATAGTTTGGAAATGACATCCTTTCAAAGTGGATCTAGTTTTTCCACAGTTCAGACCTCTTCCTGTACAAAGCATCCCTCAAAAGCACTAAAACTTCTTGGTACAACGGTTTATCATCTGACCACATGGTATAAATTTACAGTGGACAATGCTTTTGCAATAAAAAAAACATGACCAACAACACCTTGATGAAATACCCACTCATCCATGCTTTTTTTTTTTTTTGGTCGAGGACATCCTTTTCTAATCCACTGCGAAGACTGCATCTTGGTTCAACATCATAGCCATAAACCCATATCTCATCTTCTGTTATGACGTTTTTAAGAAAGTTTCCATGACCTTGCACTGGCAAGCATTTGTGGCTGATTTCAACACAGTTATCTTTCTGATTGTCAGTCAGCAAATGTGGCTTAAATTCTGCACAGATGCATCTTAAGTTCTTCAGTCAAAATTTGATGCCAAGATCCTATGCTGATGCCCACTGTGTAAGCAACTTCTCAGACAGTTAAGCAATGATTTCCACGAACCACAACACGAGCTCTCTCAACATGATCATCATCTGTTAAAGTGGAAGATTATCCAGGCCTGGAATCTTCACCTAGCAAAGCTCTGCCCTCTTCAAAATGCTTAAACCACTTATAGCACTGCATTCAGCTCCTACAGTCCTCCCTGTATGCTTGATTAAGCAACTATCATGTCTCTGTAAAATTGTTACCAAGTCTGCAGTAAACTTTCATACACATGTTGTTCTTCAAGCTCCTTCACTGTCACTTCATCACTAATCCTACCAACAGTTTGTGTGTGAGCTTACTTCAGCAGATGTAGCTCGATAACTAATACTCATAGTGAAATGGGGCAAATAGCAATTTGTTGTAAAGACCCGCCTCTAGGTGTGCCCAGTAATCGCACTGCATCCACTGTGCTGGTTGGCATGCTGTTTAAAAAGTTCACTCTTTTTTTTTTTTTAACACATCTCATAGGAATGTAGTAATGTTTTACTATTATCCAAAACTTCATCCTTAGAAACTGCAGTGGTAACAGCAAATACAAACTCATCTTCACCTTGCCACTGCGGTTTATATCAATTCTGTGCCATCTGCCATCATTTAGCTTCTGAAGCAGCTGAGTGCCATGCTGATCTTTCCCATCAAGTGTGAGTGTGGCTGCTCCAGTTCCATGGTCTACCATCAGGACTGGGTAACCACCTCTAAGTTCTAGCAAAATGAAATCTTGTGGACTCTGAAATTGGTTAAAAATATTTTACATTTTCATTTTTCCATACCAAAGAGCTGTCAGACATAAAAAGCACAAAAAAAAAAACTATCAAAATTCATGGACATCTAGAAACAAAAATTACTTAAAATTTTTGTTTATTGTATTTTTAAGTGAATCTGAAAAAAAAAAAGACAGACAAAAACTTGATGGTATGTATTTTACAATTTACAATCTTCCCCCCAAAACAACCACCACTTAAGCCATTTGTTACCTGATCTATTCCCATTATACAGTGAAAACATCATGAGACGCACTAAAAATATGAAAAGAACTACAAGGGGCATTCAGAAAGTAATGCACTACATCATTTTTTTTTCAGCTAATAATGAAGATAAAAGCATGAAATTTTGCACACTTTAAATATGGCATGTGCCGATTGTGTGAACCAAATTGCACAGCAACAGGCCAAAGAATATGGCTGCCCCAACCATGTCTGCAACTTGTGGTATAACCAGCGAATTGTGATAGAATTTCTCGTTGCAGAGAAGGAAACTGTTGTGAACATTCACAAGTATTTATGTGATGTGTATAGACGTTTTGCAGTTGACAGGAGTACAGTTAGTTACTGGGTTCAGAGAATCAAAGAATCAATAAGTGAAGATAAGGAGTTGCATGATCCGCCACGCTGTGGACGTCCTGCCACCAAATCAGAAATGTTGAAATGCACTGAGGGCATTATTCTTACTGATAGGCATATCAACAATTGGCCTTAAAGCTGTCAGTCAGCAATGGTAGTACAAATGCAGTTATAAACGCTCTCAGATTTTCTAAGGTTTGCACAAGATGGGTTCCTTGAAGTCTCACAAATGACCATCGATTGCAAAGGAAAGCAATTTCTTCTGAATTGTTGGAGCATTTCAATACTGATGGAGAGAACTTTTTGGCTAAGATCGTAACAGGTGATGAAACCTGGGCACATCATTTTGAACCTGAGACAAAAAGACAGTCAACAGAGTGGCATCATCCGCAATCACCACGAAGAAAGAGATTCAAGACAACTCCTTCAGCTGAAAAGGTCATGATCACTGTCTTTTGGGACACTGAAGATGTGATTCTTGTGGATGTTATGCCAAGAGGAGAGACAATCAATTTGCAAGCTTACATTCATTCATTTGCATGTCCCTTGCGGAACTTTGCCTCCCTAACAGCACTCCTGTAGGCCTCTCAGTTGTAAACAAGATGGCATGCCGCTGATGCATCCATTTGCAGATCTTAAACGATGTCTTGTAGCCATCTTCGCCTTGGTCTTCCTCTTTCTTTTTCCCATTATGTACCCTTCCAAGACGGTCTTCTCTAGATTATCATGACGTTTAATGTGTCCAAAATATTTAAGTTTTCTCTCTTTAATCCTCTTTACTAGCCAGCCTTCCTCAATATTAAGCTCTTGTAGTATAGATATATTTGTTCTTTTTTGTGTCCACGATATTTGAAGAACTCTTCTGTAGCATTTATATTCAAAAGCATTTATGTGTTTCTCAGCTGTTTTGTTAAGTGTCCAGGTCTCATTAAGACATTGAAAAAACTCAATCAGTGTTTTTGCAGAGTTCGGCCATATAAGAATCCAGTAAACCTGCTTCTCCTTCACAACAATGTGCACCCTCACATAAGTCTGGCAGCACGGGAAGCAATCACCAAACTGAGATGGACTGTACTACCCCATCCACCCTATAGTCCTGATATGGCACTCTCTGATTTCCATCTGTTTGGTCCACTTAAAAATGCAATCCGAGGGCTAAGATCTGAAGATGATGAAGGAGTGATTCATGCAGCAAAGAAATGGCTACATAATCAAGAGAAAAATCTGGCACGGGCTATGAATACATGCACATGTTTTGCACTGGTGTAAAGCCATATAAGTTGATGGGGATTATGTTGAATAATGCCGATTTTTACATGACATATCCATGTATATTGTGTATAAATTTCATGCTTTTTTAATAAACAGCTCCTGAGAAAAACAATGTGGTGCATTACTTTCTGAACGCTCTTCGTAGAAGGCCATAATATCAATAACCTAAGATATGCGGTTAATACCATTCTAACAGCAGAAAGTGAAAGCAATTTGCAGAAATTTTTGAACAAGATTACTGAAGGAAGCAATAAGAGGCCCAGTGCTAAATGGTAACAAGACAGAAACAATGGTCATATCAAAGAGAATAAATACACCAAAATGTTCCATTCTTTCAAATAAGAATACACTAATACAAGTTAATAAATTCAGCACCTTGAAACAGCAATAAAAGCTGATGGCAAGTGCACAGATGAAATAAAATCATAAACGAGTAAGGCAAGTCTTTTATGACATGAAGAAGATACAAATATCTTTAAAAGGGAGGAAAAGAGTACTGGAGTGGTATACAGAACCAATAATGCTGTATGGTTATGAAACTAGGACAGTTAACATAAAGATAATGAAATAGGAAGCAACAGAGGTGTGGTTTTGAGGAAAGATGCAACAAATACCCTTGACAGGTAGGAAAACATATGAAATTCAAAGAAGTTTCAAAACAACAAAAACTAGTTTAAATTATAAGACATTTATTTGACATGTCATGAAAAAACAGAATTTTGAGAGCTTAGAAATGAATGGAAAATTAAAGAGTAAAAGGAAGAGAGGAAGGTCAAAAGGAAAATATTTCAACGGACTGACCAAGTGGCATCAAAAAAAAAGAAAAGATTTGAATTACCTGGAAACATCAAGGACCAAGCAAGATGGAGAAGAATTACTGCTTATACTATACAGTGTGGCACATAATAAACTTAGGTTACATTCTCATATTCTGTATATAATTTTCGAATAATAATGACAAGCAAGACTTTTTTCTATATTTCAAACCCAGAAAAAAAAGAGTTACTCTACAATTTGCTACTTGATAAACACCAAAATAAAATAAACTGCTCGTAGAGCATTTGAAAAAATAAAATGAACTGGGGAAGAAGAGCTGGTTGGTATGGTGTGTGCGTGAAAGTGAGAATAAAGATAATGAAATGTATGCCATATTCATCATTTTGCAGTAAATCTGATATGACAACAGGCTAATACTTATAAAATAAATCCATATCAATTCTGATGATATGTTACATTATAAAATGAACAGTACACCTCTATAGGATCAAAGTTATCCAGAGGACCATTGTAAAGGAGAACTCCATTCTCTTGGTCGGTGACAAATTCTATGCTGGTCTGGGACACCTCACACTGCTGTAAAGTTCTGTACATGGACACGCTGCTGCCATCAAAATGATGCTGAAGCTGCTGACACCTTGGTCCCTCAAAACCATCTCCACATATGCAACTGACAGAGATGATCATGTGATAAAATTCAAAGTCACATCATGACATATACAGGCAATCCATGACAAACAATTAATATTAAGCTTGTCTCTTAGCTCTTTTTAATTGAGAAATTAAAGTTACTGACACTGTGCTTTTAAATCTGGCACAAGCATTATAGAATTTAGTGATCACAGCAGAAGAGGATCAATATTAGCAGGTTCCAAGCCATACAGCATGAGTGATATGTGTCTTCACAGTTCTTAACGCTTTCACTCCAAGACAACCCTGGTAATGCTGCTAGATCTTGCACATCAAAGCAAATTAACACTCAGAGCGGCATTTAGACAAAGTCTGCATAAAATGAAACAGTACCCAACCCATATTTTAAAATTATACAGTAACTCCTTCCCAGTTTCCTCTTTACAAAAACTTCTCATTAAAATTCATTGTCAGACACAGAAGGTTCAGGAGTGAAAGTTAAAATGTAATACTCTCCATCAGTTCAGTTTGATGATTTATGGTGTCTTTATGCACACAGCCATGAAAAATGTGAAAGAATTTATATACTCAAAGTACTGCTGCAAATATACAACAAAAATGTACAAAAGAGTGATCGCTATCTGATCTAGGGATTAATACGAAATAATATAAGATATAACATATAATGGGGCCTATTAAAATTCTGGGAAGAGAACACAACAGATAAAATAACAGAAATGGAAAAAAAAGAAAACATTTTTGCAGACAGTATCAGCTTTGAACATCAATGAAAAAGAACCAAATATAACGAAAAGAAGAAAGTAATTCAAAATACAGTAGATAATTAAAACAAAGAAACAAAAACATACACACACTCACACACATTCTCACTTACTCACCTCCCCCCCCCCCCCCCCAGATTTCAAGTCTTTAAGGCTCATTCCTATTTCTAACCTTCTCTCTCCTGTTGGTGAAACCAAATTCTTGTATATCCTCTTCTATGTTGCCTCTCCATCTCTGTCTTGGTCTAAGTCTCAATCTTGATTTCTTCATTCCCTGTACATACATTATTTTTGTTTGTCTGTTCTTTTCTGTTCTTTCTACATGACCCAAACAGTGCAATCTTTTCAATTTCAAGACTTTTATAATCTGCTTTGATTTAAATAAGGTGTTAAGTTCAGTGTTCTTTCTAGCTCTCCATTTCCCATTTTTGGTATCCTTTACGAGTCCAAAGATTATAGAAGTAGCATATACAGTGGGATACTACTACTATTCTTCTTAGGATCTTGTTCTCAAAGACCTGCAATTGTTGTTCATCTTTCTTTATTTAGTTCACATTTCTGATCCATACATAACAGCTTGTCTTGTTATAGTTGTGTAGATTGTTATCTTGGTGTTTTGGGACAGGATTTTAGATTTTAACTGATGTTGCAAAGCAAAATACATTTTATTGCCTATCTCTACTCTACTTTTAATTTCCTCATTTACTACGTTGCAGCTGTTAAAAACTGCGCCTAGATATACACCTTACATCCTTCCCGTGCCGTTAAACAGCACATATATATATATATGTATGTATATATATATATATATATGTATGTATGTATGTATGTGTATATATATATATATACATTCTGAACTAACTTCTGTGTCTGCTGGAATGAATTTTAATGAGAAGTTTTGGTAAGGAGGAAAGTGGGAAGGAAGTTACTGCATAATTTAAAAATATGGACTGGGTTAGAAATGCACTGTCTCATTATATGCAGACTTTGTGTAAATACTGCTTTGAGCGTTAATTTGCATTGGTGTGTACACACATCTTACATCCTTCCTGTTCCATTAAAAATCACATTAGGCTTGCATGGTAGTTTGCCAAGTTTTCCTGTTTCTGGCAAGCTTTTCAACCTCATCAAGGGACATTATACCCACTAAACTGGCCTCTTTTAACAATGTCCTCTTTAGAGTTTCATGTGGTCGACTTCTTTTTCTTTGGCCTGTTGTATTCCACTTGATAGGTTGTTTTGGGATACTCTGACTGTTTCTTCTCATCACATGGATTTTATGCCTGCTATTTTGGCCTCTCTTAACAATGTCCTCTTTAGAGTTTCATGTGGTTGACATCTTTTTCTTTGGTCTGTTGTGTTCCACTTGACAGCTTGTTCTGGGATTCTTCAACTGTTTATTCTCATCACATGACCAACATATGTCCATCTTCTTTTTCTGATCACCCATGAGACAAGTTGTTCTTCGCTCATCTGATTTATCTCTGCGTTGTTCTTGAACTCATTCCACTTTATACCAAATATTTTCCTTAGGTATTTGCTTTAAAAAGAGTCTAATTTGTTGTGTGGCACGATCTAACAAACACTGGAATGACTTCTGAGGTTCTTCTGTTGTTATGGTCCTTAAACTCAATGTTATGGCCTTTTGGATGTTATCAGTATCATCAAAGAAGCACCCTTTCAATGGTAACTTTAATTTTGGGAATAGCAAACAATCGCAGGGAGACAAATCTGGGGAATAGGGTGGATGGTTGAGAACACACAACTGTTTTTGGGCCAAAAACTCCTGTACGACTACCACCCGGTGAGCCGGTGCATTATCATGAAGAAGGAAAAAATGTGCCAGGTGTTGAATACTCGGGTTGTACTCAGAGAATCCTTTTCAATAGCTGTTTCAAAATACTTAAACTCTGGCAGTGACAATCTGTCTCTCTGGAATAAATTATTTATGAATAACTCCTTTGCTGTCATAGAAGACACCAACATTGTCTTCACTTTGACTTTTGAAGATGAAATTTTTGTTCTTTTTGGTGATGATGATGACTTCCACTGAGACCTTTGGCATTTAGTTGTAGGATCATAGCGGAAAATCCATGTTACATCCTCTGCAATAATCAAATTTAAGAAATGTTTATTTCTGTGACATGTTTTGATGATGTCTTTTACGTACTCAGCACACTGATGTTTTTGGTCATCAGGCAACGCATGTTGTAGAAACCGGCCAGCAATTTTTTTCTTGTCCAAATCTTCCACTAAAATTTTACGGATGGTCTCTTGGTTAACATCAAATTCATCTGCCATCATCCTCACAGTCAAACAAAGATCTTTTTTTATCCGTTATCTGACTTTTGCAATGAGTTCCTCATTACGAACAGAAATAAGGCGTCCGTATCTAGTTGCACTTGTAATTGTTTCCACACCACTTTTGAATAGTGAATACCACCTATCTGTGCACAAGATAAATGATTATCCTCAAAAACTTGTTGCATCAATTCATCTGTCTCAATGACATTTTTTCCGAGTTTTAAACAGAATTTAATGTTAGCTTTTTGTTCCATACTGATTACGTGACAATGCACCTCTAACTAGGTCAACAAAATGGCGGATTGTTTGTTGTTTGCTTATTGGGTGGCTATGAAAAGTTGCCAGATCATAAATGAAAGCTGCCTCTTTGGATTCCATGCTTTGCTTTATAGATGCCATTTTTGTCTCGGCCATAATAAAATCAGTCTCATTACTTAATTGTCAGACCTAGTATGTATTTAGACAAAGTCTGCATAAAATGAAACAATGCATTTCTAATCCAATCCATATTTTAAAATTATGCAGTAACTTCCTTCCCACTTTTCTCCTTACTAAAATGTCTCATTAAAATTCATTCTGGCAGACACAGAGGTTAGTTCATAATATACACATATATATAAATTTACATATATATATAAATATATATACACACACACATATATTTACATACATACTTAAGTATTTATATATATACATCTTTTTGTGCATGCAAGAAACTCTCTACTGTAGAGAACAACAAACAACTCCTTCAGATCATCAGAGGAAGTACCCCCCTCCCCCCCCAGACAAGTATTTCGACACTATTAAACTCCTCTCTCTCTCTTGCTCGCTCACTCACTCACTCATTCACTCACTCACCCTCACTCATACACTCACTCTCTCACTCACTTCTGGCCCATTATACAGAACAAAAAGAATATCTTACATTCTTCCTGTGCCGTTAAACGTCACATAGGGCTCGCATAGTTGTTTGCCAAGTTTTCCTGCTCTCTGCAAGTTTTTCAACTTCATCAAGGGATGTTATGCCCACTAAACTGGCTTTTCTTAACAATGTCCTCTTTAGAGTTTCACGTGGTCGACCTCCTTTTCTTCAGCCTGTTGTGCTCCACTTGATAGCATGTTTTGGTATTCTCAGATTGTTTCTTCTCATCACATGGCCTACATATGTCCATCTTCTTTTTCTGATCACCCATGAGACAGGTTGTTGTTTGCTCATGTGTTTTATCTGTGTTCTTCTTAAATTCATTCCACTTTATACCAAGTATTTTCCTTAGGCATTTGTTTTCAAAAGAGTCTAATTTCTTGTCTATTTCTTTAGTTGATTTCCAGCTTTCACGTGCATAAATGAGGGTGGATATCATATTTGAATTGAATAGTCTTAACTTGGTTTTTGTGCTTATAACTTTTGAATTCCATATGTTCTCAAGATTCTTGAAGGTCAATGCTGCTTTTGCAATTCTAATTCTAACTTCCTTTCTGGTGTCACTATCCTGGTCTATGCAGCTGCTGAGATATGCAAAATGATCTACTTCTTCAACAGCTGTTCCTTCTACGTGTATATGTCCTTCATGATTAATGAGAAACTTCATTATTTTTGTTTTGTCTCTGTTAATTTCAAGACCTAATGTGCTAGCCAAGAAAGACAGGGAATCTGTTTTTTCCTGCATCGATTTCACACTGTCACTGATAAGAGTTATGTCATCTACAAAATCAAGATCTTCCAGTTGGGTCCCATGTACCCAATCAATGCCGGTTTTACTTGTACACCATCTTTTTATTATAAAGTCTATGGCAATCCCATAAAAGAATATACTTACTACAAAATCACACTTAGTAACACCCCTGAGAATGAATCATGCAGTTAAAGAAAGATATGAACAGTTTCAAAAGCTGTAAACACATGTTCAAAGTTCATTGACTAAAATCAAAAGGAAAATGAAGATTATAACAGAAGACTAACTGTGATGAGACAGAAATACTGTGCCAGAACAGGCAAAAAAAATTGGTCCAAAAAGGAATTAAAAAGTGAAGAAATAAAGAAATCAAGGTAATCTCATCAAGAACACATATCAGGATAACAATAACTATAAAGTGTCATAATAGAAAAAAATTTTTCTTACAAAAGTGTGCCCCAGTTGTCTTTCTTGCATGTGCCACCATTATAACAGTAGTCTCCTGTGCAATCATTCATGGGAAACACATCTGCCTCACATCCTTCCGTAGCTACAAGATAAGCCTCTACACCAACAAAGCTGGTCCCATTGGCATTCACAGTTACTGGATTCCCTGTTACCTTCAAGCTATTGTAACAGCCACCTTCAAACACTTCATTCTGGCACTCATCAATAGGGATGGACATTATCTTAATTCCCAAATTTTCAAACTGCAGAATTTGAAAATGCAGAAAAAAAACTTTCTTTAACAGCACTTTTTTTTGGAAAGAAGAAAATATGCACTGTATTATTTATAACAGATTAATCTTTATGGTTCTTCTTACATTTCTTAAACAATGATAAGGCTTTCATGTTAAAGTACATCTATATCTTCTCAACCATTTTACTTCCATCACTGCAACTTCTCAATTTCAATTTGTAAACTGGAAGCAGCAAAATATAGGACCTCCTTTGCTGAAGTGTGATGGCCAAAGATGAAGTTGGTGAGCTAATTACACATATTTATTTCAAAGTCTTTTAATATTTTACATTTTTAAAGATAGATTTTTAATGCATTTCATTTTTTTTTCTTTTTCCACAACTGCATGTTTTGGGTTGTAAACCAATGTGCAGACAACTCCATTCATCATGGTTCTTTACAAGAAGAGATCACATTACTTACTGACTTGCCTGCAGTGCTGTGAAGATAATCCTTTAACACAGCTTAACATCACTTATTGACTTTGCAGTGTTGTGATGATAATTCTTTAACACAGCTTCTTCTTCAGCTTTCCAAGCTATTAAGGTTCACTGCTGCAGATAAAGTTGGCCTCCATTCCTCTCTATTCCTAATCTTCTCTCTCCAGTTGGTGACACCAACTTCTTTTATATTCTCTTCTATGTTGTCTTTCCATCTGTCTTGGTCTACCTTTGGTCTTGTTTCCCTCAACTCTTGTGTATACATAATTTTTGTTTGTTCTCTTCCATTCTTTCTACATGCCCCAGCCAGCATAGTCTGTTCAGCTTCAAGACATTTATAATTCGTTGGGATTTAAATATGCTGTTCAGTTCAGTGTTCTTTCTAGCTCTTCATTCTCCATAGTTGGCATCCTTTATGGGCCCAAAGATTCTTCTTAGGATCTTGTTCTCAAAGATCTGCAATTTAACACAGGTTAACATCACTTAATGACTTACAGCGCTGTGATGATAATTCAACACAGCTGAACTGTTTCACTCCAAAACAATACCACTGGCAACATTGGTAGATCTTGCACACCGAGGCAAATCAATGCTCAGAGTGATATTCACACAGTCAAAATACAACGAAAAGTAGCACATTTCTAAACAAAATTATATTTTTAAATTACAGAGTACTTTTCTTCCATGTTGTACCAAAATTTCTCATCAAAATGTATTCTGACAAAGTGATGATATTAATTCTGAGTGAAAGAGCTAACTTCATATTATATCTATGAGCACCGTACACCTCGCCGATTTGCTAGATCTGTTGCAAGGGCGGGAGCAGAGTCCCTGAACATCTCAATGTATGAAGCCAACAGGTGAGCCATGGGAGACAACTGTACTTCACCTCTACATCTAACAGTAAATGAGGAAGGACAAGACAAGACACGACAGGAAAGAGCTAAAAAAATTTGTTAAAAAATACTTAAGTGTCCTTTGCATTTAACACATGGCAGATGGCTTTACTGATTCACATCAAACAGCACATCATTCTGCACACATATGGTCTGCTGTTCTGCAAATCTGTATGAAAGATTTATGGGGTGATCAACTGAGATTAACTGCAACTGATGTGCCTGGTTACTTATACTACATTCCCTTTGTTAGTTACATTGCCTATAAGCTGTGAAAGTCATTTAAAATTTTTTTTTTCATTTTAAGAACTTACCTCTTGCATATACATAATAACAACACTGTCTGTCTGAGCAGGAGATATATATGGAGAAGCATGGGCTGTGTATCTAACTTCCAGATAGCCATCTCTGTCTAGTAAGCTTACTATCTCAACACTGTCAATACTAGGGTAACCCAGTTTTTGGGCCATTAGATGCCTGAATTGTGTGTACAGACTGGCAGTTCTTTCTCCTGAATACTTTGGCTCCAGGATAAATTTCTCTGCAGTCATACCTGTAATTATATTGGAATTTTTGAGAATAGTCCCAGGAAAGAAATGCCTAAAAATTAACAGTATCCAGAAGAGCACAAATTACTTGACAGAGATTTTGTAAAGGTATGAACTGACTGAAATCACGAAAAAAAAAAAAAAGATTAAGGAACAGATACATAGTTTAGGACCATGATAAATGACTTGAAACATACAAATACAAGTGATAAGAGCTAAAAATGAAAAATAAAAAAAAGGTACAGATAAAACTATAACTAAAAAATATACTTGTGATAGGACCAAAGAAAACTAGTAGTCTAGCAAAGCTTAAATATTTTAAAAAAAGAAATGGTTAACAAAAAGCAAACCTCTGGGGAGAAGATATAAAGATGATGTTCATTATGACTGATAAAATCTGGTCTTTCATTTTCTGCTATAAAATAACTAAAATGACTTTTTAAAAATGTCCAGAACTAGACTTCTGAGAAACACACCAATGCTACATCTGAGGGCTTCCAACCAACCAGTGACTCTAAGAAAGACTAAGGCCATTTCACTCAGTTCTGTTTTTATTTAAAAAAAAAAAAAAGCTTTGTTTCTATACTTAAAATTGTGCTGGTATCAATTCTTGTATTCTGGCTCCATTACTTCTTGTGGGGAATGTCACAAAGTACCAATCACTTTCAGGGAGCAGAACTATAATTTCTCTACCTGTCCATGCTTCTTGTGTGAAATGAACTACGTGAACTACTGATCTATACTTCATTCATCTTTTTCACCATTTTGTGATTTCAGTTTGACAGTCTATTAACAGAATTACTCTTACTTCACTGACATAATTTAGCACTCTCAAAGACTTGTACAGGATGTCAGTGTGACATGACAACAAAACTAGGTAAATAGGTTATGAGACATCAAGATCACTGAAAAATGAATTATAAGGAAAAAAGGTTACATAAAATGTCATGAAAATGATTTCAAAGCAGCAATGGAATCATGAAAGCTGAAACCACTAATCTAAGTTGATATACTAGATGATATGCTTGCACTACACCATACATAAAAGCTGCAGAGAAACTTATAATGTATAAACCTTCCAGTCTTAGAGCTCCAGAGTTGAGCACAGCCTCCTCTGACAAATCTTTCACAACAACTGACACTGTGCTGGTCACAGTTTGCTTGAACACCCGATCATACACATCCACTTGAAACTGATATGGTTCTTCACCAAAGTTAGATTTCACGCCTTTCTTCATAGTGATTTCCCCAGTTGATTCATCAATTCTGAAACCAGTGGGATTTTCAAAACAATTCAACAACTTGTCAATAAAAAATTCCTTAAAGTTCTTCTATTTATATTTGAAAAACAGTGCTCAATTGATAATAAAATAATTCTACCTTTTGCACTCCAAAGGGACAAATGTGCAAGTCTGAACATCTGACTAAAATCTCTTCTTTTTGAAATGAGACATCAATAGATTTTTACTTCTACAGAGCAAAATATAAAGAAAAATGTTAATTACACGAAAAAATTTTTCATGCTGGCTGGTGAGGAAAAGGTGAAGGTCTTATTAGGTAGGTCCCAATCGTCCAGATCTTCAACATATACTCGTCCAATTACAACAGGCCCAAAGTTACCTATATGTTGAATAGAAATAAAACAAACAGAAACTTTCCCTGTGATTGCTGATTTAGAATCTATAACAAAAAACTACTTAACATAGTGGTGTATTAAAAAAAAAAAAGTAACAGAAAATGCTGAAGAATGTGTTAGCCAACAAATAATGCTGGAAGTAGACAAAGAAGACAAGTGTCTGTCAGTCAGTCAGTCAGACAGTCATATGCATATCCCTTGTGGAACTTTGCCTCCCTAACAGCTCTCCTGTAGGCCTCTTGGTTGTAAGCAAAATGCCCTGCTGCTGATGCATCCATTTGCAGATTATCAATGATGTCTTGCAGCCATCTTCGCCTTGGTCTTCTTCTCTTGATAAGTGTACAATATTATATTCTACAGTGTCAATTCACAACATAAAATACTTAACAAAAACATACCTCGTTTGCAACAAAGCAGACCTGGATGAGCAAATAATGTTACATAATCTGTAGTTTCAGTTCATCACAAAGGAGACTCATGACAAGCATACAATATTATTCAGCCTGTTGAATCAAACAGGGCCATTTCTAGGGTAGGGAAACTGGGGTATTGGCCTCATGCTTAACTCCTTTATCCTTTTAACATTTCCCTCCAGGAAATATATTTCAACTTATTAGTAAGTTTTTAAATTCCATTTTCATTTACCATCTTAAATTCAAGAAAATTCCAATCCTCTCTTGACACTGGACCAAAGCTCTACAATTAATGTCATAAAACCTTCCCACTTTTAGATTAACAAATTGTTAAATTGAGAAAATTGCTGAAGTTAAGAAAGGGTTATCTTTAATGAACACAATAGATGAAATGACACAACAGAAGCAAAACAAGGAAAAAATGACATGACAATCTGCTTTGACTAGAATTATTGCAATTGAAGCATAATTTTTAAGGATTATATTCAAGAGCTTTTTTTTGTTCTTTGTGAATGTCAATATTTCAATCTTGTACTGGGAAAAATTAAGATTTTTCCTAAAACCACGACATTTTTTAGAATTTTTTAAAAACAAGTTAAAATAAAAGCCAAAACAATCAGAATAAATTGAACATCTCTCATTCTCTCTCTCTTTTTTTTTCCCTTTACAAATGTTTTCTTGCTTCTTTTTTATTTTCATGAAATGGACAAATTGTGTCCACAACACAAAAAGGAATGGAAAAACTAATTATGTCAGTCCGTAAGAACAGTGAAAAGCAAAACCTCTACCTTAACTCATTCCGGGCTATTGATCGCTACAGCGACATTTCCGGTATCCCGAAGCTACCGTATGATCGTTATAGTTTGTTTCAATAAAACAACCGGTGTAACATTTAGATTGTACATATTTCGTCTGCGATTCCGGTGACACTTTTCAAAATGGCGAAAAAGTGCCTAGTTACGAGCAATGTCGAGCGAAAAAAAGGAAGAGAAAGACCGAAATTTTTCAATTTTTGATGATGTAGATAGGGGTATGGACATGGCCTGTGACCACCCTACTGCTCTTGAATGTATCCCAAGTAGATCTAGACATATTAGACGACAGGAGAAGTAGTTAGAAGGTTATTTCAGACATTAATTTAGCGAGAATGCAACATAGAATCAAAATACGAGATCGACAAGTAGATCTACACATCTCAGATGATACGTAGTGCAGATCTAGTCCTAGCCGATGGTGAGCTGGCCACAATCAGTGTCTAAAAACATCACATTACTTCTTTTTTCCTAAAAAACTCTGCATTTATGAAATTTTCATTCATTTAGCTATACTTTGAAACATATTAAGTATACGGAAGTACATGGCAATACTGTTTTCCATTCCATTTTACAACTAGACCCCCTTACAGACCAAGACCCGCGTTTTTAGTCCCGTTCGCTACCATACGTCCGCGTTTTCCCGTGAGCACGGGAAGAGTTAATGCAAAGAAAATTAAATTGATGACAAATGACAAAGCAAACAAGGCAGCGGAAATATGTATCAATGAGGAAAAACTGGAAGAAGTGGAGAGTTTTGAATATCTTGGATCACTACTAACTAGTAATGGAGATACAATGAGAGAAATTAAAAGGAGGACATCTATCGCTCTTCAGAAAGTAAAACAACTAAAGAATCTGTGGAGAGGAGCAGACAGAACCACAAAAATAAGATTTTTAAGGGCATGCATTTTTCACATTGCAATATATGCCTGTGAGACCTGGACATTTAACAAAACAGCTGAGAAATGCATAAATGCCTTTGAATGTAAATGCTACAGAAGAGTTCTTCAAATATCATGGACACAAAAAAGAACAAATATATCCCATACTACAAGAACTTAATATTGAAGAAGGTTGGCTAGTAAAGAGGATTAGGGAGAGAAAACGTAAATATTTTGGACACATTAAACATCATGATAGTCTAGAGAAGACTGTCTTGGAGGGGTACATAATAGGAAAAAGAAATAGAGGAAGACCAAGGCAAAGATGGCTGCAAGACATCACTGATGATCTGCAAATGGATGCACCAGCAGCAGGGCATCTTGCTCACAACTGAGAGGCCTACAGGAGTGCTGTTTGGGAGGCAAAGTTCCACAAGGGACATGCAAATGAATGAATGAATGAATGGACAAACTGTAAATAGCAGAAAAATGCCATGCAGGCTACCTTGGTTTACGTCTCATGCATGCACATGCACACACAAACAGGAAACCTGCAGTGAGCATACCATGTTACACAACTTATAACATCAGTTCACAACTATTTCTAGATGAATATCTTCAAAAGAAATAACAATTCATATTCTACCCATCTTCCTTCAGCATAAGAAACTCAGGATATCATACTAAGTGATCAGAACATTATAATATCAAATTTGAAACAGGACAAAAACTGAAATATTGTCATTTTAAAAGAAATGAAATATTCAAAACTGGAAGTACTAAGCTAAGCTCTGAAATGAGAAGATTCTTCTTCTTTTAAAGCTACACCAAAAAGAATAAAAACAAAACATATGAGACTATATAAAAATTTATACCTTTGTAGTTGTAAACAAAGATGTTCTGATGACCTGGATAGTGAGGGTTATCATTCATATCACCAACAATGATGGTCAGAGTATTAGTGCCAGTTTGTGCTTTTGGACTACCTGATCCTCGCATATCCCACATAACAATTGGAAGTTCATAAAACTTCTGCTTCTCTCGATCAAAAACAGAATTGATGTAAATCAGTGCCGTCCCTCTGAATGAGTCACCAGCTATTTTTGTTCAGGATAAAGAAATTTTAAAATAATGTATAAGTGAAATAATGAGATAAATGAAATCATATGCTTCCATGAAAACAATCCTCACAGAGGCAATTACAGTATATCAAATGCTAGACATCCTCAATCTCATAGACATATTCAGCAAAGCCTCTGATGAGAAAATTGAAATAAACACACAGCTTCCTGCTCAAATGAAGTTTCCTTTGTCCTCCAAAGAATTTTTTCAGAACTTGTTTACTCTTAAAACTCTAATTCACTAATATAAATTAAAATACAGTGAGTGACCAGCTTGGGAGATTTCACATAATTTTCACTTTATTACAATAAGTGTAATACATACATTTCATTTCACTGTGAAACAAAAACCTTCAAAAAATTATTTTCATTAATTTTTTTTAGCTGTCTCTGTATCTTCTTAATTTTCTTTTTCTCCCATCTCAAATGCATTTCTCTCTTTATTATGTTCTTCTTATGTCTATGACAACGAATATCTTGTGCAAGTTATCACAGGACTTCCCTTCTACGTGTATTTTCTATGTGCATTCCTTTCTAGTGACATTAACCCGGTTAACTCCCTCTAAAGTTACATACATAGTCAACTACAAACACAGACATGCTCCCAAATAATACTGGTTTTAAAACACAAGTAAGATTTATTTTATAAAAAACATAACACACATGAAATACTGAGTTCAAGATAACAAACTCAGAAATGGTTTATGGCAGTAGTTCTTAACTTGGGGCCCCCAATGTCATACACGAGATATGCAAAAACTTGAAGAAATCTTGAGAACCTTTATACTTTGACAGTTACAACAGAAAGGAAGAAAGAAAAGGAAATGAAGAATAAAATCTTAATTTTCCACGTTTTAGCTAAGTCATGTGATGTTATGTCATCACGAAACGTGCACCAGTTCATGAGAGTCCACCAGGTGCTTAGTCTACTTCCCATAACTCTCAACTGTATCGAGAATTTCTTTTAAAAAATTCACGTATAAAAGGAAGACCATATTTGTGGCAAGTCTCTAGAGTTGTTAGTCAGTGTGAGCATCTGGATGGACTTTGGCATGATAACTGTGGATCATTGAAAGTGATCATGTTTCTTCTTGTGTAGTGGTTTTTAAATTTGCAATTTGATTTCAGGGAATACAAGGTGAATTTTGTAAATTAGATTTTGATAAGCCCAAAATGGATTGTTGGCAAAATTTTGCATCTTAACTATAAAAATACTGATGATGATGAGGGAGTATTATGTTCAAAGCAGAATTAAGTTTCTTCAGTCATCTTAAAAGGCATCATATAATAATGGAATATCTGTTAGCTTCATACATACGAGCCCAAAAGACAAGCAACAACCACAATGTGTGTTATGTTACACTGTATTTTCCAGCCATGAGGACAAGAAGCCATTAAACTGTGAAGACATCTCAGCATTTTTAAAAAAAAAAAATGCCACAAATCGCATCAATTTTTTTAAAATTTGGAGAGCAGGAGTCAGGAAAGCAAGAAAATTATTTTTAAAAAAAGACTGCAACTGGTTGTGACAATGAAAATGCAAAGATGACCTGATTTGAAGTATCTCAATTGCTGAAACTGGAAAATAGCACAGGATAGCTGAAGAACTTCTATTACCTGCTACAAAAATCATTAATAAAAAGATAAGTCCCAGGGACTTTTCTTTAATACCATTATCAAATGACACGGTTAAAAAGTGTAATGACGGTTTGTCATCCAAAATCAAGGCACAGTTATTAGAAAGAGTTTGCATGTCTCCATATATTTTTCTGTGCAACTTGGCGAAAGTATAGACATAACAAAGAACTGACCTTACTGTGCTACATTAGGCATGAGCATGAGTGAAATATTTTCAAGCACATTCTATTTTACCCATTAGTACATATTCCAGCTGAAGAACTATTTAACATCTTGAATGAGTTTTTAACACGACATTTACTCATTAAATGCATTGGAATCAGCACAGAGGGCATGAGCAATGTCTGGAAAGCTTACTGGACCTGCAGCACACTAAGGAAATCACACCACTGGTGACTTGGTAGTATCGCTGAATACATTGCTGCTAAGAAGATACCAGAACTAAAACAGACATTAAATGAATCCCATCAATTTAATAAAATCACTGAAATTAAAGACTTTTTGAACACCTCTGCAATGGTGAAAACCATCAACTTTTGCTACAACCTAAAGTTTATTTACTATCACAAGGAAAAATTCTGTCTCATGTTTTTGAATTGAATGATATGATGCAATTTCACCTTCAGCAATCATCCGAATAATTTTTCCTGGTAGTAAAATTAGAATACCTGTTAGATACATTCTCATTTAAAGGTACTCAAATCTTTAAAGAGAAAAAGTTAGTTTTTCAAGGTGAAGACAAAATCAAAGCAATGATAAAAAAGTTGAAATTGTGGTATCATTGCTTATGAAGTCAAAACTATGAGACATTTATAAATTGGTTCCATCACGAAAGAGTTGTCTGAGCAATCATCAGTTATCACACGATATTTGAAAGAACACATGGGAAAAGATGGAGCAAATAAAGGACATCACAAAAAAATTACTGAACACAAAATCACAAAGGCTAAAAGAACAAGTTTTAAGTAATTATGCGCAAAAAAAGACAAAAAGGTGAAGGAATCATGCCGTCAAGATAAACATCAATACTATGACAACTTAGCAGAAGCAGCAGAGAAAGCAACATATGCAAATATTATGAAAACCATACACAAAACCACAAAGCAGATGACAGGTAACTTCTGTACAAGATGTGAGAGTGCAATAAGGAAACATAAGGGACAACTGATCAGTGGAGAAAGAGAAAAATATTGAAAGATGGAGGGAACATTTTAACACCCTACTAAACAGAACACAAGGAGCACAAACAAAAGACATACCTTAAACAAAAACAGAACTAAACATCAATACATAACCAATAACAATAAGTGAAGTAAAGGAACCAATAAAGAAGCTAAAATTAGACAGGGCACCAGATGAAGATGAACTGACTGCTGAGATGTTGAAAGCAGAAGAAACAGAAACACCAAAACAACTCTGCCAGACACTACGACAAATCTGGGATCTACAAAAAGCTCCAGAGGAATGGAAAACTGGCCTTATAGTAAAACTACCCAAGAAGGGTGACCTCAGAGATTGCAGGAACTGGAGAGGCACTACTCTACTGCCACTCACCGGTAAAGTATTTTGCAGAATAATCATCAACAGAATTGTACCAGCATTTGAGGGAAAATTTTGGAAAAAGCAGGCAGGATTTAGGAAAGTAAAATCATGCACAGACCACATATTTGTACTTACACAAATATTAGAGCAGGCAAATGAGTGGCATAGCACAACATATGCACTGTTTATAGATTTTGAGAAAGCCTTTGACAGTATCAACAGAGATGCACTGTAGAAAATTCTAAGATGGCATGGCCTCCCCCATAAGATAGTGAATGTCATCAAAGCCCTATATAAGGGTTTTCAGTCCAAAGTGATCATTGGAGAACATACCTCCAGCAGCTTTAAGGAGTAAAGCAGGGATTTGTATTATCACCAACATTATTTATCTTGGCAGTAGATTGGTTACAATTAGAATTAGAATTAGTTAGAATTAGAATTGCAAAAGCAGCATCGATCTTCAAGAATCTTAAGAACATATGGAATTCAAAAGTTATAACCACAAAAACCAAGTTAAGACTATTCAATTCAAATGTAATATCCACCCTCATTTATGCATGCTAAATCTGGAAAACAACAATGCAGAGATAAGACAGATGACTGAACAACAACCAGTCTCATGGGTGATCAGGAAGAGGAGATGGACATATGTTGGTCACTTGATGAGAAGAAACAGTCAGAGAATCTCAAAACAAGCTATAAAATGGAACACACCAAGCCAAAAAAAAAAAAGAGGCAGACTGCGTGAAACTCTGAGGAGGACATTGTTAAGAGAGGCCAAATTAACTGGCATAAAATCCTTTGATGAGGTTGAAAGACTCACTGAAGACAGAAAAAATTGGTGAACTACCTTGCAAGCCCTATGTGATGTTTAATGGCACGGGAAGGATATAGGATAAGAAGTAGACTGGTTAATGAAGGAGGCAACATCAGATAAACACAGAAGATTACAATGGACCCTCGAGACAGTGCTGGAGGATTTTGACTTTGCCGATGACATTTGTCTACTATCAAGCAGTTACAAAGATATGCAAGATAAAACAAAGAAGCTAACTCAGAATGTAAACAACATAGGATTAAAGATCAATGTAGGAAAGACAAAGTTAACGAAGCAAAATGTGAACAACGAAATGGATATTTAAGAGTAATGTTCTAAGTTTACTACTCTATGAAAGTGAATGCTGGAAAATCATCAAAACCATAGAAAACAAGCTGAATTCTTTCCAGACTAAATGTTTACAAAGAATTAGAAAAATATTTTGGCCAAACACCATAAGAAATAACATCTTGTTGGCAGAAATGCAGATGAAGCCACTGACAGTAATTATTGAGGAAAGATGCTGGCAATGGTTGGGACATGTGCTCCAAATGACTGACAACTCACTACCAAAAACAGCACTAAGATGGACACCACAGGGGAACAGAAGTAAGGGCAGACCAAAAGAGACATGGAGCAGAACAACAGAGAGGATGTTGAGCAATAGAGGGCTCACCTGGGCAAGAGCGGAAAAAAAGGGAAAGGATAGGCATTTGTGGAAAACCCTTGTGGAAGCCCCATGTGCCCTGGATGGACACTTAAGGTTGAGAAAGAGAGAGAGAGATATTGGGCCAGGGTTTGGTTTTCAGGATTTTTTTTTTTAATTAATCAGAACCAGGCCAATAAAAATATTATGGTGCATTTATTTATTTCAGACCCTTAATGAGCAACTTCAAATAAATATTTAATGCAGCTGTGTCAAGTCTTGGGGCTCTGCAACAACCAAAAGGAGTCCATGATAAAGTTAAGGTTATGGGAATCTTAATATACACTATGGGAATCTTAATATACACTATCTTCTAATGTACAGAAACAGTATTAAACTTCAGCAACACATGGGTCAGGTAGCTGAAATCCAAAAGGCGGTCCATACATTGCTGTATCCTTGTCAATAGCAAAGACTTCTAGTACCTGTTTGTAATACAACTGAGATTTAATTACAGCATACATTTATAAAACATGCTGCTTATGGAAACAGGCTGTTGAAGGCAATTGGATTCTTAGTTGGATAGTGAATGTTAAAACTGTGCAAGTGTGGGTTGTGCAAGGACTTATTGTTATAAATCTCAAGAGTCAGCACTGATAAGAACAACAGATGCATTTATAGGGGGATAAGTTAGACTGAGATTTGAAGGAAGTTGCAAAACCGAGACCTGATCTTCGTACATCTTACATCCTTCCCATGCTGTTAAACTTCATATAGGACTTGCATGGTAGTTCGCCAAGTTTTCCTTTTTTCTGTGAGTTTTTCAACCTCATCAAGGGATTTTATACCTACTAATTTGACCTCTCTTAACAATGTCCTCTTTAGAGTTTCATGTGATTGACTTATTTTTCTCTGGCCTGTTGTGTTCCACTTGACAGCTTGTTTTGGGATTCTCTGACTGTTTCTTCTCATCATGTGACCAATATATGTGAGCCCTGATCACCCTAAACATTATCATCTTACATCCTTCCCATGCCATTAAACGTCACATAGGGCTCGCACAGTTGTTTGCCAAGTTTTCCTGTTCTCTGCGAGTCGTTCTACTTCATCAAGGGATGTTATGCCCACTAAACTGTCTTCTCTTAACAATGTCCTCTTTTGAGTTTCACATGGTCGACCTCTTTTTCTTCAGCATGTTGTGCTCCACTTGATAGCTTGTTTTGGTATTCTCAGATTGTTTCTTCTCATCACATGGCCTACACATATTCATCTTCTTTTTTCTGATCACCCCATGAGAAAGGTTGTTGTTTCCTCATCTGTCTTATTTCTGTGTTGTTCTTAAATTCATTCCATTTATATCAAGTCTTTTCCTTAGGCATTTGTTTTCAAAAGAGTCTAATTTCTTGTCTATTTCTTTAGTTGTTTTCCAGCTTTAGCATGCATAAATGAGGGTGGATATTACATTTGAATTGAATAGTCTTAACTTGGTTTTTGTGCTTATAACTTTTGAATTCCATATGTTCTCAAGATTCTTGAAGATCGATGATGCTTTTGCAATTCTAACTTCCTTTCTGATGTCACCATCCTGGTCTACGTAGCTGCCAAGATTGATTGACTTCTTAAATATATGTTCCTTCTACGTGTATTTTTCCATTTTGATTAATAGGAATTTTCATTATTTTTGTTTTGTCCTTGTTAATTTCTTCAAGTCCTATTTTGCTAGCCAGTGAAGACAGGCTATCTGTTTTTTCTTGCATGGAATTCACACTGTTGCTGATAAATAGAAGCCTAATAATATCTAAATATAAGAAATCCCAGTGCTTATATATGCTAAATATGAGACATTAACTCCTTCATGAGAGAGAGTAAAAGTAAGAGAAAACACCAGAATCTTAAAAGCTATAAGCACTGGACATCAAGGAATCATACACTACTGTATATCATGTCTGCAAAGAAAATGGTTGATGCAGGATATGTAGCATTCATAATGTTTTTGTACAAGACATAAAGCCACCTTTCTGAAGTTAAAATAATTTCATAAATGAAAAGTGAACAAAAGTATTCTAGATACCTCAGAGTGAAAATATGTGTTGCACATTTCTCAAAATAGCTATAAATCCAGCAGTTTGGAACATTACAGTTATTAAAATAAAAAGAAAAAGACTACAGAGTTTTTTGTTTTTTTTTAAAATTATCAATAATGGTACTTTATACTTCAAGTTCTGAAATTCCTTAATGTGTAAATGCAATAATGCATCACTGGTGATATTTAAAATGTCAGTAATTTCTGATGGTGGGTCATCTACAAAAGAGCAAACTGCACTTTCATTTCATATTTACATCCTGGTAAAAACAGAACTGAATGCCTATACCTGTACTGAAAAATCAACTCCATTTTGTCCTGCCTCCATGTTTTCATAAATTACAGGCCTGTAATCTTCTTTGAAAACAGGATAATTATCATTGACATCAGACACTGTCACATCTAGGAAAGCTGTACCAGTTTGTTTTGGATCCCCTGATGAATTTCACAATATTCTATTAAACCAGTTTAGAAATGAGCAGTGACAAATTCATGGCATAACAACAAATATATCAAATAGTCTTTCACAATTACAATAAAAATATGGTTGTACAATACAACATTATCACTTAAAAGTTTAGAAAATGCCTGGTTCCAAAATTTCCAAATAAGAAATTTGTGATGTCTAAGATCTGAGTCCATTGTCCTCATCTGTTATACACTAACATGTCTTATATACATCTGACTTGTTAGAACTTCTATTCCTGTTTGTAATTTGCTGTGAGAGTTCTTTTCAATAGAGCACTGTGTCATATTCATATTATATATATATAACAAATTTGGAATACTCACAGAAAGAGCATTAAAGGTGAATGGTTTCCAGATGTTACCTTGGGTGAAACAAAAGGAAAACCCATGGCACACTAATTCTTAATATTTACTTTAACTCTCTAAACATGTTCCTAAATTGGTTTTTAGATGGAGATAAACAGAACTTCCTTGCTTTCTGCTTCAAAAAAAAAAAAAAAGGTCAGTAATGGTTATGCTCTTAACCTTTTACCTTTATCAACAGCTTTGATATAAATTGTCAATCTGGGCTCCACTTCTCGGTCCAGTTTCTTGCGGGTTTTTACTACCCCAGTTTCTGAATCAATAACAAACTCATGCCTTCGGTCTGTTTCTCGATCTATAAGATAACTGTTAAAAACAAAATATGCGACATTGTAACAGAGTTTCAACATATAAGCACCCTGATGTATTAGCAATTAACTACCTCACAGCTGACTGTAAACAGCTGACTATGTAATGAAATCAAATCCTGTTATAAGTCCTTATATTATGTGGCTGCAACAATAAATTTTAAAAAAAAAAATTTTTTCTTAATGCCCGCTAGATAATTTTACCACGTGTGTGGTGAGGGTTTGTTGATTAAAATAGCCAAAAGGCCAAGAAGCGAACAGCTTGAGTTCTGTCAGTGTATGATACAACAATCAATTATCTCAAAAATTTTCATGCCAATCAGATTAGATCTGTAAGCTAGATAAATTCTCTGCAGAATTTCAAATGTGCTTTCTAATTTTTTTATAATGATTATCTGTCAAAATTTTCACTTTACAGCAGTACAAAATGGAAATGCTAATGTACCTAATGAACATCTTTTATTTAATACAGTTCCTCCAATAAAAGTTAATTGCTAATCAAAGTTACAAAATCACAACTATGCCTCAAAGATTATAGTGAATGGTTCCAGATTGAAACAGGCATGAAACAAGGATGTATAATTATCTCCCTTGCTTTTTGGAATTGCCATAGACTTTATGGCAGAATGACAATACGGAAGAATGACAACAAAACAGCGTTATGCACCCACAAATGATGCAGATGATGATGTGAAAGACGACTTCTATCACCAACTACAACAAATCATCAACAAAGTCCCTAAATACGACATCCTAATTGCTATGGGGGACTTCAACGCTAAGGTATGGAAGGATAATACCGACGTTGAAAAAGTGATGGGGAAAGAAGGAACTGACATGGTTAATCAGAATGGAGAAAGATTAATTGAAGTATGTCTAACAGAGGGCCTGGTCACTGGAGGCATAATATTCCCACACAAAGAGATACATAAAACAACATGGATATCTCCAGATGATAGAACTAGAAACCAGATAGATCATTTTTGTATTAGAAAGCAATACAGACCATCTCTCATGGATGTAAGGGCTTATAGGGGTGCAGATGTCAACAGTGATCACAACCTGTGCATAGGGAAAATAAAACTAAAATTGAAAAGTCAACACAAGAAACCAGTACACAGAAAGATAAACAGCCACAGCCTACAAGAAAAAAATACTAACATTAATTTCAATCAGGAACTTGCCAATCATTCCAAAACACCCAGTAAAGTTGAGGAGATAGGTATAGATGAGTTATGGAATTCTTACAGCACAGCCATAATCACAGCAGCAAAAGTAAGCGCTGGACTGGAAAAACCAAATAGAAAAGCATGGATAAAACATGGAAGTATATACATGAAAGACGAGCAGTCAAATTAGACATGTTGAATGCAAAAACAGATCATGAAAGAGATTTGGCAAAAGCAAAATACAAAGAAATAGACAAAAAAATAAAAAGTTCAGCTAGAAGGGATAAAAGAGAATACATAGACAATATGCGAAAGAGGCAGAAAAAGCAGCAAAAACAGGAGACAGCAAAACTTTATATAACATACAAAAGAGGCTAACAGGTACTATTACATCTAAAGAAAGATCAATCCTTAGCAAAACTGGAACACTATTAACATCAAATAAAGACCAAAAGCAAAGATGGGCTGAACACTTCCAAGAAATACTTAATCGACCACACCCAAAAGAATTGTTAAACCTTGAAACTGACTTACCAGCTCCACAACTAAATGTCAACCTAGATGAAATGAAATTGCATGAAATTGAAACAGCAGTGAATTTAATGGCTAACAACAAAGCTGCAGGTGAAGATGAAATAACAGCCGAAATGCTAAAAGCTATCAATAGTCTTCTTCTTCTTCTTCATTCACATTGTCTGTCTATACCTGCAGTCCTGTCTCTTGGATAAATTTCACAGTTTTTTGTAATTCATATATGGAACCGTAGAGGTGATCTTCTTTAGTGGTTTCACTGGGCCAGTAATTATTTCTCAGTGTTTCATAGTTGGTGCAGTTCTGGAGGATATGTTCCACGGTTTGGGGCACCTGGACACATGTAAATAGATTAGTAGTACCAACCTTAAACTTTGTATACATATGACTTCGGAGTTGGGTGTGTCCTGTTCGGAGACGGAAGATGGTGACTTGTTCCTTTCTGTTTAGCATGTGATAGTCATCATGTGGTGGTGTTTGTGGCTTCCTGTAGGTTTTTAATCATGCTTTTCTTCTGATTATAGGTGACTGGTATGTCTGGTTGCTCCATTTCAGTGCCCTCTTTGGCCAGATGGTCAGTTTTCTCACTGCCTGGTATCCCACAGTGAGAAGGAATCCATTGCAAAGTGACTCCATGTTGTAAGCCAATTTTTGACAAGGCATCCTTAAGGTCTGATAGTTTGTTGCACTGAAGAGCTTCCAGTACTGATCTTGCATCTGTGAGAATTACTACAGGACATGTATCAATTCTGGAGTCTGATAGTTGCTATCAATCTCAACATGAGACAACTACAGAGAATGTTTAACAAGATTTGGAAAGAAGAAAAGGTCCCTTCTAATTGGAAGAAAGGAATCATTGTTAAAATACCAAAAAAGGGTAACCTTAGTGACTGTAACAACTGGAGAGGAGTAACCTTAATATCAGTTGTGTCAAAAGTATTTTGCAAGGTCATTTTGAATAGACTCAAAGATATAGTGGATACTGCAATGAGAGAAGAACAAGCAGGATTTCAAAAAGGGAGAAGCTGTCTCGACCAGATCTTTACTGTCAGAATAATACTTGAAGAACAAATTGAAAAGCAGAAACCATTAATACTGAACTTCATAGATTTTAAAAAGGCATTTGATAGCATACACAGAGATTCATTATGGAGAATTTTATGTCTATATGGAATACCATCTAAAATTGTCAACATCATTAAGGACTTATACAATGGATATGTTTGTGCAGTCAAGACAGAAGAAGGGATGAGTGAATGGTTCCAGATTGAAACAGGCGTGAAACAAGGATGTATACTGTCTCCTTTACTTTTTGGGATTACAGTAGACTTCATAATGAAAAAATGCTGCACAGGTAACACAGGTATTGACTGGGTACATGGGACCCCACTAGAAGATCTTGATTTTGCGGATGACATAACTCTTATCAGTAACAATGTGAATTCCAGGCAAGAAAAAACAGATAGCCTGTCTTCACTGGCTAGCAAAATAGGACTTGAAATTAACAAGGACAAAATAAAAATAATGAAAATTCCTCTCAATCAAAATGGAAAAATTCACATAGAAGGGACAGATATTGAAGAAGTCAATCAATTTGCATACCTTGGCAGCTACATAGACCAGGATGGTGACACTAGAAAGGAAGTTAGGATCAGAACTGCAAAAGCAGCATCAATCTTCAAGAATCTTGAGAACATATGGAATTCAAAAGTTATAAGCACAAAAACCAAGTTAAGACTATTCAATTCAAATGTAATATCCACCCTCATTTATGCATGTTAAAGCTGGAAAACAACTAAAGAAATAGAAGAGAAATTAGACTCTTTTGAAAACAAATGCCTAAGGAAAATACTCGGCATCAAGTGGAATGAATTCAAGAACAATGTAGAGATAAGACAGATGACTGAACAACAACCAGTTTCATGGGCGATCAGGAAAAGGAGATGGACATATGTTGGTCACTTGATGAGAAGAAATGATCAGAGAATCCCAAAACAAGCTATCAAGTGGAACACAACAGGCCGAAGAAAAAGAGGCAGACCGCGTGAAACTCTGAAGAGGACATTATTAAGAGAGGCCAAATTAACAGGCATAAAATCCTTTGATGAGGTTGAAAGACTCGCTGAAGACAGGAAAAATTGGCGAACTACTTTGCGAGCCCTATGTGACGTTTAACGGCACGGGAAGGATATAAGATATAAGATAGACTTTATAATGAAAAGATGCTGTACAGGTAAAACTGGCACTGATTGGGTACATGAAACCCAACTGGAATATCTTGATTTTGCAGATGACTTAACTCTTATCAATCATTTGCATCAGTGATAATATGAAATCAATGCAAGTAAAAACAGATACCCTGTCTTCAATGGCTAGTAAAATAGGACTTGAAATTAACAAGGATAAAACAAACAAAAAATGAAACTTCTCATTAACCACAAAGGACAAATATATGTAGAAGGAACAGCTGTTGAAGAAGTAGATCATTTTGCATATCTCGGCAGCTACATAGACCAGGATGATGACACCAGAAAGGAAGTTAGAATTTGAATTACAAAAGCAGCATTGACCTTCAAGAATCTTGAGAACATATGGAATTCAAAAGTTATAAGCACAAAAACCAAGTTAAGACTATTCAATTCAAATATGATATCCACCCTCATTTATGCACGTGAAAGCTGGAGATCAACTAAAGAAATAGACAAGAAATTAGACTCTTTTGAAAACAAATGCCTAAGGGGTTCTAAGGACTGCAAACGCGCCACAAACAGCCTCTGGCAGTCAAGTCCAGCTCCTGGCCTTCCCGTGGCAGAACTGTTTAAACTGACAGGAGAAGGGGCGAGGGCGAATATCTGGCGCCTGAAAACCAGTTACTTAGGGTAGATGAGTGGCACGTTTGGTAGCTCATCTGCTGCTGTTGGCGAGATCTTCAGCTGCCGTGCGTGGAGCGGTGCTCCTCCCTGCCAATGAAGAAATTTGCAAATGAGGTTGCCGCGCAGCATCACTGCGGAAAAGGTGGTAGAAAGGATAAAGCAAAGCAAACAGTCAGATCACGGCACCTCTGGTCTGGAGGTCGGCCACGTCCCGAGTGCAGTCATATCGGGTGAAATGCATGAACCAGCTTGTCCCAGAGGTTAAGACACTGCTGGCGAGACTCTTCAAATGCCGCACGTGGAGTGAAGCTCCTCCCGGTTAAGGAAGTAAATGCGGAAAAGAAATAAAGGTTGCTGTGCGGCGCCGATGGGAAAAGGTGGTGGATAGTGAAGTTTAACCGGTATGTCCAGTAGTATCGCTACGAGAGCTATACCACGGCACCTCTGCTGTAGAGGCCGCCCACGTCCGAAATACACCTACACTGGTGAAATATGCCTAAACCGGCACACACCAGGGGTGGAACTTGATGGCTAGACATGTCATGCCACCTCCGCTCTAGAGGTCGGTAACGCCTGATAAACACCCATACTGGTGAATTTTGCCTAAACCGGCTCATACCAGGGGTGAATCTTGAAGGCTATGCATGTCACAGTACCTCTGCCCTAGAGGTCGGTCCCGTCCCAAACACGCCCATACTGGGATAATGCCTAAACCGGCTCAGCCCAGGGGTGGAAGTCACTAGTGGCGAGGATTCGTCCTCCCGGACAAAAGCTCCATCCTGGTCACAACTAGGAAGGGTAGCGGCCACGACCGCAAAATGCTGAAGTCGGAGACACTGGACCAGGGAAGTCTAGATGGGCAACCACCTCTCACCTGGCAGGGATGTTTGCGTATCCTAATCACGCTGAGGTTTTCCGGTGAGAAAGTCCAACCCTGGACTGGATGGGCAACCACCTCTCACCCGGCGGTGATACACGGGTATCTCAAAACACGTCGAGGTTTTCCGGTGAGAAAGTCCAACTCTGGCCTGGATGGGCTACCGCCTCTCACCCAGCGGGGATGCACTGATATCCTAAACACGTCGAGGTCTTCCGGTGAGAAAGTCCAACCCTAGACTAAACTGGTGCAATGAAAACCACGGTGTCACGCAATCCCGCTTCCGAGACCCACCAAGAATATAGGCTAAAGTACTGTGATACTCTGAAGCCCTTGTGGTCCTCTCGTGGATCTCGTGTGGTCTATTTTGGACCACACAGGGGACCATGGGACCTAACGAGGACCACAGGCGTGAATTCAGTAGGTTCACAGTGCGGTTTTTGGTGGTAGAAGTGAACGAAGAAGAAGAAGAAATGCCTAAGGAGAATACTTGGTATAAAGTGGAATGAATTTAAGAAGAACACAGATAAAACACATGAGCAAACAACAACCTGTCTCATGGATTATCAGAAGAAGAAGATGGACATATGTCAGTCATCTGATGAGAAGAAACAATCAGCGGATCCCCAAACAAGCTATCAAGTGGAACACAATAGGCTGAAGAAAAAGAAGTTGACCATGTGAAACTCTAAAGAGGACACTGTTAAGAGGGGCCAGTTCAGTGGGCATAACATCCCTTGATGAGATTGAAAAACTCGCCGAAGACGGGAAATCTTGGTGAACTATCATGCTATGTGAGGTTTAATGGCACAGAAACGATGTAAGATCAGAAAACAAACAAAACAGAAGATACAAATTGCCTTTATTGACCTTCAAAATAATCACCATCCTTCACAACGCACTTTTAGCTATATTCATAAAGCTTAGGAAACTGTCAGCACAGGCCTCTTTAGGAATCAATCACAGAACTGGTGTCCCACATTCTTGGATTGCCACCATGTCCACAAAACGTATGCCTTTCATGTCGCTTTTCAGGTAGGAAAACAAAGAAGTCTGCAGGCACCAGATCAGGGGAGTATGGTGGATGATCAAGAACAGGTACGACCACGCCGAACTAAGAATTGGCGCACACTGATCATGTCTGTGTTTCTGTTTGTTGACAGCTGACCGGAATGTTGCTCATCCTCAGTCATTTCCTTCACGGCGTGAAAGCATTTGAATCGGTCGTAAACACATTTTCTGCTCACGGTTTCTGTCCTGTACATAAGCACCAACATTTCATGTGTCTCCACTGCCATTTTCCCCAGTGTGTAGCAGAACTTGATGTTCACCCCTTGCTCCATTGCACTGTGACCTTACCACTCACACTGACTACGTTCAACTGCCCACAATGGGTTTATTCTGTCAGTCACATGTACTCCACGCTAGGAGGCACTTCTCGATATTTCTCTGGATAGCCATGTGCATGGTCATGCACCTGGCCCATTCAGATCATTCACCAAACTTTTTAGCACACACCTCGCAGTCTTAAAATTCTACACAGCTTCAAAATTAACAATTTTTGCTTTTCAATATGTTTCTCGAGTACTATTCTTAGAGTAAAGATCTGATCGAAACAGCTTCTCCCTTTTCGAAATCCTGCTTGTTCTTCTCTCACTGCAGTATCCAGTAAATCTTTAATTCTATTCAGAATCACTTTGCAAAATACTTTTGACACAACTGATAGTAAGGTTACTACTCTCCAATTATTGCAGTTGCTAATGTTGTCTTTTTTTGGTATTTTAACAATGATTCCTTTTTTCTATTTAGAAAGGACTTTTTCTTCTTCCTAAACATTTCTCTGTAGTTGGCTCATGTTGTTGCTGTTAATAGCTTTTTAAAATTTTGGCTGTTATTTCATCTTCACCTGCAGCTCTGTTGTTAGTCATTAGATTCACTCAACCAGTCAGTATTTGCATGTCCCTTGCAGAACTTTGCCTCACCAACAGCTCTCCTGTAGGCCTCTCAGTTGTAAGAAAGATGCCCTGCTGTTGATGCATTAGATTCACTACTGTTTCAATTTCGTTCAATGTAATTTCATCTAGGTCAGCGGTTAACAGACCCCTTTGCTGCATGGCCCACATTTAAAAGTCAAACATTTTTGCAGTCCACTAATAAAGTGCTTTATATCTGCAAAGTATAAATCTAACTTTATAAACTATTATGTAATATTTTCTCTACATTTTTAACTGCATACTCATTGCTACACAAAAGTTCTTTTCATTTACCTTAAAGATGGCACTGTTTCTGGTTGGATAGCATTTCTATTCTGGCTGGAATTTGTGACAAACACACTCAAAGATCATCTGCCACTTTCATTCTTGAACGGTATTTGGTTTTCATGGCAGTCAATGCAGAAAATGCAACTTCGCATAAATAAGTTGTTCAAAAAGGTAGAAGAACTTTCACAGCCAGGGCTGACAAAAATGGATATTCCAGCGACACTGCACCAAAATGAAGAGATATCCATATAGGGGTCGTTAAATTTGATTTGTAATGTGTGATCACTAGATAGTTCCGCTAATTCTTCTTGTGCACGATCAGTTAATTCAGAGAATGCATTACGAATCCAATCGTACGGTTTAATATCTTTGGGCATGAAGTATTTGTCAAAATATTCAGCAAGAGATGTCAGATGCCCTTTTATTACACCACTGACCCCTTCCAGAATCTCACCATAAACTTCACTGCTCTCTATAAATTCACAGAACAAGTGAAACATGTCTTGTGATTTGTTCTCGAGTCATGTGCGAAAGTCGTAGTTTCTTCTTAAAGGCTGCAACTTTGTCGTATGTTTTGAGTATACTGGCATCTTTACCCTGAAGTGATGTGTTCAAACTATTCAAAAGGCTAAAAATGTCAGCAAGGTATGCCAGCATGGCAAGCTACTCAATATCAGCGACCTTACCCGCCAGGTTGAGATTGTGTTCTGTCAAAAACTGCAACAATTCTAAACGAAGCTCAAACAGCCTTGCAAGAACTTTTCCTCTGGACAGCCAACACACAGCTGAGTGCAATAGGTGATGATTGTGTTCTGCATTTTACTCAATACAAAGTTAAGCAGATAACCAACTATTCACTGTTCTAGTTTTTATGAAGTTTACAATCTGACCACAGTCTTTGAGTACAGATCCCAGAGTTTCATTCAACTACTTTGAAGTGAGTGCCTCACGATGGATCATGCAATGGATGCCTACAATCTCGGATGACACTTGTTTTATGCGAGTTACAACACCACTGTTGCAGCCAGTCATTGTGGCAGCACCGTTGGTGCAAACACTGATGCAATTCGTCCACTGCAGTCCAAAAGTTGTGAAAAAAAATCGCTTAAAACACTAAATATTTCATCGGCCGTCGTTCTCACTGGCAGTGACTTGCAAAAAAGAAATTCCTCTCGCATACTATTTTGCCAACAACGCGAACATAAACATGGAGCTGTGACTCGCCACCAATGTCAATTGATTCATCTAACTGAATTGCAAACTTAGTAGATTGTAATCGTTCAGTTAGCTGCACAACAATGTCCTCGGACAGTATCATTCGAGATGGGAATGCTTTCCAGTTTTGTAGCATATTCTGAGCCAAACAATAAGTCACAAATTTCAACAGTGGCTGGCATGATTTCTCCTCATTGAGACTGGCTCTTGTTTTTAACACTGTCTTCTGTTTACCAAATTCCTTGGCTTTCTGTTAAAAAAATTCTTTGGTTTTATTCTGTAATCTGGATGTCTTGTAGTTAGATGACAAAGCAATTCTGTTGTCTTCATTGCCTCATTAGAGAGGATTTGCAAAACAAATAACACACTGTGGCAGATTTTGGTCATTTGTTGATGGAATGAAACCGTACTTAATATACTCCACATCATATTTTTAAGCTTATTTAGTTTTCTTACAAGTATCAACATTAACATCGTCTCGATCACAGTGACTTTTGCTGCTTCTGAAATCAATTTGTTTGCGCGGTTGAAGGCTTACATTTCACAAATCAATCCATTTTCGCGCCTAAAGTTTTAAAGTTTAAACAATAAAAAAGGCTATCTGAAAAGTATCCATGATCACTACTGGAATCCATTGAATAATCCAATACGAATTACACACAGCAAGAAGACTGAATAGTGGCTCTCAAGCCAACGAAATACGATTTTTAAAACACAATTGCTGAGAATTATATTTCACTTCTGCTCTCTCGCAGAATCTATGGCAACTTTTCTCTAAAATTACAGTGTAAAGCTGCACATTTCAGCAACACGGTCAGAAAGATGCCAGTGTCACACTTCAAAAGCGATGCCGTCTTTTTATGTACGTCACATTTCTGTTTGATGCTGGAAGAAATGCTGTCTGAACCATCCAGTAGCCGTACTGCGGACATACTAATAAAGCAACTGCGGTTTGCAACTGTGCAGTCTGCCCCCTACGCATTGCGTTAAAAATGCGGATTAATTTTTTTATTGTATCTACTTTTTTCTCCTTTTTTTTTTGGCTGCTCTGAGACTTCAGCGTGGCCCACAATGCTCCCTGTTGGACTGTGGCCAACCTTTGGGCACGGCCCATGGGTTGAGAACCATTGATCTAGGTTGACAGTCGTGGGATTGGTAAGTCAGTTTCAAGGTTTATCAATTCTCTTGGACAGTATCTGCTGCTGTTTTTAAAGCTTCAGTTCTGAAGCTGTTAAGAGTATTTAGCATTCTTACAGGCAAGACTAAAATATATTCTGTAAACAAGATATAAAAGATAACTCAATATCAAACAGTCCTACCTGAATTCAGCATTGATCCCAGAGTCCAAATCTTGAGCATAAAATCTTGCTAGTTCTTCTCCTGATTCAATGTTTTCCTCTATAGTTCTAATATTTGAAAACAAAAACCATGCATATGGACAGGATTTTCATACCTATATACTGTGAACAACTTCAGCTAAATATTCTAAACATAACGTTAAGCAATTACAATAGCACATCACAATGCCTTCTTCAAAACTGTTTTCTAGATGATTTTGAAGAAGTCATGTTATCTGTGGGTTTTACCAAGCATTATTTTGCTGAACAGCTTCTCACATGACTGATTCTACCAATTTTGGATCTGTATATTCATTATTTTAATAACATCTTATTGGCAGAAATGCAGATGAAGCCACTGACAACAATTATTGAGGAAAGACGCTGGCAATGGTTGGGACATGTGTTCTGAATGACTGACAACTCACTACCAAAAACAGCACTAAGATGGACACCACAGGGGAACAGTAGTAAGGGTAGACCAAAAGAGACATGGAGAAGAACAGCAGAAATGATGTTGAGCAATTGAGGGCTCACCTGGGCAAGAGCAGAAAAAAAGGCGAAGGACAGGCATTTGTGGAAAACCCTTGCGGAAGCCCCATGTGCCCTGGGCACTTAAGGTTCAGAGAGAGAGAGATATTCATTATTTTCTTTCAGAAATAAAATTTCACAAAAATACTCATATCTGTTACTTGTATCTTTCAAACAATTTTGGAAAAAAAAACCCCTTTTTTCTTACAAACAAAAAAAAAAAAGTCAATCATAAAAAGATTAATTGCTACTACACTAGCTAGATATGGTATGCTATGGTATACTGTATGTTCAAAGAATTAATTTCTTCTAATTCATTCTTATGTCAATCTTAATACTGTATGCTACTGCAATTTAGACTTATACTGGTACAAATTTGCTCAAATCATTTTAATTCAAACTTACACTGATTTGAACTCATCTGTAAATTTTGGAGCATTGTCATTGAAGTCTTCCACTGTTATACGGACAATAGCTGTGTCAGAGTGAGATGGGTCTTTGTCTCTGACCTGTACCTCCAGTTCAAATACTGGATTCTCCAGTTTTTCATAGTCCACGGGCTAATGAAAAGCAAAAACATCTGTATTAATAACATTCACAATATGTCTAGGACATCCAATGAAAATTTGGAAGATTATGTTCACATATTTTAACACAATTTATTATTCAGTATCAACTATTTTTTAACACACATATCAAACAGACTGAAATTTAACCATAAACAATTTTTAAATACACAATGTGCAGGATCCTAGGAATGCTAGTGAAAAAATGCAAACTTTTTTTGAGGACAAAATGTTGAAATTTAATTGCCAAGCACAGATAAAAGTACTATGTATAAGGATTTATAAAGTACTTGGAAAGAGTAGAAGCAATGAAAAAAATAGATAGATGAAAACGCCCACTGGAGAAGAACATTACAGTAAACTACCAGGATTATTCTGAGCAGATACACATATACATGGATATATATGACAATTTTTAATAAACAGGAAACTACGAGGCTTTCGTACGGTAAAGTAAGAGAACACAGTTTTGTAGAATTAGACCTCGAAAAAAATCATAGACAAAGCACTTTAGTGAGATGTGAGAGAAAGAAAAATCACAAGAGAATTACCTGGGATTCGAACACGGACTCCTGTAGGACAGGCAGCCATTTAGTCACGAGAGAACAGCATACTATTGACTTGGCCAACTAGCACCCCCAGAAATAGGTGTTTTATTGACATGGTCATTTATTAAAAATTGTTCCTTAAAACTATAGCTGAAACTCATTCATTCATTCATTCATTGCGGAACTTTGCGTCCCAAACAGCATTCCTGTAGGCGTCTCGGTTGTGAGCAAGATGGCCTACCGCTGATGCATCCATTTGGAGATCATCAACGATGTCTTGCAGCCATCTTCGCCTTGGTCTTCCTCTCTTTCTTTTTCCCATTATGTAACCTTCCAAGATGGTCTTCTCTAGATTATCATGTCGTTTAATGTGTCCAAAATATTTAAGTTCTCTCTTTAATCCTCCTTACTAGCCAGCCTTCTTCAATATTAAGTTCTTGTAGTATGGATATATTTGTTTTTTTTATGTCCATGATATTTGAAGAACTCTTCTGTAGCATTTACATTCAAAGGCATTTAAGAGTTTCTCAGCTGTTTTGTAAGTGTCCAGGTCTCACAGGCATATGCTGCGATGGGAAAGATGCATGCCCTTAAAAATCTTATTTTTGTGGTTCTGTCTGCTCTTCTCCACAGATTCTTTAGTTGTTTTACTTTCCATGTCCTTTTAATTTCACTCATTGTATCTCCATTACTAGTTAGCAGTGATCCAAGATATTCAAAGCTCTCCACTTCTTCCAGTTTTTCCTCATTGATACATATATCAGCTGCCTTGTTTGTTTTGTTAGTTTTCTTTGCATTAAGATAGAGGTTTTGCTCTTCGCTGTTCTTACAGACTGACATAATTAGTTTTTCCATTCCTTTTTGTGTTGTGGACAGTAGTACTGTGTCACAGCATATCTAATCTCTGGTATTTCATAACCTCCAATTGTTATGGCATCATAATATTCTTTGTCTACAACTTCTCTAACATTCCTCATTATATTTTCAGTATACAAGTATATAAGATACCCGAAACTAACTTCATGTAATAAGTATTTGTTCGTTTGTTGTTGTTCAGGTCTGCACCAGACATGGCAGGAGACCGTGTGTATGTTTGTAAAAAAGTTGGTACCTGCTAAAGAAACTGAATCTAACCTACGGAATTTCTGTGTCACAACCTCGTTTCTTTCCGGGTGTCACGATCCCTCGTGTCTGCTGAGCAGTTACTAAAGACTATGTCAATATATGACAATATACATGGACAGAAGAAAAATAAAGAAATAATGAACTAACAGAAGCTGAAAATAGAAATACTGAAAAACAGAACCAGACAACTAAGAAATTTTAGACATAACAGTACAGTAAAAACAGAACCAGACAATTAAGAAATTTTAGACATAACAGTACAGTAAAAACAGAACCAGACAATTAAGAAATTTTAGACATAACAGTACAGTAAAAACAGAACCAGACAATTAAGAAATTTTAGACATAACAGTACAGTAAAAACAAACTGGAAAGAAAATGCTCCTAACAAAGGGAAAACTTTCACTGAGAAGATGGTACAGAATGATAAGTGAATCTTTCCCTCAAGAATTGCCTTCACTCTTTGCCACACTTTGGAAACCGGACTGATGGAAAAACATTCTGTCACTTTTCAAGTTTCTCTAAATTATCCTATCCCAAAATCCATCAGAACACACCTGATAAATGGAAATTGCTCCCTTGTTCTCAATAGTGTCCACTTTGAAGTGACCACCTGCAGCAACTTTTTGTGACATGGAGAACTGAAGTTCTGCATTATCATTCTCATCCCGGTCTGTGGCATGCACTTCTGTCACAATACCTTGAGTGAAGTGCTCTGACATTGTTACGCTGAGGAGGGCATATGTTTACATATTTTCTGAATATTTCATCTTAAATACAAAATATATTAATAAAAATGTATTTTACTGCATACCACAGATGTTGATAAAGAAAAATCAGCCAAATTACTGCACCTAATATTGCTATCAATAGCATATCCATAACTTCTGAAGTGCATTAAACTTTGTATACATATGACTTCGGAGTTGGCTGTGTCCTGTTCGGAGACGGAAGATGGTGACTTGTTCCTTTCTGTTTAGCATGTGATAGTCATCATGTGGTGGTGTTTGTGGCTTCCTGTAGGTTTTTATCATACTTTTCTTCTGATTATAGGTGATTAGTATGTCTGATTGCTCCATTTCAGTGCCCTCTTTGGCCAGATGGTCAGCTTTCTCATTGCCTGGTATCCCACAGTGGGAGGGAATCCATTGCAAAGTGACTCCATGTTGTAAGCTAATTTGTGACAAGGCATCCTTAAGGTCTGGTAGTTTGTTGCACTGAAGAGCTTCCAGTACTGATCTTGCATCTGTGAGAATTACTACAGGACATATATCAATTCTGGAGTCTGATAGTTTTTCAACTGCAGCAATAATTGCCCTAACTTCTGCATCAAAGTTGTTGCAGTATTTTCCAGTGGGTATGGAAATCTTGTCAGTGGTGTTGTTTGGATATTCAATATGTGCTCCTGCCCCTCCGTTCTTTATGGCATTGTGTGCAGATCCATCTGTATACACACGTATCCAGGTGTCACATGGATATTTCTCATCTAGCACACTAAGTGTAGCTGTTGATCTTACACGGCTGCTTTGCATCTCACCATTCTGCACACCTTTCACTTCAGTCTGAATAGTTATTTGTGTATAATCTGCTTCTTTCCATGGTGTATGCTCTGGTACAGATGATAATGTAGCGACTACAGTTGGAAGGTCAGGTATCAGCTTACGCATACGCTTGGCCTGGTGAATGAAGCTGCTTCTTTTAAGCTGTCTTAATGCCAAGTTATTGAATCTCTCCTTCAGGGGATGGCTTACAGAGCTAAGGAATTTCTCATGACCTTTGTGTCTCTACGTTCCTTTAGCGCTTGAACACCAACTATTTTCTGCATTTCTACTATTGGTGTGGACCTCATGGCACCTGTGATAATCCGTAGTGACTGATTTGAACCTTGTCTAGATTACGCAGCGTAGTGTTTGATGTGTGCACCAAGATGTTGAGCCATATTCTAAATGTGGTAGAATACTTTGCTGATATACATTCTTGAGGATTCTTTCACTAGCTCCCCATGTGGTTTCACTTAATTTTCTTAATATGGCTAGTTTTCTTCTGGCTTTTGCTTCTGCACTGTTGATGTGTTGCTTCCAAGTCAGTTTTGAGTCAAGAGTCACTCCTAAGTAAGTGGGTTGGTTGTCCATCCTTAAGGATATTTCATTTACAAAGATCTTACCTGCTTTCTGTTTAGATGAGAGAGTGAACAGAGTGGTACTTGATTTCTCTGTGTTGATACTTACACACCATTTGTTTGTCCATGATGTCAAGATGTCTGCTGCTCTTTGGAGTCTCTGTGTAGCAACTGTCGCATATTCACCTGTACACCACATGACCAGATCATCTGCATACAGTGCCACTTTGATTCCATAGGGAAGTTCCTTGACCAGGTCATTAATGAATACAAGGAATAGTGTAGGTGAAAGGATTCCTCCTTGTGGTACACCGTGTTGCAGAAGTACTCTCTGGCTTTTGTGTCCATCCATTACTACTCTAGCTCTTCTATTGTGTAAATAGGACTTTATCCAGTTGTACAGTCTTCCATTCACATTGCAGTTTCTTAGTTTCCACAGCAGACCTTTTTTCCATACTTTATCAAAGGCTTTCTTTAGGTTATCCACGCTGCTAGTACAAGGTTTTTCTCTTGGAATGCATCCTCAATCTCTTGAGAGAGATAGGTCACTTGATCTTCCGTACTGTAGTACTGCCTAAATCCTGCTTGTTGTGGAACGAGAAGGTTTTCACTTTCTAGGTACCATTTTAGCCTCAGGTCAATGATGCGTTCCATTGTTTTGCATAGGCAACTAGTGAGACTGATTGGCCTGTAGCTGGAGGCAGTATCACTGTTTTTCCCTGGCTTTAGCAGTGGTACCATGCTTGCTTCCTTCCAGATTTGAGGTAACTTACCTGCGCTCCAGCACATACTGAAAATATCCAACAGCTTTCCCATTGCTGTCATTCCCAGGTTCTTGATCATTTCATTGGACACTCCATCTGGTCCTGGTGATTTCCTTACCTGATGTATCAAAATGCACAGGAAATGCAGTCATATATCTTACATGTAACATTATCTTATTTTATACGAATCTCTTGACTGTTGCTGATTAATCTTGGAAAACAAGACCAATGAATTTCAGAAAAGAAAAAAAATCATAAGTTTTAAACATTCTGCTGCTATGGACGCATTTAGAAGTTCTGCCATAGCACTGCTAAAGATATCCTAATACAAGTATGTTCTAAGATACCTGTGCCCTTGGTGCTAGCGTGTTAAAACTTTTTGTATTTTACTAACTGCTGCTATAAACTCCTAAAGTTATTAAAAAATGGGGAAATTACACATTTTTTTTAGTTCTATTTCGCCTGATTTTAACGAGCAGAACACATCAATGAGTCTGTACCAAAGTTTTTTTATCTCATGCATTTATTGTGTTCCAGTATTCATTATATATTACGCACTGCACTGATATGTTGTGATCATATTTCATTTAGTATATTTTTATACATTCGCCTGAAAATAAATTTGTTTAGAAACTCTTAAACCTTACAAAAGGTGACAGTGAAGACAAAATTGAAATATGTAGTTCTGACAGTGAACAAGATAATCAGAGCACCTGTACTCTGCTATGAATGTCAAATGAATGGCAAGAATGAAAAGGCTAAAAATAAATGAAAGCTGATTGGAAGAATCTTTGCTTTGATCACCTGTGTTTAGTTAAATTTTGTCATGGGACAGCTTTTTAGTACTTTTAAGAATGTTGCCTCCTCAGACAATGGCACTGATGCATGTGGTTAATGACTTTTCAGAGACAATTTACATTAACAAAAGAATCATCCACACCCCCTGTGTTAAGAACACACTTATCTTAACATAGTCTTTGTCAGACAGGGAACATAGATCTGTTTGCTTAAAAACTCTGACCTACTTATGTAGCCCAAAAATCAGTGGCAATCAACACTAATTGAAATTGTTATTTTTGTAAAATGTTATGTCAGGTTAGTGGACTGATGGGGACATGGAGACCACTGGCAGGGATGAGGAAAGTCTGGTGCAAGACCAATGAGTCCAGAATGTGACAAGCCTATGGGTCTTTACAACAATGGCTATCAGATTGATGTAAACAAAACAGTGTCAGCAGACTACAGATAGCACGGAGTGGATATCGTTGAGGCATTCATCAGATTCCTCATCCCAAAGTCAGCTCTGTGGAACTGTCTCAAAGCCATCTGGTCAGCCATTGAACGCTGGATCTGACGTAGAGAAGGGGCTTAAGTAAAGCCATCAGAGGCTGGAAAACAAAGTTTTGGCCAGGCCAGCCTACACCGCTTCTTCATGGCAGTCCAAGCAAAGCTCACAGTCTGTCCTAGTAAGGAAAGGTGCTGAAGTCGGATGTACCCAGCCAAAAGGTGCACTGCAAAAATCAGGGTACCACGCATTATTGCTAATGAAATATGCGTAAGAAGAAGAGTCATCAACACTGAAGAAAAAGGTACACTGAGAAAGCATGTTGTGCATGCAAAAAATAAAGAAAACCACAGGGAACAATGGCTATCAGAATGATGTAAACAAAACAGTGCCATCCAAAGACGGTGTTGTGGCATTACATGTTTTGGAATATTTTACACAAAAACTTTTTTTTTTGTGTTTTTTTTTTTTAATTTTATGTAAAAGTCGATCAGTGAAGATGTTTCAGTCATCAATAAGATAAATAAGATATGTGACATGAATGGGCGAAAAAGTCGCAAAGTATTAGATTCTCAGGCAACATGAAAAAAAGTATTCATCGCTGAGGGAAAGCATGCAAGTGAAAATCTGAAGCACAGCAGGTCATGGCGCATGAGATGAGTATATCAGTGGAAAGGATATTTTTTTACCCCCAGATTTCATACTTAAATGAGAAGCCATTTTCTAGCAGTTACTTCTATTTCAGGAAGTACCAAAATTTTTAATTAATTTAAATTAATTTCTTACACATGTCTACACACTGAAAGGAACAAACTTCAAGCACTTTTGTTAAAAAAAAAAAATGGAACTAATAATATTTAACTGAATTACTTTCAGTTATTTTTATATCAGTTTTTCTGATTCGCCCCAACCCTGCTACTGGTCTTGTAACATTCTCCTTCTAGTGATATTACTTCTAGTAAAAATGAAGTTTGGTTACATCTTCCACAGCATCAAACACAAATTTCCTGTACTTATAGGTGGTGATTGTTTTTCAAAGATAAGGCAAACAAAAACAAAGAACACTATTCAGAATATTAACAACTCACTTATAAACTCTCTGAGTAAACACTGGAGCATTATCATTGATGTCTTTGATGATAATGGTCACAGTAGCTGTGGATGTTTGTGGTTCTGGCCCGCGGTCCTTAGCCCGGACAACCACCTCAAGTTTTGGTCTTGTTTCCCTATCAAGATACTGTGCATCCACTTGTGAGAAGATCCTGCCTTCTGGATCTATGTTGAAGAAGTTTGTGGTTGGGCTGTGTGAATTTGTGCTAGGACTACTCACAATTTCATAGTCAATTGTAGCATTCTCCATGTAGTCAAAGTCATTAGTGATCACTACAGCAATAACTGGGCAGTGATCTCTCACTGGACAAGACCAGCCTGCAATGAGATGTAATATATTTGTTTGCTCATCTAAACAGCTTTTTCATCAGAATACAATATGCAGAACATGCAAAAGAAAATTCAGAAGAAACACTTTTACACAGTGAACACGAATGGAATTATTTTCTTCTCACCAATGTGAAAACAAAAATAACTATAAATATTCCTGAACTTTCTAACCACAATTACTAAATTTATGTAGAATCAAATGAAAAGCACAACTGGCAAAATCTCATACAGCAGATCAGTTTATATTCATGCAGTTACCGACATATCATTTATCTTTCATTTAATTATAAATAAACTAATAAATAAATAAGAAGTCACAAATCATCCTGTCAAAAAATTTGTTTGAGGGGAAGGACCTTTCTATAACCTGTAGAATAATGAGTACTGGAATACTTTCACATGCTCCATGGTCAACTGTTGGAAATTTTCCTTAGATTACAACTTAAAAGATGTCAAGCTCAAGCAATTCTTGACAGTTTTTGTTTTTTGTAATATTTCTGTCATATCTGCCTTTCATGTGAAATATTCAGATATCATGGTCACAAAATTACATTGTGTTTAAATCATGTTTGTTTCTTTAGAAAGGACTGAATTATTAACAATGACTGAATTATCAAAATTCAACTTCTTTCATCTACAAGTCTTATTCCTTTTTCCATACACTCTGTTTATTCTGCATTTTACAAGAAAATCATATAGTCATTTGCTATATTATGGCTGCATTTGGGACCAAAAGTTCAGCTGTAAGTTAATTTAGCCATTATATGCAAGGTCAGACACTAAGTGCATGTCACAACCATAATGTGTTACAAGATGAACAGACATGTTACCATCAATTTAAAATACCAACAGAATGCAAATTACCCCGTTACTGTGAAATGAATCAGAAAATATGAATCACAACACATTAAATAAATTTTTAAAAAAACAAAGATGTGTTTACCTGGAGCCGAGTGTTCAAACACTTCTCCAACTAGGCGGTCAACATCAAAAATAGGCTTATTATCATTAATATCCAGGGGTTTCACCTTAATATTGGTGTACCCTTTCTGAGGGTCTTCATCTTCATCCAGGGCTTCCACAGTGAATATATATTCTGATTTTCCATTAGGCTCATCTCTATCCAAAGCTGCCACAAGAAAAATCTGACCAGTTTTTTCATTAATTGTAAATAGTTGTTTGTCTCCAGGTTCTGTACCTTCCCCAAGGAGTTTGTATCGCATGTTAATAGTGCGAGAAATATCTGCATCTGTGGCAGTCACCTGTGTGAAAAATATAGTATTATGCCACACATAAGGAAAAAAGAAGGGAGAAATATGGAAACTGGATATGTTTCTAACATACGAGGGGCGATTGATCAGTTCTCGGCCTAAGGTACAAATACTTGAAACACGCAGTTGATATTAGGTGCATTTGTAGATCGGGTTAATGTAAGATTAAACACTAAGTTTCAAGAAATTAACTGCAACCAATTTTTTTTTAACAGGCTACTGAAGCGGTATGGGGTGGAAGAAATTGAGAAAATTGATAAAATTTCTCATCCAGCAGTCATTCGCTTCCTCTGCATCAAGGGCTTATCATCGAAGGAGATCCATGAGAATAAGGTAGAGACTCTAGTGGAGATTGGCCTTTTCTACAGTACAGTGAAGAAATGGGCAACTCAATTCAAACATGGAAGGGAGATTCTGGAAGATGATCTCCATCCAGGAAGACCAAGAACGGTAACCACTGATGAAACCACCGGTAGAATCCATGATATGATAATGGACGATCGATGATTTAGCTGAGCAGTACAAGGCTACTGAGTTTGGCATCTCCCAGGAACGTGTTCATGCCATTATTCACAATGATCTTAGACTGACAAAGGTCTCTGCTCGATGGGTCCCGAAACTTCTTGGAGCTGATCACAAACAACAGCGTCTCAACATGTCAAGAGACAATCTTGGCCATTTTTCTGCAGATCCTCAAAAGTTTCTTCAGCAATTTGTGACTATGGATGAGACTTGGGTTCATCATTTTCAATAAGAAACCAAAGAACAGTCAAAGCTATGGAAACATCATGGATCCCCACCTCCAAAGAAAGCAAGGGTGGTTCTGTCTGCAGGCAAAGTGATGGCTTCCATCTTTTTGGATTCAGAAGGTGTGCTATTGGTAGATTATCTTCAAAAGGGTAGAATGGTCACTGGGGCCTAATACACTAATCTTGTGAAGCAACTGTGGGTCAAACTGAAGGAAAATCGTCGAGGAAAATTGACAGAGGAGTCATTTTTCATCAAGACAATGCTCCAGTTCACAAGTCAGTGGTGGCAATGGCTGCCATTCATGAATGCGGCTTCCAGCTTCTTGAACATCCTTCTTATTCCCCAGATTTGGCCCCTTCGGACTAATACCTGTTTACCAAACTCAAAAAGGAGCTCAGTGGTCGCAAATTTGCTTCAGATGATGACGTCAATCATGCTGTAAAACACTTTCTACTGGCACAAGATGTTGACTTTTACAAAGAAGGGATCTGTATGCTCCAGGATCGCTGGACTAAGTGCATAAACTTGCAAGGGGTCTGTATTGACAAATAACTCAAAAAAGTTGTCCACAAATAACTTGTACCTTATGCCGAGAACTTATCAATCACCCTTTGTATCACACATGGAAAGCAAAGGAAACAGATAAGATCAAGGTAGATTTTACTTTTTAACCCACTAAATGCAATGCAAATCCTTCATTCTAAGATCTGACTATGCCTCCACACCTATGTATTCTTCATTCAATGTAACTACACACTTAATGGATGAATTCTGTGTGAAAATATTTAGAGGAAATTTACAATATACTGATTTTATCATGTTTTATGCAGCATCACAGTCACTGAATTTCATAGAAAATTTGGCAAGTTTTTTTTTTCCCAAATTATTCAATTTCTGATTATCTCTCCTTTTTCTAAGAAAGAAAACTAAACTTTTGAAAAGTATTCATTTTTTATATATATATATATATATATGCACACAAAGTATATGCATTTATCTGTGTTTTCATGTACAACAATATAAACTTTATCAAAGTTAAAAATCTGAAAAAAAATTATTTCTGTTGCACTGTCGGCTGTGGAGCACAATTAAACAGCTGTATCTGTTTTGGCATAGTCTACATCCAGTGTGTGACATAAGAGTTAAAATAGTGAAAAGAGTAACAGTCACACATTTAGAAACATTTTGTTGCACCAAAAACTAATTTGTTGCTAAAACCCATTATTCTGATCTATTGCAATTTACAGAGCTTTGCAGACTCTTTTGTGAATAACTGCATCTGCTGGAAAATCCAACAGCAACTATTATAGACCTGACAATATCCATAAAGTCAACAAATTAAGGGGAAAAAACTCACTGTGATTAGTTCCATTGGGTTTTCCTTGGACACTGATGAATCCTCCTCAATAACTTTGTTTTCGATGACATATTCATTTTTCCCAAAGACAGGTAAATTGTCATTTTCATCAGTCACATATATGACAACTGTAGTGGTGGCTGAATAGAAGTTTTCACTGTCTCTTGATTCTAAGATCAAAGTGTAATTCTGAAACATACAGAAAAAAAAAAATATACCCTGAAAACAACATGCATTCATGACAGCACAGAACTTCAGTATAATATTCAAAATGAAACAAGTAGGTAGGTCTGAAATTTTTCTAAAAATTAAAGACACTCCCTTGTCGGTGTAAACAAGTTCAGATACAGTGTTGTCAGTTGGAAACATTTTTTAAAATTGTTCACGCAGTGGTAGCAGCACTGCCACACCACATCATCAACTCATCCACCCACACACACAAAACTCCTTGCCAAATAACAACAAATCAATCTACAAGTCTGATACACTAGCGAACAAAAAAATAATATAACCTGAAAGCTATTTCTGCCACTTTATTTTTCTTCAAGAGAAATACCATTAATCTTCCTTTGAACTCACCTTGAACAAAGATTTATCATAACTATTCTTCATATATTTCTTTTCTGATGTATTTTTCCCTGCAAGATTATTTAAGACAGGACAAATTCATTCATTCATTTGCATGTCCCTTGCGGAACTTTGCCTCCCTAACAGCTCTCCTGTAGGCTTCTCAGTTGTGAGCAAGATGGTCTGCTGCTGATGCATTCTTCTTCTTCTTCTTCGTTCGCACTGTCCGTCTATATCTGCAGTCCTGTCTCTTGGACAAATTTCACTGTTTTTTGTAATTCATGTATGGAACCATAGAGCTTATCTTCTTTAGTGGTTTCACTGGGCCAGTAATTATTTCTCAGTGTCTCGTAGTTGATGCAGCTCTGGAGGATATGTTCCACGGTTTGGGGCACCTGGGCACATGTACATAGATTAGTAGTACCAACCTTAAACTTTGTATACATATGACTTCGGAGTCGGCTGTGTCCTGTTCGGAGACGGAAGATGGTGACTTGTTCCTTTCTGTTTAGCATGTGATAGTCATCATGTGGTGGTGTTTGTGGCTTCCTGTAGGTTTTTATCATGCTTTTCTTCTGATTATAGGTGACTGGTATGTCTGGTTGCTCCATTTCAGTGCCCTCTTTGGCCAGATGGTCAGCTTTCTCATTGCCTGGTATCCCACAGTGGGAGGGAATCCACTGCAAAGTGACTCCATGTTGTAAGCCAATTTTTGACAAGGCATCCTTAAGGTCTGGTAGTTTGTTGCACTGAAGAGCCTCCAGTACTGATCTTGCATCAGTGAGAATTACTACAGGACATGTATCAATTCTGGAGTCTGATAGTTTTTCAACTGCAGCAATAATTGCCCTAACTTCTGCATCAAAGTTGTTGCAGTATTTACCAGTGGGTATGGAAATCTTGTCAATGGTGTTGTTTGGATATTCAATATATGCTCCTGCCCCACCATTTTTTATGGCATTATGTGCAGATCCATCTGTATACACACGTAGCTGATGCATTCATTTGCAGATCATCAATGATGTCTTGCAGCCATCTTCGCCTTGATCTTCCTCTCTTTCTTTTTCCCATTATGTACCTTTCCATGAAGGTATCTAGATTATCATGAGGTTTAATGAGTCCAAAATATTTAAGTTTTCTTTGCTTAATCCTCTTTACTAGCCAGCCTTCATCAATATTAAATTCTTGTAGTATGGATATATTTGTTCTTTTGTGTGTCCATGATATTTGAAGAACTCTTTTGTAGCATTTACATTTAAAGGCATTTATGTGCTTCTCAGCTGTTTTGTTAAGTGTCCAGGTCTAACAGGCATATATTGCAATGGGAAAGATGCATGCCCTTAAAGATCTTATTTCTGTAGTTGTCTGTTCCTCTCCACAGATTCTTTAGTTGTTTTACTTTCTGAAGACCAACAGATGTCCTCTTTTTAATTTCCCTCATTGTATCTCCATTATTAGTTAGTAGTGATCCAAGATATTCAAAACTCTCCACTTCTTCCAATTTTCCCTCATTGATACATATATCAGCTGCCTTGTTTGTTTTGTCAGTTGTCATCAATTTAATTTTCTTCGCATTAAGATAGGGGTTTTGCTCTTTGCTGTTCTTACGGACTGACATAATTAGTTTTTAAATTCCCTTTTGTGTTGTGGACAGTAATATTGTGTCACCAGCATACCTAATCTCTGGTATTTCATAACCTCCAAATGTTATGGCATCAAATGCCTTTGAGTAGCCTATAAAAGATAGATATAGATTCACATTAAACTTTCTGCATTTCTCTATTATTAATCTTATGCTGAATATTATACTGACAGGATGAAACATGTGAGAAAAGGCATTTTAAAGGGTTCCTTTCTATGACACAATGTTCTTTAAATGCTTAAGATATTCTAGAGCAGAAAGCAATGCAGGTTTAAATTACACTTATGTATGTAATTACAACAAAATGCAACCAAATAAGATTAAAAACTGTACCTTGTGACTACTTTCATAATCCAGCAATCCTGTAACAACAATCTCCCCAGTCTGATCACGAATGTCAAACGGAATTTCATCACTATTGGTGAAACTATATTTCAACCGACCTTGATCAACTGAAAAAGGTAAATTAGTGTTAGTCTAGCAAAAATTTACGAAAAGCTCCTCTAAACAGAGCAACCTACATCTTTCTACAAGTTCAATCCTTCACCCTTTCTGGAGATGCAAAATATATGGGGTAACATTATGATAAAGATGAATGATTAAATCTGATTTTATAAATTTTTGCAACAAGAGTATAACAAACAAAAATTACCCCAATGTTGTGATCTCTGAAATAAGAATAGGATACTCTGATGAAAACCATATGAAAAGACCTTCTCACAGTGAAGGTATTAACTACAAGTACTGAACATATCAAGAGCAACATGAGGACTGAATACACTTGAACATATCAAGAGCAACATGAGGACTGAACACACTTAAACATATCAAGAGCAACATGAGGACTGAATACACTTGAAAAAGTCTGTAACAAAATACTTAAAGACATCAGTCAACAAAGAAAGATTTACCAAAGAAAGCAACTGAGTAGATGCCAGAAAATCTGTTCTGTATGGAGACGTCATTTCATGCAGGAGGTTATAATTTCTTTAGCTGCACATATGTTATAAGGAGAAAACATTAGAGAGCACCTGTTATTTTTTTCAAAGTAAGAATCCTTGAGTCAGGAGCTCCTTATTTTTCTGAACTTGACCCAAAAACAAGTAACATTATATGATCCATGAAAAAGATAAAAAAAATATTGAAATTCAACAAAAATTAACTGCTTTCTATGTCAGCGTTTTTAAAAGTATGTTATCAGCGCACTACAGCAATTTTGTAGGAGAAATGTGATCTGTCAGCTGGGATGGAAGGCCCATGGTAAGTGAATTAGCACATTCACTTTTTCTGATTACACACAATGCAGAATTTTATTTATTTGCAATACATTATTCAATATGTATTTAGTACAACACTTCAGTGAACTGCAGCAAATGTGGTTGCTGTTATTTTAATATTCTGATTTGAAATAAAATGTTGTAGGATTAATATTCTGTAATTTTTAAAATTTTATTTCCTGTCTCCACTTAAGACCCCCGACCTTCCCTCCCTCCCACTTGACCCTAATTTGAGTCATAACCTGAGGTTGGGAACCACTACCTTAACTTCTTAAGCACCATTTGACACATCTTGTGTTATTTTTCTGACTCCTGATTGATGTATAGCATGTTGGGCTCTAATTTAATTTTTCATAAATATACTAAAAAATCTGGCAAATCTGGTGGTACCACTTCCTTCCTGTGTCAAACTGACCACGAGTTGTAAAGAAGATTGAATTCAGAACGATTCTGTGTTAAAATGTTTTTTCTAAACTTATAGCTGCTAGATTTTTGTTTACAGATAAACATGGTTTCTAGTGCTAGTCTGGTTTGTTCAAAGCAGTGTATGTCTGCATTAGAAGCAAAAAATTTAATTCCACAGTGGCTAGACTATAGCGAAGAGAATGCAGATGGTAGTGATTTTGAATTGTTGCACCCATGTGCTGATCTGTTGATTCAAGCAATGAGGATGATCTGTCTGTTGGTTCAGCAGCAAAATGTGCTAGAAGGGTAGTTGATAATACTATTTCTCAGCTTGTTGCTAGTACTAGCTGTAATATCACAGTAAGTAATGCTGAAGTTTGTGGAATGCCTGGAGCTTGTACAAGTAGCACAGGTAAAAAGCATGATGAGTGGAGTTGTGTAGAACAGGGAATGACACGCTTTAGATTTGTTTTCAAGCCTCTGCGTCAGCCTGGTTTTACGGATGGCTTGGATTTGAGTACAGTACTGAGGTCATTTACCACCATTTTTAGCAGCAGCATCAAGAGCTACTTGCTGAAACAAATCAATGATTTTGCAAGAATGAAATGCATGCAAAACAATCCAGCTACCAAGTTTTCAGTGTATGGCAGGTGGAAGGATGTCACAGGATGGAGCTGGACTAATTTTTGGCTATTCTCATCAATACTGGCATGCAGAAAAAGTTATATATTAAGGATTACTGGTCTCAAGCTTCTGATCTGTGTCAGTCCTGATTTGGCCAAATGTTTAGTAGGCAAAGATTCCAGGGCATTTATCACACCCTGCAGGTGATCAGGCTGAAGAAATGATAAAATCGAACCTTTCGTATATCTTGTACTTAATGAGAGTAGGAATGCTTTTCTATCCTTATGAAAATCTCAGCCTGGATGAAATGGTGATAGTAGGTAGATAGTGGTACAAAATCTTTAATGCACAGAAGCCAAAAAAGTATCACTTCAAGGCTTTTTGTCTATGTGATGTGGCTAGTGGCTATGAATTGAATATCCTTTTCTATTTTGGCTCCAACACATTGTATAACCCTGAAGCAGACTCCAACAGTAGGCAGGCCAAGAAGGTTTTCTAGACACTGGTTCAGCCATGGACGCCATGTGTTTGCTGACAGATCCTACACAACCAGAGAGTTGGTAGACTATCTGCTAGAACAGGAGACCTACTATACTGGCACTACCAACCTCAACAGAAGAAACTTTCCACCACAGTTCAAATTGCAGAAATTGAACCATTTTGAAATGAAATGGTTTCTGAACAGCACTAACAGGATACTGCATATGGCTTTCAGAGATAAGAAAGCCAAGAAAGAGGTTGTAGCAGTATCGACCAAAAGCAGAGGTCATGATAATAACTCGCAAAGGGGTGGTCAAGCCTGCTATTATTGACAACTACAATTACTCGATGAATGGTTGTGACTTTATGGATCAAACAGCTGCATATTGTGGAATCCACACCAGAAAGTCAGTCAAATGGTGGAAAAAAATATTCATGTGGATATTTGAGACTGCTCAGGTAAATGGCTTTATTCTGTACGCACTTAGCAGTGGTAAGAAGTTATGACTGCATGACTTCAAGAGGCAATAACTATATCAGCTCACTGAAACCAGTGTGAAAGAACTGCTGACACAGAAAGCAATGGCATCAGTTCCACCCAACCAATCTGCAGCAGCTCTGGTGAAAGTTTCTAACACCAGGCATCTCATCATGTATGACAAGAATGACTTTAGATGTGCCAATTGCAGCACACCAGTCAAACCCCATAAGAACCCACTTCTACTGTTCTGGGTGTCCTAATCATCCCCATCTATATCCTCACTGCTTTGCTAATCATCATATGAGTGTATACTACATGAAAAGAATGAAACATAAATGGAACACCTTCAGATTCAGAGTTAAGAGCCAAAGAAGACAGGGAATCTGTTTTTTCCTGCATTGATTTTACACTGTCACTGATAAGAGTTATGTCATCTGCAAAATCAAAAACTTTTGTTTGGGTCCCGTGTACCCAATCAATGCCAGTTTTACCTGTACAGCGTCTTTTCATTATAAAGTCTATAGCAATTCTAAAAAGCAATGGAGACACCTGTTTCAATCTGAAACCATTCGCTCATTCCTTCTTCTGTCTTGACTGCACAAACATATCCGTTGTAGAGATCTTTAATGACGCTGACAATTTTAGACGGTATTCCATATAGTCTTCAAATTCTCCACAATGAATCACTGCATATGCTATCAAATGCTTTTTTAAAGACTACGAAGTTCAGGATTAATGGTTTCTACTTTTCAATATGTTCTTCAAGTATTATTCTTAGAGTAAAAATCTGGTAGAGATAGCTTCTCCCTTTTTGAAATCCTGCCTGTTCTTCTCTCATTGCAGTATCCACTACATCCTTAATTCTACTCAGAATCACTTTACAAAACATCTTTGACACAACTGATAGTAAGGTTACACCCCTCCAATTATTGCAGTCACTGATGTTGCCTTTTTGGGGTATTTTAACAATGATTCCCTTTTTCCATTTAGAAGGGACCTTTTCTTCTTTCCAAATTTTATTAAAAACTCTCTGTAGTTGGCTCATGTTGTCGCTGTTAATAGGTTTTAACATTTCGACAGTTATTTCATCTTCACCTGCAACTTTGTTAACCATTAGATTCACTACTGTTTCAATTTCATTCAGTGTAACTTCATCTAAGTTGACATTTAGTTGTGGGAATGGTAAATCGGTTTCAAGATTTATTAATTCATTTGGGTGTGGTCGATTATGTATTACTTAGAAGTGTTCGGCCCATCTTTGTTTTTGGTCTTTACTTGATGTTAATATGAGAAAAGTAATGCAAAAAGTTAATATCAGAAAGTAATGCACCACATCATTTTTCTCAGGAGCTGTATATTCAAAAAGCATGAAATTTATACACTATATATGTATGAATATGTCATGTAAAAGTCGGTATTATTCAACTTCTATGGCTTTACACCAGCGCGAAACAAGTGCATGTATTCCTAACCCCTATCAGATTTTCTCTTGATTATGTAGCCATTTCTTCGCTGCATGAATCATTCCTTCGTCATCTTCAAATCTTACCCCTCAGAGTGCATCTTTAAGTGGACCAAACAGGTGGAAATCAGAGGGTGCCAAATCAGGACTATAGATTGGATTGGCTAGTACAGTCCAACCCAATTTGGTGACTGCTTCCCATGTTGCCAGACTTGTGTGAGGGTGTGCAATGTTGTGAAGAAGAAGCAGGTCTGCTGGATTCTTGTGTGACTGAATTGCGAAAACACTGACTGAGTGTTTTCAATGTCTTACAGAATGTTTTTTCAATAGCTTGCACATTGATTGTCTCTCCTCTTGGCATAATATCCACAAGAATCACATCTTCAATGTCCCAAAAGACAGTAATCATGACCTTTCCAGCTGAAGAAGTTGTCTTGAATTTCTTTCTTCATGGTGATTGCAGATGATGTAACTCCACTGACTGTCATTTTGTATCAGGTTCAAAATGATGTGCCCAGGTTTCATCACCTGTTATGATCTTAGCCAAAAAGTTCTCTCCATCAGTATTGAAACGCTCCAACAATTCAGAAGAAATTGCTTTCCTTTGCAATCGATGGTCATTTGTGAGACTTCGAGGAACTCATCTTGCGCAAACATTAGAAAATCCAAAGAGTTTTTATAATTGCACTTCCACTACCACTGCTGACTGACAGCTTTAAGGCCAATTGTTGAGTAGTGATAAGCCTATCAGTAAGAATAATGCCCTCAGCACATTTCAACATTTCTGATTTGGTGGCTGTGGCAGGACATCCACAGAGCAGCTGATCATGCAACTCCTTATCTCCACTTATTGATTCTTTGATTCTCTGAACCCAGCGACTGACTGTACTCCTGTCGACTGCAAAATTTCCATACACATCACATAAACGCTTGTGAATGTTCACATCAGTATTCTTCTCTGTAACGAGAAATTTTATCACACTTCGCTACTTATACTGCAAGTTGCTAACACGCTCTAAATCAATGGTTAGGGCAACCATATTCTTTCACTGGTTGCGGTGCAATTTGGTTCACACAAACGGCACATGGCATATTTAAAGTGTGCAAAATTTCATGCTTCTATTTTCATTATTATCTGAGAAAAAAAAGAACGATGTGGTGCATTACTTTCTGAATGCCTCTTATAGGTTGCCTGTTTTGCTAAAGACTAATCTTTCTTTGGAGGTAATAGCACCTGTTAGCTTCTTCTGTATGTTATACAGAGTTTTGCTGTCTCATGTTTTTGCTGCATTTTCTGCTTATTTTGCCATACTGTCCATATATTCTCTTTTGTTTCCTCTAGCTGAACTTTTTATTTTATTGTCTTCTATATATTTTATTGTCTAATCTATCTGGTTTCTGGTTCTATCATCTGAAGACATCCATGTTGTTTTATGTATTTCTTTGTGTGGAAATATTCCTCCAATGACCATGCCCTCTGGTAGACATATTTCAATTAATCTTTCTCCATTCTGATTTATTGTATCAATTCCTTCTTTCTCCATTACTTTTTCAATGTCTGTGTTATCTTTTCCTACCTTGGCGTTGAAGTCTCCCATGACAATTAAGATGTCATGTTTAGGTACTTTGTTGATAAGTTGTTGTAGTTGGTAATAGAAATCGTCTTTTATTTCATCATCTGTATCGTTCATGGGTGCATAGCATTGTATGATTGTCATTTTTTTCTGCGCCTTATTTTGTTTCGTGGTCTTATCTGGTTCCCATTCTGTAAGGTTCTTTGCTGCTGCAGATGACATACTTATACGCACTCCTTCTTGGTATTTCCATCATCTCTGTCGGAATATATTATTAACTCTTTTTATACTTTGAGACATGCTGCATGGAGTCTCAGGATCAGGTTGTTGGTCTCCTGCCCAACTCCCATTTTACGATGTGTGGTGATGTAAAAGACTCATAATGCAAGTATGCCGGTGAGAGCATTAAAAAGCTCCCGCCATCTTGTACATAACCCAGAAGTGAAAATTATAGTAATTAGACTAGATCTTTACTCTAAGAACAATACTTGAAGAACATAATGAAAAGCAGAAACCACTAATGATGAACTTCATAGACTTTAAAAAAAGGCATTTGATAGCATGCACAGAGATTCATTGTGGAGAATTTTAAGTTTATATAGAATACCATCTAAAATTGTCAACATCATTAAAGACTTCTACAATGGATATGTTTGTGCAGTCAAAACAGAAGAAGGGATGAGTGAATGGTTCCAGATTGAACCAGGTATGAAACAAGGATGTATACTGTCTTCTTTGCTTTTTGGAATTACAATAGACTTCATAATGAAAAAATGGTGCACAGGTAACACAGGTACTGACTTGGTACATGAGACCCAACTAGAAGATTTTGGTGATGACATAACTCTTATCAGTAACAATGTGAATTCCATGCAAGAAAAAACAGATAGCCTGTCTTCACTGGCTAGCAAAATAGAACTTGAAATTAACAAGGACAAAACAAAAATAATGAAACTCCCATTAATAAAAATGGAAAAATTCACATAGAAGGGACAGATATTGAAGAAGTCAATCAATTTGCATATCTTGGCAGCTACATAGACCAGAATGATGACACCAGAAAGGAAGTTAGAATTAGAATTGCAAAAGCATCATCGATCTTCAAGAATCTTGAGAACATATGGCATTCAAAAGTTATAAGCACAAAAACCAAGTTAAGATTATTCAATTCAAATGTAATATCCATCCTCATTTATACATGTGAAAGCTGGAAAACAACTAAAGAAATAGAAAAGAAATTAGACTCTTTTGAAAATGAATGCCTAAGGAAAATACCCGGCATCAAGTGGAATGAATTCAAAAACAATGCAGAGATAAGACAGATGACTGAACAACAACCAGTCTCATAGGTGATCAGGAAAAGGAGATGGACATACGTTGGTCACATGGTGAGAAGAAACAGTCAGAGAATCCCAAAACAAGCAATAAAATGGAACACAACAGGCCAAAGAAAAAGAGGCAGACCGCATGAAACTCTGAAGAGGACATTGTTAAGAGAGACCAAATTAACAGGCATAAAATCCCTTGATGAGGTTGAAAGACTCGCCGAAGACGGGAAAAATTGGCGAACTACCTTGTGAGCCCTATGTGACATTTAACGGCATGGGAAGGATATAAGATAAGATAAGTTTATAATAATTAGTGTATATTTTCCTGTGAATTTTGGAGGATATGTGAGGAAAAGGTGTTTATGTAAAATTTTATTCATTTTGGATATATTGGACCCAATACAGTGGGTTAACTTGAGAGGTAAGTGAGAAAATCACTGTTTGTATTTCTTCATTTTCCATTCTTTCTTCTCAATTCTTAGCTCTTTTTTTTTTGTTCTATACTAACAACATAGTATGTTGTAACAATTCCATACTGTTCAAAAAAAGAAATGCAACATGTATGATACTATGATTTAAACTGAAGTTTGGTGATCAGACAAGGGCAAATTGCCTGAAACGTTCACTTTGACATTAACTTCACGTGCTGACCTGAATTGTACTCAGCAGATGATTCATGAGCACAGAAAAGCGACACTAGTCAAATCAGTATTTTTGAAAATAATTCATGACAGGTTCATAAGAATCCCTTGAACCTTACTGAACACACAATTCACGAACCATTTTATTGATGCTCCTCGAATCAATTCATTTGAAAATTCAATGCGCAAGTATGGCTCATCTCACTAAAGAACAACAACTCATCATCATTGGACGTTTACAGAGTGGAGTCACAAAGTGTAGTGGCCAAACAATTTAAAGTGATTATAAGCACCATTAGTCGCCTTTGGAGATGATTTTAAGAAACTGGCTCAGTTGCAGACCAGCCCGGCAGTGAAAGACCCATAGTCCCAACTCCTGCCAAAGACCGCTTCATACAGCTGCATCACCTAAGGAATTGATCTGCATCTGCATCCTCAACAGTCCAGTCAATGGCAGCAGCCTGCCGAATTTCAGATCAACCGGCCAGGATCCGGCTGCACAACAATGGTCTTTGGGCTAGAATACCCTACAGAGGTCCTGTTCTTATGGACCGGCATTGCCAGAACCAACTGCAGCAGGTGAACCAGCATCATCAATGAATCGTTGCAAATGATTGGAGAAGGGTTTGGTTTAGTGATGAACCATTCTTTCTGCTCCACCCACACAACAGATGGAGAAGAGCTTACCGCAGAGTTCATGAGCGCTATGCCCAGAACTGCGTGGATGAGACTCCTCCACATGGTGGTGAAGGTGTACTGGTGTGGGGGACGATTAACTTCATGGGAAGAAGTGACCTGGTACAAAATGAAGGACACCTGAACGTCCCTGAAATTCTTTGTCCCCATGTCCTTCCACTTCTGGCTGCACCAGGGTCCATTTTTTCAGCAGGATAACGCTCGACTTAAGAGGCACAACTCACCATCCAGTTCCTTGCTGACAACAATGTCCAGACCATTCCGTGGTCATCCATGTCATCAGACATAAACCCAATAGAACACTTATGGGATGAACTCAACAGATAAGTCTGTCAGCGAAACGTAGCGCCAACCAATCTCCGAGAGTTGTCTCTTGCAAAGTGGGAAGAGTGCACAGCCATCCCACACAACAGATCCAACAGCTAATCAGATCCATGTCAAGGAGATGTCGTTCTCTTATACAGGCCACAGGAGGCCATACACCTTACTGAAATGGAGGCCTCAGTCGCAAAGAGTAAAAGTCCAAACCAAATTTAATGAACATCATTTCATTGTTAAAGTCTTAAAGTTTCTTCGTGCAAGATTGAAACACTAATTACATAAAGTAAAATTTTGATACAAGTTTGAAATTTGGTGTCAATTACGACTACAGTAGTGTTGCAGATTCTTTTTTTTTAACACTGTATTTGAAAAACAAAATACATCTTTTTCTGTTTAAACTGATGTATAATATGTCATACTGCATATCTTTGTAATGCGACATGTGACAACCATCCTATTCAACTTTATGAAATTTACCCCCACCTTGTCCTTTGATGTGAAATACTCCTGTGTAGTGAGTGTTAAGTAATGTGCAATTAATTGTTTGATATGTATGGTCCTGCATGCATATGTTTTTGCTTACTCCTACTTCAAGTACTTTCCGAGAACATTTGTCTCAAAACTTAAAAATCAGAATGCCTTGTTTTTTAGTAAATGCAAGAATCTCATAACCCATTTCTGAAACTTGACATAGAAAGACTATTTTTCAGCACAGTGAAGCAGCTTCCATTTAACTGTGGCAGCAATTTAATTGAGCCAAATGATCGAGTATTCATGTGCCTCAATTAATCTGAATCCACTGTATCTACATGACTGACTGGACAAATAATCACAAATAAAGAATTACATCCCAATGCCTCATCAACTTTCCAAATTCTTGTGTGCACTTCCCCACATCCTGGTCTTTCCTCAGTTTTATCTGATCAGTTTATAAGCTGTTTACAAATGTATATGATTATCTTAGTTAAATATCTCTTGTTCATTATATATGGATGTTCTTTATATATAATATCCACAACTTTCTATATAATAGAAAATCAGCTGAAGACTGATATCTTACATCCTTCCCATGCCACTAAATGTCACATAGGGCCTGCATGGTAGTTCGCCAAGTTTTCCTGTCTTCTGTGAGTTTTTTCAATCCCATCAAGGGATGATATGTCCACTGAACATTTCTTGATGAAATTAGCAACAAGATTTTATGCTAAGCAGCCCCAGTAATTACAGATATATTAACATAAATTTACAATCAATGCATTGCACACTGTCATTTTCTTCAGGCTTTTAAAATTGCAAAAATAAATCCCCTTTTTAATCTGGTTGGGAGAATAATCCCTCAAGCTACAGATCAATTTCCATTCTATCAACTTTGTCAAAACCCCTAGAAAAACACATACAAAGAACAACCTTACAACACATGCACGAAAATGATTTGACTGTTGACTGTCATGTCACACAGTTCTCACAAAAATGACAGAATATTGGTTATCTAATATAAACAATGATAAATTATGTGGTGCTATCTTTGTTGACTTTAAAAAAGCATTTGATATGACTGATCATAAAATTGTAGTTAGAGAACATGAGATTTATAAATTACACCCTGACTTGACAAAATTTATTACATTTTTTCTTTTCAACAGACAGCAGGTAGTTTGCCTCAAAAACTCTAAGTCAAGTTCATGTGTGGTTGATAATGGTGTTCCACAGGGATCTATTCTTGGTCTCTTTCTTGTTTACCATCTACATCAATGATATTCCATTTCATCTCAAAAAATCATCTTGTGACCTCTTTGCTGAAGACTGCACAGTTTACACTAGTGACAATGACTGTATTAATCTTGAGTCAATTCTTCAAACTGAAATAAAGTCTAATTAACTGGAGTAACAACAACAGAATGCTAATAAACACCAGCAAAACAAAATCCGTGCTCATTACAACAAGACAGAAATTAACTAATTCACCAACAACAACACTACAGCTCCATGGTGGAACTTCACAGACAGAGAATGTTAGTGAATATAAAACTCTAGGTCTCATGATTGACCACCACCTCAGCTAGAATCATCATGTAGACTATCTAACCAAACTCATTGCACAGAACACTTACCAATTTACTCAAATTAAACATTTTCTTGACATAGGCATCAGAAAAATATACACGACATATCACAGATATAAGCACACTTAGACTACTGTTCCACAGTCTGAGATGGTTGTTCCATGTCAAACATGAAAAGACTTTACTCACTTCAAAAACGAGCAGTAAAGCTTATAGATGACAAACATGCAACACATGTTACAAATAAGGACAAACATCTTGATATTCTGTCCCTCAAGAAAAGATTTCTTTTCAACAAGGCCAAACTAATTCATAAAATTCTATTGCACAATGCTCCATCCTATCTGTGGTTGTTGTTCAAATCCAACCCAAAACAGTCAACGCTCAAGCAACTGTATTCTCCCAAAACCAAGGCTTGACATGTTTAAAAAAAAAGCTTCTCTTATTCAGCTGCCCACCTATGGAACGCCCTACCAATTCATTACTTATAAGTAATATTCGTTCTTATAACTTTAAACTTTGTCAACATGTTTCATATGGACTATAAGCCTCCCTAAGCATAGTCTACAGTAGTTTAAAGTATGGCTTGACTGTTATAATTTTTTTTTAATACTGCTTTTCTATAAATTTATTAGTTTTGAATGCAAGTTATTATTTATTTATGTAATCATTTAATTGTGTCTTTATGATTATTCTGTCATTAACAAATGCTGAATGACTGTAACTGAGTGAAAGCTGTATGATGAAGGGCAGAATGTTAGACGGGCCTACGTGACCAATTTTTAACCCTTTGAAAATAAAGTATGTTTGTTCATTCTCTTAACAATGTCCTCTTTAGAGTTTCATGTGGTCGACCTCTTTTTCTTCAGCCTTGAGGACTGATAAGCGACGCTGAACTTTTAAAAATTATAAACTTGCGAGGCTCAAGTGCTTTAACCCTTTTCTATCTAAGAAGAAGACATCTGGCCTGCCTGTCCAAATATGACAAAAACTACAGGCATACTGCGATTGGGGGCACTAATCTATCATCTGGAGTCATATACTTTACCAGCCTAATTTCAATCATGAACTGTAATAGTATCCTTTAGATGCCAAGCAGAACTGGCTCTTTTGAAAATTTCTGTCAATTCTCAGTAATCAGTAGTGCAAACCAGAGTTTCAGTATTTCACATACAGAAACATATTGAGAGGAATATAAGGACTATGCATGGACACTGATGTGCTAATACTGTTAGTGATGAAACAACTGCTCCTTAGTTCAAGCACTCTATGTCATAGCTATTCACTGTAGCCACATCACACAGCATATTAAAAAATGGTTCTTTATTCAAAATTTGTTCAATGTAATTTTCATTATCAGAATTGACTGGCTAATTCCAGATATCAGTGGTTGGATATTCAGTTCAGCCTGTGGTACTCCAATCAATCTGGTTGGTCAAAGGGCTATCTAGCACTTCTTGCAGTTAAAGAAAGAAATGCATTTTGGCATAATACTCTCTTCATCATTAAGTATGGAGCAAACGGGCCAAAAGATATAGTTTCCAATACTGTAAGACATGGAACACCATTACATTTTTATTTACTTATTGTCATTTCCTTCCTATAAAATAACAATTTTTTTTTCTGGCTGGCTAACTTTTAATTTCCACTTCAGTTTTCCAAACAACTGCAACATCTGAAATTTTAAGTTGACAGACAACTAAATATTATTCATTCATTCATTCATTTGTATGTCCCTTGAGGAACTTTGCCTCCCTAACAGCACTCCTGTAGGGCTCTTGGTTGTGAGCAAGATGGCCTACCGCTGATGCATCCATTTGGAGATCATCAACGATGTCTTGCAGCCATCTTCGCCTTGGTCTTCCTCTCTTTCTTTTTCCCATTATGTACCCTTCCAAGATGGTCTTCTCTAGATTATCATGTCATTTAATGTGTCCAAAATATTTAAGTTCTCTCTTTAATCCTCTTTACTAGCCAGCCTTCTTCAATATTAAGTTCTTGTAGTATGGATATATTTGTTCTTTTTGTGTCCATGATATTTGAAGAACTCTTCTGTAGCATTTACATTCAAAGGCATTTAAGAGTTTCTCAGCTGTTTTGTAAGTGTCCAGGTCTCACAGGCATATGTTGTGATGGGGAAGATGTATGCCCTTAAAAATCTGTCTGCTCCTCTCCACAGATTCTTTAGTTGGTTTACTTTCTGAAGAGCGATAGATGTCATCCTTTTAATTTCCCTCATTGTATCTCCATTATTAGTTAGTAGTTATCCAAGATATTCTTCTTCTTCATCTTCGTTTGCTTCTACCACCAAGACCACCCTGTGATCCAAGATATTCAAAACTCTCCATTTCTTCCAGTTTATCCTCATTGATATATATTTCAGCTGCCTTGTTTGTTTCGTCAGTTGTCATCAATTTAGTTTTCTTTGCATTAAGATAGAAATTTTGCTCTTCACCGTTCTTAAGGACTGACATAATTAGTTTTTCCATTCCTTTTTGTGTTGTGGACAGTAATACTGTGTCATCAGCATATCTAATCTCTGGTATTTCATAACCTCCAATTGTTATGGCATCATAATATTCTTTGTCTACATCTTCTCTAACATTCTTCATTATATTTTCAGTATACAAGTTAAATAAGTAAGGTGACAATATGCACCCCTGATGGACCCCTTAACAATTTTTATTTTTAAATTACTGGAACTAGTAGCTGAGAAAACATTTAAAGTCAACCATAAGCAGAGAATACAGAACCTACCTGTTAGTTCTGAATTATTTAAAGACAAAACAAATCTTACCCTCATCAATATCATCAGCTGTCACAGCAAAAATGACTGTCCCAATGCTGGCTGTTTCTGGAACTGTGTGATTGTAACGTGACTGTTTGAATGTCATGGGATTGTCATTCTTGTCAGTGATGTCTACTTGAACAACAACAGAGGCTGCAATAATCAGAGAAAAATATTTTTTCTAGGAATATTTCAAAATTCAATTCCAAATTTGGTTGAAGCCTCATCCATCAATCCTCAACAGTAATGCCTGTTATTTTTCTTTTAGTACAATCCAAAGATTTACCTCCATAATTGTCTTACCATTTATCGGGACCTTTTTCTCTTAATTCTGTAATTAAAGCTCACATCTTCATGAAAGGCTCTCCCTCCAGATTGGATTCAAATTTATTATTCACTTCTGCGTTCAAAGTTGCTGGTCACATCAGATCTTGTTCCCTGTTGACACGGCAAAGCCCGCAGTCCTCTCCAGATCTGATAGGAGCTCCAAAGCTTTTGCCCCAAGACTGTGTCTTCTGGCCATGTCTCACGCCTCAGGTCTGTATGGTTTGGGCAATCTTGAAGGATATGTTCTGGAGTCTGAACTCCACTGCCACATGAACACTCGTCCATGTGCGACATTTTAAGTCGATGTAGGTGGCTTAGTAGTCTGCAGTGGCCTGTCTTTAGGCGGAAGAGGGTTGTTTGCTGATGTCTTTGTAGTTGGTGTACTGAATCTGGTTCACTGTTACATTTCAGTTGCTTTTTCCATTCAGATCTGCACTGGTTATGGATTATAGTTTTCACTTCTTGGTAGTTTAATTATTCATTAAAACGTGGAAGGGAAACTTGTTCTATTTTTACTTCCCTACAGTGAAGATACCTCATACCACACAGGTTTTCCTCTCTTTTAAAAGTTTTAATAACATAATAATTAATCAGACTCCAGTAAAAAAAATGCATTTTTAAATAGTCAGTTACTTTCACCAGTGTGAGATTTCTAAAATAAGTAAATCCACTAGTCAAAATACATATTCTGCATATTTCAGTAACATTCCCAGAAACATCTCAGCACTCAAAGAGTGCTCTGAACACCCTAGAAAATTTTGTTTTGTTCACCACAGAAACTTTGCAGAATATATGGATATTTAGGTCTGTCTCACCTGAGTTTGGTGTTCCAAAAGGTTTATGATTTATTCTGTCTGAAGGACTGATGTCATCAGCAATTACTGTAAGAAAATATCGAGGATTCTTCTCTCTGTCAAATTCCTTCTTTGTGATAATTGCAGCTTTGTTGCCTGGCAAGTCCTTTATCTCAAAATCGTTCATAACATCTTGATAGTTTTCATCAGACAAGGTAAACTTCAGCTGGGAAAGTAAAATGTGGCTTCAGTGTACAAATCTTAATAAATCTTCCACCTTTTCTAACAGAAATTAAAAACCTGTGGATAAATCTCCACAAAAACTTTGCACTGCTTGCATTTTTAACTGGAAGGAGACTTTAGTCATATTTATTGCCAAGAAAGAGCGTAGAATCCTATTACCAGCCGTGAGATAATCAGTCTGCCATTGTCACCAGAAAAGATGTGATATGCACAGTAATGTCTGATTTTTCTAACAAGTACTATCATTTTTTTTTTAAAAGAAAAAAGCTCACATGGCACGAAGGTTTAAGATTTGACTTTACTCATCTTCATTGTTTCCTTGCAATATAATAGTTTTTGTACCAGAACTCTATGACTCTATTTACAAATATTTATAGCACAAGATGTCTGAATTGTTGAACTGAACATTCGTACCTGGTCTGTCAAATCAGTTTTTCACCACATTATTTACAGAATAATACAAAGCAAATGGCTACTTTACATCTGATCAATCTACAGATGGAAAGATAGACAGATGCCCTTATCATCAATTGGCAGTAAGTTTCATCCTGCTCCTAATATGTCTGGAGATTTGTGAGACGGTAATATTTTAAGACTTTTATTAACTTTCTGGGCAAACAGTACTGGGCACTGTCAAGACTAACTTGAGAAAACAAACTGTTAACGTAGATATTTTTTCTTGAACATAAAGTTTAATAAGTTAATACAATTAAAATTTAAAATTTCATTCTTTTTTGTCATATCTTGATGGGTTATAGCTTTTCTACACATGATACACAAGAATGAAAGCAAAATAATGTTTATTTGACACCTGATTGTTAAGAATTCTGAGTCACACAGATCAATTTTGAGTCAAGCAGATCAATCATAATGCTCTGATTTCTATAAGACAACAATATACATGAGCAAGTGTGCTAATAAAGTAAAAATTGTTCAATTTAATACCAATTACTAGTAATCAGCATTCTCAAACCACATTCACATGACACTGTGAGATAATGGTGAGAAAGCAAGTAGTACTGAAAAGAACCAAGTGTTGTTTGTGGAGAAAATGGCACGATTGTGACTGATACATATTAAAATATATTATGAACAATGAAAGCATCTTCAAAACATAATCTGAGCATGTAAAAGAAACAAGACAGGTGGCTCAAGTACTTTATCCCTTTTCTGTCTAGGAAAAAAGACAACTGGCCTGACCACATATGACCAAAACTTGGGTGGGGAGGTGGAGGCCAAAATTTCATCTGGAGTCATATACCTTACCAGACTAATTTCCACCAAGTAAAATAATTCTAGTAAATGTCCTTTAGAGGCCATGCCAGGTTAGCTCTTCTGAAAATTTCTGCCATTTCTTAGAACTTTTTTTTTTCATCTTTAAGTGTGTGGTCAGGATCATACATACATTCTGCATTTTTGTGGATTTTATTTGGATTATGTGTGTGCAATTAAAACTGAAAAACTGAATTTATTTTGATTACACAAGACAGATAGAAGACAACAAACAAGGTAAGAAATTTTCCGGTTTTTGCGTCCTTTGACGACTTTCTTCATGTAAAGTTGAAAAATCGGCTATAATTTTTTTTTTAATTCTTAGATACAATTATTTCTATATAAGTAAAAATGTTATACTTTTTCTTTGTTATGGATTACAGTTCATATTTACCTCTCAAGTAATGTACATCATGTTAGCTTTTATAAAGGAGAAGAAATAAAAATTTTTTTCTCCTGAAATATCCTAAAGGAGTTTGTGGTGTAGAGTGTGTGTGCATATCTGTCTGTCTGAGAAATCAAATTTCATTAGATCTAATAGGTTAAGAAAAGGAATGCATCATATTTAATCAGAGACAAGTTCAACTGATATTTCAGTATATAAAAAAAATATGGCTAAAGAACACAGACTGCACTTATTAAGCATGTTTCTGATACTGTTAAAGAGATATAATAAAATATTTATAGAAAAAAATACAAAATAAAGTATTTCTGCAGTACTTTTACAAGCAACAAAAAATAAATGGAAAATTTTACTGAATGAAATTATGAATTACATTTCTGAATTCTTCTTTGACATCATCATCATAACCCTGGACCTCAATCACAGTAGCTCCAGGCTCTGTATTTTCTGGCACACTTCCAGCATAGCGACCATTGGAATCCATGCCCTCAAAGTATGGGACTTTATTATTTCTGTCCTCCACATCAATTGTTAGGGTGATCTGTTCATACATTGTCAGACCACCAAAGTTCTGTAAATCAAACAAGCATTGTTTCTTTACACAGACTCTACAGTCTTGATAAAAAAAAAAAAAAAAACTGGTTTCCTTTCCTAACACTGAATTTGCAGAAATGGCCTAAAAAAAAAATTTTAATACATTAAATGAATAAATTTATTGGTCTAGAAAAAAGAGAAGCATTATAGCACGCTCAATGAACTGCATCCCTAATCAAGCTATCACGTGTAGCAGTAGGTCTCAAGTGAGGAAAACAGTATCTTCTACTTGTTTCAAAAATGCATTAAAGGAATACAATTTAATTTTTAAAAAAACAAAAAAGACCTCAAAGAAAAACTCACAGACAACTCTGCAAAAGTTGACACAGTAAATGCTGAATACACATAAACTTAGGAAAATACAAAAAAAGATTTGCTACTGCCTCAGATGCTATAACAATATTTAGAGGCTGTCCATAAAAAAAAAAAAAAATGAAAAAAAAACTGGAACTGCACTTTAACAACACTGTTGAAAATCAACAGTGTTGTTAAAGTGCAGTTCCAGTTTTTTTTTCGTTTTTTTTTTTTTCATAAGTATTACCACTTGAAATCAAGTGGTAATACTTATGAAAGCATGGTCAGTGATGCAAAATCCAAATAAAAAAAAGGAAATAGAGTGCTAAATAAGCAAAAATCACCAGATAAACAAAGTTTAACATGCTGAGAAAGAAAGGATATTATGACATTTTAGAGAGGGAGGAAAAAGTAATAAGAAACTAACAGAACTAGAAGAAATCCAACACCCTAGAAAAGAACATTCAGTTTAAAATAGCTACCAACATGTGCATGGGGGGGGGGGGGAAGAGAAGAGTGGGATACATCTAAGTGGACTTCCAACTCAAAAGAAGTCAACAAGAAATATATGAAACCATGTGAACAATAAATTTGAACCTGAAATTCTCACTTATTGCCACACAGTGCAACTGCTGTAAAAACATCATATCATGATATCTGCTTGTCCACAGACAAGCTATGTGCAGGATATAAAAGAAACATCACTTTTATTCAGAATGTGTCTGTTAAGATATCTTACAATAACTATTACATACGAAATTTCATTTATCTCAAAGCATAGGCTTGCTCTGAGACTTTGAACACAAGAAATTATTTAGCTTTGATAAAAACAGGTTTTAACCTCACTGCTGTCAATGCATATAACTGTCATTATACTGGTGCATAAGGAATATGACACAATAAATATTTAATAGCAATGTCCTAAGTGTACTACTCTATGTAAGTGAATGCTGGAAAAATTACCAAAACTATAGGAAACAAGTTGAATTCTTTCCAGACCAAATGTTTATGAGGGTTAAACTAATATTTCGATCAAATATAAGAAATAACACCCCGTTGGCTGAAATGCAGATGAAGCCGCTGACAGCAATTATTGAGGAAAGACACTGGCGATGGTTGGGAAGTGTTTCAGATGACTGAAGACTCACTACCAAAAATAGCACTGAGATGGACACCACAGGGGAACAGAAGTAAGGGTTGACCAAAGGAAACACTAAGAACAAGAAAGAGGATGTTGTGTAACAGACAGCTCACCTAGGCAAGAACAGAAAAAAAAAAAAAGGAAAAGGACAGGTGTTTGGGGGAAAACTTTGAGGAAAACATGTGCCTTGGGCACTTGAGAGAGAGAGAGACTGAAGGAATTGTAATCAGGTTTATTGTTTTTTAAGTTCATTAATCTTTAATAATAAAATAAAATTATAAATACTGGTGTTATGATGTCGAAATTTTAAAATTTCTTAACTTCCAAATGTACCTGCAAGTACCTGTAAGTTGATCTGATTATTTTAAAATCTGGAAGAAATAACTTGGCTAACATATGGCTGAACACTTTATAAAATCATGCTTATGGAAATAAATCTATAATTACATCTGATCTGAATTATGGCCTTAACAACAGCCACCTATTTTTCTTTGTATATAGTTTTTAAATTTCAACTGTTTTCATCAGGAGCTTGATACTCTTCACAAAAAGAACTTTTATTCGGTCAAATCCCTACCTGGCAACGTAATATGAGACTATATTGTCTTGTTTTCTCATAGTCAAGCTGTTGGGCCACAATGACATCCACGTTGTACTGACCATTCTTTTGATACTCAGAAATGGCAAAATCTCCTGCTTGCTGTGACTGCAGAAAACCTCGAGAATCAACCAGGAAGTACTGAACTCGAGGGTTTTGCATGTTTGACTGACATGTCAATGTGGTAATGGTGGCTTCCTGGGTGTTTGGACTCACAGTCTCAGCAATTTTATATGAATAAGTAGGCGATGTAGGGTCCGGATTAAATCTAAGAAAAGAAAGTAAATTCAAGTCTGTAAGGAGTAGCATGTAAAAATTCATGCTGCAGAAAGTCACTGGTCCACATGAAACTGCCAGTGAAACAAATCTATCAGATCATTAATTTGGTTTATTATTTAACCACAAAGTCAAAAAATACAAATGATAAAAAACACTGATAAACAACTAGCAGAAAAAAATAGAAACAATAAGACCTTGATACAACAAAAGCAAGCTACCTGAGATAAGATGAAATTCAAATGGCTGAAAGTTTGCATTCAACTTGAGATGGACACATTTTGCTATGACACTTCTTTAGTATATCACTTCACAGATGCTATAAAGTTAATATTTCTAATTATTATTGGGTATAAAAAAAAACTTTTTTTTTTCAAAGTCAGATGTGTATTGGGGAAAGGAAGAGAGACAATAAAAAAGAGAGACAGAGAAACCATCTATGTGAGAACATCCATGAGACATTTATCATAATACATCTTACTGGATGTATATTATTTTACAACAGGTAAGATTTCTAAAATATTAAAGCACATCATCATCTTTCTTGTAAGACAAGCATAAAATGAAAGTTAAAAACTGATATCTACTACTTATGAAATATGGAGATGGACAACACTCTAGCCTAAAACAACTGTACAAGTTCAGATTATATAAAAAAAAAAAAAAAATTGCTGTCTTCTAAGATCCACATATACAGATCTTCCCTTCATCTAAGAGTATTTTTTGGAGAAAAATAATTTTTGTACACTTCTTCATACAACATTTAATGTGAAAAATAAAAATTTTAAAAGTCATTTTCAGAGAATTTTTATGTTAAAAAAAAAAAATCTGTCAGTGAAAAAAAAAAAATTACACTCAGGGTTTTAACCCTTCTGCTGTTATGGATATCTAGACATTCTGCCTTATCACTGCTAGAACATCTAACACATTCCAAGATTTTGGGGCCTCTGGTATTAAGGACGAGTTAACATGTTCTGCATTTCACTAGTCACTGCTGTAACCTACTACAGTCAATCACCAATAGAAGAATTACTCTGCATTTTACTAGCTGCTGCTATACTAACAGTCATTCAGCAACAAAAGAATCACACTAGATATACAGTTGAACCTGGTTAATGTCACATCGTCGGGAACGTCAAAATATGCTGACATTAAGCAGGTTCCATTACAAGGACTTTAACTTTTTATACAGCAGTATAAAGTGTGTTCCACATTAAAAAAAATAACAAACAGTTAAAACTATCGTTACTGGACATAAAATGTATTAATCACAAAATATAATAAATCTCAGTCATTAAATAACAGTATAGATAACACTAAAATCAAATAGCATCTGACTTTTCAGCAGAAACAGTATAAAAAAAATTGTGGTTTTGCTTTGTGTAATGGTAACTGGTCTATTAACCGAACGTCATTTACGCAAACTACTGCATTAAAAATGTCCTGCGTCACATCAGGCATAATGTAAATGAACAAAGTGCACAGTCTTGAACACGCTCACAGACTGAGCATAAGAAGCAAGTGTGGTAGGCAACTGGTTCATGATGGACCCGCTGATATCGTCAGTACTATTCTCATCAGCGCTGTCTATGACGAGTGAAAGTCTTGTTCAATTTTGTCTCGGTTTTTAACAAGTTTCAATACAGCTGAAACATCAATTTCAAATGTATCAACAACATCCTTTCTCGTAACTTTCATTAGCTTGCTTCAGAATGTCCACTCTAACGCTTTAACCCAGATCGACATGCCTGTGTTTAGTAGCCATTATCTATCACAATGAGAACCAAAGAGAAGTTCCCAGCTATACGATTAGCAGTACACTATTCGAGAATGACCGACTGTCAACTTGCACTGCCAATTTAACACCTCCCACGTCTTGATAAAGAAGACAAACAATGACTGAAAGAAGCCAGTTTTTTAAATCACTGAAAGGGTGGCTGTGATTAAGCCTTTCATTCCTGAGTTTTGATGCCAACATGTTCAAAAGGTTGATGTGGCGCATATTCGGTTATCAAACAGCCAGCCCCTTCTTTAATGAGTCACGAAGCTGATAACACTTTGTGAGATATTTATAGCTTGGACTCACACAGTTTGTGATACAAAGCAGTCTTTAACTCCTCCGGATGCAAAAATACTGTGACATTAATTGATTTGCGTCAATAAGTAGGGTGATATTAATTACTTATGGGAGCTGACTGGGGATAGAAATTTCTGTAACAATACCTGGGTTGTGACACTTAACAAAACAGATGAGAAACACATAATGCCTTTGAATATAAATGCTACAGAAGAGTTATTCAAATATCTTGGACAAAAGATATTGAAGAAGGTTGGCTAGTAAAGAGGATTAAGTAGAGAAAACTGAAATATTTTGGACACATTAAATGTCATGATAATTTAGAGAAGACCGTATTCAAAGAGTGCATAATGGGGAAAAAAGAGAGAGAGGAAAACCAAAGCGAAGATGGCTGCAAGACATTGTTGATAATCTGCAAATGGATGCATCAGCAGCAGGGTATCTTGCTTACATCTGAGAGGCCTACAGTATAGCTGTTAGGGAGGCAAAATTCTGCAAGGGACATGCAAATGACTGACTGACTGACATAAAGCGATGTGATATTAAATAGGTTCGACTGTATTTAGTTACATGTGCTCTTGTATCAGCTAGTGGGACTTGTCAGTCAGTCAGTACCAAAGTTATTTCTGCCTCATGAGACAGAGAGGTTATCACACTATTATGCATGTGTTTATTGTGTTCCAGTGTTCCTCTTATATTCAGCACTACACTGGTATCTTATGGTTGTGTTGCAGTTAATATATAATAAAATATTTCTTATACCATAACCTAAAAATGAATTTGTATGGAAACAGGAAAGGAGAGAGACAGAATTTGCATTTTGTATGGTGGCAAATACAAAACATTTATTTACATCTTCTTTACATCCAAACTTACTTTGGGGGTTCACTGGTTTCAGTGGCTACTTCAATTTTAACTCTGACAGTTCCTTCCTTTGGTGGGCTGCCATTATCCTGAGCTTTCACTAATAAAATGTACTCTGTTTTCTGATTGAATAAACTCAAACTGTAGTGATTCAACTAAGAAAAAAATGCACACATTAAAAGGAAATATAACCATGCTTAAAGGGGGAAAAAAAATAAGATACATGCAGAAAATGCACAGAAAACATCACTGAAAAAATATGACATATCAGTCCTTGTCACTTCTCAGTTTTATTTAGTTTGCACAAAGCATACATATACTGAACTGAGCAACAACAATTTGCATTGCTGGGCATGATGTGCTCTACTGTGCAGCTTACAGATGAACACTATGCATTCTGATGTATTTGTTGTAATATTAGGCATGATGTGGTCTGCCATGAATGTATAATGATGAACAAGTGTTATGTGATCATCTATTCTTACTGGGCAAGATACAATCTGCTCTATCACTCACTGTGAAGCTGGAGGTGATGTAATCTGATGCATCATTTAGTGTAACCCTAGGTGCAGAGAATCTTTGTTCTTCTGTTTTCTGGATATGGCTTCCCTCTCTCCCTTCGTGTGTGTATGTCTCTGTGTGTGTGTGTGTGTGTGGGGGGGGGGGGGGGGGGTTTACACATACACTTTTTTTTTCAATATATACCAGTGCACTTATCATACAAGATTGAAACTAATAATAAATCATTACACCATAAATTTAACCCCATAAACAGGCAAAATTCACAAAATCAAATGGCAATAATAATACATTATCCTTATAATTTAATTTTGTCTCAAATGCCAGTTATCTGTTTCACTCTCTTGCCAAGCATAAAAGTGTAACATAACTGATGAAGGTTTGGATTGAAAAATTAAAATTTGACAGAACTTACTGAAGCTGCCAAGTGGGATTTCAGGTAAATGAGGCCATTCTCCTTGTAGATTCCAAAAACACCACCACCATCATCAGCTAATGAGTATGTTATTTTAGCATTCTCTCCAATATCTCTGTCTGTTGCTCCAACACGCAGAATGATCTTAAAAAATATAATGAATGTGACGTTTCTATGTGAATAAATAATGCATTTAGCCAATTTTTTTTTAAATCTAAATTTCATCACCACATAAGGTGAAATTTTTTTTTTTTTTTGGTGAAAAATGTGATCAAACAAGAACAGAGAATAAGCATATGTAACATTCAGTGACCATGAAAATTTTCTCTAAATGAAGTTATATGATGATTTGAACACTAAACAAGGTTATGCAGGACCTCATCAAAATGGACAAATCGGACTTCATTAAATTCAAGGAGAAAATGGTCTAAGGGAGATAATAATGAAATAGAGGGTACTGGTCTAAGAGAACCATGTGTAGCCTCAGATGGCAAGTCCAAATAAATAAATTTTAACTTTTTTCCTTGCATTTATATTAGCTTTTTATTGTATTCTATAGTAGATTTCATTGCTCAGTGTGCCTTTGTCTTATTTTCTTATTTTTTCAAATTAGCTTTTCAACCTGGGGGGGGGGGGGGGGGGAGAAGAAGGTAAAGGGGAGAGAGATAGAGAGGGAGGAGAGAGAGAGTAAGGGAGGGAGAGGAGGGAGAAAGAGAGAGGGAGATATAGAGTGAGAAAGAGATAGAGAGAGAGAGAGGGAGAGGGAGTGAGATGGAGAGAGAGAGATAGATTTGAGAATTCCATGTTTCTACCATGGACAACTTTATGCTGCTTGCTCATGAGTGGGTTCATCCAAGAATTTAGTTATTCTTGCTCCTGAAGGTGAAACTAAAAATGTTTATAATCAGGTTTTGAATTAAATTAATATTATATTGAATTTGTAAAAGACTTTACTCTATAATTTGTATACTGTACTTATACTTTTAAATACTGGTAAATAAAATTACTTCAGTATTACACTATAGATAGAATTCATTCCTTTTTCTGTCTAATAGACGACTGGGATAAATAAATATCTGGGCAATGCTGGGTAATCAGCTAGTCCTAACTAAATGCTAGATCATGTGCAATATGCAACCAACACAACAGTGGAATAATTTCTCTAAAAAACACAGAGGGACATCCTGATGTCAAAGGCTAAACATGTATGGGCATGCCCCAAGTGTAATGAGGCTGCTCCCCAAGACCGTCAATAGAGCTAAGCCCTTTTTTTGCAGCAGTACCTTAAACACTCTCTAAGTGATACAATAAAACATAATCTTATAATAAACGTTCCTTGCAAATAAGAAAAGGCAAGAAAATATTGAAAAAGACAAATATCTGAACAATGTTCATGAATAACAGAAAGATTTTTTAAAATATTAGTAACAACAACAACAAAAAATGACAATAAAAACAAGAATATATGAAATATATATATATTTATAAATGTAGAAACAGTATTATTTATTAATGAGCACACAGTGGTAATATTTTTTTTACATCTTAATCATACAAAAGATCCAGTACAAAGAAACAGAAAAAGAGAAAATATAAATTAACATTAAATAATTATAACAAATAAAAATATAAAGAAAATAATAATTCTATTATTTTTCCATATTTGTATTTGTTACATACCAGTCATTATATATCATTCATGTATACATCATTTATTTTCTCTTATTTCTCTATTTCTTTGTCCTGTATAAACGTTTTTGTATCATTAAGATGTAAACTGATACACTGCAACTATATGCATGCTAATTAATGCAGCTATTCCTACTTTTGTTTTAAACAGTCTAATATTTTGTTATCACAGCTATACTGCAGCACCTTTGTGTATATTTATATATTAAGTTTTATATATACTGTATATATGCAAAAACTATTTGTGTATTACTAAAAATGTCTACACTTTATCACACCTCAAAGAATTTAATTACTGTATGCAGAGTAAGAACTGTAAATTATGAAATAAATAAAACATAAAGAGCAAAACTAAGACTTTCTCACATAAAACAGAATTTTTTTTTTTAAATTTAAAAAAATTGAGTAAAGTTTAAAAACAAAACTAGCAAAATATACAGTGACAGCAAGTGCAAAACACGGTAATACAAGAATATCAGTGGAATAAATTCAACTTATGCCAACTTACCCGATTCACTTGAGCATTTGATGAAATCTTTTCACTGTATGTTAATGAACTGAAAATGGGAGGATGGTCATTGATATCCTGAACTGCCACACGTAATGTGCACCAACCCGCCTGCGGAGGCTGAGCTTTATCTGAGCCTTTCACTGTAACCTGAATAGAGAGAAACATTAGAACAGCAATTTATGAAATATTCTTCTCACTTGTGTGATCAAAGTCAAACAAGACGGAAAAATATTTCAGCTGGTATTATTCAACTGGTGCTGGGTGACTGCTGTGAGTTCTGGTATTACTCTGGCTACATATTTCAGTGGTGATACTACAGACATATCCTTAACATTTATTCTTTGTCATAATAATGAAACCGACAAAGGACAGGCAATTATGAAAAACCCTTGTGGAAGCCCCATGTGCCCTGGGCACTTAAGGTTCAGAGAGAGAGAGAGAGAGATAACAATGAAACGCTTGAATATTCAGTATTTAAGTTAGATAAACATTTTTTAAAACAATATTCCTGTTGCGAGTCTCTTAGTCTTCGCTGTCTGTCAGTTTAAATATACTGTAACTGAAAAAAAGGGCCTAGCTCTGTTGCTGGTCCTGGGGAGTGGAGTGGCCTCATTACACTCAGGGCTTGCCTATATATGTCAGTTTAAATAAAGACCAGTAAAATGTACAAAACTATTAGACCGGCCAGTAGTCTAAAACAAAAACCATAAGATTCAATCATTCTTTTCTGTTTTAACCAATCTTGAAGTATACTTGAAGTTATAAAGCTTCTTTACGTTGCTAAAGATGCACTTAAAAAAGTGCAGTGCCAACTCAATCCCGGGACAAAAAAAAGCAACAATTCACAAGACCTCTGGGAGTTGTGACCCAGAGGGGCCCACCCCCCTTAGAGTGTCAGGAGTTTAATAGGGCCGAAACATTTGTCTGAGGGGGTACTTCCTCTGATGACCTGAAGGGGTTGTGTTGTTGTTCCGCTCTCTATAGAAGAGAGTTTCCTGCATACATCCACAACACTAACCACTGATAACAGCATATCTTAAATGATGTTAAGACTAATACACTATAGGTTATGGAAGACTAACTAAATGCGACATACTATGGTGGAAACCCTATCAAATTCTGTTCAGAATCCAGACACCAGATTTTGTTTGTCATCTAAAATATTCCTCAATCTTCCTGAAGTTGGTGATATCAAATTGTACAAATTCTGCAAGATGCCTGTGTTTACTGTAATGAACTAAGTGCTATAAGTAGGTTCAGTCAAGTGTAGATTATGCTATTGTAGAGTGAAAAGACATTAATTTTGATGGTGTTCATGCTGAACTCATAGACATCATAACCTGCTGAACATACAAGGCATGACAATTAAGTAATGAGACTAACTCCATTAAAAACTAAATTAAACAACATTTGAAGATATAACATGTATTTTATTCACAGTGAGCCCCTTGTGCATTGATACAGCGAGTGGCACGATCTAACAAACACTGGAACAACCTCTGCAATTCTTCTGTTGGTATGGCCCTTAAACTCTATGTTATGGCCCCTTAGATGTCATCAGTATTGTCAAAGAAGCGTCCTTTCAATCGTAACTTTAATTTTCAGAACAGAAAATAATCACAGGGAGACAAATCTGGGAAACAGGGTGGATGATTGAGAACACACATTTGTTTTGGGGCCAAAAATTCCTGTACAACTACTGCCCGGTGAGCCAGTGCATTATCATGAAGAAGGAAAAAACTGCCAGGTGTTGCATACTCGGGTCGGACTCGGAGAATCCTTTTCAATAGGCATTTCAAAATGCTTAAACTCTGGCAGTGACAGTATGTCCCTCTGGAATAAATTCTTTGTGAATAACTCCTGTCATAGAAGCACATCAACACTGTCTTCACTTTTGACTTTTAAAGACAAAATTTTTTGCTTCCACTGAGCCCTTTGGCATTTAGTTGGGGGATCACAGTGGAAAATCCATGTTTCATCCTCTGCAACAATCAAATTTAAGAAATGTTTTATTTCTGCGACATGTTTTTATGATGTCTTTTGCGTACTCAACACACTAATGTTTTTGGTCATCAGACAACACATGTGGTACAAATTGACAAGCAACTTTTTTACTGCCCAAATCTTCTACTAAAATTTTACGAATGGTCTCTCGGTTAACACCAAATTCATCTGCCATCATCCTCACAGTCAAACAACAATCTTCTTGTATCTATTCTCTGACTTCTGCAATGAGTTCCTCATTACGAACAGAAATTGGGTATCCATGTCTAGTTGCATTTGTAATCGTTTCTATACCACTTTTGAATCGTGAATACCACCTGTGCACAAGATAAACAATTATTCCCATAAACTTATTGCATCAATTCAACTGTCTCAATGGCACTTTTTCCGGGTTTTAAACAGAGATTTAATGTTAGTTTTTTGCTCCATGTCGATTACGTAACAATGCACCCCTTACTAGGTCAACAAAATGGCAGTTTGTTTGTCATCTGTTCAATGGGTGGCGATGAAAAGTTGCTGGATCATAGAAGAAGGTTGCAGCTTTAGATTCCATGCTTTGCTTCATAGATGGCATTTTTGTCTTGGCCATAATAAAATCAGTCTCATTACTTAATTGCAGGACCTTGTATGAGAATTGTTCTATGAGTCTTAAAGAATAGAATGATCCAGAACACAGATGCCCTCTGATATTTAGAAAAAAAAAATGTTACACAAGGCTAGCAATACAAATCTTTCACTACAGCAAGTGATGCCTACCTGCTGCATAAAGATGATTAAGATACTAACAAGCGATAGAGAATAATGTCCTGAGAAGAACTAAGAGAAGCTTAGACTGCTGAATTCTGCTCCTGACTGATTATCTCAAAACACCTTTAAAAAAGACTTAATCTCAATAATTAAGGAAGTTCATTGTTTTATTACTTTAACACCCAAATAAAGCAGTAATCATTATTTTTTTATCTATAGATTCATCTTTTTCACATCTGTAACATTCTTACAGATGATGAGGTGAAAGATGATTTCTAACACAAATTACAACAAATCATTAACAAAGTCCCTAAACACGACATCCTAATTGCTATGGGGGACTAAGGTAGGGAAAGATAACACCAACGTCGAAAAAGTAATGGGAAAAGAAGGAACTGACACAGTAAATCAGAATGGAGAAAAATTAATTGAAATATGTCTAACAGAGGGCATGGTCATTGGAGGCACAATATTTCCAGACAGAGGATACATAAAACAACATGGATATCTCCAGATGGTAGAACCAGAAACTACATAGACCATTTTTGTATTAGAAAGCAATACAGAACATCTCTGATAGATGTAAGGGCATATAGGAGTGCAGATGTCAACAGTGATCACAATCTGTGTATAGGGAAAACAAAACTAAAACTGAAAAGCCAACACAAGAAATCAATACATAGAAAGATAAACAGCCACAGCCTACAAGAAGAGAATATTAACAGTAATTTCAATCAGGAACTTGCCAGTCATTCCACAACACTCAGTGAAGTAGAGAAGATAGGTATAGATGAATTATGGAATTCTTACAGCACAGCCATAATCACAGCAGCAAAAGCAAGTGCTGGACTGAAAAAAAAACAAATAGAAAAGCATGGATATCAGAAAACACACAGAAGTACACACATGAAAGACGAGCAGTCAAATTAGACATGTTGAATGTAAAGACAGGTCTTGGAAAAGATCTGGTGAAAGCAACATACAAAGAAATAGACAAGAAAGTAAAAAGTTCACTAGAAAGGATAAAAGAAAGATATGGCGAAAGAGGCAGAGAAAGCAGCAAAAACAGGAGACAGCAAAACTTTATATAACATACAAATGAAGCTAACAAGCCTCTTTTGTATGTTTACAAATGCCTTTTTTTTTAATTACTTTTTGTACTATTACATCTAAAGAAAGGCCAATCCTTAGCAAAACTGGAACCCTATTAACATCAAGTAAAGAGCAAAGACGGGCTGAACACTTCCAAGAAATACTTAATCCACCACACTGAAAAGAATTCATAAACCTTGAAACCGACTTACCAACTCCACAACTAGAAATTGAAATTGAAACAGCAGTGAATTTAATGGCTAACAACAAAGCTGCAGGTGAAGATGAAATAACACCCGAAATGTTAAAAGCTATCAATGGTGGCAACATGAGACAACTACAGAGATAATAATAATTAATAAGATTTGGAAAGAAGAAAAGGTCCCGTCTAAATGGAAAAAAGGAATCACTGTTAAAATACTACAAAAAAGGCAACCTTAGTGACTGTAACAATTGAAGGGGTGTAACCTTACTATCAGTTGTGTCAAAAGTGTTCTGTAAAGTGATTCTGAATAGAATTAAGGATGTAGTGGATACTGCAACGAGAGAAGAACAGGCAGGATTTCAAAAAGGAGAAGCTGTCTCAATCAGATCTTTACTTTAAGAATAATATTTGAAGAACACATTGAAAAGCAGAAACCATTAAAACTGAACTTTGTAGACTTTAAAAAGGCATTTGATAGCATACACTGAAATTCATTGTGGAGAATGTTAAGTCTATATGGAATACCATCGAAAATTGTCAACATCATTAAGGACCTCTACAACGGATATTTTTGTGCAGTCAACACAGAAGGGATGAGCGAATGGTTTAAAAATGAAACAGGCGTGAAACAAGGATGTATACTGTCTCCTTAGTTTTTTGGAACTGCAATAAACTTCATAATGAAAAAATGCTGCACAGGTAACACATGTATTGATTGGGTACATGGGACCCAAATAGAAGATCCTGATTTTGCTGATGATATAATTCTTATCAGTGACAATGTGAAATTGATGCAAGAAAAAACAGATATCCTGTCTTCACTGGCTAGCAAAATAAGACTTGAAATTAACAAGGACAAAACAAAAATAATAAAACTTCCCATTAACCAGAATGGAAAATACACATAAAAGGGACAGATGTTGAAGAAGTAAACCAATCTGCATACCTTGGCAGCTACATAGACCAGGATGGTGACATAAGAAAGGAAGTTACAATTAGAATTGCAAAAGCAACATTGATCTTCAGGAATCTTGAAAACATTTTCTTTTCAAAAGTTATAAGCACAAAAACCAAGTTAAGATTATTCAATTCAAATGTAATATCCACCCATGCATGTGAAAGCTGGAAAACAACTAAAGAAAAAGACAATAAATTAGACTCATTTGAAAACAAATGCCTAAGGAAAATACTTGGTATAAAGTGTAACGAATTCAAGAACAATGCTGAGATAAGACAGATGAGCAAACAACAACCAGTCTCATGGGTGATCAGAAAAAGGAGGACATATGTTGGTCATCCCCCATAAAACAGTTAATGTAATCAGAGCCCTTTACGAAGGTTTTCAGTACAAAGTTATCTGTGGAGAACATACCTCCAGCAGCGTTAGGGTACAAACAGGAGTGAAACAGGGAGGTGTACTATCACCAACATTATTTATCTTGGCAGTAGACTGGTTAATGAAGGAGGCAACATCAGACAAACGCAGAGGATTACAATGGACCCTTGACACAGTGCTGGAAGACCTTGACTTTGCGGACGACATTTGTCTATTATCAAGCAGTCACAAAGATATGCAAGAGAAAATAAACAAGCTAACTCAGAATGCAAACAACATAGGACTAAAGATCAACATAGGAAAGACAAAGTTAATGAAGCAAAATGTGAACAACAGAAATGTACTCAGAGTAGATAACAAGTTAGTGGAGGAGGTCAACGAATTTGTATACCTTGGCAGCAGAGTAGTAGAAAATGGAGACAGCACAGAGGACATCAACAGCAGACTTACTAGAGCAAACCAGGCTTTTGCAATGCTGCAGACTATATGGAAATAAAAAAAACTAAGCATAAATATGAAAATCAGGATATTTAAGAGTAATGTTCTAAGTATACTACTCTATGGAAGTGAATGCTGGAAAATCACCAAAACCATAGAAAACAAGTTGAATGCTTTCCAGACTAAATGTTTAGGAAGAATTAGACAAACATTTTGGCCAAACACCATAAGAAATAACATCTTATTAGCAGAAATGCAGATGAAACCACTGACAACAATTATTGAGGAAAGACGCTGGCGATGGTTGGGACATGTGCTCAGAATGACTGACACCTCACTACCAAAAATAGCACTAAGATGGACACCACAGGGGAACAGAAGTAAGGGTAGACCAAAAGAGACATGGAGAAGAACAACAGAAAGGATGTTGAGCAATAGAGGGCTCACCTGGGCAAGAGCAGAAAAAAAGGCGAAGGACAGGCATTTGTGGAAAACCCTTGCGGAAGCCCCATGTGCCCTGGGCACTTAAGGTTCAGAGAGAGAGAGAGAGAGATGTTGGTCATGTGATGAGAATAAACGATCAGAGAATCCCAAAACAAGCTATCAAGTGGAACACAACAGGCTAAAGAAAAAGAGGCAGGTCACGTGAAACTCTAAAGAGGACATTGTTAAGAGAGGTCAAACTAACAGGCATAAAATCCCTTAATGAGGTTGAAAAGCTTGCCAAAAACAGGAAAAATTGGCGAACTACCTTGCGAGCCCTATGTGATGTTTAACGACAAGGAAATGATGTAAAATGTAAGTAAGAACAACCATAGAGACAAGCCATCAACATCATAAGCTACAGCAGTGTATTACTGTTAGCTAACAAAGAGACAAGCCATCAATACAACAAGCTAAAACATGATGTATTACTGTTAGCTAACACAGGGGCAACACATCCATATGACATGCTATAATACAATGTGCAGGATAGTCTCAAGGTCTGTACATAGGCACCAAAGCTGTACAAGAATAAGAACAGCTGTTTGTTCTTGCAAGTAATTTATTATTATTAATTAATGTAATATTCATAATAATTTATGAATTTTACTGCATTTTAAGGATCAGCTAACAGTTTTTGTTTCTACATATTTCTGTGAGGTGTCACTGACAGTGAAAGAAAGCATGGATTTGATATTTTTGAGTGGACATGAGGACTGGTGATGTTAACAAGTGGCAGATCACTTCAGTGCATGACATATTGACTGACAGAGATCATTTGTCAGTTAGCCCATAGGAAAGCTTGTAAGAAAATTTATGGCAACTGACAAGGTGAAGGACAAAGCTCATTCTGGACGATCATCTGTATTGGATTCTATTTCCATTATTAAGTATAAGAAGTTGCTCAAAGAGGTCAACACAGCAAATTGCTGTGGAACTGGGGATACCCCAGAGTACGGTCTGAAAGGTTCCAAAGATGGAAAAATATTCCACTTGCACAAACTACATGTGCTACACAGATTGTGGATGATCCTGACCATCACATGGAAATATGCATGTGGTTTTCAGAGCTGCTGAATAACAATTCTAAGCTTTCCCAAGAGCATGTTCTCTTCAGTGACAAAGCTATGTTTTATATGAACAACAGGTATATAAAATATGCACTACTGATCACAAAACAATCTATACCAGATCTCCCCTACTAAAGAGCAAGGGGCACATAAGATGATAGTTTAGTGTGAATTACGATAGAAACATGTTTTATGATCATTTTTCTTTGAAGACAATATAACTGTTGAGTCATATCTGACCATGTTGGGTGACCAGTTGATTCACTTAATTTGCTACAGGAAGGAAGACTTGAATGGTTCCAACAAGATGGTGCACCACCCCATTATGCTCTACCAGTGAGGCACTGGTTGGATGAGAATTTCCCAAACTGAACTGGATGCCATGGCTGTGTGGAATGGGCTTCCTGGTCACCTAATCTGAATTCCCTCAATTTCTGTCTTTGGGGCATGTTGAAAATAGAGGTCTATTCAGTGAAAATCAGAGACATGGATCGTCTGAAGCAACACATCACACAGGTCTGTATGCAGCCTATCTTATTTATAACTAATAAGACAAAGATATGAAATTACAAAACATGCTCCACCAAAATGTATTACTGATTAAAACATGAATAATTACAAGATCCACAAAATAAGCTACAACACAATATACAAGACAATACTGATAACTAACACATAGTTAACACATAATGCACAGTTTACTGAGTCATTAAACAAGCAATACTTGCCTGTATAAAGTTCTTGTCCAAGTTTTCTCTGTTCACTTTTGACTTGACTGTAATCTGACCTGTCACTCTGTCAATGTCAAATGGTGCATCAGCCAACAAAGTCGAAGGGGATTCAATGGAGTAATCAATGGCACCATTCAGTCCACGATCGGGGTCAGTAGCAACCACCTGCAAATTACAACATAGGTAAAGACTACAGATATGTATCTCATTAATTTTATTTTCAGTATGAAGTATAAGAAGCTGCTTAATATCAAAAGAAAATGTTGGTATTGAATCAGAACTAAAAAGACAAAATGAACATCACCACCTCAAAAAGTTCAAAGTTCAAAATTCAGACTCTGGGTTCACTGCATACAGGACAACCGCATGCCACAGTATCCATTCAAGAGTATGTTTGCTAATAGTTCCTGTCAAATGTGTGGTTGTATATGATGCGCTTTTCTGTCACACAGTTTGGATATCCTGCCATCACCTTTATTTGCCCTAGCTCCAGCAATCTCTTCAGATCTACATTATTCTTCTATTCCTGTTCATTTTCCCTGTTTGTCAAATACAGATTAAGCAATGTCACCCTTGTTCATTGTCAACCTGCCATTTATTTTACCCTGTACAGCAAATCTATCTGTCACATCACTGCCATGTACTCCCACATGTCCTGGACAGTAAAGCCACGTTAGGCTTGTCACAGCTGACTGGCTTAATAGATGAACCCATTCTTTTCAAAGCAATTTCTTTTCAGTCTTATGAACCATACTCTGTGAATCCATCACAATGACACCATTAACCACATCATAAACAACCAGTCACTTCACTGTTGCTGACACACTTCAATTTCCATTCGCATGCTTGATGTGGTGACTTCAGAGGATCCTGAACCCTGTGCCACTACTCTTCCATTCTGAATCACCATCTAATGTAGTTAACAAATGCTTCTCTTTTTATGAAGATGTTTTGGTACTCCTGTATGGATAGACTAAAAGGAAATAAACAATCAAAGAAAATGAAAATAACTCCATCTGGCACTGAGTGACTAAGGAATTTACAATCTCAAGAAGTTTTATTTTTAATTCAGCAGAACTTTCTAGAACTGAAAAAAAAAAAAAGAAAATAAAAACAGAACCAATAAGATCAATGAATAAAAAATATTTTTAAAATCTCTTGTCATAAAATTCATGCATGATCACTTCCCAAATTCCCCTGGGAACAACTGTGTTAAGAACACACTTATCTTAACATAGTCTTTGCGAGACAGGGAACATAGATCTGTTTGGTTAAAAGCTCTGACCTACTTCTATAGCCCGAAACCTGTAGCAATCAACACTAACTGTAATTGTTATTTTTGTAAAATGTAATGTCAGGTTGGCGGATGGATGGGGACATGGAGATCACCAGCAAAGATGAGGAAAACCTGGTGTGAAACCAATGATGTGACAAGCCTGTGAGTCTTTACAACAATGGCTATTAGAATGATGTAAACAAAACAGAGATAGCAGACTAAAGATGGTGGGGAATGGATATCGTTGAGGCACTCATCGGATTCCTCATCCCAAATTCTGAGTGTTTCTGTGGAACTGTTTCAAAGCCGTCCGGCATAGCATGCTGAATCTGATGAGGAGAAGTACAGCCACCAGAGGCTGAAAAACATCATTGCCAGTGTGCGTATGAAGAAGACTTCCCAAATATCTAACAGACAACTCTACGACTAAAAGTGGAAACAAAGTCCTTCTGATATGAACATTAGTGAACACAGGAAGCTATAAATGACAACAAGGAGATTCTTTAGCAACTAAAGAGTAGAAACAGCTACTCTGAAGACTAGTAAAACCTTTAGTTACAGAGAGAAAAATTAAAGTAAAGACTACTCTTCAGGAAAGCATGAAACAAGTAACATGAGAATGATGCACAAAATGTTAGCTCTTCAAATGAGTTGAAATATGGGGTATATCATCATGCATGAAGACATATGTAAAGACAGGTTAAAAAATAACAAAAGTGAAGAAAGATCCCCCTAGATACTAGAGAAATGATGTTCTGAACCAACAACACATTTGATCATTTGTCAGCTCCACACAAGACACAACAAAGGAGCACCGACAAAATAATGGCTTAATACCTGCAGAAGGCCCACAATTCATTTAGTCTGTCATATCAGCTCTTATATTTCTTGTTTCTTTCTTCTGATATTCATGCATTCTTAGACCCCATACTGAAAAGTGCTGGTGTTCCCATTTATCAATTTTATGTGTTCCTTGACAATTCTAATAAGATCAACTGCCTATATTTTACTGTGCCACTTAGTCAACACATTCAGATATCATTCTCTTGGTCTCTCTCTCTTTATTCTTTGATTTTTCCTTGATTGTCAGATTCTCCAAATTCTGCCTTTTTTTTAAATGCCCAAATAATTTTATCTTTATTTAGTTTCCTCTTTTATTTACAAATATGCACTCAGCCAGTCATACACACCTTGATAACAGAAGTTCCTGGTTCTGATTCCTCATTAAAGACAGCTTTCTGTGAATATTCAAGACAGTCTTTGAAAAATGGCTTCTGATTCACAGAATCCACAATGTCCACTATAAAAGAAGCTGTGCTCTCCAAATGTATAGTCCCACCACAGCAAGACCCATCATCCACAGCACTAATGTTCAGTGTGTATGAATTTTTGTTAGGTGGGATGTTTCCCACCACCTGAATTATCCCAGAGGAAGGTTTGATGTGAAAAATCTCATACCTCTCAAATCGAGCTGAGAAAAAAACAGATGTAAAATAATAAACATTGAAGAATATATAAAAACATCCATTACTTTCATGCACCCGCGTGAAGAAACTTAAATCCATTTTAAAATAAACATTTACACAAGTGGTTCCTGAAATTTAACTAATAACAAAACGAAGAAAAATATATCAAAATAATTGGTTGTAGGATTTACAAGTGAATTTAACTCATCTTAAAAAAAAGGTTTATGGTTAAAAACAAAAGAATAAATTTCAAAATGAAAAGTTAACAGTCCTCTTCAGCATCAAAATGTTATACAAAATGCTCAGCTAGAACCCAGTGGTCTATTGTGTACCCACATCTTGCTTCTTTTTTCACATTTAAGCTCTGGCTTAAATTATACTCCATGCTCCCTTGTTGTTGCTGCATCTCTCTTTTCTCAAGTGGCATAAAGCCTAGCTGTGCATTATGTGACTTGCCTTATTTTTAAGCATTAAAATCCTTTATTCACTCTTTAGGGGGTGAAGACGCAGTCCAATGAGGCAATCAGCAACCCATAGCTGATATGCTAGTGTCGGAGTTAGTGAACCATAGCTGACCAAGACCCTGTCCCACCTCTCCGTGATACCCTCAGTAACAGGCATGGCCTGGCTAACGGGGCAGGGATATCCATAGTCCCCATGGTGGTGGAGTCTGCTAAAGAAGCACTGCACATCCCCTGCTTTTTAGTTGTACTCTGAGACTGAAAAAGTAGCTGCCATAACCCGCTCCTGCACCAATACGATGCTGTACCTCAACACCTCTACAGCATCGGCTGCAAAGAACAACAGCTCACAGTTACAGGAAGTTCATACAAGTACAAGCAATTCACTCTTTATAAAGAGTGAATATCATTTAATTTTTTTTTTAAATATGTATTTGTAATTGAGTCTTTTTTATCTATCTTCTATCTGAAACAGAATTAAACTATGCAACAATACCTAGATTTTCAGTTACATAATTCTTTTTAATCATAATGCTATAATGTGATGATCTTGTTTGCATAAATAATGATATATATAAACATTCTTTACAAATTTACATAAAAACTTACGAGTAAAATAAAATTTAACATTATCACCATCAGCATCTGTAGCTCTCAGTCTGGTAAGGATAAAATTGCTTGGCACAATGTCTCGAAGAACTAATGTACCAGGATGGATGAACTTTGGGTTTTCATCATTCACATTTGATGTTGTTATAATGACATCAACAGAACTAGAAAGAACTGGTGCACCATTATCTTTGGCATGGACAATAAATCTGTATGTTGGGCCAGGATACGCATCAAAGTCAAGCTTACTGGAAACAAAAACAAAAATAAAAAAAGAGAAAAAAACATGGTCAAATCTGCTTCATTCTAAAAAAAAAAAAAAAAGTAAGCATTTGTCCCATAGCAAATGCCGTAGGGAATGAAGCATTAGAGACATTATGCTATGCCATTTTCTTTGATGAAAATTATGATAACATGTATCAAGTGTTTGGATGCGTCATGTCACATCCCCTCCATCTGTACACTACAAATGGGGTAAAGAGTCCTGCCTGGATAAAACTGCATTTAATAAAAGATATAAAATGATCAAGTTGTCCAAGAATCTCTTGTCATGTTCTACTTATGATTCATGAAGTATGTGCTTTCTGAAATTCAAGTACCCTATCACATTCATGCTCATTAAAAGCACTTCAAATATTAATCAACTATTACATGTGGACTTCCTGGTGGAAACTAAATGCTGTCCTATGATATATATACTCATCATACCAAGCACATTTACTCAGCCTTCTCGAAGTACTTTTCAATTAGCGGAAATATAACTCAGATAGAATGTCTGATGGTGTCAGCTCTTAGTAGATGATGCTGCAATGAACAATATGGTCGTCCTTCTTTGTTGTTCACTTTTGAAATACAATAATTGTGGAGTATGTAAATAATTTTGACTCACAAATGGCAAATACTTAATGTTGCAGTGCTAAAATTGTGTCACTTGTGGCCAGACTGCTTTACAACAATCATAAAACACTTGCATTTGCTCTGTTTCACAGAAACTTGTTTCCTAACTACTTATTACTCATCATACAGTAAAAGTTTGAAGATGTTCTTTTAAAAGACTATTTCTTTCCTCAATTTCTTCAGGCACCAATATATTTACTTCTGATATAATTTTAACCTTACATTATCTAGGTACATTCTTTATGAAAATGACAAAAATTTGTCAATTTCATAATGATCAAAATGTTAAGTTTTATTTTCATTTATAAGAAGAATGCATACATCATTTTCAGTCAAATACTTTTTGCTCATCACAAGGTATGGTTGGTGATGGATGAATCACTTCTATTTACTAAAAATATCAACTGTATTTCTGCTATAGAAACAAGGGAAAAAACAAATGCAGATTGAAGGAGAAATGCATATCAGGACACTGAGCACATGAAGGTTGTGGATGAAAGCCAGCTACTGGAAGTCCCCAGCCTGACTGCAGACCTCCTGGAGCCGAAACACAAATGCAAATAGACAGATGAAATGTAAGAACATTTAATCAAACTGGAAAACATACAAACCATCAAGGAAATGTAGATACACACATTAACATATCAGGGATACAAGTGGCAAGATGGACAGGACATGGCAGAAGGAAATTAACAACACATCACACAGAAGATACATTAATATGGTCAGGTAAAGAAGATAATCACAAAGGAGGAGTAGCATTGATTATAGCAAAAGAAGCATCAACAGCACTGTTGAAATGGACCCTATATATGAGAGATTGTTATATGCGTGGTCCAATTCAAGATTCACGAAGCTGTCTATTATAGTTTGTTATGCACCAACAGAAGCTGCTGAAGAGGAATTAAAAGATTTTTACAACAGCCTCCAAGCCACAGTATAAACAATACCCAAGCATGATATACTACTCATCTTCAGTGACTTCAATGCAAAAGTAGGTGAGGGAAATGAAGATGTGATCACAACCTTCTGGTATCAAAAATAAGATTAAAATAAGGAAAGCCAAAATCGGAGAACCAAGAAAGGCATACTTTGATACAACAAAACTGAAAGACCAGCAAACAAGAAATGAATTCTCAATACTACTTAAGAACTGCTTCAGTGTCCTACAAGAAAAGCAGAAATGTCTATACTAGAGTTCAATGAAACACTGCAGGAAACAGTGAAAGATACGTTGGGATATCAGAAAAGGAGAAAAGAGGAATGAAAAAGCAAGACCACATGGGAAAAGATAGAGCAAAGAAAGGAAATCAAGAAAAAATTACTAAGCTGAAAGAACATGTCTTAAAAAAAACTGCGCACAAAAAGACATAGAGGTGAAAAAAATCAAGATAAACATCTTAACAGAAGCAGCACAGAAAGCAGTAACTTCAGCTCAAGATGTGAGAATGCAAAAAGGACACATAAGGGACAACTTATCAGTGGTGAAAGAGAAAAAAATTGAAAGATGGAGGGAACACTTTAACACCCTAATAAACAGAGCACAAGTTTGTGCAAACAAGAGACATACCTGAAGCAAAAATGAAATTAAACATCAATACAGGACCAATAACAATAAGTGAAATAAAGGAGGCAATAAAGAAGCTAAAATTAGATAGAGCACCAGGTGAAGATGAAGTGACTGCTGAGATGTTGAAAGCAGAAGAGACAGAAACACCAAAACAACTCTGCCAGATACTACAACAAATTTGGAATCTAGAGAAGGCCCCAGAAGAGTGGAAAACTGGACTTATAGTAAAACTACAAAAGAAGGGTGACCTCAGAGATTGCAGAAACTGGAGATGCATTACCCTAATGCCACTCACCAGTAAAGTATTTTGCAGAATAATCATCAACAGAATTGTACCAGCACTTGAAGGGAAACTTTGAAAAGTGCAGGCAGGATTTAGGAAAGGAAGATCATGCATAGACCACATACTTACACAAATATTAGAACAGGCAAATGAGTGGCATAGCACAATATTTTGAGAAACCCTTTGACAGTGTCAACAGAGATGCGCTGTGGAAAATTCTAAAATGGCATGGCCTCCCTCATAATATATGTCAACATACGAGGGTTTTCAGTAAAAACTAATCTGCGGAGAGCACTCCTCCAACAGCTTTAGGGTACAAACAGGGAGTGAAGAAGGTATGTGTACTATCACCAACATTATTTATTTTAACAGTAGACTGGTTAATGAAGGAGACAACATCAGATAAATGCAGAGGGACACAACCTTATCGCAGTTCTTAAGGACGCTCGAAACAGTGATGAAGGACCTTGACTTTGCCAATAACATTTGTCTATTGTCAAGCAGCCACAAAGATAAGCAAGATAAAATAAACAAGTTAAGTCAGAATGCTAACAATATAGAATTAAAGATCAACGTAGGAAAGACAAAGTTAATGAAGCAAAATGTACTCAGAGTGGATAACAATCTAGCAGAGGAGGTCAACAAATTTGTATATCTTGGCAGCAGAATAGTGGAAGATGGAGACACCACAGAGGACATCAGCAACAGACTTACTAGAGTAAACCAGGCTTTTGCAGTGATGCAGACTATATGGAAATCTAAAAAACTAAGCATGAATACAAAAATCAGGATATTTAAGAGTAATGTTCTAAGTTTACTACCCTATGGAAGTTAATGCTGGAAAATCACCAAAACCATAGAAAACAAGTTGAATGCTTTCCAGACTAAATGTTTACAAAGAATTAGACAAATATTTTTGGCCAAACATCATAAGAAATAACATCTTGTTGGCAGAAATGCAGATGAAGCCATTGACAGCAATTATTGAGGAAAGATGCTGGCGATGGTTGGGACATGTGCTCAGAATGACTGACAACTCACTACCAAAAATAGCACTAAGATGGACACTACAGGGGAACAGAAGTAAAAAAAAAAAAGGTAAAGGTAATCCTGTCATGCCTTAGAGGCACATAGGGATATGGTGTTTGTGCCCATATTTTCCAGAAGTAAGGGTAGACCAAAAGAGACATGGAGAAGAACAAAAGAAAGGATGTTGAGCAATAGAGGGCTCACCTGAGCAAGAGCAGAAAAAAAAAGGCAAAGGACAGGCGTTTGTGGAAAACCCTTGTGGAAGCCCCATGTGCCCTGGGCACTTAAGGTTTAGAGAGAGAGAGAAATCACAAGGATCCTTGATAGTTATACACAATAATTAGTGTATGAGTATATAACTATAAATGGAGCCACTACAGTAAAGCTGTGATACCAAAATGTATAAACTAGGAAAAAACAAAATAGGAACAGCTTTATTACTTAACGAGTACACAGTTGTGACTTTTTGGCGTGAGCCTTAATCATACAAAAAACATACAGGACGAAGAAATAGAGAGAGAAGATAAAATATAAATTCAAAATGAATGCTATGTTAAAAAAAAATAAATAATAAAATGAATAGAGCACTTAGCTGTAACTTATAAGAAGCTGTGGCTTGTCTGACGCTGTGTGTCCGAAATGCGCATGGTGGAGTGTAGAGGGTATTTAAATGGAGACTTGGGATGTGTGATAGGTAGGTTGTAACTGAGGGTGGTGGGTGAGAAAACCATGGAGGGGAGAGAGAGTGATACAATGGTAATCTAGCCGGGAGAAGGTGAAATATGTGATTATAGTAGGAGTAGAGGAGTTGCAATGTGATGCTGTGAAGAGGTTCTAAGCTATGTGTAACAAGTGAGAAAGAAGTGGAACTTAGCGGGGAGGGATTATGATTGTGGAAGAGGAGAATGTTAGGTGTAGCTGAATAATGAGTTCAAACCATGCGGTTCCAGCGTCCCATATTCCTGAATGTAATGGTTCTCAAATGCTAGGTGGCTTGTGTCATCTGCGTGACACTGTTTGATGGCTGTTACCAAAAAGTCAGACTTGCCTCTGTGGTTGGGGCCATTGAAATGATTCAGGACTGGTTTTGAAGCATGCTGGGTGATATCGTACAGATGTTTTTGCATGCGGTCCCCTAATCTGAGGCCAGTTTCACCAATGTAAGTTATTCTGCATCTTTTGCATACAATGACATAATATCAAATAATTTTTTAACTGCTGCAAGTTAACATCTAGACCATTTTAACTAAAATTAGGCATGTTTGAAAATGGCACTTCAAAGTAACTTTTTCCCATATAAATTATACTGTTTAACTCGATAGCAGAATAAAACTGTCCTCACTCTTTAACTGTTATGACTCCCTCCTTGCCCACTTTTCTTATTTCAAAATATGGATTATCCAGCTCATATGTAACAAGAGAATTGTTGCCAGAATCATTGTCCTCTGCTATTACTGTCAAAACTGTCTTTCCAATCTCAAGGTCTTCTCGAATGGTCTTAAGATATTGTGTGAGCTGGAACCTGGGTGAGTTGTCATTTTCATCTTTTAGAGTAACCTCTAACTGTGAAAATTGACAAAGAGAAAAAAAAAGAGTTAATAATCCACTGACAATATTACTTGCAAACATGCAAAGCTATCAATCTGGTGATAAAATTAATGAAAGTTGCTAATATTTTTTTCAATCAGAAAATAAATAACTAACTTAAAACCATGATGACACAGTTAATCTCACATTACTGTAAAACTAAATAAACTTACAGGAACTGTTTGTGCTAATTCATCACTGTCTGATGTCTCTGTAACTTTCACCTGAAGTCGATACTTGGGAGGTCGCTGGGTTTGCTGGACGTCAAAATCCAAGGCCTAACGCAAATAAATAATGATATAACCTAATTTCATCAAGGAAAAAATCAATGCTGAATCATTTCCAGAAGTAATATTACTTGCATATTATTTGTTTGGCATCTGAGTGGTAAAACAGTTAGTGTACTGGTCTCTCCTGCCAAAGGTCAGATGTTTGAATCTGGCTGGAAGCATTCCAACTGTAGAAATGTGTACCCTACTTCTGAAATTGGGGAAGAAAATGTGGCTAGGTGTGATGCTAATCACATCACATTCTAATGTGCCGACAGGTCAAGAAAAAAATGGGCACTAACATCATATCCCTATGTGCCTCTAAGGCATGACAGACTTACCTTTACCTTTACAATCTGTTATATTGCTTTATACATATTACTTATTGCTTCTACAATTTCTTAGAATACTTCTAAGGTTTAAAAAGCTGATCTGAAAAAAGAGACTTGAGAAGTGCCCACATTCTCTCTCTCTCTCTGAACCTTAAGTGCCCAGGGCACATGGGGCTTCCACAAGGGTTTTCCACAAATGCCTGTCCTTTGGCTTTTTTTTTGCTCTTGTCCAGGTGAGCCCTCTATTGCTCAACATCCTCTCTGTTGTTCTTCTCCATGTCTCTTTTGGTCTACCCTTACTTCTGTTCCCCTGTGGTGTCCATCTTAGTGCTGTTTTTGGTAGTGAGTTATCAGTCATTCGGAGCACATGTCCCAACCATCGCCAGTGTCTTTCCTCAATAATTACTGTCAGTGGCTTCATCTGCATCTCTGCCAACAAGATGTTATTTCTTATGGTGTTTGGCCAAAATGTTTGTCTAATTCTTCGTAAACATTTAGTCTGGAAAGAATTCAACTTGTTTTCTATGGTTTTGGTGATTTTCCAGCATTCACTTCCATAGAGTAGTAAACTTAGAACATTACTCTTAAATATCCTGATTTTCGTCTTTACACTTAGTTTTTTTAGATTTCCATATAGTCTGTAGCATAGCAAAAGCCTGGTTTGCTTTAGTAAGTCTGCTGTTGATGTCCTCTGTGCTGTCTCCATTTTCTACTACTCTCCTGCCAAGGTATACAAATTCATTGACCTCCTCCACTAACTTGCTGTCTACTCTGAGTACATTTTTTGTTGTTCACATTTTGCTTCATTAACTTTGTCTTTCCTACACTGATCTTTAGTCCTATGTTGTTTGCATTCTGAGTTAGCTTGTTTATTTTATCTTGCATTTCTTTGTGGCTACTTGACAGCAGACAAATGTCGTCCACAAAGTCAAGGTCCTCCAGCACTGTGTTGAGGGTCCATTGTAATCCTCTGCGTTTGTCTGATGTTGCCTCCTTCATTAACCAGTCTATTGCCAAGATAAATAATGCTGGTGATAGTACACATCCCTGCTTCACTCCTGTTTGTACCCTAAAGCTGCTGGAGGTAAAGTGCCCACATTACATGTGTATAATTCCTCATTTTAAGCTTGACAACCTCCTCTGTTGTGACAATTTTAAACATTATGGACATGATTAACTCACTTATAAGTTAACTAAATTGTTACCATTTCTTTGCCGAAGTTCCTCTTTAAGTTTTCTAGGTTTTTTTTTCATTGAGAATCTATATAAAGGTAGTAACCTTCAGTATGTCAGTAATTAAGGCAACCAACCACAGAGTAATGAATCCCAAAGGTCAAAAGAAATCTTTTTCAAATGTTGTGCATGAATAATGTGTAATGTCTACTTGCTAACAAAGCATATCAGATTATTCTCCACATCCTGCCGTTAGTATACCAAAAAGAAACAGAAATTCATGTTAACAAAAAAAGCAACCATATTTTCTTTAATGAGGGACTGTACCTGAGTTCATAGCATGCAAATGTAAAAAAAAAAAACCTCTTTAGGGTGAGGGAAAGAAGGTATACCTTTCTTTGTGGTAATAGTGAAATTATATGTTAGCCTTCCATGCCATAGTGCCATGCAAAATTACTGATAAGATAAGGGATCTAAACATGTAACAAAGTGTTAGAATTTTACTTTCCTTTGATTTTTTTTCACTCATATTTATTTATTCTCTTGTTCCATATTAAAATTCTGTAACACACTGCATTCTCCACTTGTCTTAGTGAGAATTCCTGACACCTGTGCTACCAGTGAGCAGCAATATAGAAAAAAATGACTTGTATTTTCTATTCCCTTATTAGTAACATAACAAATATTTCTTGAAAACAGCCAGCTCACAAAATACACTTAGCTCTGAGGTTTCTTAATGTCTCATTTTCCACAAGTAACACTCACATCTTTGTTGTAAATATGTCCTTTCTCATCAATACGAAACAAAGTAGACTCTCTGTTGTTCTCATCCAGTATCCGGAATGTCTTTGGGTATTTGTGCTGAAACTGATGTACCTGAACTGTCAATTCTTCACCACTTGACTGAGAAAAGACTCTGTGGGGAGAGAGAATGGACTGAGTATCATAAATTGTAAACATAATTACAAGCTTCACACATAACAGCTTTTGCCAACCATTCGTGACATGTGGCACCTTCAAGATGGTGGTTTAGATGGTAAATTGTGAAGGTTGTGGGCTGGAAACTAACTACCAGCACCCTCTAGTCAACTTGGTTGTAAAAATGAATACCTGAAATAGGTTTTGGGGCAGCTAAGAATGTTATCAATGAGTTTATACACTACACACAGCATCAGGTAAAGATGTCACTGCATAAAGGGAAAACAGACATTATGTCAGCTATAAATAACCATTCTCTACGCATCCTAACACATCCATAGGTGCTCCAATTCCCTCTTCAGCATCTCCTTCAGTAACTGATTACACTTGTCCTACACTGAATGACCATCCTTCTGATGCTTTTAATTAGCGTTCATATTCTGCCACACCAAGTTTCACCCCCACTACTTCATTTTTGACAATGACGCTGATTCAGTTATCAGTGAAATCTTGTCTAACCAGTTTCTCTTATAGTCAACTTCAGTTGGTCAATTCATTAACTGAAGAGGAAGGACAGGCAAGAGACTGAGCCAACATCATCAGTGCTATAAGATACCATGTAAAACCATGAGCCATTACTTTGGAACTATACTCACGTCCTGAGTCCATGATGAATGAACTTGAAAGAATAATAACTTTCTAGATAAGCTATACTGTAACAAAACCTGGTATAACTATGCAAGCTTTGTTTTGAACAGAAGAAGGTGCAACAAATGTTTAAGATAGATCAGTAAATAAATTATTAAGAATATTAAAGCTACTAAACTGTCCTCCTAGCTCTCTCCCTTCCATCATTTCTCCACTGTGGTTTCCTGATTATAAGAATATTCAGATATATGCTAAGAGTAGACATGAAGCTTGATCTATTCTCTTAACCTTATGGTGTATTCCACTATGGGAGTTGTGTTATTTATCCATTTAGAGCAGCAAGCTTGATCTATGATCATCAGCAAAACTATCGTGTGCACAGCATTTTTTTTTTAATTCTACAATACACTTCAGGTTGTAACATGTAGTTAATAATTCAGTTCCACTAATTTAGACAACTGATGTAGTTTTTATCTGTATCTCTAACTTACGCTGACAAAATCTGACACTGTGCAATATTCAATGCTTAACAGAAAGTAATTCTTCATTTCAAGGTTCAAAATTCAGACTCCAGCTTCACTGTACTCAGGAGAGCCCTATATCTGCTCCATTGTATGCCACAGCATCCATCCAAAAGTACATTTGCTAACAGTTCCAATCAACTGTTGGTTGTTTATAATACATATCCCTCATATACATCATACACCAGGATCAATGTTGTATCGCTTCCTGGACGATAACTTCCTAATGTATTCAGCAGTAGTCTGCTGGTCTATAGAAAGCCTAATAGTCACCTGGCTATAATCCTCTCAATCACTTTGCCATATACATTCTGCAATGTTCAATTCAATAATCATTCAGTTTTGTATTATCTTTACATATGCAAAGGAATCAAGTAAATGTGTATCCACTTATCAGGTATTATGCCAGTCTTCAAGCTCTGGTTGTAAATCTTCTATCATCTGCTTTACAACGTTGTTATCAGATTTTTTTAGATGTCTATACAGGATGCCAACAGGACTGGGTACACCATTTTTTAGCAGACTTAATTGTCTGTCTTACCTCCTCCACCTCTATTAGGCTTTCCAGGATTTGTGCTTGTACAAAACTTGATACCGTGTTTCTTGTCACTATACGCTCTTCAAGATTACCCTGATTCGACTGTTTAACATATCGTTGGAAAAATATTCTTCCTCTCTGCTCATCAGATCTCAGTATATTATCTTCCTCATCCCTTATGTTGGTACTCACTTGTACTCCAGGCTTGTTGTTCATTCTTCTTTGAACCTGTCAGAATTTGTGCAAAGACTTCTCAGATGTTATTTCTTGTATTTCTTGTATATGTCTGTATCTCTGATTCCACTGCGAGAGATCTGAACGCATTTTGTTCCTTAGCTATTATGTGGGGATTTCCTCTAGATATCTGCCATCTTTGTGTTGCCCTTCACTTCGTTTACCAGGCATTTCTATTTGCTCTGTCCACTAAAGTGGTTGAATCAATCCCCTGTTCTCTACTTTCCTTTGCCAATCTTCCAATTATACATTTATTTTTCAATAATGTTGACAAAACTGGAGAAAAAAATTTAAAAAGAAAGAAGAGAAAATCACTTACGGATTGTTTGTGCTTTTAGTCTCAAAGATCCATCCCTCATATTTCTGTTGGAAAAACTGAGGTGCTCTTGGTCCTACAGATACATTGACTTCTACAGTGACCACCTGAGTCATGGGCTGCTTTTTATCTCGAATTGTAACCTAAAATGAGGTTTCACTTCACTGAAACATTTATTCTTCCACTTATTAGTTGTTGCTAGAAGAAAGCATTCTGGACAACGAAAAACTTGATCATCTATATAACTTTTCTCCCACATTAACAGCATTAATGTTGAATTCTTTTTCTTCCAGTCTTGAATGTTGACAACTGATCTAACTTTTGTCTGTTCCAAGAAATGACACTAAATGTGTCTAATAATTTGTATACAATACTGCTAACTTGTTTACTACATATCACTTGAAAAATATAAAACCATTTTAAAATAAATAGAAACTAGATTTTGGCACATTTCTACAGTGACACAAAATGATAATTTTACTGATGAAAAATTAAAATGAAAAATTCACAAACAGCACAATGAAGATAAATGTACTAAACAAAGAATACTGTTTTGACTATCCAATTCAAAATAAGAAATATCCAATAGCATCATTATATTACTAATTCTTGCATTTAACTGAAAACTTGTTGAATATTCTTGTATTATTTATATTATTAGTGTATTATTTTTATTTTTAGTGTATTATTTATATTATTAGTATACCATTTGAATTATTAGTGTACCATTTATATTATTAGTGTATTATATTATTGGGGGTATACCATTTGAATTATTAGTGTACCATTTATATTATTAGTGTATTATATTATTGGGGGCGTCTGAGTAGCGAAGTGGTTAGTGCACTGGTCTGGTCTCTCGTGGTGAAGGTTGAGGGTTTGAATCCGGCCGGAGGCGCCCCAGTCACCCAGCTGTAGAAATGGCTACCCGACTTCTTCTGGAGTTGGGGAAGGAAAGGCGGCCAGGCGTAATACCGACTACATCACCCTCTGTGTGCTGATAGGTCAAGGAAAATATGGCCACTAACACCGTATCCCTATATACCTCTAAGGCATGACAGGATTACCTTTACCTTTTACTTTATTTATATTATTAGTGTATTATTTATATATTAGTGTATTATTTTTATTTTTAGTGTATTATTATATTATTAGTATACCATTTGAATTATTAGTGTACCATTTATATTATTAGTGTATTATATTATTGGGGGTATACCATTTGAATTATTAGTGTACCATTTATATTATTAGTGTATTATATTATTGGGGGCGTCTGAGTAGCGAAGTGGTTAGTGCACTGGTCTGGTCTCTCGTGGTGAAGGTTGAGGGTTTGAATCCGGCCGGAGGCGCCCCAGTCACCCAGCTGTAGAAATGGCTACCCGACTTCTTCTGGAGTTGGGGAAGGAAAGGCGGCCAGGCGTAATACCGACTACATCACCCTCTGTGTGCTGATAGGTCAAGGAAAATATGGCCACTAACACCGTATCCCTATATACCTCTAAGGCATGACAGGATTACCTTTACCTTTTACTTTATTTATATTATTAGTGTATTATTTATATTATTAGTGTATTATTTATATTATTAGTGTATTATTTACATTAGTGTATTGTTTATATTATTAGTGTATTATTTATACTATAAGATACAAAAAAACTACTACACAAAAATATGGATAACAATATGCAAACTATACATTTAATGAATATGACTGTAATGGCTCGGGTAATTAGTTCACAGTCTAGAAGACATACATATATTTTTGCATGGGTGAATTTACTTATCCTCAGACTCAAAAGTTTCATACAACAACTACAGATTAATGATAACATCTGCAAATGCTGCCACAAAAATACCAAATAACTTACTGGAATTAGGTAACTGTTTCCTAATGTAAATTTGGCACGTCGTGGTATTTTGATATGGGCTTCTACAATTTTGTTACTGCCACTAGCTTCAGTCACAGGATATAAGGCAAAGAAGTTCTTTACATCAGTCCCTGTACAGCAGTTACAAGAAGTTATCTTTGCTGTCTCAAATGTAACAGAATTCTTTACTGTAACATCAAGCAATCCTAAATATCTGCTGACTAGTTCATGTTAATGCAAAGAATGACTACACCAATTATAAAAAAAATCTACAAAACAAACGAGAACTAGTCATAAGTATCATTATTAAAATGTTAGAAAAGATAGAATAAAACTAATGTATAAATTTTAATACTGATACTTAGCTAAAAATGAGCTAAAATTACTTCAACAATTAGCTTCACAGGCAAACAACTCTTGTAATGCAATATAGTTTCAGTTAAATTCATGTGATTATAACAACTGAACTTTTTTTTTTTTAATTAAGTTTGGTCATATCTCACTCCTGTCTGTTTCTCATTTTCTGAGGTACAAAACCAAACTTGGATTGACATACTCAAACCCAGAAACTCTTACAAACTTTTCTTTTTCTGTAATAATAACTTCACTAAAGTAAATTATGATTACCAGCTTCATCTGGAATGAAGTACTCCAGTTCTGAGTCTGTGTCAGGGTCATCTGCTAGAAGAACATATACTGTGTGTCCAGGATCTGGTTCTTGCGGAATTGCAGCCAAATATGGATATGGCTGATTTTTCACTACTGGTGGCTCATCATTAACATCATCCAGAGGTATTGAAAGCTTAATTAGTTTCTTACCTGTTGACAAAATAAAAGGTTTAATTATGAGTGACCATAGGAAATACCAAAATACATACTGTAAGACATTAAATATTTAAAGTCAGTGGTGATTTTTAACCAGTAAATGCTTTCAATGTTTTGGCTTTCATCTTTTTGAGAAATTTTTTTGTCTCATAAAAACAAACAAAAAATGATAGTAAAGAGGCAATGTAGAAAGAAACTCATGAACTAAATTTTTACTCACCTTTGTATATACAAATGCAGCAGACAGGTAATGATTTTCATTTTTTTTTTTTTAAACCTTGGAAACAAGTAGATATTTAAATAAAAACTAAACATATAACTTCTTGTAGTTTTATTTGGTTTTACACATTTACTTCTCTATATACATTCCTCTTACAGTCTATGTACTTCTGCCAAAGAGACTTGTCACAACATCGTGACAGAACTGCTCAAGTTGACAGAGGAACTGTGGATTTACCTCTGATGTCACAGGATTTTCCTTATCACATGTCCTTTCATGCCTGGATCATGCGGTGGGCAGCCTCAGAGTACTGTGCTATTGCAATATGAATCCTGGACCTCAGAGGCTAGGATCACTGTACCAGGACTACCTCAAGGCTTTCCACTGTCACCAGTGCTTTTTAACATATACACTGCCAGGACTGCACAGTTACACCAGACTGACCCTGGTCAAATACTCACATATTCAGATGAATTCCTGATGTATGTATATGGAACCTAGAGAGGATATTTACCAACATGCAGTAAAATATTGACCATATCATGGGTTGATGTGAGGACAACAATGCAGTGATAAACCCATCCTGTTGCAAGTAAATCAGCAGCCTATACAACCACCACTTCAAGCATGAGAATGAAGGTGCAGGCAGCATCAGAAGCAATTTCCTGGTTAGTGGACCAGGGAGACTCACATGGAGTCATTGTGACGGACTCCCAAAGCATGTTATGGAGAATTGAGAGAGTTTTTCTGCAGGGAGTGGGTCCAACTTCTAGAAGGCTCCCATTTATCCAGTCTGACATGGATCTACTGCCCAGGTCATGCAGGAGTCAACAGCAATGAGAAAGCAGACAAGCTAGCAGCCACAGCAGTTCTTCAAATAACCTCAGAATGGACAAGGAGGAGATTGAAAGGGCCACTTTGGACAGGTTGTGTATGGAGGACAACATCTGGCAATTAATCAGGAGTATGATCAAGTTGGGGGAGGAGAGGGGAAGTGGATGTTTTTCAAAATGGAGTAGATTACCGCATGTTACCCACAACCAACGTGTGACTGGTTCCATTTTCTTCTTCTTCGTTCACTTCTACCACCAAGATCACTCTGTGATTCTACTGAATTTACTCCTGTGGTTCTCGCAATAGTCTCATTTAGGATGGAGGATCAGAGCATCGTGGGGCTTGAGCCTATATTCTCGGTGGGTCACAGAAGCAGCATTGCGTGACACTGTGGTTTTTGCTGCACTAGTTTAGTCAAGAGTTGTACTTTCTCACCAGAAAACCTTGACGTGGTTTGGATATGAATATATCCCCACCAGGTGAGAGGTGGTTTCTCACCCAGCCTAGAGTTGGACTTTCTCACTGAAAAACTTTGACATGTTTTGGATATCAGTATATCCCCGCTGGGTGAGAGGTGGTTGCACATCCAGTCCAGAGTTGGACTTTCTCACCGGAAAACCTCAACGTGATTTGGATATAATATATCCCCGTCAGGTGAGGTGGTTGCCTATCTAGACTGCACTGGTCCAGTGTCTCTGACTTCAGCATTCTGTGGTCATGGCCACTACCCCTCCTGGTGATGACCAGGACAGAGCTTTTGTCAAGGAAGATGAATCCTTGCCATTAGTGAGTTTCACCCCTGGGTTAAGATGGTTTAGGCGCTTTATCCCAGTATGGATGTATATATGACGTGACTGGCCTCTAGAGTGGAGGTACCATAATATGAATAGCCATCAAGTTTCACCCTTGGGTTAAGCTGGTTTAGGCATATTGCCCCAGTATGGGTGTAATTAGGACATGGCTGGTCTCTACAGCATAGGTACCGTGGTATGAGTAGCCCTCAGGCAAGTTGAATGGCCATACCGATTAAACTTCATTTAATCCTTTCCATCACCTTTTCCACAACGGCACCACACAGCAACCCTAATCACATTTTTCTTCATTGGCCAGGAGGAGTTTCACCCCACGCTGAAGAATCTTGCAAGCAGCGAGCAGGAGCTTTCCTTCTTCTAGATAAGCCACCAACCAAGACTAACAGGTCTAATCTACCCGAAAGCATCTGGTTTTCAGGCACCAGATATTCACCTTTCGCGCCCGTCTCCTGTCAGTTTAAACAGTTCCGCCATGAGAAGGCCAGGAGCTGGACTTAGAGCCTATTTTAGATGCACACCATGGAGACATTTAATTAGAGTGGAGAGCGTATCCCTCACCCTACCTCTGACTATTACAGTCCTTAGAAACGTATGTCTATCTATAATGGTCAGCATCTTGATCTTCCCAGCTTGTTGAACCTATGGCCACTGTTTTCACGTCACTAGTGCACACACTTCTGAATCAGTTTGCTGGAATCCAACAATTCATTTACCATATACTAGATGCCCACAAAAAAAAAAAAACATCTTTAAGAATCTTCCTTTTCACAGACACAATCAAGCCAGCATAAACTGCTGTTACTGAAGAACAAATTATGATAATGGATGCAGTCTTCGACTTTTTACTTTTCTGATCCCCGGGTTTACGAGTTTTCAGTTTTCACTCTTTTTCCCTTGTGCTAGATAATGAAACATACAGGTCCTCTTCAGCTGCTCTACATCACCATATAGAATGTCGGTGATTGAGCAGTTTGGTGGTATCAAGTTCTTCTGAACGGTCACTCTGTGTAACTGTTTACTGAGGGTGATGTGTCCTGTTTTCAACCTGAAAACTGTGCATTGGTCTCTACGACATAAGCTGTTGATGTGGTCTCCGGGGTTAGGCTTTGGCAGGTGTGTATATAGGGATCTTCCAGTTGGATTACTGGCCCAGCTGTCCATCCACTGCTGCTTGTAGTTGTGTATAATGTATTTAGCTGTTCTCACATTGGTGGGGTTGTGGGGCTGTGACATGGTGGCTCCACTCTTTGCCAATCTGTCAGCACGTTCATTTCCTTTGATATCTATGTGCCCTGGTATCCACTGTAGGGCGGTCTTGATGTCATAGGAGGCAAGATGTTTTATTGCAATGAGTATGTCAGTTGTAATGTAATCAGCTGATGGTATCCAGTTTTCAAGGACCCGGAGAGCAGACTGGGAGTCTGAGAAAATAATAATGTTTTTTTGGTGAGAGGCACTGTTTTTGTATTTGGTGGTGGTGGTGGCTGCCAGGGCTGCTAATATTGCCTGCATCTCTGTATCATAATTGGAGCAGCGAGATCCACAATGAGCAGAAATGTGCCTTGTTGTTTTGTCTGGAAACATTATGAGTACCCCATATCCTACATTATCTGTTTCCTTGAATGCTGACCCATCAGTGTATGCATGGATCCAGTCCTTGAGGTAGGATTCTATGGTCTCCAGTGCACACAGCTTTAAGGTATTGGGATCTGATGATTTGTTCACTAATTTGTTCTTGAGTCTGGTGTTAGTTTGAGGAAGTGTGTAGTGTGTGTTTGGTGGGATATCTGGTACTTTTGTAAGTTCTTCTCTGTCTTCAGGGAGTTTGTGTCTTGTTTTTAACTGTTCTGCTATGTGCACTGGAGTTTTCAGTTTCAGTATTACGCTTCCATTTATCAACCACTATTCTGTTAAGATGGTCTAGGGGCATGTGTTTATATCTTTCTACTGCCTCAATGGTTGACTTTTTGCGTCTTATATCTAATGGCTCTATGTTTCCATCAATTTCACATGCAGCTGTGGGTGTTGATCTCATTGCACCACAAATGAAATGAACGGCTTGGTTCTGGATTCTGTCTACTTGTGTACGAGAGTTCTTTGATGCTGTGACCTGTAGGAGGAGGTTGTAATCTATTATAGATCTAATATATCCTGTGTACAGTTGTCTGCGTGTTGCTTCGTCAGATACCCAGGAAGTACTTGCAAGTCACTTGAGTAAATTTAGTCTTTTGGATGCTTTTTCTGCTAGTCCATCTATGAACTCTTTAAAATTCAATTTTCTGTCTAGTTTCACACCAAGGTATGTTGGATTTTTTTCTTTCATGATTTGAGCACCATCAAGAGTTATTTTCAGTTCGGTCTTTGCTAGTTTGTTGCTAAGAGTGAAGACTTTATATGTAGTTTTACTAACATTGATCTTCAACTTCCAGAAATTGCAGTAGGCTGATATGGTGAGAAGGGCTCTATTAAGTCTCTCAGCAGGCAGCTGCAGGTCTGTTCCACTAGTCCATATGACAAGGTCATCAGCAGACATGACTTTGTGGGTGTTCAACAGGTCAGGCAGGTCATTTATAAAGATTAGGAACAAGGTGCAGCTAAGAACAGAACCTTATGGCAGACCTTCCCCCAGGGTGCATTTGTTTGACAGTCTGTTACTGAGTTTGTATGGTCCTATTACTCAGGTAGTTTTTAACCCATTGATACATTTTTCCATGTATGCCCATGTTTTGCATCTTTAACAGTAGACCTTTTCACCAGACCCTGTCATATGCCTGCTGGAAGTCTACAAAGACAGCTACTGAGTTTATCTTGTGTAAAAAACTGTCTTTTACACGGATAAATAGCTTGTCTTCAGTTCTCGGTCCTTTGTGAAAGCCTGCCTGGAAGTTACTGAGGTACCCCGAGAATTCTAACCACCAGTGTAGCCTACTGTTAACCATTCATTCTGCTAGCTTTCCAATGATGGAAGTCAGTGAGAGTGGTCTAAAGTTTTTTAAGTAATCTTCTGGCTTTCCTATTTTCAGGATAGGTCTAACTATGGCTGACTTCCAAGATTTTGGTAGTACTCCACTTTGCCGGGTCTTGTTAATGAAGTTGAGCAATGTGGACTTTCCTACAGGGTCCAGATGAAGGATCACTTCATTTGATATTTTGTCTGGTCCTGTAGCTTACCCACAGCACTCTTAAGTTTATGGATGATAAAGTTTTCCTCAAAAGGTGGAATGTCTGGTAAGCTAGATTTCTCTTTATTTCTCAGAACTTTTCCCTCCACCTTGTCAAGTACTTCCCTGTTGGAGGATCTGTTGGTGGCAGTAAAGAATTTGTTAATTTGTCTGAGTCACTTGAGAGGACTCGACCAGAGATTCGCATTGGTTTAGGGTTAGTTTGTTTTCTCCTGACATGTTATCTAAGAGTTTCCAAACCTTCTTTCCTTCATTTCTGAGGCTAAGATTGCTGCATGTTCTTAACCACTTCTCTTTCTTTGCTTTTTTTAGTTTCGAGTCTTACCTTAGCTGTTAGTTTATTGTACTTTATTCTGTTTTCTGGAGTAGAGTTTTTCTCTGCATTCTTCCTGGCTGCTCTTCTTTTTTTTTACTAAGTCTTCCAGAGATTTTGTCCAGAAGGGGCTGTATTTCTTTCTGCATCCTTGGGGGATTGTTTTGTAGGCTACTCCAAGTATGGCTTGGATTATGTTGGTGTAGAGTGTGTCAATGTTTGTGTTGTCATTTAATTTTGATAGGTTTGTGTTCTGAATTTTTCCAAATCTGCTTTTCTATAATTCCAGCGAGGGGGTTTGGGTGGTCTTCGGTTTCGTGTGTGAGAAATTTGTAGAAGAATGGGCTGATGGTCACTTCCTATGTCATCAAGCACTCACAGAGTAAAATCATTATGGATGTCTGCTGAGACAATGGTGAGATCAGGTCTGTATGTGCATCCAGTGGCTCTGTGGATGAGTGTTGGTGGGAAGGAGGAGTCTTGCAATATTATCATGCTGCTGGTGTTGCAAAGCTCTTCAATGTTGTTTCCAATAGGGTTTCGGTTTTGTATCCTAGTGCTGGTTGATGTGCATTAAAATCTCATGCAATAATCATTTTCTGCATGTCTGTGCTGTGTATGTTGATTCAACTTTTAGAGTTTGGGGGACAATAAATATTATACAGAGTGTACCGCAGTCCATCATGCCATACTACTATCTCTTGAGTATCATTCTCATTGCACTTTCTGTTTTTAACTTCTCCTTGGGTGTCATTTCTCAAGAGTGTGGCAATACCCCTGCATTTACCACATTCACATTTGTACATGGTGTATCCAGGCAATGAGTGATCTTTTCCATATAGAAGGGTTTCTTGTATGATCACAATATGGATGTTGACTTTTTTCAGCTGTCTGCTTAATTCTGAGGCCTTTGGCCTAAGTCCAGGAATGTTGATTTGAAGAATGTTTAGTGTGCCCCCCCGTAGCTGATTTTTCATTCAGGGTAGCCGGAGGGCAAACCACCTGGCGCGGACCTTTTACAAGGCAACGTCCAGGCTCAAATGGTTTACTTTTCGTTTCTGACATTTTCATATTGGGGTTTTTGTCCTAAGTCTTTCTTTCATTCCCAGGAGGCCTTTCCAGTGAGAAGCTGAGATCATGCCCTGAGTGCAACACTGGCCCATCAAACAGCTTTGAGATAGTTTCACAGAGACATTCTGACTATGGGATGAGGGACCTGATGGTGGTTCAGTGATGTCCATTACCTGCCACCTATAGTCTGCTGGCTGCTTTGTTTGCCTCATTCTGACAGCCATTGTTGTAGAGACCCATAGGCTTGTCAAGTCCTGGACTCATCAATTTCCATCAGACTTTCCCCATCCATCCACCATACCAAACAGCCCAGAGCTGCCCCAGGCCAAGATCTCAGCTCCACGTATTGACAGGTGTGCAATGTCAAAAGCTAGAGCGACTTCTATCCTAGTAGGGGTATTTGTGCTTGTTATTTTTCCCACAGGCGAGTGGGTTTTCTTAGAGTACATAGCATTTTGTCTGAGTTATCTGACACTTCTATAGGCTATTAGCAGACTTCTCAGTTCTATGTTCCCTCTTTATTTTACAGAAAGTTCTGTTCCCTAAAAATTCTGCCTTATAAGAGGGTGACATTATATTTTTATAACAATAACAATAATAAATAGTGTTGGTTGCTACAGGTTTCTGGGCTATAGGAATAGGTCAGAGTTTTTTAAGCAATCAGATCTAATGTTCCCTGTTTCACAAAGACTATGCTAAGATAAGTGTGTTCTTAACATAGTTGTTCCCAGGGGGACTGTTTCCATCAGCAAGCACATGTTTCATTGGGTGTTGGAATGGAAGGCAGAGCACATATGGGAATGCCCAGAGTGCAGGGATGCCAGTTTCTGATTACAGATTACACATGTCCTTTGAGCTGTGTCCACGAACTTACAGAACAGAGAGGGATCAAACTGACCCATGTTGGGGTATATATGGTGGATAATCCAACACACTGAAACCAAGTTTAAGAATCTCAGAAGTTCTCTGTCTGCTGTGTGATCAAGCAATGGCATGCTGAAGTATACGTTTCCTGCACGAGTAAAAGCTTTTCAAAAGTTGTGCTCTCAATCTGTCTCACTATTTTTCAACTCATTCATTCATTCATTTGCATGTCCCTTGCGGAACTTTGCCTCCCTAACACCACTCCCCTAGGCCTCTTGGTTGTGAGCAAGATGGCCTGCTGCTGATGCATCTATTTGCAGATCATCAACGATGTCCTGCAGCCATCTTCGCTTTGATCTTCCTCTCTTTCTTTCCCATTATGTACCCTTCCAAGACGGTCTTCTCTAGATTATCATGATGTGTCCAAAATATTTGTTTTCTCTCTTTAATTCTCTTACATTTTGCGTGCACAAAAAAACTGCCTGTATTACAAAATACATAATTCTTGACAGATGTATCCTCTCGATTTCTGATAAAAATGTAGCTATATGTCATCATGCTGCTGCTGTACCATCTGTATAACCCAACTTGGTGTAGCATAGGTGACTAACTCTGAATTAATATTCACAATTCAGATGATTCCCAGGATCTTTTCATTCATCAAGACATCACAATGTAATAAGCAAGCAAGTCTGGTGCTGACAATACAAGGTGAAGTTCACTGGACGAAACCTGATGACAGATACTGAATGGGTGATAAATACACTGAGCAATATGTCATATTACAGGTCTTAAGCTCAGCCATCAAACAGTCAGGTCATACAGCTGATGTAAAGCTTCCATTCCAGACAAACAAGTGAATAAGACTTTGGGTGAAACATGTGAACACTTCTCATAATTCCTAGTACAACCAAAAACTCCACAATACAGCGACAGACACATCCCCACCATTAAGCGTCTATTTCATTTTTTTTGTTAAACCTGACACGCATCCCTACATACCAGGCTTAAGCTCACCAAATCATATGATGTCCATTTCTCAGACCAAAGCCAGTCATTCAAGAATGCAACTCAGAAATGTAAAAATAAATCACAGGTGCCTCCATCAAAAACAATAATAGGGTTTACACTTGTAACATAAACAATGATAGAACTACCTTATTAAATTATTAAATTAAATTATTCTGCTTCTGTCAATCTTCTTCTATATAATCACATAAATTAACCCTCTAACAAAACATTCACCTCAACTTCCTCTCATCTCCAGTTAACTTCTCACTCAGTGGGAATTGTGCAGGTCTTCTAATATGTGCATGTACCATTCAACTGAGTCCACATGGCTGTCCAATGTTTCATTCCCTAATAGATAGTATTTAAAACTAGCTCCAAGTCTGACTTCAGTCATTCTGTCATTTCTTTAGTAATTCTGGAATGCTTATGACACCGTTAGATTTGCTGGATTTTTCAAGTTATTTTTAATTACCATCTTTATCTCTTCATTTGTTGACCTGAACTCAATTTACAATTTATCTTCTCTATTTTTTTCAGACTGCTGCATCCACTCATTTCCAAAATTTCCCAGTGTATCTATAAACCAAGCTAAAAACAATAAAGCTTACATCTTACATCATTCCCCTGCTGTTAAACATCACATAGGACTCGCATAGTTGTTTGCAAAGTTTTCCTGTCCTCTGCGAGTTTTTCAACTTCATCAAGGGATGTTATGCCCACTAAACTGGCTTCTCTTAACAATGTCCTCTTTAGAGTTTCACGTGGTCAACCTCTTTTTCTTCAACCTGTTATGCCCCTTGATGCTCGGTTACAACTGTTGCAAGAATCCATAACACCAGGATTTTTCCCTATCTAGAGTCGTCCTGGAGCAGATGAACAAAAATTATACCCCAATATATTTGCTCACTGTTGTAATGTGAAGTCTTCATGTTTCTAAGCCACCTATTTGTGAGGTAAGGAGGCCAGTGTGTGTCCTCCTGTCTATTCCTTTTGATCTATTACTCGCCTCTAGATGGGTCTCAGGGTGAGGTTGTTGGCCTCACGCCCAACTCCCGTTCTACGATATGTGGTGACGCAGAAGACTCATACGCAAGTATGCTGGCAAGAGCGATAAAAAGCTCCCACCATCTTTTATGTCACCCGGAAGCAAAAATGAAAACTTTTGAGTACAACATATTAAATTCATGTTTCAATGTGTTCAAACTATTTTAATTATACCTGCCTTCTTCTTAGTTATGTTTATACTGATGGTTTCCAACTTATGTAATTAATGTGTTCCAGTACAACTTTACAAAGGTCATGTCGGATTTATGCAGGCAGCATCCTTCAGAAGAGTTTCACAATTAATACACTGAAAGCCAGTTCACATGTGGTCAAGTATACACTTTATCCACTTTCATACTTCTGTATCATTCTTAATTTCACTTCCAGACTGACTGAAACACGTTCGCAAGCTAGTTCTTTTTTTGTCCTTAAGGTGCAGAAGGTGAAAATATTTGTAAAAACAAACAAAAATTACATTACTATATTACAGAAACAAGAAAGAGGCAAGATCTCTACTTTCCATTGTGTACTGGCTTGCGCATGCAATGACTAACCTTCACATGCATTTCAAATGTTTTGCACAGGTGCTTTCTGCAAACAATGCTCTTGTCACAAATTTCTTATTAAGTATGAATTTTTGTACATCAGTTTTATATATGCTGAGAGCCATCTGTACCAGACTCTCTTGTGTTTGTTATATCTAGTTCTGCAAGACACTCCCTGCATTTTTAAGTTTATTGTTTGACATTTCTTATGTGGTGTGGTCATTAGTGCACTTGCCTGCTAACCAGAAAGTTGTAGATTCAATTCCCCATTGTGATGGAATGTTTTTCAGATTGACTGGAACTGGGGCTGACTCAGTAATAGATCAAAAGGAATAGACAGGAGGACACACACTGGCCTCCTTACCTCACAAATAGGTGGCTTAGAAACATGAAGACACTACACTTCACATTACTATAATGAGCAAATATATTGGGGCATAATTTTTTTTCATCTGCTCAGTAAAGTATGTAAGCATGTAAGTTTTCCAAACTGTGAATTTTTCTTCCCATCTGTTCAACTGATATATAAGGGGAAATGTGACTGATAATCCATAGTCCTTGTATATCCAATTTCATGCAAAGAAACTTCTGCTTACAATAAAATATATATATACTGATATTTCATACACAAGCCCAAATGGATATCTGTGAATGAGTTTTTATGAAAACATATTTACAAACTGATCCTCACTATTATATTAACATTACCTTTTTACAGATATTTATTTCTAATGTGAGGTTCCAGCATTTTCAACATGAGACGTCTTTAAAATATACATTATAAGCCAGTATTTAAAACAAATATCATATTATTTTGCAAAATATGTCACAGATTATTTTCTACAACACATGTTGCACATTGGTACCTTAAATATACGTCACAAAATCAAACTTTAGCACTCAAATTAGACAGAGGCTTGTTTTGACACAAGCTTGATTTAATCAACTGGCTCAATTTCTAGTATAGTCTATACACAAAACAGAAGATACATTTCACTAAGCACTGCAAACAATGTTTTAAAATAATTATTTTTATAAACAAAAATAGATACCACTTACTCGTTCCCTTCGTATCCCAGTCGTGTGTAGCTTCAATTATCACAACGATTGTTGGATACTGCTCAAAATCAAAGTACTTCTTTCGCTCTGTGACGGGTAACGAACTTTCAAAACGCAGCTTTCTATTTTCATCTATCATAAACAAATTATCAATGCGGGGGCTGCTATCTGTTGTTGAAACTATATTAAATCTGAATGATGATGCTGCCTCGTTTTGCAAATTTACGGAATTAAAATCAAACAAAACTGTATTTGTGCTCGCGTTTTCTGGAACTAGATTGCCCTTTAAAACTGCATCATATTTTACAGTTTCTGTTTGTCGACGATTTCGGTGAAACGTCTGTTCACTCTCTAAACCTCTGACTGAGGATGCTGCTCTAACATCCACAAAACATCGGCACAATACCAGCAGCACGATAGAACAAGGGACGTCTATCGCCATTTTGATTCCCATGTCAAATGAAAAATAAAAGGATGGCGGATTCAAGCGAGCTATGTCTGACAGTGTCTACTCATCTCTTGGTTGTTCGTTGCACTTCCCCAATAAAGAAATGCATTATCCGTTTCCGCAGTGTGAATCACAATTCTAAATTCTGTGAAATTTAGTTGAAGATTAACTTCCGCATCTTTAACAATAATCAAGTTTAATGTCCTAGTCTGTGGGAATTTAGCAACTTCATCTGTCCTCCGTGGCCTGAACAAATAGTATCTGCTGCCTTTAACTAGAGAAGATCAATATTTTATACTAATTATGAGAAACCCTTTACATTGAATCGCTAGTACCAGTACAGAAATCACTAATAAAACTCGTTAACTTGAACCAAAGTTAACCCTGCTCTTTTCGTTGCTTTTAATTGATTCCCACTGACTACCTGTGTGACATCACACCGGTATCCTACCCACAGGCATTCCACGGCGCCCTACTTTAAAGCACTTCATCATGCGCAGAACAGCGTTGTTCCTCCCACTAATTTTTATTGTCTTTATTGATTAACTGCAAATCTAAATCAACTGATCTATGCTTAAAATGCATTTTAAAATCTTTCATCGCTATATTACTAAGATACATTATAATATTCTAGTGAAATATGGTAAATGGTTCTGAACAAGTCATGTAAATGAGGCAGGTTGGTAGGAGGTGATCAAACTTTTAATACACGTTACCTGACCACGTCTACGGTGAGAGTAGAGGAATTACAAACAATGCAACCAACAGTAATATTCTCTGAATGAGATCACACACGCACACACAACAAAAATTTTAAGTGTGGTGAGATCCACGGAAACTACATATATGTGCTCAGTTGATATGTATTCTTTCATATGCTACATTGCAACAAATAAATCAAGCTTCTCTATTTTGTGTAGTCCTTGGCAAATCTAATTGAGATCGATTGTCGTTATTTTTCTGTGCCCCTTGGTCACCCTATTCATTTTTTTCAGCATCTTTCCCTTTTATGTGAGCTTTCTAATGATTGTCTCGGTCTCCATCTTCTTGTTCTTTATTATTATGTCAAAAAATGTTTATTTTCGCATCCTTATGTTTTTAGTGTTTAGTTACTTGTTGGGGGACTTTATAATATATTCTTTTGGCTCCCCACTGTAGAAATTGCATCTTCACCGAAAATAGGATCTTTTTTCTCAGATATATACATATATATAAAAGAGGAAGACCAAAACGAAGATGGCTGCAAGAAATCGTTGACGATCTGCAAATGGACGCAGCAGCAGCAAGCCATCTTGTTCACAACCGAGAGGCCTACAGGAGTGCTGTTTGGGAGGCAAAGTTCCGCAAGGGACATGCAAATGAATGAATTATATATATATATATATATATATATATATATATATATATATATATATATTATATCCTTCACCGTGCCGTTAAACGTCACATAGGGCTCGCAAAATAGTTCGCCAATTTTTCCTGTCTTCGGCAAGTCTTTCAACCTCATCAAAGGATTTTTGGCCTCTCTTAATAATGTCCTCTTCAGAGTTTCACGCGATCTGCCTCTTTTTCTTCGGGCTGTTGTGTTCCACTTGATAGCTTGTTTTGGGATTCTCTGATCATTTCTTCTCATCAAGTGACCAGCGTATGTCCATCTCCTTTTCCTGATCACCCATGAGACTGGTTGTTGTTCAGTCATCTGTCTTATCTCTGCATTATTCTTGAATTCGTTCCACTTGATGCCGAGTATTTTCCTTAGGCATTTGTTTTCAAAAGAGTCTAATTTCTTTTCTATTATATATATATATAACATACATATGTATGTATGTATGTATTTCATATATATTTCATAAATGAAAAATAGATCATATATATCACTATTTAAAAAACGATATATATATAGTTTTATATGTATGTGTATATATATATATATTTATATATATGTTTATATATATATATAGGATCCGGCATAAAGCATACCTGGATTTTTTAAATGGAAAATAAATAAGCGCTATACATGTTTTGGATTTTTAACAAAAGTGAAATGAAACTCAGAAAAAGTGGATATTTTTATTATTAATGACAATAATATTTAGGTTTTGAAAATTACGCCGGTTAGATGACCGCCATTATATTTGATACATTCAGCCATGCGTCTGGAAAATTCCTGCATAACACCATTTAATATGTTCAAAGGGATATTTTTAATGCAGTGTCGGTTTCGATCTTTTAGGTCTGCAGTTGACTGTGGTCGACTAGCATACACCGTGTTCTTGAGATACCCCCATTAAAAAGAAGTATGCGGCCGATTAATCCAGTGACCTTGTCGGCCACTGAATATCCCCAAATCTGGAAATAAGACGACTGGGAAATGCTTGTCGCAGCATGGCCATTGACTGACGCACTGTGTTGGCAGTTGATCTATCTTGTTGAAACCATATTAGTCTCTTATTTCTATTGGCCAAGTCTGGAATGAAGTATTCAGTTAGCATCTACACATAAAGATTGCTATTAGCAGTAACAGGATGCCAGGTGCCAAAACATTCCTAACGGCAGATCGCCAAGGGCTACTCAGCAATGCGTTGCGGACTTCTTGAATTCGTTCAGGTATCTGTCGAGTTCTTGGACGACCAGTAGACTTGTTATTAAGGCAATTAGCGGTTTGACCCACCTCATAATTGTTTTGTCCTCCGATCGGGAACATTATCACGGGGATGCAACTCAAAATGGCGACGAAACTTTCGTTGTACAGTAATAGACGATTCTCCATTTTTATAATAAATTTCAACTGCTAGTGCGCGATGTTGTGTTTACCAAGAAGCCTTTGTTAAAAATGACCGTTTGTTTGTTTGTTTCATCTCTGACGTCATTTTTTTTCACACGTATTCTGTGCATTACGTCAGTTAAATCAAGCTATGCTTTATGCCGGACCCTCAATGTTTAAAAAAAAAAAAATCAGCAGTATATTGTTTGCTAAAACGTCACTCAGTTACTGAACTGTAATTTACTCATTTTTCATCGTGAACGTAAATGTCTCTTCGCAAACAGCATACTGTACTGAAGTTTAAACATACCGAGGATGTCTATCTGAACGCAGAAAAAAAAATCGATCTGGGATTTAATCGAAGGTAACTTATGGAATATTATATTAAGCAAAGATAATTATGGGAACACAAAAATAAAATGGCAGCATTTTATCACTGTGAGAATAACAAAGGTTTTGAATATTTACCGGCCACAAACAGTAAGTTTTAAAGATGTATTTGCCCTCACAACATGACTTTATACTATAGCAAAAAGATGACAGAAATAAACTGGTCATCTGTTCCAAAAAGACCCCATCAAAATCAATACGACAGCCATGCGATGGACACCCGAGTTTAAAAAAAAAGGAAACAGAAGCTGACTAAGACTGCAAAAACAGAGATTAATTAACAACATGCAAAACAACTGAGACATCATACAAAGGTTACCTGCAGACCGTGAAGATTTCAATGTTATTGCTGCCATGGAAGATGCATGAAGGTTTACTGAACGGTGATGATTTAGTCGATCATAGCCCAAGAGCATGGATGACAGATCAATGAATACATAACTTACACGCTTGGTAACACGATACAACAAGTTAGTAAATTAAAAAAAAAAAACAATGAACCAGAAATCATGGCGAAACGGGTCTCCATACCAACCACTGTTGATGTTTTTACACAGGCGGAAGCTTTGGAGTAGTCTACAAAACAGATATGTAGATCCACATGTAAGTCTACATTTTTCTCTGATGTTCTTCATGTTTAGTATATGATCTCTGGTACCTCTGCCGGGTCTGAAACCCGCATGTACTTCATGTATTTACTTGTTCTGTTTTTCCTCCACCTTTTTCAATTTGATTTGTAGCAATATTTTGCTTCACTCAGTCATTCATTTCCATGTCCCTTGTGGAACTTTGCTTCCCTAACAGCACTCCTGTAGGCCTCTCGGTTGTAAGCATGATGCCATGCTGCTGATGCATCCATTTGCAGATTATCAACGTTGTCTTGCAGCTTTCTTCGCCTTGGTCTTCCTCTCTTTCTTTTACTTAGTATGTACCCTTCCAAGACGGTCTTCTCTAAATTATCATGACGTTTAAATGTGTCCAAAATATTGAAGTTTTCTCTGCTCAATCCTATTTACCAGCCATCCTTCTTCAATATTAAATTCTTGTAGTGTGGGTATATATATATATATATATATATGTGTGTGTTCTTTTTTGTGTCCATGATGCTTAAAATAGATCTAGAAATTAACAAAGACAAAACAAAAATTATGAAATTTCTCATTAATCAAGAAGGAAAATATATGTACACAGCTGTTGATGAAGCAAACCAATTTGCATACCTTGGCAGCTACATAGACCAAGATGGTGACACCATGAAGGAAGATAGAATTCGAATTGGAAAAGCACCATTGTCCTTCAAAAATCTTGAGAATATATGGAATTCCAAAGTTATAAGCACAAAAACCAAGTTAAGATTATTCAATTCAAATGTGATATCCACCCTCATTTATACATGCAAAAGCTGGAAATCAACTAAATAAACAGATAAGAAATTAGACTCTTTTGAAAACAAATGCCTAAGGAAAATACTTGATATAAAGTGCAACGAATTTAAGAACAACACAGAGATAAGACAGATAAGCAAACAATAACCTGTTTCGTGGGTGATCAGAAAAAGAAGATAGACATATATAGGTCATTTGATGAGAAGAAACAATCAGATAATCCCAAAACAAGCTATCAAGTGGAGCACAACAAGCCGAAGAAAAAGAGATCGACCACATGAAACTCTAAAGAGGACACTGTTAAGAGAAGCCAGTTTAGTGGGCATAACATCCATTGATGAGGTTGAAAAACTCATCGAAAACAGGAGAACTTGGCAAACAACTATGTGAGCCCTGTGTGACGTTTAACGACACGGGAGTGATGTAAGATGTAAGAATAAACTGTAAGAAAACAGAAACAGTGGTCGTGTCTAGAAAGAAATCCACACCAAAATCCAATGTAAAAATCAAAGGAATAATATTGTACTAAAACAAGTATTTTGGTACTACGATAACACCAGATAAAAAGTGTATCACAGAGATCAAAAGCAGAGTATATCAGGCAAAAGTAGTATTTCAGAAAACGAACATTATTTTGTGCAGTCCATCTCAGTCAATTGATAACTAGGAAATGAATCTTGAAATGCTGTTTCGAGCTATTACTAGTATATGAGACAGAATCATGGCCATTAACAAAAGCGTCAAAGAGAGCATAAGAGGAAACTGATATGTAGTTCCAACGAATAATATTAAGAATACCATGGACAGCTAAAATTACAAATGAAAAATGCCTAAGAAAAGTCAATGAGAAAAGAACCTTAATGAAAGCATTACAGAGGAGACAGTCTAGATTCATTGGCCATGTAATGAGAAGAGGAGGAATCGAAATTATTGTGAGAACAGGGAAACTGGGAGGCAGGAAATGAAGAGGTAGACCACGAGATAAAATTTTTGATGGCTTGACAAAATAGCACGAGAGAAACAGAACAGCAGAGCTGATTGATAAGGGGAAAAAATGAAATATGGGAAATTGTGGAGAGACATGAGCGCCGACGGCTCCAGACATAGCACATGATGATGATTCTTAATGGCTTCTGTATTCTTTGCATTTAATATGTTTATTATTGTGAATCGAAGTGCCTTCTTTGTTTTTGATTTCGTCTCTTAGTATTATGAATTAGATTTTACTTCATGAAATTTCATGCCGCTTGAGAAATGGAGTAAAGTATTCCTTGGTGTCATGAAAGAGCTTTAGAAGTACAGAAAGATCTCTACTTATGCTTCATTGATTATACCAAGGCATTTGACAAAGTGAAACATAATGAAATTATTAAAATGCTTGAAGACATCAGTATAGACGGCAAAGACCTGAGGATTGTAAAGCATCTATACTGGCAGCAAGAAGCAGCAGTTCGAGTTGAAAATAGAATTGGAAAATATCAACCTATAAAACAAGGGGTGCGACAAGGATGTGTACTATCTCCAGACCTTTTTTCTCTGTATAGCGAGAATATTCTAAGAACAATCATCACAGAACCAGGCATCAAAATTGGAGGATACAATATTAACAACCTTCGGTATGCTGACGACACAGTACTGATAGCTGAGAACAAACAAGACCTGCAAAATATCTTGGATAAAGTCGCCAAAGAAAGTGAACAAAAAGGCCTTACTTTGAACATCAAAAAGACAGAGACTATGGTTATATCTAAGAAACAAAATCCACCAGCATGCAGTATTAAATTAAACGGAACTATTCTAAAGCAAGTGCAGAAATTCAAATACCTTGGAACCGTAATAACTTCAGATGGGAAATGCAGAACAGAAATTAGGAACAGAATAGGCCAAGCAAAGACTGCATTTCAGAGAATGAGAAACATATTAGCTAACACATCTTTATCAATGAATGTTAGAAAACGAGTCCTAAAATGCTATATTGAATCTATCTTGTTATATGGAAGTGAATCATGGACAATAGGCAGGTCTGCACAAAAATCATTGGAAGCAGCAGAAATGTGGTTTATTTGAAGAATGTTGCGAATCCCCTGGACAGCAAAAATAACTAATGAAGAATGTATGAGAAGAGCTGGAGAGACAAAAAACCTTGTCAAAAAGATAAGAGAGAGAGAGAGACAATGTACTTTCATAGGACATGCAATGAGAAGAGGGGGCATAGAAAATATTATAACAACAGGAAAAATGGAAGGAAGAAGATCAAGAGGAAGACCAAGAGAAATAATACTGGACAGTCTGACGGGATGGTGTGAGAGGAGATCACCAACTGAACTGATGGTCTGCATGAAGGATCGAGTACTCTGGAGAAGCATAATAGACAACGCCAGTCGGCACAGCACATGATGCTGATGATGAGTGTTGTTAGGCATGGAGAGGCAGCTAGTTCGGACACACAAAAAAAGGCAGCAGATGCCTATGTGGAGGAATTCGCAAACTTTATCAGCTCTGAAGGTTACGTACCGCATCAAATTTTTAATTGCTATGAAACGGGACTTTTTTTGGAAGAAAGATGACAAGAAGGACCTACATAACCCAAGAGGAAAAGTCACTGCCTGGCCACAAACCATCGAAGGACAGGCTTACACTTTTTTTGTAGGAGGAGCACTCAGGAGATGAGGAGGAAGAGGTGGTACATGTTTCAAGTCCTGAGATCAAAGAAATTTGTAGCAAGTGGAGTGAAGTGCAGATTTTCATTAAGAAGCATCACCCTAACAAAACTGTGACCAGCAGAGCAGTGGACATTTTAAATGACAACGTGATGTCTCAATTTTGGAAAGTTATCCAGCAGAGAAAAAGACAAATGTCTCTGGATCGTTATTTTGTGAAAATATCAGCCACCGAGCCAGCAATCGAACCACTTCCCAGGATACGAACAAGAGAAAAAACATCGGAAATACCTACATTGTTGCCCGACGCTATTATGACTCTCCTTCGAAGGAATAGTCTTCTTCTTCTTCTTCCTCCTCCACTACTTCCTCCTCCTCCTCTACCATCTACCTATGCCAGCAACTATCAGCCACAAAGGTAAAGTTATACTGTATATTTTATATTATATATTTTGCCACACATAAATCCATACAAAACTAAAAAAAACAATATGTTTCTGGAGAGGGCGAACGGATTAATTGGATTTGCATTAATTTCAATGAGAATAATTGTTTCGGTTAGCGAACATTTAGGTTCGTGAACAGCGTCAAAGAATGAATTACGTTCGTGACCCAAGTACCACTGTATTTTATTCATTCAGTTTTCCCATCTGTTACAAAGCTGTCTCAAATTTTAATTTATTTTATTTTCAGAATCTCGCACCATGACTAATAATTCAGACTTTTGATTGCTATACTGCACTATCTAATTAGAGTACATCTCTCCGTTTCCTCTTCTAACCTGCCTGCACCGAACCTTTGAGCCTTTGAACATCTCTAGCATCAGCCGGGTAGTTTAATTAACAGTAGATGTTTGTCTAATGTAGCCCAGTATTTGTGTTTATATTCTTATTTTAATTTTCCGTGTCTATAACCTGTAACGATTGCTTTATATTTTACATTATGTCAACTGTTTGAAAAGACAGGTTTGTGGTTTTGAGAAAGGTTTACTCCTGAACCAATTTTCTACATGTTCTATTAAATTTCACGTTATTCACACCAGCACTGCTAGTCTAGAACGACGTGCTGGCATGACTAATTTGCAACCTCTGTTTTCTTGTATTTTAAAGTTTCTAAAAATAACCACACACAACATTCCAAAACATCTCTCTAAGCTTATTTCATGTTAGCTGAGTATGGCTGTGTACGCAGCTTCCTCGTTAGTTCTGTATATGTTTTTGATGAAGAAGCTAATAAATTATTTCCCATTTTAAAGAAAAGCCAGCCTGTGAATACGAGTTTTTTTAATAGCCATTTGTAACTTACTGACTTATCCTCGTATATCTATTTATTTGTTTATCTGACGAATTTCATTGTCTTCCAGGTAATTAAGGTTCCATAGTTGTTCTATATGAATAGTGGAGCTATCTTCACCCATCTGCCAACTTGACGCTCTCAGAAGCTGATGGAGTGGTCAAGTAAAACATAATTTATCATTTTTTGGAGCCGATCTAATAAACACATTTCTCAGCAAGCTCCACTACAATGGAGATATGTCAGATTTTTTTGGGCAAGGTCTGCGATTACGTTGTTCTTAACCAGGTGTATTTATACTCGTTGCGGGTATGGGAATCAAATACTTGAAGTATGGGACCTGATCTCTGAACTATTTCTATCTCTGAAAAATTGTTAGATTCTAATTTTTCTTTAAGCTGTTTTATTCCTATCTGCCTACGATCACTGACTAGTACAGCCACTGCCTTAAGGAAACCAATGGTAAACTACCTTCTGGAAATACACTAAGAAACATAAACACCAACATGGAAGGTCAGAGAATAAATGGTGAAACAACAACTTGGTTCGACATAAAACAGGGGGTCCATCAGGGATGCATATTGTCGTCTTATTTATTAACTTGTATACTAAAATATAACGAGGAATGTTAGAGAAGATGTAAACAAAGAATATTACGATGCCATGACAATTGAATGTTATGAAATGCCAGAGATTAGATATGCTGATGACACAGTATTACTGTCCACAACATAAACAGTAATTGAAAAACCAATTATATCAGTCCGTAAGAACAGCGAGGAGCAAAACCTCTTATCTTAATGCGAAGAAAACTAAATTGATGACAGTCGATAAAAGCAAATAAGGCAGCTAAAATATGTATCAATGAGGAAAAATTAGAAGAAATGGAGAGTTTTGAATATCTTGGATCACTACTAACTGATAACGGAGATACAATGTGAGAAATTAAACGGACGACGTATATCGCTCTTCAGAAAGTAAAACAACTAAATAAACTGGGGAAATGAAAAGACAGAACTACAAAAATCATATTTTTTAAGGACATGCATCTTTCCCATTGCAACATGTGCCTGTGAGACCTAGACACTTAACAAAACAACTAAGAAACCCATAAATGCCTTTGAATGTAAATACTACAGAAGGGGTCTTCAAATATCATGGACACAAAAAATAACAAATATATACATACTACAGGAATTTAATATTGAAGAAGGATGGCTGGTAAAGAGGACTGAATAGAGAAAACTTATTTTGGACACATTAAGCGTCATGATAATCTAGAGAAGACCGTCTTGGAAGGGTACATAATGGGAAAAAGAGAGGAGACCAAGGCGAATATGGCTTTAAGACATCGTTGAGGATCTGCAAAATGGATGCATCAGCAGCAGGCCATCTTGCTCACAACCGAGAGGTCTACAGGAGTGCTGTTTGGGAGGCAAAGTTCCGCAAGGGACATGCAAATGAATGAATGAATTAATTAATTTAATTTAAATACTTGCTGATCAATATGTCTTTAATCACTGATTCAAATCTAACATTAAAATTAGGATTTATGTTTTAAAATATATTTGCTCACTGTGAACATTGAACTTACACTTTAATCTCAGTGGACTCTCACCTTTTACACAGTTAAAAAATATTAGAGATGATAATTTATGTACTTAATTTTTACAATTTCAAAGAATGCAAATGCAATTAATAAAACGAGAAACAAATTAAATTCAAAACACACCCAACTGACATAATTAATTAAATACGCAGAATGTGCTTTTAGTAAAATGTGTGACAGGTTCTCTGCCTTTGCGTGTCCATTATTCTGTGGCGTCAGAAAATGTGGAATGAGATTTCAGAAGTTAAAATCAAATGCTTCTGTGAAGAAATTATTGCTAAACACTTTTCTGTCTCCTGTGTATCCTTGGAATTTGACGCTGATTTTCTTTTTTGTATACAAAGACTTTTTTCGCTTAAAGGCATGGCATTTCTTGGATTTGCACTGATAACGGAATAAATGAAGTTCAAATAAAGAATATTCGACTGACAACAAGAAACAAATGCAAAGCACATTCCACAAAGCAATTTAACTTCAAACAAAGCATTCCGACTGTGCTTCAAAAATAGCAAAAGCTAAATCGTCCGGTGAGGCAGAAATAAAGAGGTCCACTATGAAAGTACAGGGTCCGGCATAAAGCATAGCTGGCTTTTAAAAATGGGAAATAAATTAAGCGGCATACATGTTTTTTTTTTTTAAAAAGTGAAATGAAACTCGGAAAAAATTGGTAATTTTATTATTACTGACAATCATATTTTGGTTTTGAAAATTACGCCGGTTAGATGACCGCCATTATATTTGATACAGGCGTCTGGAAAATTCCTGCAAAATACCATTTAACATGTTCAAAGGGATATTTTAAATGCAGTGTCGGATTCGATCTTTTAGGTCTGAAACTGACTATGGTCGACTAGCATACACCGTGTTCCTGAGGTACACTCACAAAAAGAAGTATGCGGCCAATGAATATCCCCAAATCTGGAAATAAGACGATTGGGAAATTTTTGTCCCAGCATGGCCGAAGATACTGTGGTGGCAGTTGCTCCATCTTGTTGAAACCATATTAGTCTCTTATTTCTATTGGCCAAGTCTGGAACGAAGTATTCAGTTAGCATCTGCACATAGTGATAGCTATTAACAGTAAGAGGATGCCCGTCTTCGTCTTCAAAAAGGATGGGCCAGTGACGCCGAATAATGCAACGCCACATCATACCACACTATTACTCGTTCACTATGGAGCGGTTTCTCATGGAGTAACTGTGGATTTTCAACTGACCAGTATCTGAAATTCTGCTTGTTCATATTCCCTGACTACTCAAAATAATCTTCATCAGACATTGTGAGATTATTAAGCAAATTCAGATTTTCTTCAATGAGTGCTAGAAAATCGGTAACAAAGTCAAGTCTGTTAATTTTATCCAAATCATTTAGTTGCTGTACAACTTGTAACTTGTAAGGTTGGAAATGCAGATGATTATGAATGATGCGACTTAGCGAGCGATACCAAGTGCCAAAGCGTGCCTAACAGCTGATCGCCGAGGGCTGCGAAGCAATACATTGTGGACTTCTTGTATTCGTTCACGTATCTGTTGAGTTCTTGGACGACCATTAGACTTGTTATTACGCAATTTGTGGTTTCCTTAAATATTTTTGACCCACCTCAAAATTATTCTCCCTTCGGGAACATTATCACGGGGATGCAACTCAAAATGACGACGAAACTTTCGTTGTACAGTAATAAACGATTCTCTACTTTTAAAATAAGTGTCAACAGTGAATGCGCGATGTTGTGTTTGCCTAGAAGCCATTGTTAAAAGTTACTGTTTGTCTACTGCACCTCTGACGCCATACAATAATTATTGTATGAATATATAACTATACACGGAGCCACTGCAGTAAAGTTTTTATATGATTAAGGCTCACGCCGAAACGTCACAACTGTGTACTCGTTAAATAACTACCTTTTCCCTTAGTTTATACACTGACGTCATGTTTTTTTCCACACATATTCAGTTTCTGCGCACTACGTCTGTTAAATCCAGCTATGCTGTATGCCGGACCCTGTGTAACACAGAGACAGTATTATCTATGTTTTAATATTATGGTCATCTGTTATACTGAGTTGCTGTTAAACAGTGTTTGAGAAAATAAATAGCACGAAGCAGAGTTAATAGATAGAATGTAGAATAGACAGGTATGCAGTCCTATGACTAAAAGTATAAATTCGAAATGTTATGCATGAATACATAGGATAAATCCAGCATGTGGATTTCCTCATTTAGTAAGCTTAAACAAGCATCATGTGAGATAAACACACACACACATACACTCATTTTATATACAGTGATCGTGTTAACCGGCAAATACCCATAGAAATATAGAAAACCCAGTTTTGGAGGTCACTGGTTATTGTAACTGGTTTATATAATCGAAAACCTACTGAAAAGTAAGCGCGAAATCAGCCAATAGGATGATACGGCTCGTTTGCGTGGACTAAAGTTTTGGCTTTGATTTAGCATGGACCATTTTGTATTAAATCTCGTCACAAATAAAATAAGAAAATAATTTCACACCGACATTTGATTCCCGCTGATATTTATAATGTGTTTGTAATTTTAAATAATAAAAGCACCGAATGTTGTATTATGAAAACAGATATTTCGGAAAGTACTTCGTGCGAGATCAAAGACAGATTCAATTTTACCTGTTTCAAAAAATCATAGCGCGATAACTGATATATGTGTGTATACAACATGGGTTGCTGAAAAGTAGGAAATAAAAGAATCATGAAATGTGCATGTTATTTCGCATATTCACTCTCACGTTCAACACCTCTGTCACATTGTTTCTCAGTGTTCTTTAATCCTTAAGAAGTGATATCTGGCCACTTAAATATTGCTCTGTTCCTGCTATCAACTCTGAATCCTTCGAAAATCTCCTCTTTTTTTAGACACTTATTAATACTGAGAAACAGGAAATAGATGGAGCAAGATCAGGTTAGAAGAGTAAATGATCTATGCATTTAAACCCCAAATTCTTATAAACATCCAACGTCTTGTGAGCCTTCTGAGGCCATGACTTTTCCTCTTGATTTTTGGGTCTTGAATTTCTTCAGCCGTGAGAGAACCCGAGTGTCAAAACTGCAATTACTTTTCTTTTGTTTCCGGATTATAGTGATGTAACCATGTGTCATCAGCAGTGACGAGTCCTTCCAAAAAGCTATCATTAGGCGGTTGAAAATGCTGCAAAATCAGCTTTGAGGTGTCCGCTCGATTTTGTTTCTCATCGGTACTCACTTGGGCGACAATTTCTCCATTTTATAATTGTATTTTATGAATTAATTATATAAAGAGATAATCAGTTTAGGCTGGGACAGGGGGTTGGGGGGGGGGCTTACTAAGTTCAGCTTCAGAGTTTGCTAGTGGTTAATCCGCAGCTGCATAGATGACTATAATGATATAATTATAGACACAGGACTGTCCTGTCACCTGATCTATCATAGATGACTATAATGATATAAAGTAGCAGCAACCAGACAAAACAAATTCAAACCCTGCTTTCTTGCAGGGTGGCTGGGGAAGATGAAGGCTACCGAACCAAACTCAGCTTATGCTCAAATGACATTACAACTAATTTCAACCATTTCAAAAATATCTCAGCATTTGAACTGATCAGAAACACTATTAAGCTAAATGTCCCTTTTAACATTAAAAAAAAAAGATCATGAATAATATTCCCCCTTCCCCTTTTTTATTCCCCCCCCCCCCCCACACACACACACAAAAAACGGAAACGGAAAAAAAAGTGAGAAGTAAATACAATTAATGACATACGCACAAAAATAAAGCAACAGCATGGATATATTTACGAAACAAATAAGAGGAAATGTTACTGACAAAAAAGACAAACTGACTGACTGTTATTACGTGTTATGTCGATAAGTACAGCATGTACTATCAAAATGTAGATTTATTTCTCTGATATGCACTTTTTAATACATCTCCAATCAGTACAGGTATCCCCCCTCCTCTTTAGCGTCAATTCGGACAACCCCGACTCTGACCCCATGTATGTCCGTGGTTCCATAATATACTATCTCTGTCCTATGTCTCATGTAAGCAAAGCGCTTGCTATGCAAAGAGTATAATAGTACCGTACATATTACAACCTATAATATATATATATATATATGTCTTGATAGTGTAAAAATTAGTGTGTGTTAGAGAAAGAGAGAGAGAGAGAGAGAGAGGGGGGGGGGGGTATTTGTTTAACTCAAAAAGTTTTGCTCTCAGTTTTTAGTTTAAGGACGAAGACGGTGTCCGATGAGGCAATCAGCGACCCATAGGTGATATACCAGCCTCAGGGTTAGCGAACCAAAGCTGACCAAGACCCTGTCCCACCCCTCTGTTGGTACCTGCAGTAACAAGCCTAGCCTGGCTGACGGGCCAAGGACCGCCATAGTCTTCATGGTGGTGAGTCTACTAAAGAAACATTGCACTACTACTACTACTATCCTCTTGTGCCGTTAAACGTCACATAGGGCTCGCAAAGTGTTTCGCCACTTTTTGTTGATTTCGTTGCGAGTTTCCATAACAAGTTCATTTTTCCCTATCTAGAGTCACCTCTAAAATATGGGCACTAACACCATATCCCTATGTGCCTCTAAAGTATGACCTTTACCTTTACCTTTTTCTATAGTCACCTCTAGATAGGTCACAGGATAATGCTGTTAGCCTTATGCCCAACTTCCGCTACAGGAGGGGTTAGATCTCATGATGGAGGACCATTGCACACCCACTGGTTTTTAGCTGCATTCCAGTTCTGAAAAAATAGCTGCCATAACCCACTCCCAAGCCGATACGATGCTGTGACTCAACACCTTCATAGCATAGGCTGCAAAGAACACCTGTTCGCAGTTACAGGGAGATCGGAGAAGAAAGAATCTTTATTATGGTTGAGTTCATGCTCTTCTCCACATTCTTGTACTTCAGTACTGTGGAAAGTTGAATCTCTTCTTTATGGTGTACAATTTGTACTAATGAAAGGCAAACCTCCTTTAAATTCATCTTCATGACCAAGGTTTTCGTGGTTTTTGACTGAATGATTAGTCTACAATGACATACTTTGAATAGCAAAACTGTTCCTCACTTCACACAACTGCACAACTAACTTACAACAAAATCTAAGAACTTGCTTTGACACATTTTAACAAGTTTAATTGCCTTCAACGTCAACAACACATACTCTTCTTCTTAACACAATAAAATACTACAAAAATAGTTTTAAACAAGACTCACTACTTGTGACAAGCGATGATTAGTTGGATTACATGAAAAATTTGTAAGAAATACCATAACATCTTGTTGGCAGAAATGCAGATGAAGCCACTGACAGCAATTAATGAGGAAAGACGCTGGCGATGATAGGCACATGTGCTCCGAATGACTGACAACTCATTACCAAAAATAGCACTAAGATGGACACCACAGGGGAACAGAAGTAAGGGTAGACCAAAAGAGACATGGAGAAGAGGAACAGAAGTAAGGGTAGATCAAAAGAGACATGGAGAAGAACAACAGAGAGGACGTTGAGCAATAGAGGGCTCACATGGACAAGAGCGGAAAAAAAGGCAAAGGATAGGCATTTGTGGAAAACCTTTTGGAAGTCCCATGTGCCCTGGGCACTTAAGGTTCAGAGGGAGAGAGAGGGAGGGAGAGAGAGAGAGAGAGAGAGAGAGAGAAATTAAAACTTAAAGCATATAACTTAGACGCAATCGAAAACACTTAGAACAAAGAACCAGCAGAATATGAAAGCATGAAATAAACTAAATCAGTACTTCCAACTATTTTATCATCACATAATACTATATTCAAAAGAAATGCCCCCGTATTTCCATGACTTCAAACCACACGAGATATATATATATATGGCCAATAACATACAATACAACAACACTTCCAGCCGTTCTCAACTTCTTATACTCCAAAAGCTCTTCAGGTCACATACAAAGAAACAAGTGATGTCTAGCTTCATTAATAAACGATGTCTTCTGTCATGAAGTCAGTCATTTTGCATGCCCATTGCGGAACTCTGCTTCCATAACAGTTCTTCTGTAGGCCTCTCGGTTGGAAGCAAGATGCCATACTGCTGATGGATCCATTTGCATATTATCAATGATGTCTTGCAGCCATCTTCACCTTGGTCTTCCTCTCTTTCTTTTTTCCATTATGTATCCTCCCAAGACGGCCTTCTCTAAATTATCATGACGTTTAATGTGTCCGAAATATTTAAGTTTTCTCTGTTTAATCCTCTTTACTAGCCATTCTTCTTCAAAGCTAAGTTCTCGTAGTATGGATATATTTGTTCTTTTTTTGTGTCCATTATATTTGAAGAACCCTTCTGTAGCATTTACACTCAAAGGCCTTTCAAAGTGTTTTTCATCTGTTTCTCAATTTCCATTATGCAAGCATTTTCAAATCAAATTATATTCAACAAATGTTTTAAGAAAAACCGAACTAATTTCCCGTGTCAACATCCAGCGCAATCTTTACCACAATTCACTCACTGGAAAAGCATGCAACAAACACATATAAATTTTTCAGTCACCGATTGCCATATTTTTGTACATTTAGCACATAAATCAAATCTATAAAATGTGCATTATTATGATACTATAATAATCATGTTACAAAAGCCCGCATTTATTTTGGGTGCACCCTAAGTTTAAACTCTTAAATAAAATACACACTTCCACATATTTTCACAGCATAAAACTATATTTATAAACAACTTACATGAGGCAAGGGGCGCTGATGGAGATTAATGCTTTAAAACAATATTTCTTACCACGTTACAGTACTTAAACTTCAATACTTATATAAGGAAAACGAACCACGCACAATCATAAGTCCTTACGTCCCACGACAACGAAGCTCTTTCTGTGGTGACCACCCTCAAACTGATCCTACTATCGTGGACTACAACATGGAACCTGTTCGTCCGGTTTCATGCAGCGCACACGTTCACAATAGTCATTATAAACGCACATGTTACTGGCTTATTTATGTACTGTACTGTGCTTTCAATTCTTATTTTAATGTGAATTTTCCCATCAGCTGGACTAATGTCAGAGGGCAGTTTTGCGCCTATTAGAACTACTCATTAGACGTTGCGAAAGTGTTGTACAGTGCCAGGTTCTATCCATTGTGGTTAGAATGCAACTTACAAATTGCCTTTATTTTTAGTCTCTCTCGTGTAAATGAAAAGTTTACCACATAACAACGTATAATGTGACTCGAAGTAGCAGAATCCAATCTCCTTTATCATGGGTCTCTTGAGAGTGGTAACAGCATCTTTTCTTTTTGTTTAATTTTCTTTCGAAAATATTAATACTTTATTAGACTGTATATACAGTAGTACCGAAGAGGCATTACCCTACTGCCACTCACCAGTAAAGTATTTTGCAGAATAATCATCAACAGAATTGTACCAACACTTGAGGAAAAACTTCGGAAAGAGCAGGCAGGATTTAGGAAAGGAAGAGCATGCATAGACCACATATTTGTACTTAGACAAATATTAGAACAGGCAAAAGAGTATATTATATGCACAACATATGCATTATTCATAGATTTTGAGAAAGCCTTTGACAGTGTCAACAGAGATGCACTGTGGAAAATCCTAAGATGGCATGGCCTCCCCCATAAAATAGTTAATGTAATCAAAGCCCTATACGAGGGTTTTCAGTGCAAAGTTATCTGTGGAGAACATACCTCCAGCAGCTTTAGGGTACAAACAGGAGTGAAACAGGGATGTGTACTATCACCAGCATTATTTATCTTGGCAGTAGATTGGTTAATGAAGGAGGCAACATCAGACAAACGCAGAGGATTACAATGGACCCTTGACACAGTGCTGGAGGACCTTGACTTTGAGGACGACATTTGTCTATTATCAAGCAGTCACAAAGATATGCAAGAGAAAATAAACAAGCTAACTCAGAGTGCAAATAACATAGGACTAAAGATCAACGTAGGAAAGACAAAGTTAATGAAACAAAATGTGAACAACAGAAATGTACTCAGAGTAGATAACAAGTTAGTGGAGGAGGTCAACGAATTTGTATACCTTGGCAGCAGAGTAGTAGAAAATGGAGACAGCACAGAGGACATCAACAGCAGACTTACTAGAGCAAACCAGGCTTTTGCAGTGCTGCAGACTATATGGAAATAAAAAAACTAAGCATAAATATGAAAATCAGGATATTTAAGAGTAATGTTCTAAGTGTACTACTCTATGGAAGTGAATGCTGGAAAATCACCAAAACCATAGAAAACAAGTTAAATTCTTTCCAGACTAAATGTTTACGAAGAATTAGAAAAATATTTTGGCCAAACACCATAAGAAATAACATCTTATTAGCAGAAATGCAGATGAAACCACTGACAACAATTATTGAGGAAAGACGCTGGCGATGGTTGGGACATGTGCTCCGAATGATTGACAACTCACTACCAAAAATAGCACTAAGATGGACACCACAGGGGAACAGAAGTAAGGGTAGACCAAAAGAGACTTGGAGAAGAACAACAGAAAGGATGTTGAGCAATAGAGGCTCACCTGGGCAAGAGCAGAAAAAAAGGTGAAGGACAGGCATTTGTGGAAAACCCTTGCGGAAGCCCCATGTGCCCTGGGCACTTAAGGTTCAGAGAGAGAGAGAGAGAGAGAGAGAGAGAGATACAGCAGTATGCATTTATAATATATTGTTATATTATGTATACAGTACTGTATACAACATCAAAGTCACATGACATCCTATTCACAGAACATATTGTTAACGTTATCCCTAGGAGACCTGTATGTCGAAAGTAAGTGAAAGTTCAAAGTTCAAAATTCAGGATCCGGTTCATTGCATTCGGGACAACTCCATTATATGCTCAACAGCACGCCACAGCATCTATCCAAAAGTATGTTTGCTGATAGTTAACAATGCGTTTTCTGCCAGCGTCTTTAATTTGTCATAGCTCCAGCATGAAACAGGATTCTCCTTACAAGGAGACTACTGAAATGGTATGACTACTGGTTTGATTGAATCTTCTTGTGGAGTACAGTTTCAACTTATAAGTTTCTTCTTGTTGCTGGTGTTCTAACCACCACCTAATTTTCTGTATTATACACTAAGAAAATACAACAAGACACCCAGGCTTTCAACTCCACAAAAGATAGTACAAATACAACGACTTAAACATAACTTGGCAGTCTTCCGACCAAAACAAACTGGTCAACAATGAGAATTCCCACAAAGCCAACTGGTGTAGTTTATCATCAGACAACACACATTTATTAATGGACCTAAATGAGGGGTGAAATCATGATGATGGGAATGTAGCCATCAGGCTGAACAGAAATTCACAGTAACAAATGCCCGGCGTGAGATGACCTCTACGCCACATGGGCAAAGAAAACCTTACAATGATTTATACATACAAAAAATCATACTTACAAGCTTACCCAAAGACTGCAACTCACACAGGAAAAATAAACTAAACTAATTCTAACAACAACAATGCTCTCTCTATCACATTTCTCGAGACAATCACACCGTTCCACAAAGCACGTCCATCCCGTTACACATTCACACCCAGACTCTCTAATGACCGGCTTTTTGCACACCGACCTTTCTAACGACGTAATTTGCACACGTACTTTCCTAACGACATGAGTTGTGGTCTCTCTCTCTCTCTGAACCTTAAGTGCCCAGGGCACATGGGGCTTCCGCAAGGGTTTTCCACAAATGCCTGTCTTTCGCCTTTTTTTTCTGCTCTTGCCCAGGTGAGCCCTCTATTGCTCAACATCCTTTCTGTTGTTCTTCTCCATGTCTCTTTTGGTCTACCCTTACTTCTGCTCCCCTGTGGTGTCCATCTTAGAGCTTTGTGGTACCCGGGATCTGCAAAGAATAGGACCACTGTACCCTACCATGCATGATCGTAAAAGGCGACTAAGGAGGGTTCAGCATAGGGCCAGCAACCCTATCTGGTAAAAAACTATCAGACTGCTACAGAAACAGAAGCAAGGGAAAAAGCAAATGCAGGTGGAAGGAGAAATGCTTATCAGGAAACTGAGCCCATGAAGGTTGTGGATGAAAGCCAGCCACTGGAAGTCCCCAGCCCGACTGCAGACCTCCTGGAACCTAAACAAAAGATGCAAATAGGCAGCTGGAATGTAAGAACACTAAACCAGACTGGAAAACTAGTTGTGGTCTACGCAAACACAATTATTAGCACTACACAAATAATCTCTGAACAGAATTGCTATTCTGTTACAGAATATCTCCCCACCCCCTAAAGGTAGATATTTGGCCATCAAATATCTTCAAACAAACAAACAAAAATTGCGAACTTGCACAGAAAACTCTCACGAACTGTGAGCGATAACAATGAATTTAAAGCTGAATATTCAGCTACAAAAAAAAAAAAAACTTCATGCACGCACAATTTGTACAAATTAAGTACGTTAAACATTTGTGGTGCAAACATAATATACATATTTACAACACTGCAAATAATGAGTGCTATGAACGACACCATCTATTCCTACTGCCATAGAAATAGGATAGAAGCAAAGGATGAACTCCTTTTTCGAAGAACACTACCCAACTAGTGTCTGTTGTGCTTTTCTTTAGAAATCCTTATAGATTTCAAACTATTCAGTAGAAGGAATCGCAGTTAATATGTTGATCACCACACGTTCTATGAACTGCTTCCTGCCATCTAGTTCCAATAGTGGGAACTTTTCCATAAGTGCTTTATGGAGATCTTTCATCGTGAACGTTTCTAAGTCCACGGCATCCATTATCTGCCCTATTGCCACAACGAGCTTACGATCGGAGACGTACAACTGATCAATCTCCGTATCGCAATCGGCACTAGGTGAAGTCTCTTCAGGGAAATAATCTTCACTGTGAGGACAGTGTTCCTTCTGAGACTGATGGCAGATATCGGCTCTCTTCCGTTTCTTCCGCCTATGCCGAGGTCGCAAGTCATCCACCGACATAGGAACTGCTGAGGCGGAAGCATCCACCTCCATATGGTGGTCAGAGGGAGGAGCTCTATGGACCACTCTCTGCTGGTTTTCCTTCAGGTACCACGGTGGGAGCCTGGGAACAAAACGAGGAGGCGGCGGAAGAGAAAATCTCTGTCTAATGGGACGTGGCAAGTAAGATCTACAACGATCTTGCTGATACTGCCTCTGAAAGGTCCCACCAGGCAACGATACATTAATGGCGACGTCCTGAACCATAGGACACACTGTATTAGTCGCCCGCTCTACTCGCTCTTTCTGCTGACAGGGACACGGCAAGTCAGTCTGCACAGAGCAATCTACAACAAGTTGGGGCTATGCCGGTGAAGAGGCCTCCACAACGCACACTGACTTCACGACATATGCCTCAGATCCTTGTGACTGAGGGGCGTCCCCATCAAGAACGTGAACTGGTACTGGTAGAGAAGTGGCACGATCGAAACTTGCCAACGTTGTCTCCCGCGCACCTGGATGAAAGAACATCTGAAGGTTCATGGTGCGGAGGTTAGCAAACCACCTCTGCAACTTGACGTCTGACATCTCCTGTTTGCTGATAAATGCGTCCACCAAGGGACTATGGTCAGTCTTCACAGCGAAGTGTCTATTCGCCAGAAAATATCTCAACTTCTGCGTGGCGTAATGGACAGCATACGCTTCTCTCTCGAAAGTAGACCACTTAGTCTGCGAGCGCGACAGCTTCTGCGAAAGGAAATATAATGGCTCTTCAACTGAGAGTCCATCAGAAGAGGAGGCTGTCTGCACCAAACAGGCTCCAACCGCAACATTGGAAGCATCTGTATACAATGTAAGTGGCTTATGCAAGTCAGGATGCGAGAGAAGCGGTACTTTCGCAAGGCGATCCTTCAAAGACTCGAACGCCATTTGACAGACTGGAGACCATTTGAACCGATGACCCTTCTTGGTGAGGTCCACTATGGGAGCCACAATCTCCGAAAAGTGGGGAATGAAACGTCGATAGTAACTGCACGTCCCCAAAAAAAAGCGCACCTCCTTCACATTCAAAGGAGACGGCATGTCGGCAATGGCTCTGACCTTCTCAGGATCAGGAGATATGCCTGACTGGCTGATGACATACCCGAGATACTTTGTCTCAGAGGCCGCAAAGTGACATTTGGATGGTTTGAGCTTGACCTGGTGCTCGCGCAATCGGTCGAATACCGCCTGAAGATCGCGAACATGGTCTTCGATCGTTCCATCAGTGAACACCAGTATATCGTCAATATAGGCTTGTGCAAACTTGCCTAAGCCCTGTAATACTGTGTCCATGAGTGCGACAAAGGTAGATGGTGCCCCTTTTAAACCAAAGCTCATGTAATTAAAACAGAAAGAACCCAGATGACAGCTAAAAGCTGACTTCTGCTGAGCGTCCTTGGACAAGGGAATGCACCAAAAGCCACAACGAGCATCCAAAGTGCTGAAAAATTTGGCTTTTCCGATCGTGCTCAGGATGTCCTCAATGCGTGGCAATGGATATGACAATGAACGGGTCACCGCATTGAGTGCACGGTAGTCGCAGCAGAAACGATGGGTACCATCTTTCTTAGACACCAAGACAACTGGTGATGACCACTCTGAGATCGTGCGAGAAATTATTCCGTCACGCAACATATTCTCGACGGCCTTCTCTATCACCTCTCTACTCGCCAACGGAGTGCGGTAGGGTTTCATGGAGATTGGCGGATGGTCGCCTGTATCAATCTCCATCTGCACTGTCGAGGTATGCGAAATCTCGGAATCAGTCAAGGCAAAGACATCCTTGTTCTGTGTCAACAACCTGGATATTATGTCCTTGTGCACATCAGGGCACTGAACCTGTCGAACGATAGTCTCAGAACGACTGTCAGGTGTTGTCTCCTCAGTACCAGAAGCGTGCTGGATAGAGTCAACTGACTCCGTGAATGGTGTCAATTTCCCTAAAACGCATCCACGTCTGAGCTCGATGTGTTTACTAGAATGACTAATTACTGTCAACACGGGATAGCGATTAGTGTGGAGCTCACATACTGAGTCTACCAACTCTATCTCCGGTTGGGACAGTAAGAATGGTGTCTCAATACCCTGAATCATATAAGAATTGCCAGATGGAAAATATGGTTGGGCTTTCAGTTTAAGAGGAATAAGATTGACGGAACGTGGAGAAAGAAGAGAAGAACTCTGGACACGAAGAATAGAAGCAATGTGTGCATCTAACTCTAAAGGAATCTTCTTGTTATGTATGTTAAGTGTATTATAATTGTAATCGATGACAGCACCAGAACGAGACAAAAAATCACGCCCCAGAATGGCGGAACGGTTCATGTTGCGAACCACATAAAAGCAATGAGAAACAGTGACACCAGCAATAGAGATAGGTAGGTAAACTCTGCCAATTACTCTCATGGAAGCTGCAGTAACAGTCTGCAGAGTAATTGTAGCGGGCAAGAGCTTAGGAGCAGAACGTAAGGATCTGTATACAGAATCCTTGATAAGACAGACACTAGCTCCTGTGTCTAACAATGCTCGAATTCGAAAAGTATCAATAGAAACAAGGACAGAAGTAGGAGTCGGGGGATTCGCAGCCACCGAGCGTAGTGGTGTCGCATGCGAAAATGAGACAGAGTGTTTGGCAGATCTAGATGGTGTAAAGATACGGTCGGACACATGGGAGCTATTCATGCGCCGACTTGTCAGTACACGATCCTTCCTTACACTCTGCCTACAAAATCGGGCTATGTGACCTCTCCTTCCACAGTTATAACAAGATCTAGTTTCTTGTGGTAGTGTACTCGCAGGTTTAGCCTTCCTGGTATTCGATCTCTGGTGGTCTATCCTAACCGCTTCGAATTGTGAAGACGTCCATCGAGAGTTCTCCTGATGAGAGACTAACTGTACTCTCTGCGAATCCACACAAGGAGACTCTCTGTGTGTCGTCACCTCACCGGACGGTCGAGAACCTGCAATGAAAGCTTGTCGGGAACTACAACTAAGATTCACCGACTTCATGAGGTCATTTTCATGTAAGGCTAAGTCCACCGCCTGTGAAAACAGAACAGGTTTATCTCTTAATAATTTTTATTTCAATGCTCTAGAAAGTAGTGCATCTACAAACGACTGCACCATTTGCCTCTGCGCCAGCGGAGTTACCCATTCCGCCTCAGAGTAAGCAACTCTAGCTGCCTCACTGATGCGATCAGCCAACGCTTGAATGGGCTCTCCAGGAGACTGTCGAGTAGAGGCTAGCGTATGCCAGGCCTCCTGAGGAGTCTGCAGCACCCCATATCGTGCTAATAAAACAGATACGAACTGCTCCCATGTCTCTTGAAACTGGAGACGCTGTTTGACGAACTCTGCCAGCGAACCTGTGGTGCGTAAATACACCAAGTTCTTCTTACTGGGCACATCAGCATTCCGCATGTCCATAATCTTATTAATCTCATCCAGCCATGGTTTCAATTTGGCTGGATCCCCGTCGAACTTTGCGACAGCGGACATGACGTGGGAAAACCTCAAGTCATTGCTGACTTGAGACAAGGTATCTTGCAATAAACCCATCAAATTGGGCGAGGATGGAGCTGAGGCCATCGTGCGTCTATCCGTAGTGCACCCCACTTATTGTTAGAATATACCACTGGAATCAATACAATGCCACCATATACAGCAATGTCAACAAGTTTCAAAACAATGGCATATCAATTATTCATGTCATGTACGAATGCCATCCAACTAATAAACATAGAAAAGAAATTCAATTAAATACCATACCACGCACTAACTAACTAACTACAATGAAGTCCTAAGTTAAATGAAAAGCAACAAGAGGTCTATGCACTGTTCCAAATATCACCACTAAATTAAGTGTTCAAGAAAGTCCCGCTAATAACACTGGAGAAGAATGTCCTGCAATGCCTATTCCAAATATAGGTGAATCTACAATGTCTGAAATCCTACACCACACATAAAGAGCACAATCCAAACTGTCCATGTATCAATGTCCACTCCTGTCTATCTGCCGAAATTGTGGAAAACAGGTAATTTTGACAACATGTTACCTCCCCTGTCCGGATGGAGCTGGTTGAGAAGTAAATGTCGCTTGGAACAAACCGCTCTGATTCCTCACCGGATAGTAGTTCAGGTTCAGTCTCACTGGACTTGATTGCAGGCACAGGTAAGCGTCAGTAGCTGCACTGCCTAGGACCCAGGACTAGATGTGACACAAACTTTTGGGTAGGCTGGACATCATCGCCGCTTTGAATAACTTCTACGATAACTGTCTCTGACACTAAACAAAATACAACTTCCTAACCATAACTTGAAAACCACTGATGAAACATACTAGCAACACACAACTGTGGCCTAGAAAAAAACGTGCATGAACTGTTAAACATGTAAACAAACACACTGGACGTGACAAGTGGCCTGATACGGCACCACTTAAAGCAGGATTCTCCTTACAAGGAGACTACTGAAATGGTATGACTACTGGTTTGATTGAATCTTCTTGTGGAGTACAGTTTCAACTTATAAGTTTCTTCTTGTTGCTGGTGTTCTAACCACCACCTAATTTTCTGTATTATACACTAAGAAAATACAACAAGACACCCAGGCTTTCAACTCCACAAAAGATAGTACAAATACAACGACTTAAACATAACTTGGCAGTCTTCCGACCAAAACAAACTGGTCAACAATGAGAATTCCCACAAAGCCAACTGGTGTAGTTTATCATCAGACAACACACATTTATTAATGGACCTAAATGAGGGGTGAAATCATGATGATGGGAATGTAGCCATCAGGCTGAACAGAAATTCACAGTAACAAATGCCCGGCGTGAGATGACCTCTACGCCACATGGGCAAAGAAAACCTTACAATGATTTATACATACAAAAAATCATACTTACAAGCTTACCCAAAGACTGCAACTCACACAGGAAAAATAAACTAAACTAATTCTAACAACAACAATGCTCTCTCTATCACATTTCTCGAGACAATCACACCGTTCCACAAAGCACGTCCATCCCGTTACACATTCACACCCAGACTCTCTAATGACCGGCTTTTTGCACACCGACCTTTCTAACGACGTAATTTGCACACGTACTTTCCTAACGACATGAGTTGTGGTCTACGCAAACACAATTATTAGCACTACACAAATAATCTCTGAACAGAATTGCTATTCTGTTACAAGCAGTTTCCCTTCAGATACATTGTTATTCCACTTCCACTCTTAATTTTTCCGTAGTCTATTCACTACAACCTTAGCAATGTCCCTTTGCCCGTTGTCAGTCTGTCATTTATTTTACCCTGTCCAGCAAGTCTGTCTGCTACGTCATTGCCATGTACTACTGCGTGTCCTGGACAGTAAAGCCACGTTAGGCTTGTCACAGTCGACTAGTTGAATAGAGGAACCAATCCATCTCGAAGCAAATTCTGCTCATTCTTACGAAGAATACTCTGTGAATCCGTCACAATAACACCATTAACCATATCATGAGCAACTAACAATTCTATTGCCGCCGGCACTGCTTCAACTTCTATTCACGTGCTTGAAATAGTGACTTCAAAGGCTCCGGAACCCTGTGCCACTACTCTTCCATTTTGGTAGGCAACAGTACCCCAACCCCTTCTGCTGCTCCGAATTGCCGTGTCTGAAGACCCATAGTGATGCCGAATGAGATCTTGAACCCAAAGTTCAGCTGCTGCTTGTGCTCAGTCTTGACATTCACTGCCCTTCTGTATAATAACCTTTGTTAGCTGAGGTCAGTATTGTACCTGTAACCAGTCATCACCGTTAGGCACTTCATCTAGACTACAAATTGACTTTATTGTATCATCCGCCTCTGTCATCCAGGATTTGCCTCGTTTAATGCGTCCTCCCTTTATCAACCCCAGCTCCTTCATGCCAGTAACCCTTATGTTACCCCTTAACTGAGCATACTTGTGTTTAGAACTCAAACTCAGCATATCAAGCTGAAAGCTCGTGGCCGTCACTGGAGTATCAGTCTTCTTCTTTTTCTTCTTCTTCTTTTTCTTCTTCTTCTTTTTCTTCTTCTTCTTCTTCGTTTGCTTCTGCCACCAAGACCGTCCCGTGATCATCCTAAATTACTCCTGTGGTCCTCGACCATAGGTCCCGTGGTCCTCCTGTGGTCCCCAAAAGGACCACACGAGATCCACGAGAGGACCACAAGAGATTCATAGCATCGCAGAGCTTGAGCCTGTATTCTTGGTGGGTCTCAGAAGCGAGAATGCGTGACACCGTGGTTTTCGTTGCACCAGTTTAATCTAGAGTTTGACTTTCTCACCGATAAACCTCGATGTGTTTTGGATATCAGTATATCCCCGCGGAATGAGAGGTGGTTGACCATCCAGTCTAGCGTTGGACTTTCTCGCCGGAAAACCTCAGCATGATTGGGATAAGCATACATTCCCCGCCCCCCCCCCCCCGGGTGAGAGGTGGTTGCCTATCTAGACTGCACTGGTCCAGTGTCTCCGACTTCAGCATTTTTGCATCATTGTATCTCCATTATTAGTTAGCAGTGATCCAAGATATTCAAAACTCTCCACTTCTTCCAGTTTTTCCTCATTGACACATATATTAGCTGCCTTGTTTGTTGTGCCAGTTGTCATCAATTTAGTTTTCTTCGCATTAAGATAGAAGTTTTGCTCTTCACTATTCTTACGAACTGACATAATTAGTTTTTCCATTCCTTTCTGTGTTGTGGACAGTAATACTGTGTCGTCAGCATATCTAATCTCTGGTATTTCATAACCTCTGATTGATATGGCATCGTAATATTCTTTGTCTACATCTTCTCTAACATTCCTCATTATATTTTCAATATACAAGTTAAATAAGTAAGGCAACAGTATGCACCCCTGACGTACCACTTGTTTTATGTCAAACCAAGTTTGTGTATTCAATGAAGCATAAGTAGAGATCTTTCTGTAATTCTAAAGCTCTTTCTGTTAGTGTTCGTAAAGCATAAATGGCATTGTGTGTTCCATTACCTTCAACAAATCCAAACTGTTCATCTGCTATTTTCATTTTTATCTTTTTCCTTGTTCTTCTCCTAATGATTCTCAGAAGTAGCTTTGCTATGTGACATAAGAGGCTGATAATCCGGTGGTTATCACATTCCTTTCCACCTGGATTCTTTGGTAGTGCTATAAACGTGGATTTAAGCAATTCACTGTTGTAAATGTCATTCAGTAACTTGGTTATTATTGTTATTCCTATCTCCTCTAGCGCCTCTATTTCTTCTATTGTTGTGTACCAGAAAAAAATCCTCTTTTATCAGAAAAAGTCCCACTGCTGGGACTGAACTTGGTACCACCGGATTAGTAAATCGAGCGCCTTACCATCAGCCAACCCCAGAGAATAGTGATTCTAAAACTGTTTATAGCTTTTTACACATATTAAAATAATGTTAATCTTGAATCTCTCTTTCTGAACCTTAAGTGCCCAGGGCAAGGGTTTTCCACAAATGCCTGTCCTTCGCCTTTTTTTCTGCTCTTGCCCAGGTGAGCCCTCTATTGCTCAACATCCTTTCTGTTGTTCTTCTCCATGTCTGTTTTGGTCTACCCTTACTTCTGTTCCCATGTGGTGTCCATCTTAGTGCTATTTTTGGTAGTGAGTTGTCAGTCATTCGGAGCATATGTCCCAACCATCGCCAGCGTCTTTCCTCAATAATTGTTGTCAGTGGCTTCATCTGCATTTCTGCCAATAAGATGTTATTTCTTATGGTGTTTGGTCAAAATATTTTTCTAATTCTTCGTAAACATTTAGTCTGGAAAGAATTCAACTTGAATATTGAATCACTATAATGTTAATCTTGAATCACATTTACATGAACTAGCAACCGATATAAAGGGACTTATAAGTATATAAAGACAGAACTAGACAGACAGAAAATCGCGTCAGCTGTGTCTGATAATAATTATGTTTAATTTACGCACAGTCTGAAAAACTAAACTAGTATTGATTTTCTTCCACGGCGCAAAAGGCAACGCTGTGGAACAGTCATTTATAGTGTTCATTAAGTCGTAGCTTTAGATAAAGGAGAACACTGTTTACACGATAAAATGGAATAAAACAAGAAAAGTTATTATTATTGTATAGGTCTGCATAAAAATCTTTGGAAGCAGCAGAAATGTGGTTTATTAGAAGAATGTTGCGAATCCCTGGATAGAAAAAAATAACTAATGAAGAATGTATGAGAAGAGCTGGAGAGACAAAAAAAGAATCTTGTAAAAAAAATAAGAGAGAGACGATGTACTTTCATAGGACTTGCAATGAGAAACTGAAAATATTATAACAAAAGGAAAAATAGAAGAAAGAAGATCAAGAGGAAAACCAAGAGAAATGATGCTGGACAGTCTGACGGGTTGGTGTGAGAGGAGATCACCAACTGAGCTGATGGCCTTCATGAAGGATCGTGTACTCTGGAGAAGCATAATAGCCAACGCCAGTCGGCACGGCACTTGATGATGATGATGATGATTGTAACTGACTGAAATATATGCTTTTTTTCTACCATCTAATTTTTTCGCCATTACTCAACCACAGAACTTCCTTCATAATCTCCCACATTACAAAGCTCGTGACTCATCCATCGACAGCGTGCAGTAGTTGTTGACCTTGTCAGGCAGCGTGTGAGAATTATCCTTTGCCATCGACACTCACAACTCAGACAGACTAACAGTGTGGTGCAGTCCACACGAAAACAAAACTGAATTGAAGAGTCTAGTCAGGCTACATGCTTATTTTGAGAGCCTTGCTCTCAGTATTGTCACTCAACTACGCTGATATTTTAAAATACAAAGTGTTCTAAAGCGCCAAATTTTGTTCACCACAATTTAAGAAGAAGAAGAAGAGAAAAGAAAATTGCTATCAAAAGTTTTTCAGCATGTCCAGTTAGATCTGTGTTTGGTACTGGCTGTTTTGCCACGCGCCACATATTTGTCACGCAAGGCTGTTGTTGTTAGCACCACAGCTAACATAACTACACAACCGAATTCCCTATATTCAAAAGGAGCAGATATATTTCGGCGACTTCAGGACAACTAGACATCAGACATTTAGACACTCGGGCAATTAAACACACACTATAACCCGTTAAACACAAACTTTTTCAGCTTTTAGTCGCTGTTCAAGACCATACATCTCAATGAAATCTCAAAATTTGTTGCGGATAAAGATTATACTTCACCTCTCTCATGTTTCAGCAGTTTTTTTGGTTTTTTTTTGCCAGTGAAGAAACTACTTCGTCTCACCACTGTGTCAACTTTTGTCTATTAGTAAAGACCCTATTTCATTTCTCTGCAGTTTCAGCTGTTGGTCACGACCCTACTCCATCTCTACTATGTTTCAACTTTTTGTTGCTGGTCAGTAACCATATCTTTTCTCTTATGTCCTAACCTATTATTGATAGTCAATATACACTTCATTTCACTTATGTTTTAATATTTTCCCCGTTAGTCTGTATTCACTTCATCTCTTTTATATTTTAACTTGTTGCTACTAGTTAATACCCACATAATCTCTCATGTTTCAACGTTTTGTTGCTAGTTAATCGATCTTTTGTTTCAGTTTTGTGTTGCCAGTCTAGACCCTACTTCGCCTCTCCATTATTTCAGTTTTTTATTGCTGGTAAAACCCTACTACATTTCTCCGAAGTTTCGGTTGTTAGTCAAGATCCTACTCCATCTCTCCTAAGTTTTAATTTTATTGCCAGTTAAGACCAATGTGCCCTATGAAATTTTGCAGTCCGTGCGCCAAATTTTCGACCTGTGTACAGATACACTCTCTAAAATGTTGTGTGTGCAAATGTGCGTAATATTGTCAAATTATAAAGTTCAAAATTATCATAGAAAAACATATACTAAATTTCAAAGAAATCACTAAAACAAACACATTTATGCATATCATAGCTCAGAGTAACACACGGAAATTGAAAATAAAAATTGCAATGTTATTATTTTTTTCACAGCATTCAAATTTCATGCGCGGCATGATCTTGTCTGCGCGGTCGTGTTGCCGAGGGGCTTAGAGGGAACACTGGTGAAGACCTTAATTCGTCTTTCTATTGTTTCAACATTCTGTTGCTAGTCTAGACCCTTTTTCAACTGTCTATTGTTCAACTTTTGTTATTAGCCAAAACCTATTTCACTTTTCTTTTGTTTCATTTTTTGTTTTGTTGCTAGTCAAGAGCCTACTCCAACTCATGTTTCAACTTTTTTGCTCCTAGTCAAGACCTAATCTCTCTCTCTGAACCTTAAGTGCCCAGGGCACACGGGGCTTCCGCAAGGGTTTTCCACAAATGCCTGTCCTTCGCCTTTTTTCTGCTCTTGCCCAGGTGAGCCCTCTATTGCTCAACATCCTTTCTGTTGTTCTTCTCCATGTCTGTTTTGGTCTACCCTTACTTCTGTTCCCATGTGGTGTCCATCTTAGTGCTATTTTTGGTAGTGAGTTGTCAGTCATTCGGAGCATATGTCCCAACCATCGCCAGCGTCTTTCCTCAATAATTGTTGTCAGTGGCTTCATCTGCATTTCTGAAGACCTAATCTAACTCTCCATTATTCATATTTTTGTTATCGGTCACCTACTCCGTTTCTGTTAATTTTCCTTTTTTTTTTTTACCAGTCAAGACCCATACTTAAACTCTCATATATTTCAACTTGTTGCTAGTCAAAAACATACATGAATGTTCTTATGCTTCAGCTTTTTATTGCTATTCAAAACTTTACTTTCTCTCTTTCACTGGAAAAATATGCCCTAAGTATGGCATATGGAACACTGATCATCTCTAGTAGAGAGTTTAAAAAATGTACTATTCTTTTAGCTGTCGATCAAGTCTGTCTGCCACATCATTGCCATGTACTACTGCATGTCCTGGACAGTAAAGCCACGTTAGGCTTGTCACAGTTGACTAGTTGAACAGAGGAACCAATCCATTTCGAAGCAAATTCTGCTCATTCATACGAAGAATATTCTGTGAATCCGTCACAATAACACTATTAACCACGTCATGAGCAACTAACAATTCTATTGCCGCCGACACAGCTTCAATGTCCATTCACGTGCCTGAAATAGTGACTTCAAAGGCTCCGGAACCCTGTGCCACTACTCTTCCATTTTGGTAGGCAACAGTACCCCAACCCTTCTGCTGCTCCGAATTGCCGTATCGGAAGACCCATAGTGATGCCGAATGAGATCTTGAACCCAAAGTTCAGCTGCTGCTTGTGCTCAGTCTCGACATTCACTGCCCTTCTGTATAATAACCTTTGTTAGCTGAGGTCAGTATTGTACCTGTAACCAGTCATCACCGTTAGGCACTTCATCTAGACTACAAATTGACTTTATTGTATCATCCGCCTCTGCTATCCAGGATTTGCCTCGTTTGATGCGTCCTCCCTTTATCAACCCCAGCTCCTTCATGCCAGTAACCCTTATGTTACCCCTTAACTGAGTATACTTGTGTTTAGACCTCAAACTCAGCACATCAAGCTGAAAGCTAGTGGCCATCACCGGAGTATCAGCCTTCTTCTTCTTTGTTCGCTTATACCACCCCGTGATCCTCCTGGACTTACTCCTGTGGTCCTCGATAGGTCCCGTGGTCCCCCCGAAAGGACCACTCGAGATCCACGAGAGGACCACAAGAGGTTCATAGCATCGCAGGGCTTGAGCCTGTATTCTTGGTGGGTCTCAGAAGCGAGAATGCGTGACACCGTGGTTCGTTAATCTAGAGTTTGACTTTCTCACCGGTAAACCTCGACTTTTTTGGATATCAATTTATCCCTGCTGGGTAAGAGGTAATTGCCCATCCAGCCAAGAGTTGGACTTTCTCACCGGAAAACCTCGACGTGGTTTGGGATACCTGTGTATCCCCGCCGGGTGAGAGGTGGTTGCCCATCCAGTCCAGCGTTGGACTTTCTCACCGGAAAACCTCAGCGTGATTAGGATACTCATACATCCCCGCCGGGTTAGAGGTGACTGCCTATCTAGACTGCACTGGTCCAGTGTCTCCGACTTCAGCATTTTGTGGTCGTGGCCGCTACACTTCCTAGTTGTGACCAAGACGGAGCTTTTGTCCAGGAAAATGAGTCCTCGCCACTAGTAAGTTTCACCCCCGGGTTGAGCTGGCTTAGGCATATTATCCCAGTATGGGCGTATTTAGGACGTGACCGACCTCTTGAGCGGAGGTACCGTGACATGCGTAGCCATCAAGTTTCACCATTGGTTTAAGCAGATTTAGGCATATTTCACCAGTATGGGTGTATATCGGACGTGGCCGGCCTCTAGAGCAGAGGTGCCGTGGTATGAGTAGCTCTCGCCGCGAGACCACTGGATATACCGACTAAGCTTCATTTTATCCTTTCCATCACCTTTTCACATCGGCGCCGCACAGCAACCCTAATTGTTTTTTCCCATTTTCTTCATTGGCCGGTAGGAGTTTCACTCCACTCGCGGCATCCGAAGAATCTCGTTAGCAGTGTTGTAACCTCTGGGTTAAACCGGTTTAGGCATTTCGCCCGATATGAGTGCACATAGGACGTGACCGACCTCCAGACGAGAGGTGCCGTGACTTGACTACTGTTTACTTCGTTTAATCCTTTCTTTTACCTTTTCCACAGTGGTGCCGCGCAGCAACCCCATTCGCACTTTTCTTCACTGACCGGGACCCACTCCACTCACGGCAGCTGAAGAATCTCGCCAGCAGCGGTAGATGAGCTACCAAATTTAACTCTCATCTACCCCAAGTGTCTGGTTTTCAGGCGCCAGATATTAGCCTTCGCCCATTCTCCTGTCAGTTTAAACAGTTCTGCCACGAGAATGCCAGGAGCTGGACTTGACTGTCAGCGGCTATTTGAGACGCACGCCATTGGAGTGGAAAGCATATCCCCTACCCCACCCCCAGCTATAACAGTCCTTAGAACCAACTATGCTGATGATATGGGGATGGGAAATAAAAAGGGGAACCAGCCACAAGTGTACATAACAGGGTGGATTAGATAACAGGCTGGTGTGAGGATAACAATGCAGTGATAAACCATGAAAAAGTTAGCATCATGTTGCATTCACTAAATAACTGATTTGTAAGATTTGAAGTTCCGATTATGAAGTATCGGGGACAATATATTAGGAGAACACTTTTCAAGCAGTTTACAGGGATCACATTTGATCGATCCTTGTCCTTTTCACAACATGTGGACAATGTAATACAAAAAGACAGAAAAGAGTTTGGAGCAGTTAAGTTAATGGCTGCAGCAAACTTTGCACAGTGCACTATATTTTTGCTGATACAGTCATTGGTGATGTCACCATTGGAATATGCTTTAGGCCTACTCACCCTATCAAATGCACAGCTGAACAGACTAGAGCGTATACATAACGAGGCAATGAGAGTGGTCTACGTGTGCACCAGGGGCGCTCCTGTACTGGCCATGCGTTTTCTGCTTGATATGCTGAGTGTGAGGTCAAAACACAATTATGTTCAGGTAAAGGCATACATCAGAGTTGGTGGCATGAAGGACCATCCTCTCCTTAAGGTGTCGGGGTTGATAAAGATCAGACGCATCAGATCCTGGATGACTGAGGATACAATGTCAGTGTAATATCTAGATGAGGTGTCTAAAGCTGATGATTGGTTACGGATACAGAACAACCTCAGCTAACAAAGGTACAAAAGTACAGAAAGGCCGCGAATGCAGAGACTTTGCTCAAGGGGCAGTTGAACTTTGAGTTCAGGATCTCATCCAGAATCACAGTTGGTCTTCCGACACGGTAATATATACAGATGCAGTGACTCGGAACAGCAGAAGTGGTTGGGGTTTTGTTGTGTATCGCAGCGGAAGAGTAGTGCACATGATTCGGGAGATTTTGAAGTCACTACTTCAAGCAAGCAAATGGAAATTTAGGCTGTCAGCGGCAATGGAATGGCTAGTTACACATAATGTAGTTAATGGCGTCATTGTGACGGATTCACAGAATATGCTTCGTAAGACTGTGGGAAAATTGCTTTGAAAAGAATGGGTTCATCTGTTAAGACAGTCAACTGTAATGAGCCTAAAGTGGTTTTATTGTCCAGGACACGCGGGGGTGCATGGCAAATAAGTAGCAGATAGACTTGCTCGGCAGGTTAAAATAAATGGCAGGCTGAGAATGGGCAAGGGCGACATTGCCAAAGCCGTATTGGAAAGATTTATGGAAAATGAAAAGCGAGAATGGAAGAACAATGAAATTGTGAAGCCATTGCTGGAGCTATGACAAATTATATGTGCTGGAATGAAACCCGTACTGTGTGGCAGAAAACGCATAGTAAAGAATCAACACTTGATGGGAACTACTACCAAACTTAATCTCGGATGGATGCTGCGGAGAATATATTGGGCTGTCCTGAATGCAATGACGCTAGAGTCTGATTTTTAACGTTTGAACCTTTAGTTCATTCCTATATATCTTATCTTATATCTTATATCCTTCCCGTGCCGTTAAACGTCACATAGGGCTCGCAAAGTAGTTCGCCAATTTTTCCTGTCTTCAGCGAGTCTTTCAACATCATCAAAGGATTTTATGCTTGTTAATTTGGCCTCTCTTAATAATGTCCTCTTCAGAGTTTCACGCGATCTGCCTCTTTTTCTTTGGCCTGTTGTGTTCCATTTGATAGTTTGTTTTGGGATTCTCTGATCATTTCTTCTCATCAAGTGACCAACATATGTCCATCTCCTTTTCCTGATCACCCATGAGACTGGTTGTTGTTCAGTCATCTGTCTTATCTCTGCATTGTTCTTGAATTCATTCCACTTGATGCCGAGTATTTTCCTTAGGCATTTGTTTTCAAAAGAGTCTAATTTCTTTTCTATTTCTTTAGTTGTTTTCCAGCTTTCGCATGCATAAATGAGGGTGGATATTACATTTGAATTGAATAGTCTTAACTTGGTTTTTGTGCTTATAACTTTTGAATTCCATATGTTCTCAAGATTCTTGAAGATTGATGCTGCTTTTGCAATTCTGATCCTAACTTCTTTTCTAGTGTCACCATCCTGGTCTATATAGCATGGTCATTGGAGGCATAATATTCCCACACAAAGAGATACATAAAACAACGTGGATAGAACTAGAAACCAGATAGATCATTTTTGTATTAGAAAGCAATACAGAACATCTCTCATGGAACATCTCTCATGGATGTAAGGGCTTATAGGGGTGCAGATGTCAACAGTGATCACAACCTGTGCATAGGGAAAATAAAACTAAAATTGAAAAGTCAACACAAGAAATCAGTACACAGAAAGATAAACAGCCACAGCCTACAAGAAGAAAATACTAACATTAATTTCAATCAGGAACTTGCCAATCATTCCAAAACACCCAGTAAAGTTGAGGAGATAGGTATAGATGAGTTATGAAATTTTTACAGCACAGCCATAATCACAGCAGCAAAAGTAAGCGCTGGACTGGAAAAACCAAATAGAAAAGCATGGATATCAGATAAAACATGGAAGTATATACATGAAAGACGAGCAGTCAAATTAGACATGTTGAATGCAAAAACAGACCATGAAAGAGATTTGGCAAAAGCAAAATACAAAGAAATAGACAACAAAGTAAAAAGTTCAGCTGGAAGGGATAAAAGAGAATACATAGACAATATGGCGAAAGAGGCAGAAAAAGCAGCAAAAACAGGAGACAGCAAAACTTTATATAACATACAAAAGAGGCTAACAGGTACTTTTACATCTAAAGAAAGACCAATCCTTAGCAAAACTGGAACACTATTAACATCAAATAAAGACCAAAAGCAAAGATGGGCCAAACACTTCCAAGAAATACTCAATCAACCACACCCAAAAGAATTGTTAAACCTTGAAACTGACTTACCAGTCCCACAACTAAATGTCAGCCTAGATGAAATTAAATTGCATGAAATTTAAACAGCAGTGAATTTAATGGCTAACAACAAAGCTGCAGGTGAAGATGAAATAACAGCCGAAATGCTAAAAGCTATCAGTAGTGACAACATGAGACAACTACAGAGAATGTTTAACAAGATTTGGAAAGAAGAAAAGGTCCCTTCTAATTGGAAGAAAGGAATCATTGTTAAAATACCAAAAAAAGGGCAACCTTAGTGACTGTAACAACTGGAGAGGAGTAACCTTAATATCAGTTGTGTCAAAAGTATTTTGCAAGGTCATTTTAAATAGACTCAAAGATATAGTGGATACTGCAATGAGAGAAGAACAAGCAGGATTTCGAAAAGGGAGAAGCTGTCTCGACCAGATCTTTACTCTCAGAATAATACTTGAAGAACATATTGAAAAGCAGAAACCATTAATGCTGAACTTCATAGATTTTAAAAAGGCATTTGATAGCATACACAGACATTCATTATGGAGAATTTTTATGTCTATATGGAATACCATCTAAAATTGTCAACATCATTAAGGACTTATACAATGGATATGTTTGTGCAGTCAAGACAGAAGAAGGGATAAGTGAATGGTTCCAGATTGAAACAGGCGTGAAACAAGGATGTATACTGTCTCCTTTACTTTTTGGGATTACAATAGACTTCATGAAGAAAAAATGCTGCACAGGTAACACAGGTATTGACTGGGTACATGGGACCCAACTAGAAGATCTTGATTTTGCTGATGACATAACTCTTATCAGTAATAATGTGAATTCCATGCAAGAAAAAAAACAGATAGCCTGTCTTCACTGGCTAGCAAAATAGGACTTGAAATTAACAAGGACAAAACAAAAATAATGAAAATTCCTCTCAATCAAAATGGAAAAATACACATAGAAGGGATAGATATTGAAGAAGTCAATCAATTTGCATACCTACATAGATTCCTATATATGAGATACAATAATTAGGTTATAAGTATACAATTATACACGAAGCACAGCAGTAAAACTGATACCAAAATGTATAAACTAGGAAAAAAGTAGGAACAGCTTTATTACTTAACGATTACAAAGTTGTGACGTTTCGGTGTGAGCCTTAATCATACAAAACATACAGGACGAAGAGATAGAGAGAGAGGAGATAAAGTATAGATTCACATGAATGCTATTTTAAAAAATGAATAATGAACAGCTGTAACTGTAAGATGTGGCTTGTTCGACGCTATATGTCAGAAATGAGCATTGTAGGGCGTAGAGACTGTTTAAATGGAGACCTGTGATGTATGGTTGGTGGGTCGTAACTGAGGGCGGTGGGTGGGGAAACCGTAGAGAGAGAGTGATACAATGTTAACCTAGCCAGGAGAAGGTGAAATAGATGATTATAGTTAGGGTAGAGGGGTTGTAATATGATGCTGTGAGGAGGTTCTGAACTATGTGTAACAAGTGAGAAGGGAGTTGAGCTTAGTAGAGAGGGATTATAATTGTTGAAAAGGAGGATGTTAGGTGTAGCTGAATAGAGAGTTTAATCCGTGTGGTTCCAGAGTCACATAAACCTGAATGTAGCGGTTGTCGAGCGCTAGGCGGCTTGCGTCATCTGTGTGACATTGTTTAATGGCTGTTACCAGAAAATCAGATTTGCCTCTGTAGTTTGGGACATTGAAATGTTTTGGGACTGGTTTCGAAGCATGCTGGGTGATACTGTACAGATGTTTCTGCATGCAGTACCCTAATCTGAGGCCAATCTCACCAATATACGTTATCCTGAATCTTTTGCACACGATGACATGTATAACATTACGGGACTCGCATGTGAATCCCTTATGAAGAGTGAAGATAGTTTTGGGAAAGGTAATCGTTTTCGTTCCCCAGACTACAGAGCAGGTAACGCGGGGGGGGGGGGTGGGTTACATTTTCTGGTTCTGGTACCTACATATGTAAAACTCCGCTTCAAGTGGCTGTGGACGAGGATATTCTTAAGGTTTGGCTTACGTTTATATGCAAACAGGGGTGGATCAGAGAAAATGTCGCGAGTGTCGATGTCGAGCTGAATTATTGGCAGATGACGATAAAGAATTTTTTAAATCATCTGATCATGCGGGTGGAAAGGTAGTACTACTCTGTCCGACGGAGTAACAGGCTTTTTTCTGAATGCTTTGTTGTGGCTCACTAGTTGGATACGGTTGAAGGCTTCACGAAGGACATTTTCTGGGTAGTGACGGAAAAATTCCAATAACTTGTTGGACTGATCTATAAAGTCCAAATTATATATGAGATGAGCTGCTCTGGAAGATGATGCGTGGCAAAAGTCAGACCAGTTTATTTCCGCCTGCTTCAAAACCGTCTCTTTAGACGAAAAGTACTGTTGTATTTATAGATGTGTATATTATTATTTCATACACATTTAGCTAATATTTAAACTACACTTTTAATGTAAAGATTGCACTTTATACTTAACTATTGTGCAAGAAAATGTGAATAAATCTTAAAATGCGAATTTAAAATCTGAAACTTTTACGTCACAGGTCACCTGATCAGTAATGGTGGATGTCCAACAGACGAAATCAGTTTGTTGATACATTCAGATGCATCTAGTTTAATACGGGGATTAGTTCGGATCACACTGTGGTCTAAACAGCATAGACACAGTGGTCCAAACAATATAGAGCCATTGGTCCAAACAATATAGAGTCAAACATTCTGAAAAGACTGACCGAACACTGACAATCTAAGGCCGTCGAGGTACGTTATTTACAACCGATTTACTATAATTCGATTTACAGTTTTTAATTTATTCTCTGCTTAAAACCTCATTTGTTGTCAGAATTGTATTCACATCGGTGTTTTTTTTTTTAAACCTAATGATAGCTTACAGCATTATTTGTCCTGTATATTTTGGTGGATCAAATATACACGGAACAGTTTTAATAAAATACAATATGCAAGAATAAAATAATTGTATCCTTGTAATATTAGCTGGTATTTATCATGTCGCATGTTCTGGGTGAAGCAGGCCTGTGTTGTTGGTTTCGTGGATGGTGAATTCATCAGTTTTTGCCGCCATAGAAGGTAACAGAGCAATATGTTGCCTGTGCATAGAATAGGGTCTTTGGTACATCTGATTTAATGATTTAATTTTTTAGTTGTGATTACATGGACACAAAAAAGAACAAATATATCCATACTACAATAACTTAATATTGAAAAAGGCTGGCTAGTAAAGAGGATTAAACAGAGGAAAACTAAATATTTTGGACACATTAAACATCATGATAATTAGAGAAAACCATCTTGGAAGAGTACATAATGGGAAAAAGAAAGAGAGGAAGACCAAGGCGAAGATGGCTGCAAGACATCATTGATGATCTGCAGATGGATGCATCAGCAGGACATGCAAATGAATGAATGAAGTTATGATTACATCTTTCTAATACAGTCACCTTTGTTTTTCAGAAACAAACTAAAGATTTGAATTATGATATTTAATAACATTCTTGCTAAATTTTCAAAGTTGCTTGTTAACATGTTAAGTAGTCAACAGGACAGCAATAAGCAAATGGAGCAGTATCATCTAAATGTACCAGACACATGACTAGCGAAGTGGTTAATGCACAGGCTTTTAATTAGTTTTATCTTCTAATACCAAATGAAAGTCAACATCCAGGAACAGTGACAAAAAGGACACATATACCTATTTTTACTTTATGAATTCTTATTCATTCAGAGAAATGAACTCTGCATATTCTGACATGGAATATTATTAGTTTTTTATTATGTATTTGATATTTCTTTATTATTCTGGATGGGATGTGCTTTCTATGCAATTATTTTGTTAATTTTGTTTTATGAATTGGAAATGATAGCTCATGGACTTTGAATTGTAAGTATTTATTCACTTTTGAAATTTCTTTATAATATTAATATTATGATGTATGATTTATCCCTTTTATTTGTTTCTTTATTGTGTGACTCCTCTTTTCCCATCTTTGTATAGGAGCCACACTGACACATCACAGGAAAAGAAAGTCTGCATGAAACATTATGGATGGAGACCAATAAATATGACAGTAGCTTATAGAATGAGAATAAGCAGCTAACGTTTTCAAAATAAACAGACATGGAAATTCCACAATAATCTAATATGCAGCTGGATAGACCATGTTTTAATTGATACCAAGCACACAACAAACATATTTCAGATCAGAAGGGCTGAATGCAGCACCGACTATTATCTTATTGGAGCTAAATTAAAATTCAGACAGATCAAAAAATTTCTGTAGTAAATTAAATAAAAGCTCAGTAATAAATAAAGATGCTTTGAAAAGAGAAGACACTAAAGAAAAATTCAGAAAAGAGCTAAACCATAAAATAAACATGAGGGAATGAAGAAAATAAAAGCATTGATGACAGATAAGAAGATATAAAAATCATTATAAGGAACACAGTGGAAGAATGCCTGGGAGTCAAGACCATAACTAAAAAAAAGAACTGGTTTGATGAAGTCACACGCAGTGTAAAGAAACTCAAAAAGTTATTTGCCAACAAAAACAACAGTGTATGAAAGACATATTAAGTGAGATGCTGGCATGCCATCAAAATAAGAAAAGTAGCGACTCCTATAAAGAATTGTGAACAGTAAAGCAAGGGTATAAACAACCTCTGCAGAGCTTGAAGGATAGTAATGGAAGCATGATAAATAATGAAGGGAAAATCTGTATAAGATGGAAAGACTATTTTGAAAAACTAAACTGTGAAGAGCCTATAAGCATATTACCATGCAAAGAAATATAGACTTGTGAACCTGAAATAGAAGAATCAGACTTAGAAGAAGTCATCTACAGTACCATGTTTCTACAAAACAACAAAGCAACTGGTTCAGATGGAATTGCTGCAGAACTGATCAAGGAAGGTCTAAATCTACATGAACAGATATATGCACTAATATGGAGAGAAGAAAAACTCCCTAGTGAATGGAGAGAATCATTACTGATCCCAGTATTCAAAAAAGGTGATAAGAGCAGGTGTGAAAACTACAGAGGAATATCATTACTACAAACAAGCTAAGGTACTATCTATTATACTTTTAAATAGATTAAAAAACATACATACTGGGAGACTATCAGGCAAGTTTTAAGAAGAATAAGGTTTTAAGAATAGATCAGCCATAGGTCAAATATTTTATCTGTCAAAGAGCAGAAAAGTACTGGGAATATGGAAAAGTACATAATATCTTCATTGACTTCAATAAACCCCATGACAGCATAGATAGGAGCAGCTTATGGAAAATTATGAAAGCATTTGAGATACCTAATAAATTAATCAATTTGACCAGAATATGCATGGAGGATGCACAAAATATAGTAATATATAAAGGGAGAAAGTCAGAACCCTTCTGTATAAGAACTGGTTTAAAACAAGGTGACACATTATCTCCTTTACTATTCAGCCTAGTACTAGAAAAGGTAATCAGAAAAGTGAAAGAAGAAAGCAGTACAGAAGAACACGCTAAAATACTAGGATATGCTGATGACATTGACCTGATGGAGGAGAATATGCAAGAAATCATCAATACCTGCATACATGTGAGAGATGTGGCATTAAAAGTGGGCTTGACCATTAAGCAAGATAAGACAGAGTATATGAAGATATCAAAAGACCAGAGGCAGAGTGATTCAGATTATATAAATGTTGGATATATGATTATTAGGAAAGCAGAAACATACAGATATCTAGGCACAACCTTCAGCAGAAGCAACATAGTAAGCGAGGAAATTAAAAGTGGAGTACACCTGTTAAAATCCAAAATCCTGTCCCTAAACACCAAAATAACAATCTACAAAACTATGATAAGACCAGCCATTATGTATGGATCAGAAACGTGGTGTACAACAAAGAAAGATGAACAACAATTGCAGATCTTTGAGAACAAGATCCTAAGAAGAATCTTTGGGCTGATAAAGGATACCAACAGTAGAGGATGGAGAGGTAGAAAGAACACTGAACTGAACAGCTTATTTAAATCCCAATGACTTTTAAATTCTTGAAACTGACTGTGATGGCTGGGGCATGTAGAAAGAATGGAAAAGAACAAATGAACAAAAATGATGTATGCACAAGAGATGAAGGAACCAAGACCCAAGACAGAGATGGAAAGACAACATAGAAGAGGATATAAAAGAAATTGGTGTCACCAACTGGAGAGAGATTAGGAATAGAGAGGAATGTAGGTGAATTTTATCTATAACAATGAGCCACTAATGACTTGGAAAGCTGAAGAAGAAGAAGAATTTTTTCTTTATTATCATGGATTGGATGTAGTGCATTTGCATTTAATTTGTTAGTTAAGTAATACAATTCCAGTGTTAAAATTGGTTCATGAACTTTGAACTGTGGGTATTTTAATTAAAAAAAAATATTTGTAACACTGTGGTCTACAGTTTATTCTTTTCATTTGTTTCTTTATTATTGTTTATCACATTCTGCTTATTCTACATTTGTCATGTTCACTTAGTGTTGTGAACCTGTGGTTCAGTGATTTTGAAGTGGGGTTTTTGTTAATTTTAAAAATCTCTTTGTGTCATATAACAGAGATTTTGTGAAAGTGTATAATTTATGCTTTCAGTCATTGATGTTTCTTACATTGTTGTTAGTTTTTTTTCGTGCACCCTATCTATCAGTATTTAACAGAGATGTTGACTTGAGTTGATCAACTCAGAGTCTAGTACAACTCAAGTTTTTTTTTAAAGACTTATTTGGACTTGACATGAAAGTGAAGAATAGTGACTTGAACTTGACTTGTGACTTGACATTATTAGTTAGTCGACTTGATGGCTGCATCTGGTTTCTAAAGTGTGGTATAAGAAAGACAATGCATGCTTCAGTAATGCCATTGGCTTATATGTGCAGTCAGACATAGGCCTATCTAATTTGAATCTGTGGGTGAGCAAATGGACTTTGTTTTCAAAGGGTGAAGAATTGGGCATACAGGCCCATCTGGCAAATGGTCTATTGAATTTTGCCTCATGCATGTCTGGTTATTATACAATAAATCTGTTTATTGTAGACAGAGTAATGGCAAGAAAGTAGTGTAGTTCATACAGCACTAGTGCAAAGGCACTAGTAAACTGAAGGATTTGTATGACCACCCATTGAAATGTCAAAAACATGCTTGTTTTATAACACACATCTCATAAAGTGAGAGAGATAATTGGATTTGTATAACAGCTTTCAAAGTATAGGAGGTGTGCCCACATGCATTTATCCTTACAAGTAGAATAAACTTACAGCAAGAAATGTCAGAAACTAAATGTGAGTCTAATTGACACTGTTGGTTTACCAAAAAATAAATCTAATTGACACTGTTGGTTTACCAAAGATTAATATTGTGCTTTAATATATTTTATTACATTAACATAAAAATGAGAGCAACTTACTGCTAAGGTACTTGACAGAGTGAAGAGTAATTATATATATATATATATATATATAGCGTTACTTTCATTAATTGTGTTTTATTTTCACAACTTATAGCCCCTTGTACATGCTGTACTATAGTAAACAGAGCCAACAGTCATTCTCTGTTTTGACTCACAGACTTGAGACAGCTTGAAGTTGCAAGGATTTCAGGATATCAGCTCAGTCCATTGCCTGTCCACCTTCCACAGTAGCCATGCCAGCAAGTCTCTTCACTTGTTCATTACCTCTCACCCCTGCATGACCTGGCACAAAAATGAAACATATTTTTGTCAACCGTAATCTTCTTAGTGATTCCAACCTGACTCAATCTTCCTGAACATATTCATTGAGTTGCTGAGAATACATACCTGGGTGAAGGTCCATGTCTCCAGCCATGCCATTGCCTTGGTTACTGCAATGACCTTCCTAGTCAGGCTACTTGTGGTCAAAGCAAAAACACCACTGCTTTCCATCACCGTTTTCCCTCCTACCTGCATTGTAAAAGCCCAAGCACTATGCCTGTTCGACAACAGAACCATCTGTGTAGATGACCGCATGACATTCAGAAGAGTTCCCGACAATCAAAGCATAAACATCTGCCTCCACAGTCAATGGGTTTTGTTGTCAGTATTCCCTATCCAATGTGATGCATAATGAGAATGAAGTGCAGCAGTCTGCTGGCATCAAAACCCATTCCTCACCAGGTTATGTGTCTTCAAGTGGACAGACCTGTTGAACAATGTCCTCTGCTTGCTCCATCCAGGATTTTCCTCTTTTTAATCTGGTGCCTTTTTTTTACTCATAACCTCAATGTGCACTGGGTAGTGTGTGTCTGCACTGGGTGGTGTGTGTCTGCACTGACTCAGAGGTATGCACATGCCTGGCAAATTCTTGCTCTGTCCATCATGGTTGGAAAGTCAAGAAGATACCTCATAGCCCTGCATGATGTGTCTTTTTTGCACCCAAGTATGATTCGCATTGGTTTATTCAGTATCCTTTCAAGTCTCTCCATCTGAGTCTGAGAATTGCCAGGGCATATTCATCCACATCAAGGGTGAGTCCTGGTATAACAGATTGAGAAGATGTTACTTGCAGTACACCACAGCCATTATCTTCATTGCAGATAGGCCCTTCCTAGCCTTCAAAACCACATAATCAATATGCTCTCTGAATGAAAGGCTCCGGTCAAATTGCACTCTGAGGTATTTCATTACGTGTGTCCTCTCCACAGACTCTGAGCACAGACTCATGGTTAGTGTTGGTGTATTGACTATCTGATTAGTCAGAGAGAACCATGTCACAGCTGCCTTTGTTGGGTTAATCAGAGCCTCTGGTTCACCGCACCACCCACCAATGTGATTCAGTTTTGTTTGGAGTTCTCCAGCAATCTGCTTTTGGTCTCAGGCCTGTCAATATATCAAGACATCAATATTTGACAGTGTCCTTCCATGTCTTGAGGAATGTTTGATGATTTGCCATTTGTAGTGTTTAACTGTGGAAACCATATTTTTGTAATATCCTGTCTGTGAAGAGTTTGATTTTATATTATTTGCATTTATTTTCTGTTCTATATATACAGCCTGTTTGACAGATTAAAATATAAGTAAATATCAACTGCCTTATGAACCAGTTGGTTTAATCATTAGTCTTTTTCATGAGTGTAATCCTCTTGAAAAAATACAGTTTTCCTTTCACTTCTTGTGAGGAAAGAAAGAAGCAAGCTGATGCTTGCAGGTATGAGTAATGTTTATTCCTGATGTGGAATTTCTTGATTTATTTTGTACAACTTTGATCAGAATATGGAAAAATTCCTTGCTAACACCTTTAATGTAGAATAATTTTTAAAAAATTGTTGCCATGTTTTTGTGGACTATAAAGGTTAGTAGCTTTTAATGAAACTTATCAATTTAGGCATAATATTTTAATTGTGTCATGGTGGTGTGCACTTGCCAGCTGATCAGAAGGTCTCTCTTTTAATTTCACACTTGGACAACATTTTTTTTTGGATCAACTGGCACCAGGGTCAGCCCAGCCTAAAAAAATAGGTACCTGGGGTGTCCCCAGGAAAACAGGCAGCAGGGCAAGGTGCTCAAATGCTGTAGTGGCCTAGAAATGTGAACTTCACACCCCTGTGGCATGCAAATGCTACAGGACTTAGAGACTCCAATTATAGCTTTACATCTTGCTTTGGAAATAAAACAAAACTATTCCTAATAAAGTTTTTAAAAATATAATATAGTAAGTATAATGATTTGATGAATTGGCCTAAAAAATGAAATATTTATTAAGCACATAAAAATGCCCTTGCCTCATCACATCACAAATGGCAAATTTAACTTTGGTGAAGTGGTAAAAATGCCTCAGATTTGGATCCATTTTGAGTAATTAATGTTTTTTTTTTTTCAGTGATGCTATGTGTATAGCAAAATCAGTGCTGAGTCATGGGAGAAACACAGCTTGCAGCATCAGCTCCACAATTATCTCAGCTCATTGTAACAGGCAAGTCATTTTATATTTTTGTAAAACACTGCCCACTTTATGTCAGAAGAAGTATGAAGTATTGATTGCAATCTAAAATCATTAATTTCATTTATATATATTTATATCAGTTAGCACCTGTATGAAATTCTGATCTGTCCACTCAGCAAATGAATAATTTTTTTTTTTTTAAACAAATGAAAATTAAATGATTATTTCTGCTACTTACAGTGATCAGACCAGACAACCTTTGGTCAGCAGAAGTAACCTCAGCTCAGATCTAAGCTACCACAAAATTGTTTAAATTGCAAAGATCAGTCTCTTCATGATCTCATTTTGCTGCAGTGTGTGTGAGCTCTTACTGGGGAAGATCTGGTGCAATGTTAGATTTAAATTTGCATTGCATTCCGCACTTCCTAAGCCCTTTAGTGCTTCATGTATAGATACATTTCTCCATTCAGAGCTGCCTAGGATAATCCTGCTTTTCCTTCACCACCACCAGTTTTTCCACTATGTCTTTTATAGTCTTATTTTACTTCTATGATTTGAAGATTTCTGTGTTTAAATCATCTTCGGAGACAGAAACAGATAAAAATTTCTGTTAGATCATGTCTAGGGCATCACATTTCATCTCTCAGAAGAGCAGAATGTCAGATGGGCCTGTGTGCCTAATTCTTAACTGTTTTGAAATAAAGATCAATCAATCAATCTCACATTGTCATACCTGAACTTTGAGTTCTGTCTGAAAGATTTAAGTTTTTGTGTATTATTTTGTCTCCCCTGATGATCTTTGACTCCCTCACAGGAAAAAAAAAGCAACAACTCACAAGACCTCTGGGAGTCATGACCCAGAGGGGCCCACCCCCCTTAGAGTGTCAGGAGTTTAAAGGGCCGAAACACTTGTCTGAGGGGGGGTACTTCCTCTGATGATCTGAAGGAGTTGTGTTGTTGTTCCGCTCTCTACGGTAGAGATTTTCCTGCATATACATTCTTTGGCACTCACCATTTGATCAGTCTTTGCATATATCTTGGCATATATTTCAGTCTTCATGTTTCTCTGTGTTATTCAAATATTTCTTGTCACTGACAGTACTTTCTATTCACAGATTAGTTTTCCATATTTCCATTTCATGCAGAACAGTTTAAAATGTTCTAAAGTTTTAATTCATATTTTTAAGATTGTAGATGTCAGATTTTTATGCATTATAAAACTAATTCATTGTTCAGCTTGCTTTCTCAAATCTAATTTGTGTTATTTCCACTTGTAAATTATCTTCTGCTAACTCCAGGCATCATAGGTTGCTGAACTGTGACTTATTCATACATATTTATAGTCCATATCAGCAGTTCTTTTTTTTAATGAATAAATTGGATTTTTTTAGTATAGTTTCTGCATATAGGACCATACAGCTTAGCTTCTTGGGTTATTTCATTGTGTGAGTAGGTACATCTCAGTATATTGTAGTCGGTACAGTTTTTTAGCATATGTTTCATCGTTTGAGATGCCTGGAAACAGGCATGTAGAGGAATTTTCAACCTTAATTTGTAAAACATATGATTTCAGAGTCAATTTTTACTTAGTCTGAGGCAAAAAATGATGCAAAAAATGGTAACTTGTCAATTCTCGTTGAATGGATGGTAGTATTTTAGTGGATGTAGACTTTTTTAATTTTAATCTTGTTTTTCTTCTGATTACTGATAACCAGCAGTGTTCCCTGTAAGCTGAGCATGTGAATGATCACTCACATATTGTTTTGTCATCTCCTATAACTTTTGTTTGCCATGCAGTAAAGACATAAACTTTTTAGGTTATTTATATTCAGACAAACTTGATCATAAATTGTTGGATTGCATAAATCATCACATGCAAAAAATATGTTGAGTCATTCCTTAGAGGGAACATTAGTGAGTGGTACATGAAGTTGCATTTTTCTGCCATCTTTGGCTGAAAGGCTTTATTTCTGGCTTGAATGTTATTAGTGTTTTTTGTTGTGTATCTCTTGAGATGATGACTGTGCTAAAGTGATGAGGCTAGCAAACCACAGCTCACAAAAGCCATATTCTTCTTCTCTGCAGTGCTCCTAAAAATATGCATTTATGTTACTCCAGTGTGAAACCATTGTGTTACACATAGTGGTGCAGAGAAGCTCATGAGTTTGACTCTTTTTTGGAAAATCACCATAGTCCACTCCCTGTTTGACATTGATGTTTGTTTTAAGATCTTTACCATAGTATGGGCTGTGAAGAATAAAGATATATTACTCCTTTACCTTTTAAGTTTTTTACATCTTTCTACATTCAGTAACATCTCCTCTGCTGTTTTATCATGGAGTAACCATATTTTCATTTGCTTAGTCTATGTGTTCTGTTAGTTTTTTTGAGACTTCTAGTGTTTTTTTTTTGTTTTTTTTTGGTAGCTTATTTTTTTAGAATGAAATGAATCACAGGAACTGAAAGGTCTATAGTATACAATCTTGATGAATGTCTGATGTAAAACTGAAAGCATTTTTTTTTGGTACCATTAAAATGCATAGGCATCATCTGTATAGGTTTTTACTTGCATTGCAGATCTTTTGTTTAGGATATCAGATGTCTGTGCAAAATCTAGAAAATTTTGAAGTGTTATGTTTGATTCTGATTATTAAGTGGTCATGCATATGGTGAAGTGAATGTAATGTCACTGAAAAATCTTCCTTGCGCACAACATGTTTGATCTTTGCTTAATGCCATCTCTAGTGCTTTTGTGTAGTCTGAATGTGCAGAGTAATGGCAGTGGGATGGTTTGAACAATGTTTTGTACTGATGACAATTTGGTATGCCAGCAGAGCGGAAGCAGAGTTGAGATTGCTGAGGAACTGTAATAAGAGTTAGACTTCTTAACAGCCTGATGCAATTGTCTCCAGGCAGTGGTAACTTTTATAAAGCAGTGGTTCTCACCAGATAATCTCATCATCAGCAAACAGCTGCATGTAAAGCAGCTCTGTGGGGGCATTATTGAAAGAACAAGAAAAAAATAGGTACTTGATTTGGTCATTAGGATTCGAAAAGCATCCAGACTACATCATAACTAAAGTTAGGAAAGGCTTGTCTACAATAACAATTATGACAACAGCAAACCTTGAACAAAGACAGGATGGTATACTATATTAAAGGTAGTCTTTCTGTGATGGAGTGTAAAAAACTCCAGTTTCCTAACATTCAGTTTGAGGCAAACAGGAAAGCTTGAAAGAATAGACAGTGAACTGTGCATAATATCCTTAGATGCACCAGAAATATATCCTGCAAGGCCATGAGGTGTCTTCTAGATATTCTTACCATGAATAATAGACTTAAATTATATAGAGCATATGGTCAAAACAAATGTGGACAAGGAGCACTCACTCCACTGTTTACTGCTCAAGAGCATAAGGAAACAAACTGGAGAGGTAAACCACAAATGGGTCATGCAGAAGATAATCCAATAGGTAATCTTGAACATATAGATTATGGTCAAGAATGGATATGTGTGCTACAGAACCTTAAAGTGGTTCTTTCTCTTCACTTTGCACTTGACAGAAGAGGTAGGGATATAGACCTACTGCAACAGATGCTGAATTCAAAGAACTAATCATTTAAAATATCCAGAGATGGTGACACTTTTATTTATGAAAATGGACCAGTAACTTGTAGTAAGTGGTATAGATGGACCTTCACAGTGAATTCTAAAGGCAAAATACTCAAGAAATCAGTTGTGTTCTGCCAGCAACAAGTACCTTCATGGTGAAAACCAAAGGTGTAGCAAAAGCTAGCTAAAGTCTTAGAATACATAAAAAGCATACTTGTTGAGTGACTCAAGAAAAATTAAATCTAGCTTTCTTAGGACTTGAATCCCTATTACCAGAGATCTGTTGATTCATGAATAATTTGAGTATAAATTAAATATACGGGGGGCGTTCAGAAAGTAATGCACCCCATTCTTTTTTTTTCAGCTAATAATGAAGATAGAGCCATGAAATTTTACACACTTTAAACATGGCATGTGCCATTTGTGTGAACCAAATTGCGCCGCAATCAGTCAAAGAATATGGCTGCCCTAACCATTGAATTAGAGCGTATTAGCAACTTGCAGTATAAGTAGCGAATTGTGATAGAATTTCTCGTTGCAGAGAATACTGTTGTGAACATTCACAAGTGTGTATGTGATGTGTATGGAAATTTTGCAGTCGACAGGAGTACAGTCAGTTGCTGGGTTCAGAGAATCAAAGAATCAGTAAGTGGAGATAAGGAGTTGCATGATCAGCTGCTCTGTGGATGTCATGCCACAGTCACTAAGGCAGAAATGTTGAAATGCGCTGAGAGCATTATTCTTACTGATAGGTCTATCACTACTCAACAATTGGCCTTAAAGCTGTCAGTCAGCAATGGTAGTGCAAATGCAGTTATAAAAGCTTTCAGATTTTCTAAGGTTTGTGCAAGATGGGTTTCTTGAAGTCTCGCAAATGAGCATTGGTTGCAAAAGAAAGCAGTTTCTTCTGAATTGTTGGAGCGTTTCGATGCTGAGGGAGAGAACTTTTTGGCTAAGATCGTAACAGGTGCCGAAATCTGGGCACATCATTTTGAACCTGAGACAAAAAGACAGTCAGTGGAGTGGCATCATCCGCAGTCACCACGAAGAAAGAAATTCAAGACAACTCCTTCAGCTGAAAGGTCATGATCACTGTCTTTTGGGACATTGAAGGTGTCATTCTTGGGGATGTTATGCCAAGATGTTATGACAATCAGTTTTGCAAGCTTACATTAAGACATTGAAAAAAAAAGTTTTTGCAGAGTTCGGCCGCATAAGAATCCAGCAGACCTGCTTCTCCTTCACGACAGTATGGCCCTCACACAAGTCTGGCAACATGGGAAGCAATCACCAAATTGGATTGAACTGTACTACCTCATCCACCCTATAGTCCCAATTTGGCACCCTCAGGTTTCCATCTGTTTGGTCCAGTTAAAGATGCACTCCATGGGGTAAGATTTGAAGATGACAAAGGAATGATTCATGCAGCAAAGAAATGGCTACATAATCAAGAGAAAATCTGGTACAGGCTAGGAATACATGCACTTGTTTCGCACTGGTGTAAAGCCTTACAAGTTGATGGGGATTATATTGAGTAATACCGATGTTTACATGACATATCCATGTACATTGTATATAAATTTCATGCTTTTTTAATAAACAGCTCCTGAGAAAAACGATATGGTGCATTACTTTCTGCAGTTAAAGCTATGATAACAAAATGTTAAAACTATTTAAAATAAAAGTAGCTGTACATAAAACTCCCTTTCATCACAACTATATTATTTCTTTGCTTTATCTACTCATACTTCACATGTAACAGAACCCTCAATGTACTAGATTACTGCCCAGCCACAATCATCTTTTTTTTTGGCATGACTACCATTGTCTCTCTCTCTCTCTCTCTCTCTCATTTCCACATTCCTCACCCCTCTTCTTATCAACCTATTACACATCAAGTCTTCATTTAAACATGAAATGACTTAATACACCACCATGCTCATTCTTGAACATAGCTTCTTGCAGGTCACAGCTAAGTGCTTTCTTTTTTAAAATATATATTTTTCCATTCTTATTTGTTGTATATCTTTCATGTGAATATATATTCTCTCTTCTTTCCCTATTTCTTTGTCCTGTATTTTTTTGTGTGCTTAAGATGTAAACTGAAACATTACAACTGTGTGCTCGTTTCGTTTTAAATAGTTTTAACATTTTGTTATCACAGTTTTACTGCGGTGGCTTTGTGCATATTAATATATTTAGTCTTATATTTACCTATACCCAAAAACTATTACACTGTATCCAGAAATGAACCTGTTGGGGTAGACCATGCTGTATGACTATCGCCAGAAAACACACCAGATATTTATGCTAAGAATGATAGGAGGATGTAGAGACAGAAGCTGTCCATGTAAGAAGTAGATAGAGGAGATAACATATACTCAAAATATCCTCTAGTGTGAAGCAAATCACAGAGTCTATTCATCCCCTCAACACTGAAAGGTACATGAGGAAGAATACAAGATGCAAGACAAAACAAGACATAGAATTTCAGAGAAGAATCTCCTGACATGTGTTTTTTTTCCCCCCTTGATTTTCCTAAGACCCAGTGTTGTCCAAGTTTTATTTTGTCTTTTTTGCTGTAGCCTATTTATCCTGAATTTTGATATCTGGTCCTTACAGCCACATCATCATCATTGCCTTTCACTCCCTTCAGAGCATAGGCCACGGATAAAGAAAGGCTCTCCAGTCATCCCTGTTCTTGGAATTATTCTCTGCTTCCTTCCATGTGTATCCCTTGTCTCTGAGCACTGTCATAACTTCTTTCTTCCAAGTAAGTCTAGGTCTTCCTCATTTTCTATTTCCTTGAGGATCCCATGTCAGTGCCTGTCTTGCTATGTCAGGTTTCCTCGAGTGTGGCCATTCCACCTCCACTTCCTAGATATGATTTATAGGTTCATTGGTTCTTGTCCTGCCCTTTCCTAGACTTCGTTCCTGATTTTGTCCTGCCATTTAATGTTTAAAATCCTCTTCAAGCAGTAGTTCATGAATGTTTGTATCCTCTGGTATATTGTCTTGGTCATAACCCATGTCTCTGAAATGGCACCTAGTTACAGTATATTCTGTTTTACACAATCTAGTCAGTCTGGTTCCAGATTAATTGATAATAATGGCTCTTTTGCATTTGAAGATGGTTTTGAAGTGGGTATATTTAAGTTCTTTACTACCATGAAGCACCATTTTGCTTAGTAGCCTCTCTGTTGACTGATATTATCAGTATTTGAATGACAGAATTTATCATGGTGGCAACAAATTATTTTTCTGATACAAAATAGTCACTTTGCTCTTGTCTTCTGCCCTTCAGTTTGACCCTCATTTCCTCCTCAGCACAGAGGCCCCTTTTAGAAGTTTACCACACAGTATCTGCTCAGGAATGATGTTATCCATTTTTGCAAAAATGCCATAATCTTATTTTCTGGTGCTAACCATTGTCATGGAAGGTAGAAGCTTAGCACATTGCAGCACCTCTGAGATGATTACTTATACTTCATCTTGTATTTAAGTTGGTGATTTAAAAAGAAACTATTTCTTCAGTTATTTGTTCTTGGTTCTGTAAAAATGACCTTTACATTTATGAACAAAACTTTCCCTTTCTTTGCTGGATGATAGTAAAGGCAAAATGTTTAAACCATGGTTCAATTGTCAGACCAGATGAGCTCTAACTTCCCAAGATAGCAGTGTGCCTGGAAACAAGCAGTTGCATTACTTCAGCCTAGTCAAATGGATAGGATGAAACATGTTTTTCAGTCTTATGGAGGTGGAAAATTAGTTGTAAGGTATACTTTTGTGAGTTATGGAAAGCCACAGTTAAATCCATTCCACATTCAGCTTCATGCTTTGTGTTTCAAGATATTAACCACAGAGTCAGTTGCAGAGAACTTGGGTTCACAGTAATACTGAGATAAATCATTTCAGTTTCAGAACATGAATATTTATGTTGTTTGTGTTATTTCAGCTATCATAATGTATTTAACTCACATAGTTTCATTTTCATAGATCAGTGCTTCTGCAATATTTTTCTCACTGCAGTTTCTTCAGCAAAATTGTTGGCATCAGGTGGTCTTTTTTCATCAAAACCTGACCCTTATTTGGAACTGAGTATAGATGGACAGCCACCTCGCAGAACTGATGTTTGCCGTAAAACCTATTCTCCTAAGTGGGATGAACATTTTACAGTGTAAGGACTAGAACTGTTTTAATTGTTAAAATGTAGATGATTGTTTTACAAAGTAAAACTTCCACAAGTGAAAACTACTTCTGATCAGTTAGTTTTAGTCTAATACTAAAGTAAAAATGTCAGTTCCAGCGGAATAAAAGAAATTTTACAAACAAATAACATTCAGCCAGAGTCAGGTGCATGTTCGAATATGATACTACTGAGTTATGTATTTTGCTGTATTCAAAACAGAAATTCTTACATCCTTCCTGTGCTGTTAAACATCACATATGGCTCACATAGTTGTTTGCCAAGTTTTCCTGTTTTTGGCAGGTTTTTTCAACTTCATCAAGGGATGTTATGCTCACTAAACTGGCTTCTCTTAACAATGTCCTCTTTAGAGTTTCATGTGGTCAATCTCTTTTTCTTTGGCCTGTTGTGCTCCACTTGATCGCTTGTTTTGGTATTCTCTGATTGTTTCTTCTCATCACATGGTCTATATACGTCCATCTTCTTTTTCTGATCATCCATGAGACAGGTTGTTGTTAGCTCATCTATCTTATCTCTGTGTTGTTCTTAAATTCAGTCCACTTTATATCAGGTATTTTCCTTAGGCATTTGTTTTCAAAAGAGTCTAATTTCTTGTCCATTTCTTTAGTTGATTTTTGGCTTTCACTTGCATAAATGAGAGTGGATATCACATTTGAATTGAATAATCTTAACTTGGTTTTTGTGCTTATAACTTTCTAATTCCATATGTTCTCAAGATTTTTGAAGGACAATGCTGCTTTTGCAATTATAACTTCCTTCCTGGTGTCACCATCCTGGTCTATGTAGCTGCCAAGGTATGCAGATTGGTTTACTTCATCAACAGCTGTTCCTTCTATGTATATTTTTCCATCTTGATTAATGAGAAATTTCTTAATTTTTGTTTTGTCTTTGTTAATTTCAAGACCTATTTTGCTAGTCAAGGCAGACAGGGAAGCTATTTTTTCCTGCATCAATTTCACATTGTCACTGATAAGAGTTATGTCATCTGCAAAATCAAGATCTTCTGTTTGGGTTCCATGTACCCGATCAATGCCTTATAAAAATTGGTTGTTAAAAAAAATGACATTAATTTTTAAAAATGTTTCCTGTAATAACAGTTCATATATTTGTAATTCCAGTGAAATCATTATATCAGTTATTGGCTTTTAATAAATTACAATTCTTTGTTGACTTAACATGTACAAAAAAAAACATATATATATATATATGCTTCAGTATTCCCTCTGAGTTGGCCACATCTAGTACTGTTATAAAACCTGTGGTTGGTGTTTTTTGAAGTATTGCATCATCTTCATTTCATCATTCATTGTTCATCATGAAGAAATATTCGTGAGGAAAATAGCTGTGTATATATTTTTGAAAAAAAATAGTGTAGTTTTCAAATATCTTTCATCTGTCATATCAGGAAACCCTGCAAGTAATTTTTAAAATTGCATTTGCCAACTATCGATTTAGAGTATCCGTCTATCAATTTAGTGTTCATCAAGTTTTCTGTTAATACAATGACAACCATGTGGAGTTGTGCTGATGAGTAAGTACTCTAATAGGCAGATATTTGCTTTCAGATGCACAAATTTACTTATCTTAAACAGGAACACATAAAGCATAACATATTTGTGTGTACATAGTACAAAGACAAGTGAATCTCATCATGATGTTGTGCAAAGATCACTGCAGGACAATTAACCCAATAAAAAGTCAGACTGTTGTGATGCTTCTTGGATAATCGAACACTAAAAGACAAAATGCCTGGGGTGCTTTATAAAAATACCTACATAGAAAGATGTCACACCCTAAAATATTTAGGGATCACTATCCTTCTGCCAACATGTGGACAAGATGATATCGAAAGCAGAGAATGGCCTAGCGGCATTGTAAATGATAGCAAACATGGGTCTATCACAAAAAAATTCTGTTCTCAACAATGGATTTATTGCCCAGGATATGCCGGTACAAAGGCAAGCAATGAAATGGCAGATCAGCTGGCAAGCAAAACAACAACCCTGGGCAACCTAACAAATGGACAAAGCAGACCTCATAACAGCCAACCTATGAAAAGTACAGAGAGATGAGCAAAAAATCTTTAAATGCAGCACCCATCACCAAAAATTATGTGAAAGGGGAATAACAAAAGGAAGCTGCAGACAGTCAGAACTTTGCAAAAAAAGATCAAGCTGTGTACCACTGACACCATAATCCAACATACACTACAAACAACACTGAGCACATATGGGAGTGTCCTGAGTGCAAAGAGGCCCATCTCTAGAACAGTAGCAGAGCATGGTTGTTCTTCAAGTTCAAGAAAAAGAGAGCAAAACAATTGCACATCAACCTAGATCATTAGAGAAATGACAGATATTCAGTGTTTAAACTCCTGACACTCTGATAGCGGTGATGGTTAGGGGGAAATTCAAACACACACGTATCCCACTCTCAGAGACCTGTGAGTTATTATTAGATTAGATTTTTTTCTGCTTTTCTTTTCCCTTCCTTTGCCATCTTCCTTGTAATAAAGCATCTTGAAACACTTATTAGCCATTCTACCACATGAAATTGACATTAAAGGTTACAGCTCCAGGTGTTTAAATGTTTCGTTGACAGCATTAAGCTTGCTCTGTTACTTCTGTTAAACTTTTCGTGCTTTAATACCCAGTTGCTTACATCTTACATGTTTGTTATGAATTGTTTTGCTCTTGGTTCATTTTCAAATAATACTTTATCTACAGTCTGGTGACACCATATTCCAAACTGGACTTAAAAGTGCTAAATTCAAATAGCATACGCACAGACACCATTATTGGCCATGCCATTATAGAGCTGCATCCATTATTAGAGAAGGAAAATGGAAAACGTGAGTTTCAAACAAAAATTTATTTTCCTGTGAGCTGCAGGACCATAAGGAAATTGCTTAAAACAGTGTTTTAAACAATATGCGTGTAGTCAGTGTGTCACAAGAAAGTTTCTGAGACTGTCTTTCAAAGAGTATGGATTTGGAATGTATTACAGGTGATCAGATTTTCTAGCCACAAGTCTGGGGGACACCTTATAAATTTTTTGAGAATGGGGGAAGAAGAAAGGAGAAAATCGTTGAAAATGTTTAATTTATACAGACATGAAAAAATGTGCAACTATCATGAAAGCCTATTATGTATATTAAATGTAGAAACTCTTGCAAAGTTAACTCTTTCACTGCCTATCGTTCCAGTTTCTCACGTGGATGTCAGACATCAAAGATTTGACGCTTAGTTTGTTTCATTAAAAAAAATAATGTTTAGATTGTACACATTTCGTGCACGTGTCCGGTGACACTTTTCAAAATAATGAAAGAGTGCCTAGTTACAAGCGATGTCGAGCAAGAAAAACGAAGAGAAACATAGAGAAGTTTCAGTTTTTGGTGATGTAGATAGGGGTATGGACATGGCCTGTGACCAGACCACTGTTCTTGATTGTATCCCAAGTAGATCTAGACAGACGACCGGCGAAGTAGTTAGAAGGTTATTTCAGACATTGTTCTACCGATAATGCAAAATTGAATCACAATACGACGTCAACAGGTAGATCTACGCATTTCAGATGGTACGTATTGTACCACTAGGCCTTTCTGATGGTAAGTTGGCACAATCATTGTCTAAAAACATGACATTAATTCTTTTTTCCTAAAAAACTTTGCATTTATGAAATCTTCATACATTTAGTCATATATTGAAACATAATAAGTACATGGAAATACTGTTTTCATTCAGTGCTACAACTATACCCCCTATACATATCAAGACCCGTACTTTTACTCCGGTACCAACTGAACATCCGTGTTTCTTCCTCCGACACAGAAAGAGTTAAGGCTGTTGTTATCCTTAAATTAAGAAGATGAAGCAGACCTGCCATATTTTTCAAATCTGCAAATTTTCTCATGGAGATCTTTCTTTGTCAGAAACATCAGGAAAAATATCAGCACAAGTTTCATCATTGTTTACCTTAGTTGCTAACATTGAATTCAGAGTCCACACCAACCTGAGTTTTGTTATTAGTTTATGTGCTATTTCTGGAGGAAAATATCCTTTCACTTGGTATAGATTTCATGAAAGCAGGAAAGAACAGTACATTTGAAAAAAGTACATGACTCTTGTGAGGTGAGACCATTTCAGCTCATCAGTAAGCTGGTAGAGCTTTATTAACAGTCCTCTCAGAAATTTTTTTTCCAGTCACAGACCGCTTCACAACCAGTTGATTTTAATCAGAGGACATTAATTTCCCTCGTCGTCTTCCCTTGGAGAAATTCTATTGAAGTTTCCCAATTGTAGAGTTTATGGTCCTCAAAACGTCCTTCATTCCATTTCTTCAAACAGCTTGGAGCATTTTCTAGAATGAGAGTGCAGTGGCATAACATTTTTGTACTTCTTCTTGAGGTAGTCCATTTTCTTTTTACAATTTCATAGAATGGTTAAAGCTGAAAGAAGAAAACAATCTTAAATATAGGATATCATGTTAGTTTTAAACCCATTAATGCTCTCAGTATGTCACACCATTTGTGACAAGATGAGGAATACATTGACAGAGACAGAGGAAATTCTAGAAAGATGGAAGGAATGTTGCAGAGGAATGTATGAAACAAACAACTGTGGAAGCAGAAATCAACAGTATGCATTATTATTGGAGGAGAAAGAACCTGAACCAGCAATAGAAGAAGTTTTATGGGCAATAAATAATCTGAAAAATATGTAAATAACCAGGATGCGATAAGATAACAGCTGAACTTATTAAAGCAGGAGGAAAGGAATGTGCAACAATCTATCATACACTATGTAAACAGGTATGGCATTCAGGAATTAGGCCAAAAGATTGGAAAAGAACTGTATTCATACCACTGCCAAAAAAGGGTAACTGAAATTATGCACAAACTACAGAATTGTTGCCTTGATTAGTCATGCCAGTAAAATTCTGTTAAAAATCATAATGGGTAGACTTCGTAAGAAAACAGAAGTCAGTATGGTCCAAGCTGGTTTAAGGCAAGGAAGAGGATCAAGAGATCATATATTCAATATAAGATTAATAATGGTGAAGTGCAGAGAGTTTAATGTGAATCTATATTTATCTTTTATAGACTACTCAAAGGCATTTGATTGTGTACAACACCATAAACTTTGAGAAATAATGGAAAAAAATGGAATTTTCAATACATTTGATACAATTAGCATCACTGCTATATCTAGACCAACAAGCAGCAGTAAGAATAAATTGTGAAACAACTTGGTTTGACATAAAACAAGGTATCTGTCAGGGGTGCATATTGTCGCCTTACTTATTTAACTTGTATACTGAAAATATAATGAGGAATGTTAGAGAAGATGTAGACAAAGAATATTATGATGCCATAACAATTGGAGGTTATGAATTACCAGAGATTAGATATGCTGATGACACAGTATTACTGTCCACAACACAAAAAGGAATGGAAAAACTAATTATGTCAGTCCGTAAGAACAGCAAAGAGCAAAACCTCTTAATGCGAAGAAAACTAAATTATGACACTTGACAAAACAAACAAGGTAGCTGAAATATGTATCAGTGAGGAAAAATTGGATGAAGTGGAGAGTTTTTGAATATCTTGGATCACTACTAACTAATAATGGAGATACAATGAGGGAAATTAAAAGGAGGACATCTATCACTCTGTAGAAAGTAAAACAACTAAAGAATCTGTGGAGAGGAACAGACAAAACTATAAAAATAAGATTTTTGAGGGCATGCATCTTTCCCATTGCAACATATGCCTGTGAGACCTGGACACTTAACAAAACAGCTGAGAAACACATAAATGCCTTTGAATGAAATGCTACAGAAGAGTTCTTCAAATATCATGGACACAAAAAAAGAACAAATATGTCCATACTACAAGAACTTAATATTGAAGAAGGATGGCTAGTAAAGAGGATTAAAGAGAGAAAACTTAAATATTTTGGACACATTAAACATCATGATAATCTAGAGAAGACCGTCTTGGAGGGGTACATAATGGGAAAAAGAAAGAGAGGAAGACCAAGGTGAAGATGGCTGCAAGACATCGTTGATGATCTGCAGATGGATGCATCAGCAGCAGGCCATCTTGCTCACAACCGAGAGGCCTACACGAGTGTTGTTATGGAGGCAAAGTTCCGTAAGGGACATATGAATGAATGAATGAAGTTGAAATACATTGACTGTAGGTCTCGCTTTCTTTCATTACTATTGTCTGTTCTATTCAGTCTCAAGAAATAGCACCACCACAGTCAGAAGAGTCCCATATCTACTCTGCCACCCTTTCCAGTAACCAGTATAAGGTGCGTTTACTGATTGTCCCTGTCACATGCTGATTGTGAGTTCATTGCTCCATCCACAGAGGGAACTTGTACCCTCACTTTGCTTCACCCCCTGTTCCTTTGTTATGCAGATGTAGGGGTTTTTTGTCTGACATTTCCAGCTTTTAATCCCTCAAAATACAACACTTATATATCAATAATTACCTTTGAGATGTTCAGCTAGTCTGAGCACACCTTGTGGTGGTGGTGGGCACCAGCAATCTTTTCCAGTCAGTTGGTTAGACAGTAGACATGCCCAGTACAGCAGATCTATGTAAGCCCTGCAGCCTTTGAGTTTGTGAGTAGGTTGGCAGACTCCCATCAAAGCATGTTGGGAGTTGATCTCATGAGGCATGCTTTGAGTCTGTCATTATGACTGCATGGTGTATATGCTGTTCAACTAGCCAAGCGATCACAGCAGTAACCACTTTGATTTTCCATCTTCATACTGCATGTTGTGAAGTCATATGCACCTGCTTCTCCTCAATTTTACCTCTTTACCCTTTAAAGATCATTCGTTCAGTTGTCTTTCCAGTGAATTATGCAGCAAATCTCCAACCACTTCATTGTCCTTTGATGACAGAGCCATTTGTAAAGATGATGTAGTCTGCAGTCAGTAGTGACACTGAATGATTTCATGTATCTGAAGTCAGTGACGCAGTAAGCCCTGTTGCAACATTATTTGCCCAGTTGAATGACAACTTAGGTGACTTCTCGCTTATCAGGTGTGTCATCTGCTTATCTCCTATTGTAATATTGCCAGTGTCACGTTTCCTGTAAAGTTTCTTCTTTCTCAGCCATCCAAGATATGCTATGCCTATGCATCTCCCTTATCTGCATGCAAAGCTGTAATAATTTGTCCTGGTGGCAAGACTGAGATGGGCTTTCTCTTGCTTGTGTCATGTTCTGATATTGGTTAACCCCAGAAAGTATAGCCATGATAGATGTATTTCTGGGCTTCCCAGGGCTGCTCTCATGGCCTTGTTCTGGGGTCATTTCCAGATCTGCGTTAGAGACAGTGTGAGGAGACCAAGCCTATAATCCAAAACTGACATCATCATCCTTTGCATTAGCAAGAGAAGCATCGCCTTCATTTTCATTGCTTCCTAGAAAGATGGAGGCTGGCCATGAGTGAAAAGGGTTTTTCTTTAAATTCAACAAAAAAGATGGACATTCATCTTGAAGTTAAAAATATGGTTGGAGAACATTTCATGCAAGAACATTTTTAGATCCATTTCCGTAATTGGCAGCAGTGCCACTTGTTTGAGCATAACCCAACATCATCTCTATCTTATGTGTAAGATTTAGAGAGCAATAATGTTTTGTAGACGTTCACCTCTACATCAATATGCAAAATATCAACAGCTGCTCAAACAGTATTGTGTAAAATGTGTGGTGATCTCTTCATGAATGGATGCATCAATCAGTACTAAAATAAATGTGGCCTTTTCAAAATCACAATTTTTAAATAAAAAGGCATAAAACATTTTCAAATGCTTGTATATGCACATATGCAAATTACGGCTCTAATGTCACCTAGAATAGCTTTCATGTGAAAGCACTGTCAGTTGTGGTTAACTGGTCCTTAATAATCCCCACTCCCCCCCCCCCCCCCCCCTTTGCTCTAAAAAAATGTTATTGACAAGCTAGATGTAACTGCAGAAGTTGCTCTTTTGTGTTTATCACTGTTTAAGTTCATTTTAATATCACCATATACATTTGACAGAAAAAGTCAACATACGAGGGGTGATTGATAAGTTCTTGGCATAACGTACAAATACTTGAAATACACCAAGTTTCAAGAAATTAACTGCAACCCTCCCCCTGGGAACAACTGTGTTAAGAGCACACTTATCTTAACATAGTGTTTGTGAGACAGGGAACATAGATCTGTTTGCTTAAAAACTCTGACCTACTTCTGTAGCCCAGAAACTTGTAGCAATCAACACTAATTATAATTGTTATTTTTGTAAAATGTAATGTCAGGTTGGTGGACGGATGGGGACATGGAGATCTCTGGCGGGGATGAGGGAAGTCTGGTGTGAAACCAATGGATCCAGGACGTGACAAGCCTATAGGTCGTTACAACAATGGCTATCGGAATGATGTAAACAAAACAGAGCCAGCAGACTATAGGTGGTGGGGAATGGATATCGTTGAAGTATTCATCAGATTCCTCATCTCAGAGTCAGAGTGTCTTTGTGGAACTGTCTCAAAACCATCTGACATGGAGAAGGGACTTACATACAGCCACCAGAGGCTGGAAAACAAAATTTTGGTCAGGCCAGCCACACTGTCTTCATGGCAGTCTGAGCAAGACCACAGTCTGCCCTAGCAAGGAAAGGTGCTGAAGTCGGAGTTACCCAGTCAAAAGGCGCATCGCAAAAATCAGGGTAACACGCATTATCGCTAATGAAATGTCTCTATCTGCAGTATTCAAACATGGTGTTCACCCTGTGAAGACTAACCAGGCAGGTGCAGTGCCGGGCCCCCTGCCTCGAAAGGGTCCACCCAATGCTATTGGAGGTCCTCTCAGTTCGTCTTGTGGAGTCAGGAGACATGAGAGTAGAGTTACTGGCCAAAAAATACAATGGAAGAAAATAGCCAAAAAGCAAGAACTTAAAATAATGCAGTGGAATGCTGAGGGTGTCAGCAGTGTTAGAGATGGCTATAACAAAAAGGTGGAACTAGAGAACATACTTTTTGCTGAGCAGGTAAGTATATGCTGCATACAGGAGACACACCTAACCAAAGATGCCGCCTTTAAAATCAGAGGCTACCAGTGTTTTAGATCAGATCGACAGGACAGAAGAAAAGGAGGAGTACTCACACTTGTTAAGAATAACATCAGCGCATGTCAGGTGGGAGTGTTCATGGAAGGAGCCGAATATCAGATGATCCATCTAAAAAGTAGTAATACAGATTTCCACCTCCTTAACTATTACTGTCCTAATGACCGCCCACTTGCTTTATAAACAATCCCACACAAAGAGAGACCGATGGTCTGTGGTGATTTTAACAGCCATTCCCAGAGCTGGGGCTATGACCACATAGACAAGAGAGGAGAGGAAGTTGAGAGCTGGCAGGATGATAATGGACTTCTCCTGATCAACCAGCCAGTGGATCCCCCAACATTTTACTCAAGGGCTTGGCGTACAACCTCAACACCAGATCTGGCATTCCACTCTCCAGATCTGAAGTGGAACATTACACGTGAAGTTGGAAAACAACTTGGAGGTAGCGACCATCGACCAGTCTTCCTGACAATAGAAAATGAACTCCTTAACACCAGTAGCCCTCTCCCCAGATGGAGCAATAAAAAAAGCAAACTGGACAATGTACAGACATCGTACAGGTATCCTGGTGGGACAGCTGTCAATAGAAGGTAAGGATATTAACAGCATAGTGAAGGAATTCAGTGCTTGTATCCTTCAGGCCGCTCGTGAAACCATTCCCAGAGGAGCTCGCAGGGACTATAAACCATACTGGTCTAGTGAGCTGGGAAAACTCCATGATGATGTGGAAGCAGCTCGAAAGCAAGCAGAAAATAGACCATGCCAAGAACACCACAATAATTACCAACATTCTAAGGCCAAATTTCAGAGAGCCAAGCTGCAAGCCAGACGGGAAAGTTGGAGAGAGAAAACAGAGTCCCTAAACTTTGAAAAGGATGGAAGGAAACTGTGGAAACTAATCAAACAGTTAAATGATGAGAGTACTGGAAGAAGTACAAAGATTACACTAATAGAGGATGGGAAAACTCTTACAGGTAAGCAGGCAGCAGATCACTTTGCTCGCATGTTTGCACAGGACTGCAACATTGATATCCATCCAGAGAAAGAGCGTGCAGTGCGCATTGACCCACAGAAAGAAGAGGAACAAGTCAGAAAAGTGGAGGTCATGGATTCACCAGTCACACGCAGCAAGTTAGACCTAGCAGTCAGTAAACTGAAACCAAGGAAATAACCAGGACCAGATGGAGTGTCCAATGAAATGATCAAGAACCTGGGAATGGCAGCAATGGGAAAGCTGTTGGATATTTTCAATATGTGCTGGAGCACAGGTAAGTTACCTCAAATCTGGAAGGAAGCAAGCATGGTACCACTGCTAAAGCCAGGGAAAAACAGTGATACTGCCTCCAGCTACAGGCCAATCAGTCTCACTAGCTGCCTATGCAAAACGATGGAACGCATCATTGACCTGAGGCTAAAATGGTACCTAGAAAGTGAAAACCTTCTCGTTCCACAACAAGCAGGATTTAGGCAGTACTACAGTACGGAAGATCAAGTGACCTATCTCTCTCAAGAGATTGAGGATGCATTCCAAGAGAAAAACCTTGTACTAGCAGCATGGATAGACCTGAAGAAAGCCTTTGATAAAGTATGGAAAAAAGGTCTGCTATGGAAACTAAGAAACTGCAATGTGAATGGAAGACTTTACAACCGGATAAAGTCCTATTTACACAATAGAAGAGCTAGAGTAGTAATGGATGGACACAAAAGCCAGAAAGTACTTCTGCGACACGGTGTACCACAGGGAGGAGTCCTTTCGCCTACACTATTCCTTGTACTCATTAATGACTTACTTGGTCAAGGAACTTCCCTATGGAATCAAAGCAGCACTGTATGCAGATTATCTGGTCATGTGGTGTACAGATGAATATGCGACAGTTGCTACACAGAGACTCCAAAGAGCAGCAGACATCTTGATATCATGGACAAACAAATGGTGTGTAAGTATCAACACAGAGAAATCAAGTACCACTCTGTTCACTCTCTCATCTAAACAGAAAGCAGGTAAGATCTTTGTAAATGAAATATCCTTAAGGATGGACAACCAACCCACTTACTTAGGAGTGACTCTTGACTCAAAACTGACTTGGAAGCAACACATCAACAGTGCAGAAGCAAAAGCCAGAAGAAAACTAGCCATATTAAGAAAATTAAGTGAAACCACATGGGGAGCTAGTGAAAGAATCCTCAAGAATGTATATCAGCAAAGTATTCTACCACATTTAGAATATGGCTCAACATCTTGGCGCACAGCATCAAACACTACGCTGCGTAATCTAGACAAGGTTCAAAATCAGTCACTATGGATTATCACAGGTGCCATGAGGTCCACACCAATAGTAGAAATGCAGAAAATAGTTGGTGTTCAAGCGCTAAAGGAACGTAGAGACGCAAAGGTCATGACCATGGAAGAGAAATTCCTTAGCTCTGTAAGCCATCCCCTGAAGGAGAGATTCAATAACTTGGCATTAAGACGGCTTAAAAGAAGCAGCTTCATTCACCAGGCCAAGCGTATGCGTAAGCTGATACCTGACCTTCCAACTGTAGTCACTCCATTATCATCTGTACCAGAGCATACACCATGGAAAGAAGCAGATTATACACAAATAACTATTCAGACTGAAGTGAAAGGTGTGCAGAATGGTGAGATGCAAAGCAGCCTTGTAAGATCAACAGCCACACTTAGTGTGCTAGATGACAAATATGTGACACCTGGATACGTGTGTATACAGATGGATCTGCACACAATGCCATAAAGAACGGAGGGGCAGGAGCACATATTGAATATCCAAACAACACCACTGACAAGATTTCCATACCCACTGGAAAATACTGCAACAACTTTGATGCAGAAGTTAGGGCAATTATTGCTGCAGTTGAAAAACTATCAGACTCCAGAATTGATACATGTCTTGTAGTAATTCTCACAGATGCAAGATCAGTACTGGAAGCTCTTCAGTGCAACAAACTACCAGACCTTAAGGATGCCTTGTCAAAAACTGGCTTACAACATGGAGTCACTTTGCAATGGATTCCCTCCCACTGTGGGATACCAGGCAATGAGAAAGCTGACCATCTGACCAAAGAGGGCACTGAAATGGAGCAACCAGACATACCAATCACCTATAATCAGAAGAAGAGCATGATAAAAACCTACAGGAAGCCACAAACACCACCACATGATGACTATCACATGCTAAACAGAAAGGAACAAGTCACCATCTTCCGTCTCTGAACAGGACACACCCGACTCCGAAGCCATATGTGTACAAAGTTTAAGGTTGGTACTACTAATCTATGTACATGTGCCCAGGTGCCCCAAACTGTGGAACATATCCTCCAGAACTGCACCAACTATGAAACACTGAGAAGTAATTACTGGCCCAGTGAAACCACTAAAGAAGATAAGCTCTACGGTTCCATACATGAATTACAAAAAAACTGTGAAATTTATCCAAGAGTCAGGACTGCAGGTATAGACAGACAATGCGAACGAAGAAGAAGAAGAAGAACTGCAACCAATTTTTTTTTTTTTTACAGGCTACTGAAGTGGTAAGGAGTGGCAGAAATTGAGAAAATGGATAAAATTTCTCATCAAGCAATCATTCGCTGCCTCTGCATCAAGGGCTTTCATTGAAGGAGATCCATGAGGATATGGTGGGGACTCTAGGGGAAAGTGCCCCTTCTTACAGCACAGTGGAGAAATGGAATTCAAACATGGAAGGGAGAGTCTGGGAGATGATCCCCATCCAGGTAGACCAAGATGAAACCACTGGCAGAATCCATGACATGATAATGGAGGATCGACAACTAACTGAGCGGTACATTGCTACTGAGTTGGGCATCTCCCAGGAATGTGTTCATGCCATTATTCACAATGATCAAAGGTCTCTGCTCGATGGGTCCTGAAACTTCTTGGAGCTGATCACAAACAACAGTGTCTCAGCATGTCAAGAGACAATCTTGGCCATTTTTCTGCACATCCTGAAAAGTTTCTTCAGCAATTTGTGACTGTGGATGAGACTCGGGTTCATCATTTTCACCCAGAAAGCAAAGAACAGTCAAAGCAGTGGAAACATCACGTATCCCCACCTCCAAAGAAAACGGGTGGTTCTGTCTGCAGGCAAAGTGATGGCTTCCATCATTTTGGATTCAGAAGGTGTGCTATTGGTAAACTATCTTCAAAATGGCAGAATGGTCACTGGGGCCTATTACACTAATCTTGTGAAGCAACTGCAGATAAAATTGAAGGAAAAGCGTCCAGGGAAATTGATGAGAGGAGTCATCTTTCATCAAGACAATGCTCCAGTTCACAAGTCGGCAGTGGCAGTGGCTGCCATCCATGAATGCGGCTTCCAGCTTCTTGAACATCCTCCTTATTCCCCAGATTTGGCCCCATTGGACTATTACCTGTTTACCAAACTCTAAAAGGAGCTCAGTGGTTGCAAATTTGCTTCAGATGATGATGTCATTCATGCTGTAGACCATTTTATACTGCCACAATATGCTGACTTTTGCAAGGAAGGGGTCTGTATGCTCCAGGATTGCTGGAATAAGTGCATAAACATGCAAGGGGATTATATTGAGAAATAACCCAAAAAACTTGCCAACAAATAATCCGTTGTACCTTATGCTGAGAACTTATCAATCACCCCTCATACATGTGTTACATTTCACATTGGAATCTGAAACATTTGTCTTTGTGATGAAGGGGCATTCCTTTTGCAGTGTTTACTGGTTTCACTTTTTTGACAAATTTTTTTTATAACAATTGCAAATGTCAAGCATCAAATTGTAAACCACTTATTTACACAGTCAGCATAACCTCAGAAAACAGTGCACATAACCATCCATAGGAGGAAAAGATGTGGCACTACTGTAGCAACGGAGTTGACATTTGACACCTGTTAGGTGACACGCGTTAGATGCAATTGCACATGGTTTTTAAATAAAGAAGTGACCAACTTGGCCAGCTGACCAATTAAATATTTAGAGGCGTGACCTATTGGACAATTGACTTACGACATACAAGTCATGGGGCAGTTTGAATGACGGACAATCAGAACGCTCACAGGTACCAGTGGACATCTGAAGGGTGGATTCAAAATACTTATTGGTTAATCTGTCAAGCTGCACTGGAAGATAAAAAGAAGAGAGCAGAAGGAACAAGGAAGAAGCAAATAGATGGAGAACGAGGAAGAAAAAGAGACAGAGGATGGAGCCTGAAGACGGAATAACGGACAATAAGAAGAAGAAGTAGAGGAGAGGAGACAGAGGACGGAGCCCCAAAGACAGAGGAACAAGGACGATCAGTCAGTGAACTGAGAATGGTTCAGACAAGAGAAGAAGAGAAGGACAGACACACCAGAGAAGACACGAGAGAGATAGAAGACATAGGTAACGACAGTTGGAATAGATGGACAATTAGAGCAATAAATACTCAGGAAAAGCAATTTTGAAGAAATAGTTTTAGGACAGATTGAAGCTGTGTTTCAAGTTATTGCAAAGAATTGATACTTTGAAACTTTGAGTACAGTGATTTAGTCATTGACCATGTGTTGCAGATCGAATATAGTGCAGAGTTTAGAATTGTCCTCTTATCAAATGTGTAGAATGTTGTGAAATAGGAGAACATTGAGAATTGCTGCATGTAGAATATGATAGTTTGATATTGATGTGCTTCAACAACGTAACTAACGAAGATTATGTCATATTGCATCTTAGTATAAGTGATGTTGTGAATTCTACGTCAGATATCTTATTTGTCAGAATTAAATGAATTCTGTAGAGAACATTTCATCAGACTTGATTTAGTGAAGTGTAATATTTGTGAAACATCGATATGTTATGATCAGAGAACTAAAGAACACTTCTACTATCAGTCATCAAGAATAATAATTCACAACTTGTCAATATTATACTGGTGCTGTCAATATGATAGTGCACACATTGATTTTGTTATACTGGTGAAGTGAATAATATGATAGTGCACACAATGACATTGTTATACTACTAATGAGCAGTGAACATTGTGCACTGCATTGGCTATGTAACAGAGACTGAATATTATCAACTTAACTTTCTGATCTTCAGAAATTCCCCTTTGTTAAAAAAAAAAAAAAACTAAAGTAAAGTCAAATGTGAGCTTGACCAAATTTGGAACAGACTGGTGTCATGAATGGTAAAGATTTGGGACATGTAGGTTTTATGTGTACAAAACATTTGTATTTTTATTGTAGTGAATTCGGATAGTTTTGAATCATTCATTCAGTTCATTTATCTGTTTTCATACAAATAAAATTTTGAATTTGAATATGATAACATGACATACAAATTTCTAGCTTTGAAAGAAAGCCTTCAAATGAAGAAAGAAGTCTCATTTAAAGAATATGATGAGAAATTTACAGCAGCGTTTACAAATGAGAATAAAACAGGTGGTAGGTTTTTTTCTAATCTAATAGGACACAGAAAAGAACAAATATATCTATACTACAAGAGCTTAATATTGAAGAAGGCTGGCTAGTAAAGAGGATTAAAGAGAGAAAACTTAAATATTTTGGACACATTAAACGTCATGATAATTTAGAGAAGACCGTATTGGAAGGATACATAATGGGAAAAAGAAAAAGAGGAAGACCGAAACGAAGATGGCTGCAAGACATCGTTGACGATCTGGAAATGGATGCAGCAGCAGCAGGCCATCTTGCTCACAACCGAGAGGCCTACAGGAGTGCTGTTTGGGAGGCAAAGTTCCGCAAGGGACATGCAAATGAATGAAAAATAGAGAACTGTGAACGAAGACATAGTGTAAAAAAAAAATGTTAAGATAGGGTTTGAGTGAGTTGTGCTATATATTTTGCTTAAAATTTTACTTTAAAAAATGTTAAGTGTGAGTGAATTTTGCTATATATTGATTTACTTAAAAAAAATCTTTTACAGTAACACTTTTTTATTGTAATTCTTTTATAGTAAAACTAGGACAGTAACATTTCTGCAATGACACACTGAATATTTATTTTAAAAATTACTTCATCCCAAAATAAAAAAAATAATCATATTGGGCCATAAAGGCAGTGTTAATTTCCTTATTTTCATTGGCCAGTTGTCAGCTGACTAGTGGGTGATTTGGTAAACATCACATTAACCTTTCTATGTTCAGCTTCAGAAGTAACCAGGTATTAGTTCCTACAGTTTACTGACTGAGGTGCCTCCTGTTGGATTTGAACTTTCACTATGAGAAATGAGTGTTTAACTGATAGGGTTTAATTAAACTTGTTACACTTGTAAAGTTTTTCATAGAAATAAATTTGTTATAATAATCAACAGCAGCCGATTAAAAGATTCTTATTGCAGTATTTTTGGAAGTAGACTTGGTCATATTTTGTATCATATCACAACATAAAATACTGTGTGCCCAAAATTCATTAGATTGACTTGACATCAGCATGACACAATAATCAGTGTATGTATACATGAAGCCACTGCAGTAAAGCTGTGATACCAAAATGTGTAAACTAGGAAAAAAGTAGGAACAGTTTTATCACTTAATGAATACACAGTTGTAATGTTTTGGCATGAGCCATAATCATACAAAAAAACGCAGGATGAAGAACTAGAGAGAGGAGATAAAGTATAAATTTACATGAATGCTATGTTAAAAAAAAATAAAATAAAATGAATAGAGCACTTAGCTAAAACTTGTAAGAAGCTGTGGCTTGTCCGACACTGTGTTCAGAAATGTGCATGGTGGTGTGTAGAGAATATTTAAATGGAGATTTGTGATGTGTGATAGTTGGGTCGTAACTGAGGGTGGTGGGTGGGGAAATCATGGAGGGGAGAGAGAGTGATACAGTGGTATCTAGCTGGGAGATGGTGAAATAAGTGATTATGGTTAGGGTAGAGGGATTGTAATGTGATGCTGTGAAGAGGTTCTGAACTATGTATAACAAGTGAGAAAGGAGTGGAACTTGGTGGTTTGTGGAAGAGGAGAATGTTAGGTATAGCTGAATAATGAATTCAAACCATATGGTTCCAGCGTCCCATATTCCTGAGTGTAGCAGTTCTCAAGCGGACAGATGACAGAAGCCACCTAGCGCTTGAGAACCGCAACATTCAGGAATATGGGACAAAAGAACACATCAGTATTAGGATAGTAGGGTTACTGAGAAGCTAAAACAACTTCATCGTTGAGCATAGAAAGAGATACTGCTGAAACTTGTAGAGAGAATTATGTGAAACCAGTAGTAACTAGTAATTTTTTTTTCTTTCAAGTTAAAAATGTCACTAAGACTGTGGAATTGAAGGCAGATGGGAAGAGCAAAGTAGGAGAGCTGACTGTGAATCTAAATGGAATGGAAGTCAACATGCGGCATTATCCAAGGAGATCTAGAAATGGTGAGAAATTCAGTAACATTTGAATGTCATATTGGAGCATGTTCATTTATAATTTCATGGCCTATGTGAACTTCAATGTTGTTAAAAAATAAGGGTTAAATCTTTCTTTTTTATTGCTTATGAACTAAAGGAGATAGTTTTTATTTAACTATTGCATGACTTTTCGTATCTCAGGCCCTCGGCCTGCAAGTGTCCCTAATGGCTCTACAGCAGCAGCCTCATTCAATGGATCAGCCTCCTTATCATTAGGAAGCAGCTCCCTAACATCAGAAACACAAGTGGGAAGACAAAGTGAAGGCATTCGAAAGGCTGTCTCCAGGCCCCCAGGAAGTGCGAACACAAGTGGAAGAAGTTCACTCTCCCTGCCAACTGCAACAGCAAATGTCATCACCACCAACACTAACACTGCAACAGTATCTGCTACAACTGGTAAGCAATCAAGCCTTGCATAGGTAAGGGGAGTTGTTCTTTCACAGCAGCAAGCTAAATGCAGCAGTATATGTAAAATAAAATTTCTAAATGCATTTGTTGTGATGATAGAGTAAGAAATAAAATATAGTTTCCCAATTTTTTAAGAAGATAAAGAAAATAAATTTGCTTTGTTAGCAACATAACATAATGGATTTTGGATGTATTAAAATTTAAAAAAACACTACCACCACAAACAACAAACAAGTATTGAATGCAATAGTTGTTATTTTAGGAAGACACTTGGTATTCATTAACCTATAGTTCATGTTTTAAAATTATTTGTGTTGCTGTGGTTTTTGTAATGCAACATTCATTGAGTTGTCAATGTTGAAAAGAAATATGAAGGAAATTGATGGTCATGAGACTTTTTTTGTCTCTTATGTATTCATATATATATATTTATAGTGAATTTTCACCATGGTGCGTAACACTTTCTAATTGTAAATTATTGGGTACCAGCCTGTAGCTACTATAAAGATGTAGGTACAGTGTTTGCTAAAAGTTATTGTGTGGTTTATGTGCTGATAAGACTGCTTCATTGGACTCATGCAAAACTTTCATAAATATACCCTGAGAGGCATTTTACAACTAGAAATTTTAGTGATATTTCTTGTGCTGTCAGCCAAGCATAAGAAGTTACTTTTATGTCTAATTATAGCTACATTTGCTATCAAGACTGTCTGTCTTAGTTAATGATTTGATAAAGGAACTATTAGCAGATACACTCAATGATAGGATACTGTGGCATGTAGCAGAGTATATGTGGGACTGCCCTGAGGCAGTGATGCTGGAGTCTGAATTTTGAACCTTGAACCTTGACAGATAGATTGAACTCTGGTAGAATTACTGATATATTTTTTGTACAAGTGTACTGCAGTCATTTTTTTGTGTGATATTTTTAGTTTCAAGTCAGACTTTTCATGGAGTGAGTCATTCATTTATTTTTTTCTTCCATTAATACTAAACATAGCATCATCAAGGTCCAGTGATGCTACTACTGATTCAAACTCTGCAGTCACAACACCCACTTCAGCAGCACCAGTTGTCACTTTATCTTCAGCAAATGAACCTCTGCCGCCAGGGTATAGTTATTATATTTATTCCATTTTAAATTGTGAATTTTATGCAAATTTTGAAGACTGAACTTGAAGTCTGTTGTTGCAACTGCATTACGTAGATTAACACATTTCAGATGTCAACTCTTACCCCACTGGCCATGAAACATAACAGTATTTTAGAAGCACTACAGAGAGGGTACAAAAGAAATATAGTTCTAGTTCATTTGTCATGATGTCTGTGTAATCCCTTTTTGCACTTCAACTCTGGATCATAATTACTAAGATACATTTTTGTCAGTACAGAAATCAAGAGCAAGAGAAAATGGAAGTGCTTAGGCTGTGTAATCAAGGGATACAATAAAAATAAACATCTTTGCAGCTCCACTATAGAACAAGATATCACACAATGATCAGATATGCTTAGATGTAGGATATATCTAAATGGAAGTTTGTCTGTGTTAGTAGCTGAGCAGAAAGTGTGGAAAAATTATTCATAATCTTCTCCCTCTCTTCTTGCTGTTAGATCAGGAATGAAGAGAACTACATTAGAGGAATGGCACAGTTATTACCACTCACCCTACCAGACAGTAAGTCAACTTGCACTCAAGTCATCCTGAACACTTGGCTTGGATTTGACTTGAACATGAAGAATAGGGACTTGAGACTTAACATTTTTTGTTCAGTCAACTCCATGGCTTTCCACAGCACAGTTTTAGTAAAACAACACTTGCTTCATTGATGCAATAGCCTTGTGAGCTGTTGGACGTTGAATCTACTGCTTGTTTAGTATTACCTCATGCAAGTCTAGTCATTACAGAATAATTAATTTTAGACAGAATAATGACACCCAGAACAAGAATGGCGCAGACAGCCATCAATTCTAAGGACTCATATCACTAGCCCGTGGCACATCATTACCATGCATATATCATCATGTGCATCTTATGGACAGAGAAAGATAGTTTGAGGTTTTTAGAGATGATTTGTTTAGATTTGTATGATGACTTTCAAATGTAGGAGAGGTGCCAACATACTTCTGTCATTGTAAATAGAAGAAACTGGTAGTGAATAAACCCGAAAAAATAAAATCAAGCTGATGGTATGTTGAAAATTAGCACTGTATTCCTTTTGATTTATGACTGTTTAAAATAAATTTGAGTTAATCATTACTGAGATACTTGATAACATAAAGAGCAAAGTATGTATAGTGTCTTGTTTCTTTATTTTACTTTTACTTTGTTCACTTGCACAACTTAAACCCGTAAGGAATGCTGTAAGAAGAAATCATTGCTGATCTGGTAACCAGAATTAACAGTCACTCTACTAACATTTCAACTCATAGTCTTGAAACTCAACTTGAAACTGCTTGCATAGACTTGAGACTTGACTTGAAATATGGAGGTAGTGATTTGAGACTTGACTTCAGACTTACCTTGAAAGACTTGAATGCATTGCAGCAGTTGCCATGAAGTGGCTGTGCCCAAATGTTCTTCAGTGTGTCAAGCTAGAGGTGTAACAAAAATAAGTATTTTTAGTGTTTATCTGTGATAAAGTTAATATTATCATGCATGAAAATAAAGACAAATGGATGTACTTTGTGTACATATGAAGGGCGATCAAAAAGTATCCAGACTAGATTTATAAAAAAAAAGAACTACAAGAGTTACCAGTCTGTAATCACCTTCAAAACAGTCCTCTTCTGAAGCAACAAACTTAGCCCCACACGGGTTCCATTGCTCGAACCATCTTTTGAAGTCATCTTCTGATATGGGGAATAGCTGCCTCATCACATTCCGTTGTATCTCCTCAACATCCTGAAGTCTTTTTCCTTTCAAGTTGTATTTTATTTTTGGAAATAGGAAAATGTCACAGGGAGTGATATCAGGCAAATGTGGTGGTTGTTGGACCTGTGGAATGTGTTGCTTAGCAAGAAACTACTGCACAGATTGCAATGCATAAGCAGGCGCATTGTCATGGTGGAGTTGTCACTTGCCATTCTCATGCAACATCAGTCTTGTCTTTTGTGACAAACTGTGTCCCTCAAATGCCGCAAAACTTCACAGTTGTATTCCTTGTTGATTGTTTGACCTGATGGAGCGTATTCGTGATGCACAATTTCACTGTAATCAAAAAAAGCAGTCAGCATTATCTTGACATTGCTGCTGGTCTGTTGTGCTTTTTGGGTCAGGAGATGTCAGGGTCTTCCACTGCAAAGACTGGGCCTTAGTTTCAAGGTCATATCCATAAACCCACAATTATCACAAGTTATGATTGTTTTTGAAAAGTTTTAATTGTTTTCGATGCATGCAAGCAGGTCACGTTGAGCTGAAACAGGCAAATTTGTTGATTCAGTTTTTTTTTCTGAAATGACAATTGCGACAAACAGATTCAGATACATAAGAACAAAGCACTACTGTAAACAAAGCAGGCAAGCTGAGGAGACATGACTTATGCCACATGTGCAGTATATGCCAAGGTCAACCTGTGCCAGTTTCCTTCTGGCTGTGTCAGTCAGTTCTGGACTTATGCCCTTGGTCTGGTTAATTTTTTATCACACCACATATAAACATTTTGAATATTGGCATTAAAAAGTTTTCTAGCATAGCAAAGAAAAGACAATCAGGAATTACATTTTTAAAAAGATTAGGAAAGAGTAAGCTTACCATCTCCTACTTGTACTTCTTGTGTAATCCAACATCATTCATAATTCATCACATAATTATAAATTTCCAGTGAATTTGTCCACATATAATTCACTTATAATTAAGTCAGTCAACCTGGACTCAAGTCACTTTAAATCTGCACTAATTATTCATGTTCTCTTAGTAATTCTGATGCAGAGATGATTGTACAAGAGGAATTGCAAATTGTCATGTTAATGGAATGAAAAACATATGATGGAGGTCAAATCCTGAAATAAAGTGGATTTAGCGGATTGAAAAGCAAAGCCTTCTTATTTCTTAAAAACATACGATCGAGGTCAAATGCTGAAATAAAGTGGATTTAGCGGATTGAAAAGTAAAGCCTTGGCCCTTTTTTATCTGTTGCCTCTGCTTGCCATATGGGTATATTGGAAACATGTCCAGTTTTATTACTTCTCCCTACTTTCTTCCTTTCTGATTGATTTGATATGCCCGAGTTTTGTTTCTGTATCTTACCCTCTCATTGGTTCCAGGTTCAGTTATACCTTCCATGTCATTATCAATATTGTAAAATGACAAAGCTAATTATTGTATGAGAGTTGATTGATAAGTTCTCGGCATAAGGTACAAATACTTGAAACATACAGTTGATATTAGGTGGATTTGTAGATCAGGTTAATGTAAGATTAAACACCAAGTTTCAAGAAATTAACTACAACTAATTTTTTTTTACAGGTTACTGAAGTGGTAAAGGGTGGCAGAAATTGAGAAAATGGATAAAATTTCTCATCGAGCAGACATTGGCTACCTCTGCATCAAGGGCTTATCATCGAAGGAGATCCATGAGGATATTGTAGAGACTCTAGGGGAGAATGCCCCTTCTTACAGCACAGTGGAGAAATGGGCAGCTCAATTCAAACATGGAAGGGAGAGTCTGGGAGATGATCCCCATCCAGGTAGACCAAGAACGGTAACCACCAATGAAACACCGACAGAATTCATGACATGATAATGGAGGATCAACTACTAACTGAATGGTACATTGCTACTGAGTTTGGCATCTCCCAGGAATGTGTTCATGCCATTATTCACAATGATCTTCAAATGACAAAGGTCTCTGCTCAATGGCTCCTGAAACTTCTTGGAGCTGATCACAAATGACAATATGTCAAGAGATATGTCAAGAGACAATCTTGGTCATTTTTCTGCACATCCTGAAAGGTTTTTTCAGCAATTTGTGACTATGGATAAGACTTGGGTTCATCATTTTCAACCAGAAAGCAAAGAACAGTCAAAGCAGTGGAAACATCAAGGATCCCCACCTCTAAAGAAAGCAAGGGTGGTTCTGTCTGAAGGCAGAGTGATGGCTTCCATCTTTTGGGATTCAAAAGGAGTGCAATTGGTAAACTATCTTCAAAATGACAGAATGGTCACTGGGGCCTATTACACTAATCTTGTGAAGCAACTGCGGGTCAAATTGAAGGAAAAGAGTTGAGGGAAACTGACGAGAGGAGTCATCTTTCATCAAGACAATACTCTAGTTCACAAGTCGGTGAATGCAGCTTCCAGCTTCTTGAACATCCTCCTTATTCCCCAGACTGCTGCCTGTTTACCAAACTAAAAAAGGTGCTCACTGATCGCATATTTGCTTCAGATGATGACATCATTCATGCTGTAGACCACATTCTACTGCCACAAGATGCTGACTTTTGCAAAGAAGGGATCTGTATGGTCCAGGATCGCTGGACTAAGTGTATAAACATGCAAGGGGACTATGTTGAGAAATAACCCAAAAAAGTTGTCCACAAATAATCTCTTGTACCTTATGCTGAGAACTTATCATTCACCCTTCAAAATGGGTAGCTCTTCCACACCACTGCTGCCTGAATCAATTTTTTTATTCAGAATTAGCCCCCAGTACTCTCAAGTTCCAACTGATGTGAATCTATGTGTTCAATAATAAAATCTAGGTGTTCCCATTATTTGCTGCTGAAAGTAATTGATAAAAGCCTTGTATTAAAAGCGCAGATCAACCTTTAGCACACTTCCTTGAGTTTGAAGGAATTTACAGGAAGTGAATTATTGATCTTGAGCAGTTTAAAACTACAAATTATCCACTTAAATAACACAACAAAATAAAACCAAATGGATGGTTGTTGGGCATTGAGAGGCCATTCTACTAAGTTGTATGGACAGGTTATAAAAGGGTAGGATTTGTTTTACCAGATTTGTTTAATGTGAGACCCATATAAGGTAAACATATGGTAAAAATTGTTTGAGACCTGCTAGACATGAACAAATATTACAAACATGCTTTTATTGTTATATACATGTTTTTTATTATTACATGCACATTTTATTACAAATTATATAAATTTTAAAAGAAACACATGTATTTGATAATATTTATTTATTGTCAGCACCAATTTGTAGAGTAGGATGCTACTTGTTTATTTCTTTTTAGGAACTGAATCTTTTAGATACCCATTAGATACCCAGTAAGTACTCAGTGAAACCTCATCAAGTTATTGCCCTTGGTAAATGTAAAACCTAGAATTAAAAAATAGGAACTACTTTATTTACAAGCACGCAGTTGTAATGTTTAAGTTTATACCTTAATCACACACTAACATGCAGGACAAAGAAATATGGAAAAAAAGACAAAATGTAAATTTGCCTGAATGCTATACAACAAATTCATTCATTCATTTGCATGTCCCTTGCGGAACTTTGCCTACCTAACAGCGCACCTCTAGGCCTCTCAGTTGTAAGCAAGATGGCCTGCTGCTGATGCATCCATTTGCAGATCATCTTCAATGTCTTGCAGCCATCTTCACTTTGGTCTTCCTCTCTTTCTTTTTCCCATTATGTACCCTTCCAAGACGGTCTTCTCTTAACTACGATGACGTTTAATATGTCCAAAATATTTAAGCTTTCTCTTTTTAATCCTCTTTACAAGCCAACCTTCTTCAATAATAAGTTCTTGTAATAGGCATACATTTGTTCTTGTTTGTGTCCATGATATTTGAAGAACTCTTGTGTATCATTTAAATTCAAAGGCATTTATGTGTTTCTCAGCTGCTTTGTTAAATGTCCAGATCTCACAGGCATATGTTACGATGAGAAAGATGCATGTCCTTAAAAATCTTATTTTTGTAGTTCTGTCTGTTCCTCTCCACAGTTTCTTTAGTTGTTTTACTTTCTGAAGACCGATAGATGTCCTCCTTTTAATTTCTGTTGCTCTGCTGAAAAGTGAAACCTACAACAAATAGGAATGGGAAAAAAATGGAAAAAAAAGGAGCTCTTAACTGTGACTTGCAAGAAGCTGTGTCTGAGAGTGCATGTGGTGGATTATCATGAATGTTTAAATGAAGACTTTAGGTATAATAGATTGACAGGGAAAGTGGAAAGGAGAGAGAGAGAGAGGGAGGGAGAGAAAGAGATAGAAGAGGCTTGGTGGAATAGATGAATGTGATTGGGTAAAGGGTTTGTAATCTAGAGCAGTGAGTGTTCTGGAATATAAGTGAGAAAAGAGTAGAGCTTAATAGAGAGAGAATATGATTGTGCAGAAAGGGAATGTTAAGTTTAGCTGAATTTTGAACTAACTCTTTAACTAGCTTGTTAAGTAATAAAGCTGTTCCTAGTTTTGTTATAATTTATGCCCAGAAATTTTTCATGTGTTGGTAACTGTGAGCGATGATTTTGCAAATAAGACAAATGAGTTTTCCCGTTTTCCCATGTCATGTCTCCTGCCTCATATACCTTTCAGTGTTGAGGGGACAAATAGCCGTCTTGATAGGGCTCGATGATTTGCTTCATATAATTGCATATATAATGCTTCTGTAATTTCCTCTCCCCATTTCCTGCAGGTGGCCTCTTCCTCTGTTACCAACAATTCTTAATGTGAACATTGTCTGTGATATAGTGTCTGGTGATAACCATGTAACATGGCCATACCATTTGACTTGCTGTTTCTGGATATAATGTAATACTATAAAGTATGAGAACACAGTTTTGTAGGATTAGACCTTGAAAAAATCATAGACAAAGCACTTTAGTGAGACGTGAGAGAAAGAAAAATCACAAAGAATTACTTGGGATTTGAACACGGACTCCGGTAGGACAAGCAGCCATCTAGTCATGAGAGAACAGCGTACTAAATGACTGCGCTACTAGGAGAGTAGCGCAGTCAGTCAGTACACTGTTGAGAGGTGCTAGTAACATAGTCAGTTAGTATGCTGTTCTCTCATGGCTAGATTGCTCACGTCTCACTAAAGTGCTTTGTCTATGATTTTTTCGAGATCCAGTCCTACAAAACTGTGTTCTCTTACTTTATCATACAGAAGCCTCGTTTCCTATTTATAAGAATATATAAAAATAAAATATATATAAAAACTGGTGTTACTTCAGCCTTTGCCATGACAGTCTCATTTCTTATTTGGTCTCTTCTTGTCATATTTAGTATTCTCCTTAAATGTATCATTTCTATCGTAAAGATTTTACTTTTGTTCTTGGCTGCTAGTGTCCATGTTTGACATTGGTGGCATAGAGTTGGGAGGAAAGTTGTGTTGTACTTTTTATTTCAGGTATGATGTATTTGTTTTTCAGTAAAGTTTTTCATTTGTCCATTGACCTGATTTGCTTTATTGGATCTGTTCTCAATCTCAGCATCAATTTTCCCTGAGGGTGATATTGTGCTACCTAAGTATTCAAAATGTTCTACCTGTTTCAAGAGCTGGTTGTCTAGTAATATATTTGTTTGGATTTCTTCTCTTGCTATGGTCATGATTTCCATTTTTTCAGCACTGATCTTCATGTTGTGGCTTCTACATGCCCTTGCTAAATTATCCATGTTCTGCTGTAGGTCTTTTTCTAATGTGGCTGTAAGTTTTTGATCATCAGCAAAAAATGAGTTCGTTTATGGTCCTCCTATTGGGTATGTCTTCTGGAAGGTGTTGTGGATTTATCAGCATTCTTTCTGGGGTTAGGCTGGTGGGCTGTTGGGCAGCTTTGTGGTGGAGTTTTTACTGTGTATGTTAGCTTCTTTGCAGATGTTGTCAGTATATGTTATGAATAGTAAGGAAGACAGTACACTCCAGATTTTATGATGAATGGTTCAGAGTGTCCTAGATTTGTTCTAACTGTATACTGACTGTTTTCATAATTTTTTGCATAGGTTGATCTAACTCAATAATGGTGTAAGATTTCCCACAGTTTATATCTGTCTACTCTGTCAAATGCTTTATCTTGATCAATGTTAAGCTATTTTCAGTATCTGATTGTGTTCAATTGATTTTTCTGTTAGTTATCTTAGGGAAAAGATGGCATCTGTACAGCTTCTATTTTTTTCTACATCCCATCTGAGTTTCGTTTAACTGTGGTTCAATCACTGGTCGCAGTCTGTTTTCTAGGATCTTGCAGAACATTTTTCCAGTATGGCTTAGCAGTGAGATGCCTCTATAGTAGTTGTAGTCCCTTTTAGTGCCTTTTTTCTTTCATATCGGAATAATTACACCATTTCTCCAGTTCTGCACAGAACTGATATGAAATCGTTGAGCCTTTATTTACACCTTTCATACACAGTAAAACACATTGAATTTCAGTGAATGAAGTACATCTAGAAACAGTGGTTCTAAAAAACAAAAACAAAAATTGCAAGCTTTTAGAAACAATGATTTTATGAGGAGATACTAATATTAACATTTACTAACATTAACAAATAAAATCACCACAGTACAGAAATATATGGCCACAGTGGTTTAAACATTTCATCAATTAACACTGAATGAATAAAGACTTAATGTTTATAGTAAAAGGAAGAGGAACATATGGTAGGGGCAGCTATGTGATAGTGCACTGTTTTGATGCCAGGACTTTGAAACTTTCCCGCTATTACACGCAACCATGTCAGTGCTGTTGCCAGCCAGCAAATGGTTCTACTTAGCAAACAGTTCTGCTCATATTTGGAACCAATTTGGATTCTGTTTTATAATATATTTTGGATTTAAAAAAATAAACAAAAACTATGATTTCAGAGTTTTTTTTTCTTAAGTTGTATATTTCATGTGCTATTTTATTTCTCTGTAGGAAAACCAAAGCAACCAACGATATTTCATTTTTTAAAAATTCATACCATCTTCTGCTTGAAATCTCATCACACTTAACTTCTACCTCCTTTCTGATTTAATTCATTCACAAGAAAAAAAAAATAGTATTCTAAGTTTTGAACTTGCCTTTTTTCTTTGCACTTTAGATGGGAAATGAGAACTGACAGTCATGGAAGGCCATATTATGTTGACCATAATACTAGAACAACTACCTGGGAAAGGCCTCAGCCATTACCAAGGGGGTATGTTAGTAAAAACAATCATTTATAAATGCTATTTTAAGAATTAACATGGAGTAGCTGGTAGTGAGCATTATTGTAATGGAAAATAAAAGTTTTTGTTTATCTTCCACAGCTCATTCTTTGATCAGAATTGTTATACATACTGACTACCAAGTCTGTTTTGACCATGCTTTTTTAAAAAAAATTTTTCAATCTTAATCATCATCATTGTTTTCTGACTCATTGTTTGTCTCTGTGTTACAGAAAACACAGATTCAGAGATAAAACACTTGTTCTGTTACTTTTTTTGAGTCATTTAAAAACTTACTTGAAGTGTTTTTGCTCCTGTTTCCCAAATGCCTGGGCTTTGAAAGGAGACACATAGTTGGATATAGAACATGTCAGTATACTGTGTTTTTTTAAAAAAATATTTGAGTTTATAACAAAATAGCTTTCCTATATCATTTGTCATTAGTATTATTCTGTCTGTGTCCTGCAGCATTTGCATGCTGTAAGGGTGTGAAATGATAGCACCTTCACATTTCTAGGCCACTACAGTATTTGAGGTAGAGATACCAACACTTGTTATCACAGCCTTTATTTTCCTAGGGAAACCACAGGTACTCATTTTTTGGAAGCTGGGTTGACCCTCATTGCCAGCAGGTCAGAAAAAATTCCATTAGAGTGCAAGATCAAAGTAGGGACTTTCTGGTCAGCAGGCGAGTGGTCTAAGCACTACATCACTGTGGCATCTATTAGCACTATTGTCAGTTAGATCATGTACTCCAAGACTTCAGAATTAGTTTTCATTTTTTAAAAATATTAAATAACCTTTTATTTTCTCAGTACAAGTGGCTGTCTGGTTTATTTGATGGTTGTCCTGTATAATTTTTAGTATAGGTGGAAACATCTATTCTTGCGGACTGCAAAATGTTATGATTAGCCTTAAAAAATTGTAGAAATTATCACTTTAGACATGAGGGAAAGAAAAATTGTGAGAGAATGAATGATTTCGCAGAGCTAAGAAGGGGTTAGTGCAGTTTGGCCAAAATACTTCCTCCATGCCCAGTAAAGTAGATAACTTGCTTATATAAAAGTAAACTCCATCTTTGCTGCATCTGAAATGTAAAACAGCATTTACAGATTAAAATCTTTCCAAGTCGGATAACTTTTTTTAAAGTGCCTGTAGAAGTTAGCCAAATGGGTTCTAACTCATTCAAAATGTTTTCAGGCTTGATGATCAGGCAGTGATGTGGCCTTCACACATAGGCAGCTTAAAAAATATAGGGAAATGCCTGTTTTGTTGCATTTGTTGACCTCACAGAGATATTTGATACTAAGCAGAACTAGACTGAACAAAGAATCAAAGATTATTTTGTGTCTACCAGTACTACTCAAGCTGATTGCTTCATTGCATGAACAGTATAAAGGACACTATAGTTTGTTGTCTAGTAATCTTGAGGGCAAGAGCAGATCAAACAGGGCTGTGCCCTTGATGTTACTCTGTTTGAAGTCTGCTTTGCTGCCCTTTTATATGACATTCAGAGAATCTACTGATTGGATGTTGCATTGGTTAATTTAGAGAGCTTGGAGCCAAGGTTAAAATGATTGTCCCTAATCTTTGGAAATGATGCAGTCTTGTGGTTCACAGCGAGGCTGCTTTGCAGTCACTGATCACTAGTTTGGTCGGAGCATGTGACTTAATTTCACTAACAATTAGATTGTGCTCTTTGATAAGGCACAGCTACATCAACTAACTTAACTTTGAATAGAAATCCATGTGAATCTGTGAAAAATCTTAGAGTTAGACTACCTTCAGTTTTGATAAAGAAATACAGTAGTACCCTTGTATCCACACCATTTGATTCCAGGCCTTACTGTGGATGCTTTAAACCACAGATAATACCAAATGCTATTTATGTTTTTTTTACATACACATATCTAAGATACAGTTTAAAAACTATACATATTAAGACACATTAAGGCTTCTCTTTGGTTTGACAGAATTGCCAGCATCGCTGCTTTTGTTCTTCTGGGCCATATTAAGTCATATAAATTATACAAAGCACTGTACAGCAGTTACAGCAGCATAGTGAGCATGGGTACTTTTTACATTGTGGATGCTGTAGTGTAGCTGTGTGAGGGGAGATTTTGAAAAGCAGGAATATGGGTGATTGTGGAATGCATGTATTCAAATTGATGAATTTCTGATTTTTGAACTTTTTTTTAACATTCTCAATCTGTGGATGACTGAAATTGTTGTTGATGAAACTGCAGCTATAGGAGGGACTACTCTAGATACATGACTAGGACAAGACAGCTACTACATTTGACAGTATATGGAGAAGGGCTTGGAGCACCAGGAAATTAACACTAAGCACAAAGGTTCTGAAGAAGGTGGTTAGCACTTTTTCATAATACATAAACAACCTGTTGTGAATTTGATATTCATCTTACCACTAAATGTCACATAGGCCCTGCATGGTAGTTCGCCAAGATTTCCTGTCTCCGGTGACTTTTTCAATCTCATCAAGGGATTTTATGCCCACTGTAATGGCCTCTCTTAACAATGTCCTCTTTAGAGTTTCACATGGTCAACCTTTTTTTCTTCAGCCTGTTATGTTCCACTTGATAGCTTGTTTTGAGATTCTCTGATAGTTTCTTCTCATCACATGACCGACATATATCCATCTTCTTTTTCTGACCACACATGAGTCAGGTTGTTGTTTGCTCATCTGAATTTGATATTACTTGTGATATATTTGAGAAGTTAAATCTGTGATATTTTGATCCTGAATAGCATCAGTAAATCCTGATAGTTTGTTTATTTGTGATTTTCATTTGTTCTCATAGATGGGAGAGACGAACTGACAGTCGTGGGCGTGTATATTATGTGGATCACAACACTCGTACAACCACATGGCAGCGTCCAAACACAGAATCGCTCAACAATTATGCCAGTTGGCAGGAGTGGAGGGGAGGCCGAACACTTGAACAGTTTGGACAGCGATTCCTTTTTCCCCAGCAGCCTGGTCCTGCACCAGATAACGACCCATTAGGACCTTTACCAGAAGGCTGGGGTACGCCTTTTTTTTTTTTCTTAAAAGAATATGCTATTCTCAAATTCAGATTAGCTTAGTGTTCATTGCCATATTAACTCATTTGTTGTGCTGATCTTTTTTTTCTTTCTGTTCTCAGTCCCAGAACCCAAGAATGCTTGCACTCAAATTCAGTGTATTAAATAAATATTGCTGTTACACAGGAAATACTTTGGTTAGTTTTGATTTTGCTGTTGCTCTTGCAATCTGAATTGGAAAAAAAAAAAGTTTTTATTCTTAGCATCACCTTTTTTGTGGAGTTACTCTGCTTGACTGACAATAGAACAACCAGGATGGCAAGTCAACAAAGGGAAGATGGTGTGTCATTGACTTGGGTTTGACATCATCAGCCTTCACATAAAAATTGTTGGGATATAGAAGGACAGCATAATAGTGATCAGTATCCTTGCATTGCCTTAGTTAAAAAGGGGATCATCATGAAACAAAGAGACAAAACTGACTTACCTGAACTTGACACAACAGGCCAAGGTATATGCAGCCAGAATCAGGTAGAACAGAGAAGTTGGGTATGCAGAAGGAGGTGCTTGGAACAACCCCTTTGGAGCAATGAGATAGAGAAGGCTTGGAAAATGGACAGTAAGAGCCTGGCAGATAGCAAAGAAATCCAGCAATCTACAGGAAGCACACCTGGTTGATCAGAACAGAGAATGAGTAAAGCAGTAGCAAATTTCAAGGCATCTGCACACCAAACCAAAACAGTGAAATTAGAGAACTTATGTCAGGTAGTATGCAAAGAAAAATCACAAAAAATGCTGTGGTCCCTGCACAAAGCCAAGAATAACATGCCCAAAAGCAGCACACTTTCAAGATGAAGATCAGACTTGGCAAAAGTCAGATGAAGACAAAATGCATATATCAAACAAACAGATGCACAAAACCTAGTGAAGATGGTGGTTACAAAGAACATATTTACTAAATTCTGTGTGGGATGTGAACTGAGTGAAGAATTGTTTGATAGCAAGATGTCACGGTTGCTTGCAAAAGTTAGTCATTCCAATGGGGCTGCTGCATCAAGTTGATATGCTATGTAACTCTTTCTGCAGCTGTGGTACACCACAATAGATGATATGGAACGTACCATAACCCTTTCTCTGCTGTAGACATGTTTAGGTATTCTACTGATTCACTGGTAAAGACATTCTATCATGTTTCAAGATTTTTGTGCTTCTGGTGCTGCGGATATGTTAAAATGTTCTACATTTTACTAATTGCTGCTGTTAACTACTAGAATTGTTCAACAGAGGGAGAATCACAATGGCTATTTTTAGTTCTATGTGGCCTAGTTTCAGCTAGTGGGACTTTTCGATGAATGTTTTTGGCTTATGAAACAGAAGGGGTTATCAGTTACTGTACACATTGAACATAAATGCTACAACCTGATGGCACTAGCCAGTGGTGGAGATACTGTAAGCCATTTTGCCAGATTGAATAGGAATTGGAATTTGCCTGCAATGCAACAATGAATAACTTAAATGTCATGACTGTTAATATGAAATTATGTATTGTTAACTTTTCCATAGTTGAATAACTCAGAATATTGGTTAATTAAAGGTTTAATAATCAGTACACTATTGTGCTTAGTTTTTTTTCCCCTGTCATTTTTGATGGGTTACAAGTAGTAATTTTATGCTGATTTAATTATTGGTGATTTAATTATTGTTGATTATAATTATGTCCTAGATTATTGTGAGGAACATTGATTGAAGTATTGAATTAATAGTTTTTCTCTCAGATTTCTTACTACAGTTGAAATTGACTAATCTTTGCAGTTTTTCTTAGTTTACCTCTTTCACCTGTGAAAATAAACAAGGCAGAAAGTATTGATTCAATCTAATAATTACTGCCTAAATTATTAAAACTTGTTACACTTTCATTAATAAGATGAAAATCTACAACAGACAACATTATCATTGTCTGCACTAATAGGATCAACATTGTCACACTATTCATTGTCTGCACTAATAGGATCAGCATTGTCACACTGTTCATTGTCTGCATTAATAGGATCAACATTATCATACTGTTCATTGTCTGCACTAATAGGATCAACATTGTCACACTGTTCATTGTCTGCACTAATAGGATCAACATTGTCACACTGTTCATTGTCTGCATTAATAGGATCAATATTATCACACTGTTCTTTGTCTGCATTAATAGGATCCACATTGTCATCGTCACCATCCAAGTTATTTATTTTATTACCAGTGCCCCTTTTTCTCTCTACAATGTAGAAAATGAGTACTATCATGTTCTCTTGTTATCGCTAATCAGAAATAGTCATTTGCTAAAAACATTATATTGGATCTTCATGCATGCTTTTAGTGGTTGTATCTCAGTGTTCTCCAGCCCTTTTTAGACCATGCCTCACCTCAGTGCCTGAAAGACTTTGATCCCCCTTGCCCCACCCAGATCCTTCCATAAGATAATAGTCAACCTTAGTATGACAAAGTGTAATATAAATACATTCTTATTGTCCCACAAAATATTCAGATATCCCCCCCATTGTAGGAAACACTGCAGTAGCCCTTTCCCAAGTTTTCCTACTGTGATTCTACACATATTTGTTTTCACTCAGACATATTACACAAAAAAAATTAATACTTTTTCACTTGTAGTTGGATGAAATGAGACAATTGTCTCTATTTTTTTCAGAGAAAAGAGTGGACAGTAATAATAGGGTGTACTTTGTGAATCACAGTAACCGGACAACTCAGTGGGAAGACCCAAGGACGCAAGGGTAAGGGGACATTAACCCTCAGTTGAAACATTTTCATAAGAAACTGCTTTTCTTCATTATTATTTTTCTGTATGAACAAGTTTTTTTTTACCTTATTCTATAAAGTTTAATCTGCATTTTCATTATTGATATGTTGATGAAGTATGTACAAACTGCTATATACTCTGATCCTAGGAAAAAAAAGAAATGCAAATAATACGTTTTATTCACAGATTATGAATGAATGAATGGTTGAAATGATTCTGTGAGTGATGAATTAATTCACTGCTTTTTATAGGATGGTTGAATTGATTCACCGACTAATGGAAAAATGTAAATATAAATTCAGTTTGTGTAAGAGGAAGTGCTGAAAAGTTATTGGTCTAACCAAAAAGGAGTAACATATGAGTTCAGCATGCTTGCCACATCATTTCTTAAATTTCATTAACTCTTCCAACAACAACAAAAAAAGTGATGTCTGGTCCTTGAAATACTGTTGCTGTTGTCACCTCCAAATCATTCAGAAATTTTCTCCCTTTAAGGTTGTAGAATGGAAAATGGATGGAGCAAGATTTGATGAGCAGGGTGGAACTATCAGTGCTCTCAGACCCCAGAGTCTTCAGACATCCAACATTTTGTGAGTCTTGCAAGCAGGTGCATTGTCCAGCAAAAAGAGGACACCTTTGTGCAGCTTCCCTCACTGTTTTTCTTTCAGTTCCTCCTTTAACTGGCACAGCAAGTCAGAATGGTATTCTTCATTAACTAGTTGACCTCTTGGAAGATAGTTAATCATCAGAATACTTTCACCGTCCCAAAAAAAAAACCAATGGTCATGACCTTTCCTGCTGACTTTTTGGTCATGAGTTTCTTCAGCCATCGAGAACCCTGTAGAAACTGAGTGTTACCACTGCAAGAACTGTTGTCTGGTCTCAGGATCATGGTGGTATAACCATGTTTTATCAACAATGATGTGTTGTTTCAAAAAGTTATCACCAGATCACTAAAAATGCTGTAAAATCAACTTGGAGGTGTTCACTCAATTTTGTTTCTTATCTGCATTCAGACACTTTGCAGACAGTTGCTGCATATCCAAATGTTGATGAATTATAAACTCAGCACACTCTCTGAATATATCTACTGTCTCAGCAATTGTTTTAGCCAAAATTTGTCAGTCTGCCAAAATCAGATCATGAGCTTGATACAATTTCTGTTGAAGGCCTTCCAGATCTTTTTGCATCATCAGCCTCAAAATCTTCAAGCGGAAAGTTAGAACACCACTTCTACACAAATGAGTATAATGGGCGCTTGTTACTCAATGTTTACAGCATACACTTACACATCTCCATTGGAGTCCTCTACAGGAACTTCATGACAGCCCAGAGTTCCACACTTGAATATTTCACACCTTTCATTGACATGGCTTTGTCATTGATCTGGAAATAAGTTAACAAATTATCTGTATTATCCTGCAAATTGGCACTTTAGACTGAGAGGTTGGTTGGGCTGATAACTTTTCAACACCTTCTTATGATCTGATTCACTACTTGATTTCCTGCTTGATGAAAAAGAACTGTCTTTATTCACTGATTGAAGGAAAGATGATTGATTTACTTAATGTTTTTAGGACAGATTGTTTGATCTGTGTGCAGTGAAATTTTAAATCTGTATTTCACTTAATGATGCACATATTTGCTGGTTAATCGGAGATAAGTATTTACTGATTAATGCAAAGATGTGTAGATAGATTTACTGCCTGATAGAAGAATGTATAGACAGGGAGGGGGACTTGAAGGCAGACGGAGAATTTATGATTATTTTCAATACATATTGATTATAGTATGCTCTAAGTCAGTGGTTCTTAACATGGGGTCCAGGGTCCATGTATGGATTTTTGAGGGTCCACCAGCCAGTAAATGAATTAGGTAATGACCATTAAAGAAATTTACATCAGACACTGTCATCATGCATCATTTTCTCTTGCAAAATGTCCACAATTGTGCCAGTAATGGAAAAGTAGAGGCACTATTCGGCACTGGAGAAACTTTGATTAAATCTGCAGCATTGAAAATGGTAGAACTAGTCAGGATGCATGACAGAGATCAAGGAAGTTCCTCTATTCAATGATGTGATCACTTCTTGTATTGGTGAAATGAGGTGTAATGCCCTGGAAACTAGTCTTGGATGGAATGAAGCTGATTCCCATGCAAATCAGTTTGCAACTTGATGAGTACACTGATGTCAACAGCATGGATAATTTGATTGTTTTTGTGAAATATGTGGAAAATCATTCAGTTCGTGATGAATTTTTGCTGTGCAGGATATTAACACTTTGTGGACAACGGTTATTTACCCTGAAAAAAAAAACACACACACACACCCACCCACCCACCACCATCTGAAAAATGAACTTTTATGAGTGGACTTAGAAAAACATGCATGTCTCTACTCACCCTTGAGATAAATTAATCCAGGTTGGTAGACAGACTCCCAAGACCCTCTCAGTACTTCTTGAGTGTATGATATCTTGTGAAACAATTATCTGGATGCAATGGGACTTGACAGTGTTTACAAATAAATCTTGTTTCACTCCTTTTCCCACTGACCAAGCACACTCTGCACTTCCTAGATGGTGTTTTTTTAGTGCTTGACCCTCAAGCTTCACCAGGGCATGATCCTTTACTATTCCAGATAATCTTCCTGGAGGATCCTTGCTTGGGGCCCTTTTGAGCTGTTTGGTAGGGGGTTCATTCTCATCACCTGCTTCCAAGTTTTCTTGAACAGTAGAGTTGGTTTTAGAGAGCCAGAATCTTACCACTTCAACCAAATACTGCCTGTAGGTCTTCTTGTTCTTGTTTAAGGCTCTGTAAACTATGTAGGCCAAGGTAGGAAAAAATAACACAGGCGTCGAAAAAGTAATGTTGAAAGAATATGATAAATCAGAATGGAGAAAGATTAACAGAATTATGTCTAACAGAGGGCATGGTCATTGGAGGAACAATGTTTCCATGCAGAGAGATACATAAAACAACATAGATATCTGCAGATGATATAACCAGAAATCCGATAGATCATTTTTATATTAGAAAGCATTTCAGATCATCTCTAATAGATGTAAGACCATATAGGGGTGCAGACGTCAACAGTGATCACAATCTGTGTATAGGGAAAATAAGACTAAAACTGAAAAGCAAACACAAGGAAACAATACTCAGAAAGATAAACAGTCATAGGCTACAGGATGAAAATACTAAGAGTAATTTTAATCTGGAACTTACCACACAGTTCTCTGCATTCAGTGAGGTAGAGGAGACAGATATAGATGAATTATGACATTCTTGCAGCACAGCTATAATTACAGCAGCTAAAACAAGTGCTGGACTGCAGACAGCAAGCATAAAAAGCATGGATATCAGATAACACATGGAAATCCATACATGAAAGATGAGCAGCCAAATTAGCCATGTTGAATGTAAAGACAGATCTTGGAAGAGATTTGGCAAAAAAAAAAAGAACTAGACAATAAAGTAAAAATTCAGCTAGAAGGGATAAAAGAGAATACATGGACAATATGGCGAAAGAAGCAGAGAAGGCAACAAAAAACAGGAGACCTCAAAATTCTGTATAAATTACAAAAGAGGCTAACAGGTACTATTCCATCCACAGAAAGACCAATCCTTAGTAAAACTGGCACACTACTAACATAAAGTAAAGACCAATAGCAAAGATGGGGCAAACACCTCCAAGAAATACTTAATCGACCACACCCAAAAGATTTGATAGACTTTGAAACTGACTTACCATTCCCACAACTAAATGTCAACTTAGATGAGATTACATTGCATGAAATTGAAACAGCAGTGAATCTAACGGCTAACAACAAAGCTGCAGGTGAAGATGAAATAACATCCAAAATATTAAAAGCAATTAACAAAGACAACATGAACCAGCTACAGAGAATGTTTAATAAAGTTTGGAAAGAAGAAAAGCTCCCTTCTAAATAGAAAAAAGGAACCATTGTTAAAATATCGAAAAAAGGCAACATTAGCGATTGCAATAACTGGAGAGGAGTAACCTTACTATCAGTTGTGTCAGAAGTATTTTACAAATTTATTCTGAATAGAATTAGAGATTTTAGTGGATGTTGCAGTGAGAGAAGAACAAGCAGGATTTTGAAAAGGGAGAAGCTGTCTCGACCAGATCTTTATTCTAATTAACAATGACAACATGAACCAACTACAGAGAATGTTTAATAAAGTTTGGAAAAAAGAAAAGATCCCTTCTAAATAGAAAAAAGAAACCATTGTTAAAATATCAAAAAAAGGCAACATTAGCGATTGCAATAACTGGAGAGGAGTAACCTTACTATCAGTTGTGTCAAAAGTATTTTACAAAGTTATTCTGAATAGAATTCATTATTTAGTGGATGCTGAAATGAGAGAAGAACAAGCAGGATTTCGAAAAGGGAGAAGCTGTCTCGACCAGATCTTTATTCTAAGAATAATCATCATTAGGTGCCATGCCGACTGGCGTTGGCTGTTATGCTTCTCCAGAGTACACGATCCTTCATGCAAGCCATCAGCTCAGTTGGTGATCTCCTCTCACACTATTCCATCAGACTGTCCAGTATCATTTCTCTTGGTATTCCTCTGGATTTTCTTCCTTCTGTTTTTCCTGTTGTTATAATATTTTCAATGCCCCCTCTTCTCATTGCATGTCCTATGAAAGTACATTGTCTCTCTCTTATTTTTTTGACAAGATTTTTTGTCTCTCCAGCTCGTCTCATACATTCTTCATTAGTTATTTTTGCTGTCCAGGGGATTCACAACATTCTTCTAATAAACCACATTTCTGCTGCTTCCAATGATTTTTATGCAAACCTGTCTATTGTCCATGATTCACTTCCATATAACAAGATAGGTTCAGTATAGCATTTTAGTATAGATGTTTTACAATCGTCAGGTCTGTGCTGTCTATATTGATGTCTTCAAGCATTTTAATAATTTCATTATGTTTCACCTTGTCGAATGCCTAGGTGTAATCAATGAAGCATAAGTAGAGATCTTTCTGTACTTCTAAAGCTCTTTCTGTTAGTGTTCGTAAAGCATAAATGGCATTGTGTGTTCCCTTTCCTTCAACAAATCCAAACTGTTCATCTGCTATTTCGGGCTCAGGAGGACGGAAACCTCTCGTGGAGCAAAAGGGCAAAAGTTCGCTTGGTTTTGATTTTCAGTACGAATACAGACTGTGATAGCGAGGCCTATCGATCCTTTTGACTTTAAGAGTTTTAAGCAAGAAGTGTCAGAAAAGTTACCTCAGGAATAACTGGCTTGTGGCAGCGAAGCCACTGCTGATTGTTCAGCTGCTGTGCGTGGAGTAGGCCTCCTCCCGGCCAGTGAAGAAAGGTGTAAATGGGGTTGCCGTGCGGCACCACCATGGAAAAGGTGAAAGAAAGGAATAGGCGAAGTAAACTGTAGTCAAATCATGGCACCTCTGGTCGGGGGGTCAGCCAAGTCCTAAGTGCACTCATATCGGTTAAAATGCCTGAACCGTCTTAACCTAGAAATTAAGACAGTGCTGGCGAGATTCTTCGGATGCCGCGTGTGGAGTGAAGCTCCTCCCAGCTAATGAAGAAAATGCGGAAAAGCAATTAGGGTTGCTGTGTGGCACTGATGTGAAAAGGTGATGAAGCTTAATCACTATGCCCAGTAGTATCACGGCGATACTAGAGCACCTCTGCTCTAGAGGCCAGCCACGTCCGAAATACACCAATACTGGTGAAATATGCCTAAACCGGCTTACACCAGGGGTGAAACTTGATGGCTACGCATGTCACGGTACCTCTGCTCTAGAGGTCAGTCTCGTCCGATATATACCTATACTGGTGAAATATGCCTAAACTGACTTACACCAGGGGTGAAACTTGATGGCTTATGCATGTCACAGTACCTCTTCTCTGGAGGTTGGTCACGTCCTAAACACGCCCATACTGGGATAATATGCCTAAACTGGCTCAACCTAGTGGTGGAAGTCACTAGTGGTGAGGATTCATCCTCCTGGACAAAACTCCATCCTGGTCACAACTAGGAAAGGTAGTGGCCATAACCACAAAATGCTGAAGTCGGAGACACTGGACCAGGGCAGTCTTGATAGGCAACCACCTCTCACCTGGCGGGGATGTATGCGTATCCTAATCACGTCAAGGTTTTCTGGTGAGAAAGTCCAACTCTAGGCTGGATGGGCTACCACCTCTCACCCAGTGGGGATATACTGATATCCAAAACACGTTGTGGTTTTCCAGTGAAAAAGTCCAACTCTAGATCTGGTGCAACGAAAACCACGGTGTCATGCAATCCCACTTCTGAGACCCACCAAGAGTACAGGCTAAAGCCCTATGATACTCTGAACCCCTTGTGGTCCTCTCGGGGACCACATGGGGGACCGCGGTACCTATTGAGGACCACAGGTGTAAATTCAGTAGGATCACAGGGCGGTCTTGGCGGTAGAAGTTTTTTATCTTTTTCCATGTTCTTCTCATAATGATTCTCAGAAGTAGCTTCGTTATGTGACATGAGAAGCTGATAGTTCGGTGGTCACCACATTCCTTTGCCTCTGGTTTCTTTGGTAGTGCTATAAACATGGATTTAAGCAAGTCACTGGGAATATAACCACTGTTGTAAATGTCATTCAGTAACTTGGTTATTATTTTTATTCCTATCTCCTCTAGCGCCCCTTCTTTTGTTATATTATCAGGCCCAGTCGCTTTTCCTTTTTTCATGTGTGTGATGGCATCTATGATTTCATCTTCAAGTATTGGTTGTCCATCACAGTTCTGGTGTTAATTCTGGTCTTTCTCTTCCATATAACTCACTGATGTACTCTGTCCACTTGTCCACAATGTCTTCTTTTCCCATTAACATTTTACCTCCTTTGATTTCAGGCATCCTGTGGTATATTTTGTCTTCCTGCCTGTGAGTTCACTAATTCATTTGTGCATGCTTTTGCTGTCTTTATTATGAGAGTCTGCACTGTTCAATTAACCCCATTTCCATTGCTTCTGTGCACTTGCGTCTTATTTCTTTATTTACCTTGCTATATTTTCCTTGGTTATTTTTATCCCCCCTCCTCTCGTCCATCAGTCCTAAGATGTCGTCTATCATCCATTTATTTTTATGGGCTTCTTTTTTCAGTGATATTATCTCCTTAACAGTTTGGTGGATAGAATCTGTTAACATTGCCCATTGTTCATCTATACTATTTATCTTTGCTATGTTGCATTGTATCTATTTGTTATAATAACTTTGTATTGTTCTCGCAGTTCTTGGTCACTTTTAAGGAGTTCTGTATTCAGTTTGATGTTTCTCACTTTTCTACATGCTTTCTTTAGCTTTATTCTAATTTTTCCACACAGTTGGTCATGGTCACTATTGCAGTCAGCTCCTGGCATGGTTTTTGTTGTCAGTAATGCATTACAGAATTGTTTGTTGATTAATACATAGTCTATCTTGTTAAAAGTCTTTTTGTCTGGGCTGCACCACGTTGCCAGTCTTCGGGGATGTTGTTTAAACCAGGTGTTTCCTACAACCATGCTATGTATTCTTGCCCATTCAATTAATTTACTACCTCTGTCATTCTTCTCCCTCAGTCCAGTAGTCACCAACGATGTCTGAAGTTCTTCCTTTACCAACTTTGGCATTAACACTTTGTGAACCACAGTTATTTACCCTGAAAAACCCCCAGCTCAGAGCCATTTTTCTGAAAAATGAACTTTTTTGAGTGAACTTAAAAAAACGTGTATATCTCTACTCACCCTTGAGATAAATTAATCCAGGTTGGTAGACAGACTCCCAAGACCCTCTCAGTACTTCTTGAGTGTATGATATCTTGTGAAACAATTATCTGGATGCAATGGGACTTGACAGTGTTTACAAATAAATCTTGTTTCACTCCTTTTCCCACTGACCAAGCACACTCTGCACTTCCTAGATGGTGTTTTTTTAGTGCTTGACCCTCAAGCTTCACCAGGGCATGATCCTTTACTATTCCAGATAATCTTCCTGGAGGATCCTTGCTTGGGGCCCTTTTGAGCTGTTTGGTAGAGGGTTCATTCTCATCACCTGCTTCCAAGTTTTATTGAACAGTAGAATGGTTTCAGAGAGCCAGAATCTTGCCACTTCAACCAAATACTGCTTGTAGGTCTTCTTGTTTTTGTTTAAGGCTCTGTAGACTGTGTATGAGTTAAATAATGCACAATTGATGAGATAGAATCCTACTTTTTTTATTCCATTTCACTGTCTTCTTCAAGATGTAGTATTAAAGATACTGATCAGTCTTGTCTACTCCCTTCATGTGCTTATTGTAATCAACAATGCAAATTGGTTTCATTAGTGGCTGTCCAGTTTTTCTATCAGTCTTCCCAGTAGCAACTATTTGTGAGTTGTGCATTGTTGGTATCATGCAGACAAGTCTTTTGTCTTTCCTTCATCATTCGAAAGGTGCTGTTTCGGTTTATACAACTCCAGAACTTTGAGCAGTGGTTTTATTTTGCTAATTCTGCCTGTTTCTGGAAGTGTCTGAGAGTTGTCAGAAAAATGCAGAAATGTCAGAAGATGTTCAGATTTAGCTCTGCTCATTGTTTTTGAAAATATTGGTGTTTCCAGAAGAGTATTTGTTGTCCAGTACTCATTCCACTGTGGCTTCCTAGTATGGCCCATCAAAATGATCAATCCAAAGAATTTTGTCATGTCTGCATGTGTTATATTTTCAGACAAAAAGGCAGTAGCTTTGTGCGTATGTTGGGTCTGTGTATGGTATAAATTTCATGATGAGCTAACAGTTCCAAAAAATCACTGCCAAACATTACACTGCAAATTTCCTCTATGCTGTCTTGTTTGTTTACATTCACTGAAACACCAGGATTTCTTAGAAATTTTTCAAGAACTGGTGTAGAATCAATGTTACTCCACACACCTATATCACTGCCAAATCTGTCACATGAAAAATCTGAAATACTTGCTGTTGGAGCATCATATCCTTACATTGAATCGCAATCACTGTCACTCGAACTTTCACTTTCTGACACAGCATCCCTGTACCTAGTAATTGTAGGCCTAATCCAATCGCCGTCACAGGAATCGCAGTGAAACAATTTCTTTACTAGAATTAGTAAACAGTGATTTTTAGTCATTACTGGGGCAGTCTGACAGAAAATCAGAGCATAATTCAGTGTCAATCCCAGTGTCATCAAGAGAAATGTGCTGCGCCATTTTGAGAAAATGTTGACTTGTGAAATCTCATAAACATAATTTCCCAACAGCTCAGAATGCGAGAATAATAGTTTTTTTTTTAGTTATGAAGATTGAAAACAATATTTTATTACATTAACTTTGCAGTAAAAATACAGACAACAACAAAAATTACTTTAAATAACAAGCTAGAAACAGTGTGAATACGACGGCCATCAAAAACGGCAAATCTAGCTTTCAGCCAACAACGCATGGAAAACCGGAAAGACGGAAAACTTTGGGCCAGGAAGTGTTAAAATCTCCCATGACTATAGTAACTTCATGTGACTTTGTGTGTTTTAGGGCTGTTTCTATCTCATTATAAAACAGCTGTACATCTTCTTCAGAACTTTCAGATTTTGGAGCGTACACTTGTATAATATTTATGCTTATAATAAGAATAATGCTTGAAGAATATATTGAGAAGCAAAAGCCATTAATCCTGAACATCATAGACTTTAAAAATTCATAGACTTTAAAAAGGAATTTGATAGTTTACACAGAGATTCAGTGTGGAGAATTTTAAGAATATATGGAATACTGTCTAAGATTGTCAACATCATTTGAGACCTCTGCAATGGATATGTTTGTGCAGTCAGCACAGAAGAAGGAATGAGTAAATGGTTCCAGATTGAAATGGTGTGAAACAATGATGTACAGAGTGTCCCTAAAGTCTGGACACACACATAATTCCATCTTTTCAATGGTAAAATGGTTCCTGATTGAAATGGTGTGAAACAACAATTTACAGAGTGTCCCTAAAGTCTGGACACATGGGAAAAAATACATATTTTCAAGAAATGAAATTTATTAACATTTTATTCAACTGGAATATTAAATAACGTCTTCAATATAATTTCTATCATTTGCATTGTAAAGTTGATGCGCTTTGCAAAATTCACAAAAACTCAATGTAATAAATCCACATTGCCATCAATTTTAGCACATTTACACTTTATGTGTTCAATCAAGTGTGTTACATCTGTGATTTTCATTGAGTACACCTTCTCCTTTAGCATACCCCAGAAAAAGAAGTCAGGGGGGCTAAGGTCAAGTGAATGAGGAGTTGTTATTTAATATTCCAGTTGAATAAAATGTTAATAAATTTCATTTCTTGAAAATATGTATTTTTTCCCATGTGTCCAGACTTTAGGGACACTATGTACATCGTTGTTTCACACCATTTCAATCTGGAACCATTTTACCATTGAAAAGATGAAATTATGTATTTTTGCCTGTGTGTCCAGACTTTAGGGACACCCTGTATATTATCTCCCTTGATTTTTGGAATTGCCATAGACTTCATGATGAAAAAATTCTGCACAGGTGAAACAGGCATTGATTGGGTATATGAGACCCAACTGGAAGATCTTGATTTTGCAGATGAGATAACTCTTATCAGTGACAATGTGAAATAAATACAAGTAAAAACAGATACTCTGTCTTCAATGGCTAGTAAAATAGGACTTGAAATTAAAAAAGATAAAACAAAAATAATGAAACTTCTCATTAACCACAGAGGAAAAATTTATATAGAAGGAACAGCTGTTGAAGAAGTAAACCAATTGGCAGCTACATAGACCAGGATGGTAACACCAGAAAGGAAGTTAGAATTTGAATTGCAAAAGCAGCATTGACCTCTTGAGAACATATGACATTCAGAAACCAAGTTAAGATTATTCACTTCAGATGTAATGTCCACCCTCATTTATGCATGTGAAAGCTGGAAAACAACTAAAGAAGTGACAAGAAATTAGACTCTTGAAAACAGATGCCTCAGGAAGATACTTGGTGTACAGTATAGCGAATTCAAGAACAATGTAGAGATAAGATAGATGAGGAAACAACAACCTGTCTCATGGGTGATCAGAAAAAGAAGATGGACATATGTTGGTCATGTGATGAGAAGAAACAATCAGAGGATCCCCAGATGAGCTGTCAAGTGGACCACAACAGGCTGAAGAAAAAGAGGTTGACCATGTGAAATTCTAAAGAGGACATTGTTAAGAGAGGCCAGTTCAGCGGGCATAACATCCCTTTAATGAGATTGAAAAACTTGCAGAAGATGGGAAATCTTGCCAAATACCATGCAGGCCCTATTTGACATTTGGCGGCAGGGGAAGGATGTAAGAAGACTATATATGAGTTAAATAATAAACAGTTGATTAGATAGAACTATGTTTTTGTTCCATTTCACTGTCTTCCTCAAGATGTATTAGTATGAAAGATACTGATCAGCCCTGTCTACTCCCTTCATGTGCTTGTTGTAATCAACCATGCAGGTTGGTTTCATTAGTGGCTATCCAGTTTTCTATTAGTCTTTCCAGTACCAACTATTTTTTAATTGTGCGTTGTTGATATCATGCGGATAACTCCTTTGTCTTTCCAGACCTGAAGAAGTGTTTGGTCTTTCCGACAAAATGTGTTTTCACTTTTCTTTATTACTTTGGAAGCAATTTTCAAACCTTTTTGGCAGTCCTCTGTTTTCCATAATTGTTCCACAGACTCTGGTTTTGTTTTGCAGTAGAACTTCAACCATTGACACGTTGTTGTAATAGTTGTCTTGATATACATGGTGCCACATTCCAAGATTGAGGCTCTGACTGTTTCTTCTAGCTTCTTTCCTTCTCCTGCGTATATCTCCATATTTAGTATGTATCCTGTGTCACTGTCAGTCTCACACACCAGTCTCACAAGGATACCATACTTTGTTAGTTTGGAAGGATTATATGTCCTAAATTTCAGCCTTCCTCTCCTGAAAGCTGCTGTTTCCATTTATACAACTCATGAAACTTAGGCAAAAAATAATCCAGCAGTGGTTTTATTTTGCTAATTCTGCCTGTTTCTGGAAGTGTCTGAGGGTTGTCAGAGAATTGCAGAAATGTCAGAAGATGCTTAAACTTAGCTCTGGTCATTGTTTTTGAAAATATTGGTGTTTCCAGAAGAGGGTCTGTTGTCCAGTACTCGTTCCAGTGTGGCTTCCTAGTCTAGCCCATCAAAATGATCAATCCAGAGAATTTTTTCATGTCTGCGGGTGTTATAATTTCAGACAAAAAAAGGCAGTAGGTTTGTTGCATATGTTGGGTCTGTGCACGGTATAAATTTTCATGATGAGCTAACAGTTAAAAAAAAAATACTACCAAACATTGTACATTTCCTCTATGCTGTCTGGTTTGTTTACATTCACTGAATACCAGGATTTCCTAGAAATTTTTCAAGAACTGGCATAGAATTAATGTTACTCCACGCACCTATATCACATGTAAAATATGAAACACTTGGTGTTGTAGCATCATATCCTGACATTGAATCACAATGACTGTCACTTGTACTTTCATTTTCTGACACAGCAACCCTGAGTCTAGTAATAGTATATCTAATCTGATTGCCATCACAGGAATCACATTAAAACACAACAATTTCTTTACAAGAATCTTTAAACAGTGATGATGAAACATCACTGGGGCAGTGTGACAAAAACCAAAGCATAATTCTCTTGCCTCTGAAATCCTACCAAAACTCTCCAAGCAATTTTTTTCTGTGGCTGTGCAAGCTGTGAATTTTGTATGTGAAAAATAAGCTGTTCAAAGCATTTTGTGAGGTAGTGTGAGCAGAACACAGTATGCTATTACTGCATACAGAGGTCAGGTGGCTTTGTAGAGGAGATGTGTTGAATTGAGTGATGGAGTTGTTACACAAATCTGCTGTTGTTGTGATAAGCTGGTAACAAAAGAGCAGAACATTTTTAATATGAAATATTCTTGCTGTTACTCTTCTGTTTTACCAGTGTATTTGAACATCTCATTTAGCTGACCTTGTCACGTTAGGTGTAAACTAGGAAAAAAGTAGGAACAGCTTTATTACTTAACAAGCACACAGTTGTGTTGTTTTGGTGTGAACCTTAATCATACAAAAACACACAGGGTGAATACAGGATAGGGTGATACGGTAGTAATCTAGCCGGGAGAAGGTAGAACAGGTGATTATAGTTGGGGTAGAGGGGTTGTAATCTGATGGTTTGAGGGAGTTCTGAACTATGTGTTACAAGTGAGAAAGGAGTGGAACTTGGAGCAGAGGGGTTATGATTGTGGAAGAGGAGAGTGTTAGGTGTAGCTGAATTGTGAGTTCAAACCATGTGGTTCCAGTGTCCCATATTCCAGAATGTAGTGGTTCTCAGTCTCTAAGCTCTGTCGTCAGCATGACATTGTTTGATGGCTGTTACCAGAAAATAAAATTTAGCTGTGGTTGGGGCCATTGAAATTATTAGGTTAAAAGATGGTTAAGAAAATTCTTTATCACCATCTGCCACTAAACCGATCCGACCCTGATACTCGTGATGTCTTCTTCTATCTATCCATATTAGCATACTAATGAGAACTAAATATTAAGGACAACTTTGGATTGAATGACAACAACCACATCAGAATGATGATTGCATTGAGGCAGAAGAGGTAATGTTGATGTTTTTGCAAAAGAAGTGAGAAGCTGAACCCACAGATACAAAAATTAGTTAACCAGAAGCAGCAGGAACAGCCATACTGAAGTTCTGATTCATTTAAAATTTTAAAAATTCATTGTACCAGTCAGTCAAATGCTGTGCCGCGTGGCGTAGGCGATCATTTCTCTCCACAATTCCCTGTCTTTAGACTTGATTATGAGATCTGACGGTGACTTTCTTCCTAGTGACACTGACAGTCCATCCAGTAACTTCTTACTCTTGTCTTCCTCTATCTCTTCTTCCCTCAATTTTTCCAGTTTTCACATTGTGTTCCAGTTTTCCTCTTCTCATAAAATGACCTTGCTTGTCTGGCTCTGATCTTTGCTATAATTTGCCTTTTAACTCCAGCCTCTCTTAAGACTTCTTTGTTGGTTTTCTTAGCTGTCCATGGTACCTTCAACATCTTTCGTATGAACCACATTTCCATGGCCTCCATTTCTCACTGAACTCTCTTATTCATGGACCACGCTTCACATCCATAAAACAAAATTGGCTCAATGTAACATTTAAGTACTCAGAATCTTGTTTCCATTGATATGGATCTGTTGCACAAGATGTTTCTCATTTTCTGGAATGCTGACTTGGCCTGAGCACGTCTGCTTTTTATTTCATTGTGACATTTCCCATCAGCTGTTATAATTGTTCCTGAGTACTTGAACCTATCGACTTGTTTCAGTTCTGTGCCATCGATGGTAATGCTACACTTTTGTGGTATTCTTTTCTTTGAGATGACCATCACTTCAGTCTTCTTTTTATTCAGGCTGAGACCTTTACTTTTACTTTCACAAACCACAATGTCCAGAAGAGACTGTAGCTCCCCATCACTTTTAGCAATCAGAACTGTGTCATCTGTATATCTTGAGTTGTTAAGGTTGTACCCACCAATTGATATTCCTTGCAAGCTCTCTATATTTCTCTGTACGAGGAGAAGAGGTCAGGAGATAGAACACATCCTTGTCTCACTTCCAATTTTATGTCTTGGAATGCTCCTATTTGGTTCTCAACCTTCACTGCTGCTGATTGCTGCCAGTATATGTTTTTGATGAGTTTCAGATCTTTCCCATCTATGTTGATGTCTTCCAGCATTCTTATAATTTCTGTGTGTCTCACTTTATCGAATGCTTTACAGTAGTCTATAAAGCATAAGTATAGGTCTGTCTTTACTTCTATTGATCTTTCCATCAATGTTCTCAGTATATATATATGGCATTACTTGTGCCTTTTCCTTCAACGAAGCCACACTGTTCTTCAGCGATTTCCGGTTTTATTTTGCTCCTGACTCATCTCATGACAATACGAAGCAGGATTTTGGTAACATGGCTCATAAGACTAATGGTTCGATGGTCTTCACATTCAACTGCACCTTGTTTATTTGGTAGTGCAATGAAAACATTGCAAAAGCTCTGATGGGACATAGTTACTGTTATAGATGTCATTTAGCAATCTGGTAATTATTTCTATGTCAAGCTCTCCTAATGCATCCAATTCTTCCTTTGTGATTTTATCCTGTCCTGGTGCTTTGTTGTTCTTCATGATTTGATGGCTTCTTCCACTTCTGCTTTTAATATGGGAAGCCCTTCATTATTATTTCGTATATCTACATAATGTTAGAAAACGAGTCATAAAATGCTATATTGAACCTATCTTGTTATATGGAAGTGAATCATGGACAATAGGCAAGTCTGCACAAAAATCATTGGAAGCAGCAGAAATGTGGTTTATTAGAAGAATGTTGCGAATCCCCTGGACAGCAAAAATAACTAATGAAGAATGTATGAGAAGAGCTGGAGAGACAAAAAACCTTGTCAAAAAGATAAGAGAGAGAGACAATGTACTTTCACAGGACATGCAATGAGAAGAGGGGGCATAGAAAATATTATAACAACAGGAAAAATAGAAAGAAGAAGATCAAGAGGAAGACCAAGAGAAATGATACTGGACAGTCTGACGGGATGGTGCGAGAGGAGATCACCAACTGAAATGATGGCCTGCATGAAGGATCGTGTACTCTGGAGAAGCATAATAGCCAGCGCCAGTCGGCACGACACATGATGATGATATCTATTTCACTTCTATTGTCCTCAAAGAGTTCTCTAATGTATTCGCACTATCGTGCCATTATTTCATCTCTGTCCATTATTGTATGCCCCTCCTGTGACTTCAGGCAACCAGTCTTGTGATGTGCCCTTTTGTTTGTTAACTTCTTTATTTCTCTGTATATATCTCTTGCGTTTCCATGATGGTGTGTCTCTATTTCATTACATTTCTTGTTTAGCCACTCTTCTTTAGCTTTATTGCGTTTGTGTCTTATTTCTTTATTTATTTTGTCATATTCATCTTTATCTTCCTTAAGACTTCTTCGATACATTAGTTGCAAAATTTATTCTGTCATCCACCCCTGTTTAGCATGTCATTTATTTGGAGGTAGGATTTCGATAGATGTTTGCTGCATAGTCTTTAAGCATATTCCATTGCTCATCAATTGTTTCATTCTTCTCTATAGCATTATACCTATTATGTACTATGGTCCTATATTGTTCTTGTATTGCCTTATCTGTATTGCCATAACATCTCACTATCTAGTTCTTTGTTTTTAGCTGCTACCTTTAACCTCTTTAGCCTGATTTTCACTGGAATGTGGTCACTGTTGCAGTCTGCACTTGGTCTTGTTTTCACAGATATTAGTGAGTTCCTGAATCATCTGTTGATCATAATGTAATCTGTTTGGTTACATATGTTATTATTTGGGCTTTTCCATGACTGTAGTCGCGTTGGGTGGTGTTGAAACCAAGTATTTCCTATTATCATTTTATTCTTTTCTGCCCACTCAATCAACATCTCTCCTCTTGTATTTCTGATACCTAGTCCATACTTGCCAGTAGCTTCATTGTCTTGTTCAGTCCCTACTTTTGCATTTAAATCACCCAGCACAAAGTTAACTTCCTATGGTTTGCACTGTTTCATTGCCATGTCCAGATTGTTGTAAAATTCTTTTATCTCATCATCAGAGCTTTCTGAAGTTGGTGCTTATACTTGGATGAGATTTGTGTCTATTGATTGGCCCTGTAATTTAACCATTAACACTCTGTCCGATATGCACCAGAAACCTTTCACGGTTTTTGCTGTCTTATCTAATATTATGCCAACTCCATTTCTACACTGGTTTTCCATGGAATATATTATTTTGAAGCCTTTATGATCTCTGCTTCCTGCTCCAGTCCATCTCATTTCACATAAACCAAGGATGCTAATTTTCATTCTTTTCATTTCTTGTTCAATGTTTTCCAGTTTTCCAAGCTCTGTTAGTGTTCTAATGTTCCATGTTGCAATTACTGTGGTGTTACTTGTGTTTTCTTTGTGTACAGTAGTTGGATGATGATCTGATATCACCTGTTGCACGTGATAGTCCCTACCAGACGAGATGGTTCCACTGGAACCCCCATTAATGTCGTTATGATTCAAAGAATTGTGGATTGTCATGATTGTTCTTGGGAATGTACAGTGTTGGTTTCCCCTTGCCTTCCACCGGTTTGTTTATGGTTTACTTCACTAGCTTTTGACTCAGGCCAGAGCCTACCCTTCTCCTAGATGAGCTACCAACCAAGACTAATGAGTCTCATCTGCCCAAAGTGTCTGATTTTCAGGCCCCAGATAGTCATACCAGAACTTAAAAAAAAATCTTCTTGCTTACTTCTTGAATGTATTCTCGCAACTGTGCTTTAATATTGTAAGCCCCATGGGCTCAATTTTAAAAAAAATCTTACCATCATCTGAGTTCTGTTTATTGCTTTATTTTGTTATAAGGAGCCTATAGCTGTTATCAAGTCAGAAATGGTTCCATGGCACACACACCCCACCCAAATGTTGAAAAGCACTGCCACTTGTTTACTGATTATGACCTAATTCATGGCTTAATATTCATTGATATATAGAATTATGCAAGAAGACCCACTCCCAGAAGGCTGGGAGATGAGGTATACAGCAGAGGGTGTGAGATACTTCGTAGACCACAATACTAGAACAACAACATTCCAGGACCCACGAGGAGGACCACAGAAAGGGTAGGACATGGTGTTATTTACATTAGAAATTATACTGTACACAAGCACAAAGTATTAAAGTGTGTTTAGATAACATATTATAGTTATAAGCACAAAAAGTAGAATAAAAGTAGAATGTAAGGAATAAAAGATAAAAAGTTTGCAAACCTTGAAAACTGTTCACTATTTATTATTATTATTATGTTCATTATTTTATGGGAATCACAAAACTGAATTTGTACATCTTCTAGAGATATTTCTTACAATTGAAAGAAAAAAATTGTGTATGTGTGAGAGAGAGAAAAACTTCTTATTTTATGGCCTTTTTATTTTTACATTTATTTTCAGTTTATTAGTAGCTAATATAAACAAAGCAATTGAACAGTTTTCACCTGAGAGATAAGCTTTTATAATGGACATTTCATTAATGGTTAATAGCAATTTATTTACTAATTCAGTATAAGCAGTAATGTAAAAAGTGATGTAAAATTTTCTTATTATTTCACCACGTATGGTGCATTTAACCCGTATTTGAAATTAGAATATAATTTATTGGTAACTATGTACCCAGTATGTTATTTTTTAATATTATAACCCTTGACTTGGGCGATTTAAAAGTTAGGGTGTAGACTAGGCTGCTGCTGTAGGCCAGTATGTATCGGTAGCTTCCTTGAATTCACCATAAAGTTCAACAATTTCTTCTAGCAAAGCAATAGCAGCAGCAGCATTCATTGAATTCTGGTTATGTTCTATCTCTGATTTACCACTATTAATTGGTTAGTAAATGCATCATACATTATGACAGTGTAACCCAATCCAAAAATAAGTGACTATTGGTGAACAGTAATGATACACTCTTCATTGTATTGTAATGATCTTAAAGATTTTATGTTAGTTTTTGGCGTTAATACTGAAAAATAAAGAAAAAAATGTTAGATATATATGGTATGTTACTAAGTGTCTGGAAACAAATAAAGTAAAAGTTGTTGAGCAATGCTTGGTTTTGTTGCGAGTTTCCATAACAAGTCCTTTTTTCCCCATCTAGAGTCACCTCTAGATGGGTCCCTGGATAAGGTAGTGATGAAGCTATCAAGTGGAACACAACAGGCCAGAGAAAAAGAGGTTGACCACTCTAAAGAGGACATTGTTAAGAGAGCCCAGTTTAGTAGGCAATAAAATCCCTTGATGAGGATGAAAGACTCGCCGAGAACAGGAAAACTTGGCAAACCACCTTGCAAGCCCTATGTGACGTTTAATGGCACGGGAAGGATATAAGATATAAAATGTTGAATAAAATATTGAGTGATTTGCTGCTGGCTGTAATTTTAAAAATATTTTACTGCTTTTTTGGTCTATTAATGTAATTGAATAATTCATAATTATATATATATTTCATGCTGGGGTCATCAGGAGACTAGTGTGTCAAACATGACTGTTTAGATGTTAATGTGGTATCAGTAACTTCTACCCCAAGAGATTTCTACTCCTTAGAGATTTTTTAATGAGTTTTTCTGGGAAAAAAAGTATGTCATATATGGTAGGAAATATGGTATAGTGGAAACTATAATGAAAAGAAAATTTAAAGGAAAAGAATAAGAGGATGACATTGAGAAATATACAAGAATCACTTAGAGTGAGTCCACTAGCAAGATGAGACAATCAACTTTCCTTGGAGAGATGACATTAGTTTACAGTCAGAATTCTTTATTGCTGAATGTCATATGTGGCCATGCCTGAAATTTTCTAGGATTAATTTTATTTTTATCTTTGACAGTCCTAAAGGTGCATATGGAGTGCCTATCCAGTATGAGCGAAGTTTTCGATGGAAACTGGGTCAGTTTCGTTACTTATGTCACTCAAATACTCTTCCAGGCCATGTGAAAATAACTATATCCAGAGATAACTTGTTTGAAGATTCGTTCGCTCAGGTAGGTGCAATTAAGAGCAGTTTAATGTTAATCTTTGATGTAATTATAAAGAGAAAGCCTTTTTTTTTTTGCAGGAAAAAGTTTGGATAGAAGTTGCTTGTGAAGATCAGATGTACAAGATTATGAAGAGCACAAATATGGAAAACGTAAAGGAAACAAGATGGGTTTTTAATTATGGATGTTTGCCAGACCAGAAGCTGTTTTTTTTTTTTTTTGTCAAGGATATACTAAATACATTTGCATCTTATGATGCAATTAGCCTTTCTGTTTTTCTGTCTTTCTGCTTTTGTGTCAGTTTCATTTTTGTGTAGGACTTATCCATCAGCTTTAATCTTTAATAGTTCTTTTCCGTCAGCTGCAGAGACACGAACAAACCATCTTGTTTTGATTAAGAACAGGCCACTGCAGACTTCTGAGTCACCTGCACCAACTCAAGATCTCTCACACAGTTTCATTTCTTCGGGGATGGAGCATAAGCCCCCAGAGCATGTGCTCCAAGAGTGTACATCATTCACTGACCATAGTGGATGGACCTGATGCAGAAGCTGTGAGGACCTGGAGAGAACTGTGAGCTTCATCCTGGCGACCTGGCTTCTGATTTAGCATGACCCAGCACTTGAACACAGAAGAAGAGGAGTAGTTCTTTTGCCATAGTGTGTAGTTTATGAGCGAATAGATGTTTGTGAGTTTTATAAAAGTTGCAAACCATCATTTTGCCAAATAGCTTCTCTCATGACTTAGAATATTTGGTTGGCATATTTAGATACTATAACACTAAACCTAGTTTGTGTTGTTTGGTCTGTTATCCTTGTGCTTTCATTTTCTGTCTTCAGGTTTTTTGTTTTTGTTTTCTAAAGAAGCTATTACTAAGCAGTCTACATGTTTGCCTAATCTTTGACTTTTAGCCAGTCTCTGAACTCCAAGTGGCTGATGGAAAAATTTGTCACGATTCTCTGACAAACATATTTGTATGTCAGTTTTATCCTATCTCATAACCTGCTGTCTCTGAAAGTTTGCATATATTTCCTTGGTGTTAATGTTCTTGCAGCATGCCTATGTGTTGGTCTTCCATTGTGAAGAATTGTCCTAAGCAATGGAATCTTAACATGTAACACCACATCATCATCATCATCAGGTGCCGTGCCGACTGGCGTTGGCTATTATGCTTCTCCAGAGTACACGATCCTTCATGCAGGCCATCAGCTCAGTTGGTGATCTCCTCTCACACCATCCCGTCAGACTGTCCAGTATCATTTCTCTGGGTCTTCCTCTTGATCTTCCTCCTTCTATTTTTCCTGTTGTTATAATATTTTCTATGCCCCCTCTTCTCATTGCATGTCCTGTGAAAGTACATTGTCTCTTTCTTATCTTTTTGACAAGGTTTTTTTGTCTCTCCGGCTCTTCTCATACATTCTTCATTAGTTATTTTTGCTGTCCAGGGGATTCGCAACATTCTTCTAATAAACCACATTTCTGCTGCTTCCAATGATTTTTATGCAGACCATGATTCACTTCCATATAACAAGATAGGTTCAATATAGCATTTTAGGACTCATTTTCTAACATTCATTGATAAGGATGTGTTGGATAATATGTTTCTCATTCTCTGAAATGTGTCTTTGCTTGGCCTTTTCTGTTCCTAAATTCTGTTCTGCATTTCCCATCTGAAGTTATTACTGCTCCAAGGTATTTGAATTTCTGCACCTGCTTTAGAATAGTTCTGTTTAATTTTATACTGCATGCTGGTGTATTCTGTTTCCTAGATATAACCATAGTCTCTGTCTTTTTGATGTTCAAAGTAAGGCCTTTCTGTTCACTTTCTTTGGCGACTTTATCCAAGAGATTTTGCAGGTCTTGTTGGTTCTCAGCTATCGATACTGTGTCGTCAGCATACCTAAGGTTGTTAATATTGTATCCTGTGTAACACCACAGGGTTAGTTATTTTACTCTGTCACTTAATATTCAGTGAAGGCAGTGAAGATGGAAATGTATTAATATTGCCTTGTTGTGATTAAATTGTCCATGTTTTGGATTCACATAAGAGTACAGCTTACATAAACCTGATAAATCTGAATCTTTGTCTTTACCGTTAGTGCTCGCTTGTTAACACCCTCTTTTGATAGTTTGCCATAAGATGCAGCTGTTTGTCTGATTTGTGCGATGATTTGGTTGCGGTAACAAAAGGCAGATGTAGTTTAACACTCATTGATTCAGATGGATGCCATTGCATTACTGTGAATGCAAAATACCTTTGTTTTGCATCATCAGCAGACAGAAACTCCCTAAACAGAGGGGTTTTTTTTTGTTTTTTGTTTTAGTTTTTAATCTTGTTTCAGGGTTGTATTAACTTAAACAATAACCCATCTAACCTTGTATGAATAAATACATTGCCACTGAGTGTGCAGTAAAAGAGAGCAACTAGATAATGAGAGGAGGTCAGTAGGTTTGTAAAACAGCCATGCATATCTATTTTACAGTTCTTCCCATCCTGAAACCTGCGAGGACTCCATTCTGAGCTGCCCTCATATCTTTGCTGGCTGTGCCAAGAAGACTCAGACTTTATGGACTAATCCAATAAATTATTTGAGTTTTTTTTCATGATTGCTGCTATCATAATAAAGTCCTTTGAAAAACTTTAAACCATATTCAGAAAGTACCTGCCAAGAAGTGTTCAGGAAAACCTGTCACCCCATCTGATCAAGTTAAATCAGTTCTCCCTATTCATCCCACTATCAGATGGTTAACACTTTGTGGACCACATTTATTTACTCTGAAAAACCCCGAGTTCCCAAACATTTTTCTGAAAAATGAAGTTTTTGAGTGGGCTTAGAAAAACAATCATATCTCTACTCACCATTGAAATAAATTAATCCAGGTTGATAGAAAGGCTTCCAAGACCCTCTAGTACTTCTTGAGTGTGTGATATCTTGTGAAACAATTATCTGGATGCAATGGGACTTTTTGGAATTACAGTAGACTTCATAATGAAAAAATGCTGCACAGGTAACGCAGGTATTGACTGGGTACATGGGACCCAACTAGAAGACCTTGATTTTGCTGATGACATAACTCTTATCAGTAATAATGTGAATTCCATGCAAGAAAAAACAGATAGCCTGTCTTCACTGGCTAGCAAAATAGGACTTGAAATTAACAAGGACAAAACAAAAATAATGAAACTTCCCATTAATCAAAATGGAAAAATACACGTAGAAAGAACAGATGTTAAAGTCAGTCAATTTGCATACCTCAGCAGCTATATAGACCAGGGTGGTGACACAAGAAAGGAAGTTAGAATTTCAAAAGCATCATCGATCTTCAAGAATCTTGAGAACATATGGAATTCAAAAGTTATAAGCATAAAAACCAAGTTAAGACTATTCAGTTCACATGTAATATCCACTCTCATTTATCCGTGCAAAAGCTGGAAAACAGCTAAAGAAATAGACAAGAAATTAGACTCTTTTGAAAACAAATGTCTAAGGAAAATACTCGGCATCAAATGGAACAAATTCAAGAACAATACAGAGATAAGACAGATGACTGAACAACAACCAGTCTCATGGGTGATCAGGAAAAAAAGACGGACATATGTTGGTCACTTGATGAGAAGAAATGATCAGAGAATCCCAAAACAAACTATCAAGTGGAACACAACAGGCCAAAGAAAAAGAGCCAGACCACGTGAAACTCTAAAGAGGACATTGTTAAGAGAGGCCAAATTAACAGGCTTAAAATCCCTTGATGAGATTGAAAGGCTCGTCAAAGGCACGAAAAATTGGCGAACTACCTTATGACATTTAACGGCATGGGATGGGAAGGATATAAGATAAGAATGGGACTTGGCAACTTTTACAAATAAATCTTGTTTCACTCCTTTTCCCATTGACAGAGCACACTCTGCACTTCCTAGATGGTGTTTTTTTTAGTGGCTTGACCCTCAGGCTTCACCAGGGCATGATCCTTTACTATTCCAGATAATCTTCCTGGAGGATCCTTGCTTGGGGCCCTTTTGAGCTGTTTGGTAGAGGGTTCATTCTCAGCACCTGCTTCCAAGATTTATTGAACAGTAGAATGGTTTCAGAGAGCCAGAATCTTGCCACTTCAAACAAATACTGCTTGTAGGTCTTCTTGTTCTTGTTTAAGGCTCTGTATGAGTTATGTATGTATGAGTTAAATAACACACAGTTGATAAGATAGAATCCTACTTTTTTTGCTCCATTTCACTGTCTTCCTCAAGATGTCGTAATATGAGAGACACTAATCAGCCCTGTCTACTCCCTTCATGTTCTTGTTGTAATCAACAATGCAAATTGGTTTCATTAGTGGCTGTCCAGTTTTTCTATCAGTCTTCCCAGTAGCAACTATTTTTGAATTATACATTGCTTTCCAGACCTGAAGAAGTGTTTGGTCTTTTCGACAAAATGCACTTTCACTTTTCTTTATTTTTTTGGAAGCAATTTTCAAACATTTTGGCAGTACTCTGAGAGCTGTCAGAGAAATGCAGAAATGTCAGAAGATGCTCAAATTTAGCTCTGTTAATTGTTTTTGAAAATATTGGTGTTTCCAGAAGAGGGTCTGTTGTCCAGTACTCTTTCCAGTGTGGCTTCCTAGTCTGGCCCATCAAAATGATCAATCCAAAGAATTTTTACATGTCTGCATGTGTTATATTTTCAGACAAAAAAGGCAGTAAGTTTGTGCATATATTGGGTCTGTGCACGTTATAAATTTTCATGGTGAGCTAACAGTTAAAAAAAATCGTTGCCAAACATTGTACTGCAAATTTCCTCTATGCTGTCTGTTTTTTTTACATTCACTGAATACCAGGATTTCCTAGAAATTATTCAAGAACTGGTATAGAATCAATGTTACTCTACACACCTATATCACTGCCAACTATCTCTCTCTCTTTCTGAACTTTAAGTGCCCAGGGCACGTGAGGCTTCCACAGATGCCTGTCCTTTGCCTTTTTTCCATTCTTGCCCAGGTGAGCCCTCTATTGCTCAACATCCTTTCTCTTGTTCTTATCCACGTCTCATTTGGTCTACCCTTACATCTGTTCCCCTTGATGTCCATCTTAGTGCTACTTTTGGTAGTGAATTGTCAGATATTCAGAGCACATGTTCCAGTCATCGCCAGAATCTTTCCTCAATAACTGCTGTCAGTGGCTTCATCTGCATTTCTGCCAACAAGACATTATTTCTTATGGTGTTTGGCCAAAATATTATTCTAATTCCTCGTAAACATTTGGCGTGGAAAGAATTCAACTTGTTTTCTATTGTTTTGGTGATTTTCCAGCATTCACTTCCATAGAGTAGTACACTTAAAACATTACTCTTAAATATCCTGATTTTCATCTTCATGCTTAGTTTTTTAGATTTCAAAATAGTCTGCAGCACTGCAAAAGTCTGGTTTGCTCTAGTAAGTCTGCTGTTGATGTCCTCTGTGCAGTCTCGATTTTCTACTACTCTACTGCCAAGGTATACAAATTCTTTGACCTCCTCCACTAACTTGCTATCAACTCTGAGTACATTTCTGTTGTTCACATTTTGCTTCATTAACTTCACACCATCCTGTCAGACTTGTCCAGTATCATTTCTCTTGGTCTTCCTCTTGATCTTCCTCCTTCTATTTTTCCTGTTGTTATAATATTTTCTATGCCCCCTCTTCTCATTGCATGTCCTATGAAAGTACATTGTCTCTCTCTTATCTTTTTGACAAGGTTTTTTTGTCTCTCTGGCTCTTCTCATACATTCTTCATTAGTTATTTTTGCTGTCCAGGGAATTCGCAACATTCTTCTAATAAACCACATTTCTGCTGCTTCCAATGATTTTTATGCAGACCATGATTCACTTCCATATAACAAGATAGGTTCAATATAGCATTTTAGGACTCATTTTCTAACATTCATTGATAAGGATGTGTTGGATAATATGTTTCTCATTCTCTGAAATGCGTCTTTGCTTGGCCTTTTCTGTTCCTAAATTCTGTTCTGCATTTCCCATCTGAAGTTATTACTGCTCCAAGGTATTTGAATTTCTGCACCTGCTTTAGAATAGTTCTGTTTAATTTTATACTGCATGCTGGTGTATTCTGTTTCTTAGATATAAAACCATAGTCTCTGTCTTTTTGATGTTCAAAGTAAGGCCTTTCTGTTCACTTTCTTTGGCAACTTTATCCAAGAGATTTTGCAGGTCTTGTTGGTTCTCAGCTATCGATACTGTGTCGTCAGCATACCGAAGGTTGCTAATATTGTATCCTCCAATTTTTATTCCTGGTTCTGTGATGATTGTTCTTAGAATATTCACGCTGTACAGAGAAAAAAGGTCTAGAGATAGTACACATCCTTGTCTCACCCCTTGTTTTATAGGTTGATATTTTCCAGTTCTATTTTTAACTCGAATTGCTGCTTCTTGCTGCCAGTATAGATGTTTTACAATCCTCAGGTCTTTGCCGTCTGTGTTGATGTCTTCAAGCATTTTAATAATTTCATTGTGTTTCACCTTGTCGAATGCCTTGGTGTAATCAATGAAGCATAAGTAGAAGTCTTTCTATACTTCTAAAGCTCTTTCTGTTAGTGTTCGTAAAGTATAAATGGTATTGTGTGTTCCTTTTCCTTCAACAAATCCATACTGTTCATCTGCTATTTCCATTTTTATCTTTTTCTTTGTTCTTTTCATAATGATTCTCAGAAGTAGCTTCGTTATGTGACACGAGAGGCTGATAGACCTGTGGTCATCACATTCCTTTGCACCTAGTTTCTTTGGTAGTGCTATAAACATGGATTTAAGCAAGTCACTGGGAATATAACCACTGTTGTAAATGTCATTCAGTAACTTGGTTATTATTTTTATTCCCATATCCTCTAGTGCCTCTATTTCTTCTATTGTTATATTATCAGGCCCAGTTGCTTTTCCTTTCTTCATGTGTTTGATGGCATCTATGATTTTATCTTCAAGTACTGGTGGTCCATCACAGTTTTCAGTATCTGGTGTTAATTCTGGTCTTTCTCCTCCATATAGCTCACCGATGTATTCTGTCCATCTGTCCACAATGTCTTTTTTTTCCATTAACATTTTACCTTCTTTTGATTTCAGGCATCCTGTGGTATATTTTGTTTTCCTGCCTATGACTTCACTAATTCGTTTGTGCATGTTTTTGCTGTCTTTATTATGAGAGTCCTCTATCTGTCTGCATTGTTCATTTAACCACACTTCCTTTGCTTCTCTGCATTTGCGTCTTATTTCTTTATTTATCAAAGAAATGCTGCCTGTCCAAGTCAGTGAAAAGCCATTTTAATCATGCAGCAGGATGATGATGAAATTCATACATCTCGAACTGCTGGTGGAAGAACAGAGCACACAAATAGCACTGACAGAAGCAACAGTAGCTAGTGAGCCCATCATAAAATAACAAAAATACTGAGACATGTTGGTCTCTTACTTGTCCATTCACACCATGACTTGACAAAACAGCACTCCTCTTGTATGATGTTGAACAAGGACTGTCTGATCTCTCTTATATCCTTCCCATGCCATTTAACATCACGTAGGACTCGCAAGGTAGTTCGTCAGTTTTTCCTGTTTTCAGGGAGCTTTTCAACCTCATCAAGGGATTTTATGCTCATTAATTTGGCCTCTCTTAACAATGTCCTCTTTAGAGTTTTACGTGGTTGACCACATGATCTCTCTCAGACAAAAAAAAAAAAAAAAATCACTCCACAAAGTTTCCCAATAGTTCTCATGCTGTGACAAATACTCGCAGCACATAATATTGTAAGTTAAAGCTCTGCTTGAAATCACCCTAAAATGAAATCACTCAAGAGAAATCACCCTAAAATTTTAACTATGACTAAAAACAGCCCAGGGTGTTAACTTTAATTCATAATGCAGGGGAATAGCCTTGCAAATATGTATTCATTTACACGCCCCCACTATACTGAACACCCCCTACCCCAATTACATTAGTCTGTTACATCCACCTTTATCCTAGCCTGACAGCCTTTGTACCCCCTCCCCCCTCTCTTTCTCTATCTATCTCTCCCCACCACACCCTACCCTTTCTTTACTTGCCAAACAATCGTAAGTTTTCATATAAACATTCACAGAATTTTACAACACACTCAGACATAGTTTCAGACAAGTCACAGCTTACAGTAATTAGTGTATGAGTATACACGAAGCCACTGCAGTGAAGCTGTGATACCAAAATGTATAAACTAGGAAAAAAAAGATAGGAACAGCTTTATTACTTAATGATTACACAGTTGTGATGTTTCGCCGTGAGCCTTAATCATACAAAAACATACAGGATGAAGAAATAGAGAGAGGAGATAAAATATAAATTCACATGAATGCTATGTTAAAGAAAAAAAAAAACAAAATGAATAGAGCACTTGGATGTAAGTCACAGCTTAGTAGCACCAATTGTAGTGATTTTATGTCAGGAAATCCATGCTTTGTAAATAACATACAAGAACAAAAAAAATCAATAAAAAAATGATAAAAGTTTTATAATTATTTTTTTTTTTTTTAAATTAAGAAGTTGAACTTTTCTGAACATTTAGCTGAGTTTTAGTAAAGAAGCAAAATTTTACATAGAAAGTCTTCTTTCCCAATTTTTAGCACACTTATTACAAATAGCTGTTTGTGTATGGAAATAGACTTCATAACTTGTCCTAATCTTCACTTAATTGGATAAGAACAAATGAATATTCAATCTGAAGTAGTGGCAGTAAGGAAATGTATAATATCTCTCTCTCTCTGAACCTTAAGTGCCCAGGGCACATGGGGCTTCCGCAAGGGTTTTCCACAAATGCCTGTCCTTCGCCTTTTTTTCTGCTCTTGCCCAGGTGAGTCCTCTATTGCTCAACATCCTTTCTGTTGTTCTTCTCCATGTCTCTTTTGGTCTACCCTTACTTCTGCTCCCCTGTGGTGTCCATCTTAGTGCTATTTTTGGTAGTGAGTTGTCAGTCATTCGGAGCACATGTCCCAACCATCGCCATCGTCTTTCCTCAATAATTGTATAATATATGAGTATTTTAATATCTTGATTAATGAAGAAATAATGTGTATATTTCACTGTAGATGTGGAAAGAGAGGCTTAATTCATTACACTAGTTGTTCATTAGCTTCCACAGCGTGGAAAAAAAGACGAGCCATTTTAGGATAACTTGCACTGCTTACTGGAGATCCAGAAATGTAATCTTTGAGATAAAATTTTTGGAAGAGATGCAGGAATGAAGAAGATGTAGCTGTAATCAGGTCCAGGTTTTTATTTTTACCAGTTTTATAAATATTGTTTTAAACAGTTGCAGAGGTAATTTGGTATAAAGTTGTGTGATCACATTGTTGGTTCTGTTACTTCTATAGATTATGCGGTTGCAGCCATTTGACTTGCGGAGAAGACTCTATATAATTTTCAAGGGAGAGGAAGGCCTAGATTACGGTGGTTTAGCAAGGTGAGGCTGTACTCAGCAGATTTATAATCAGTCATTGACTGACAACTCATTGAAGCTTATCTACAAAATCATGCAACTCACAAAATTAGTCTTATCCACAAAATTGTGCACTGGCTCTAAAATCTTTATCAGAGTCAGCTTTACCCAGGCATTGTTAGCTATACTTAGCTTATATATTAGTTTAAAATTTGAAACCCTAAAGAAAAGAACAAAACTAAATAGTGCAGTTTTTTGTTTTGTTTTGTTTTTGTTTTTTAATTTTAAAATTTCTGTTGCAGTGCTGTTTAAATAACTCAAGGTCATGAAAGACATAAGTCATCACATTATTGAAGTGAGGCTTTCAGAAATTTTTTTTAAAAGTCATTCATTTAAATAAACAGAATACTGAGAAATTAATATCATTCACCGCAGAAAGTATTTGTTCTTATGGTCCTTACAGAATATACAGACTATCTTGGGGATGGACCCAAGACTAAACACTACATTCATTTATATCTCATATATACCTTTTACACATAGTGTAAGGGTATATTATACAATATTTTAAACTATTTTATGCATGAAAAAAAGTTTGTATCATTGAACATCAGAAAGCAAAGGTGTCACTATTTCAGCCACCAGTGTTGATAGTTAGTGGTTATGTGGCATAACCATTATTTCTAACTCATAATTTATATGCCACTGATAAGGAATCATTTTCTTATTCACACACAAGTCAAACCCACTTAATGTCACATTGGTGGGACTGTCTAAATATGGTAACATTAAGTGGGGTACAATACAAGGGCTTTGACTGCACCAGTATACAGTATGTGTCCCACATTTGCTGCATTAAACACATAACAAACAACAAAAGCTGTTATTGTTTAACACAAAATATGATAAATCTTAGTCATTAAATTACAGTTTAGGTAACATTAAAATCAATCAGCACTTGAGTTTTCAGCAGAAGCAGTTAAAAAATGTGTGATTTTGCATTGTGTAATAGTAAGTGGTCTGTTAACAAAAAAGTCACAGCTGTAGAATTAAAAATGTCTTGTATCAGGCATACAGTAAATGAGCAAGTGCACAGTCTTGAACGCGCTCACAGACTGAGAATAAAAAGAAGATTTGGTGGGCATCTGATCCGTGAAGGACTCTGTGACATTGTCAGTTCTATCTTCAGTTTCATTGTCTACCTTGCTTTTACTGCATCTACCAACAATTTCTTCAAGTGACTGCATTTCCATTGCTAGCATGCTATGATTAGCTGAAGCAGTCTTATTTTTAATCTTCTTCTTCTTCGTTCACTTCTACCACCAAAAACCGCACTGTGAACCTACTGAATTCATGCCTGTGGTCCTCGTTAGGTCCCGTGGTCCCCTGTGTGGTCCAAAATAGACCACACGAGATCCACGAAAGGACCACAAGAGATTCAGAGTGTCACAGTGCTTTAGCCTGTATTCTTGGTGGGTCTCGGAAGCGGGATTGCGTGACACCGTGGTTTTCATTGCACCAGTTTAGTCTAGGGTTGGACTTTCTCACCGGAAGACCTCGACGTGTTTAGGATATCAGTGCATCCCCGCTGGGTGAGAGGTGGTAGCCCACCCAGGCCAGAGTTGGACTTTCTCACCGGAAAACCTCGACGTGTTTTGAGATACCCGTGTATCACCGCCGGGTGAGAGGTGGTTGCCCATCCAGTCCAGGGTTGGACTTTCTCACCGGAAAACCTCAGCGTGATTAGGATACACAAACATCCCCGCCGGGTGAGAGGTGGTTGCCCATCTAGACTTCCCTGGTCCAGTGTCTCCGACTTCAGCATTTTGCGGTCGTGGCCGCTACCCTTCCTAGTTGTGACCAGGATGGAGCTTTTGTCCAGGAGGACGAATCCTCGCCACTAGTGACTTCTACCCCTGGGTTGAGCCGGTTTAGGCATTATCCCAGTATGGGCGTGTTTGGGACAGGACCGACCTCTAGAGCAGAGGTACTGTGACATGCATAGCCTTCAAGATTCACCCCTGGTATGAGCCGGTTTAGGCATAATTCACCAGTATGGGTGTTTATCAGGCGTTACCGACCTCTAGAGCGGAGGTGGCATGACATGTCTAGCCATCAAGTTCCACCCCTGGTGTGTGCCGGTTTAGGCATATTTCACCAGTGTAGGTGTATTTCGGACGTGGGCGGCCTCTAGAGCAGAGGTGCCGTGGTATAGCTCTCGTAGCGATGCTACTGGACATACCGGTTAAACTTCACTTTCCACCACCTTTTCCCATCGGCTCCACACAGCAACCTTTATTTCATTTCCACATTTACTTCCTTAACCGGGAGGAGCTTCACTCCACGCACGGCATATGAAGAGTCTCGCCAGCAGTGAGACAAGCCGGTTCATGCATTTCATCCGACATGACTGCACTCAGGACGTGGCCGACCTCCAGACCAGAGGTGCCATGATTTGACTGTTTGCTTCGCTTTATCCTTTCTACCACCTTTTCCGCAGTGATGCTGCGCGGCAACCTCATTTGTACCTTTCTTCATTGGCCGGGAAGAGCACCGCTCCACGCACGGCAGCTGAAAAATCTCGCCAACAGCGGCAGATGAGCTACCAAACGTGCCACTCATCTACCCTAAGTAACTGGTTTTCAGGCGCCAGATATTCGCCCTCGCCCCTTCTCCTGTCAGTTTAAACAGTTCTGCCACTGGAAGGCCAGGAGCTGGACTTGACTGCCAGAGGCTGTTTGAGGCGCATTTGCAGTCCTTAGAACCTTATTTTTAATAAGTTCCAACACATTTGAAATGTCAATTCCAAATTTATAAAACATCTGCATTTAGTTCTCAGTGAGAACCAGAGAGAAGTTCAAGGGTATACAATTCACAGTACACTGCTCGAGAATGACCATCAACTCATGTTGCCAATTAGACGAGACCACCCTTGTCTTGATAAAAAAAGACAAACAATGGCTGAAAGAAGACACAGTTTTTAATCACAGTTGTTTGAAAGGGTGGCCATGGTAAGCCCTGCCTGAGTTTTGATGCCAACATGGTTAAACTGTTGATGCAGTATATACTCAGTCATCAAATGGCCAGTCCCTTCTTTGAAGAGTTGTGAAGCTTATAACGCTTTGTGAGATGTTTGTAGCCTGGACTCATCCAGTTTGTGATACAAACCAGGGTCTTTAAGCCCTCCTGGTGCAAAAATACATTGACATTAACCAATTTGTGCAAGTAAATGGGATGATTGTAACTGGAATAAAGCACGTTAATTACTTATGGGAGTTAGTGGGGATACAAATTTCTGTGACAGTATCCAGGTTGTGACATAAAGTGATGTGATATTAAGTGGGTTTGACTGTACTTAATAGTGAAAAATATATAACGTGCCTTTATATAGTAAAAACATAAAGTGTTCAGGGTAATCAAGCAGCACAGTAATATCACCAGAATACCTGTATCAGCTGTTAAACAACAACAAACAATGGCGTGCTGTGTTTTAATTAGAGGTTACTATATGTTGTATTTTATCCTTTAAGGTGAGAGGAAACATTAGAAGCAGTTGCAGGACCATGAAGTGGGTTCCATAGGGATGAGGAGGCATTCTGTTGCATGGATTTTTTAAATATTTCTTCCAAAGTGATCTGTCTCATTTACACCAATTTTTTTATTCAGTCTTTCTTTGCTGTTATAAACTAACATAATTTATTGTTCTGTTATGAATGCATGCTGCACTAATTCTTCAACAAGCCCATCACATATTTTCACATGTTGACACTTTTTCTTCGGTGTTAACATCTCTTCAGTGTCACTTATCACAGTCACCTTGATTCAGAATCATTTTGAGTATTTCACCATCGATCAGTGAATGAACATTTGATACCTCATTGTTGATGTTAAAAACTTTTTAATATCTATAGAAATGAGTACCTAGCTACTGCAAGAGCTAAAGAGGAAAAGGCAATGAGATGCAGTGCTGACATCACCCTATAGAATACCAGTTGGTCACAGAAAATAGATCACTAACACATTATCCCTTGATGCTAGTACACAACGACAGGGCAGTCATTACCTTGCATGCCATGCCCATTATTGTTACTAGTCTAATTAATTTGTTCAGCTAAGTAGTAACTTGATTCTTCTTTCATCCCAATTGTCTGCAAAATATCGCAACTGAAAAAAAATTTAATCCAGGAGCCATTTTTTGGTCAAAATTGTTGATTACAGCATTTGTACCAGGTCTACTGGTGAAGGAAGGCTACTCTGAGGTTGAGGAGTTAATTGTTGCTTACTTGGAACAGTCACTTGGTCATGTGCATGCTGAATTTTTAATTTTGTACCCAAACATTTGGGGGAGGGGGAATTACAATTACTGTAATTTAATCTTAGTATCTTCAGTACAAGTATAAATTATGCTTTTTGTCTGTATTTGACAATTTCTAGTCTAGTTCAGTGGTGCTCAGACTTTTCTGGGTTGCTTTACAGAGTACATCCCTGCCACCCCTTTCCCTCTGAGTCACATCCCTCCAACACACTTCTCCTCTCTTCCTCCACTCAACAAACATCCCCTGTCTGCTTAATTTGTAGTATCATATTTTAGACTTCAAAATTTGTTTTAACTTGTTTACCATATTTGAACTAGTGAACACATTTTTCTCTGTGCAGGGAGTGGTTTTTTCATGTTTCTCATGAGGTTCTGAACCCTATGTACTGCCTCTTTGAGTATGCAAGCAACAGCAACTACAGCCTGCAGATAAATCCAGCCTCCAGTGTGAACCCTGATCATCTTCAGTACTTCAAGTTTATTGGAAGGTTCATTGCTATGGTGTGTTGCTGGTCAAGCACCGTTGATCTTCCAATTTATTTAGAGTTGTTTTAATGATTTGTTTTCTTCTATGCTGCATATATTGTTAAGTATGCTAAAGAGTTTGAAAAGTTATCTAAAAAAAAAAACTCCAGAGTCATGTAATACTTGTGTTTGATATAGCTGAATTTTCATCAACTTTTCCGAGAAATTGTTTTTCTGGCTTCCAGTTTATGTGTTGCATCTTTCTACGAAAACATATTTTCTTTCAATCACCCTCTTATAAGGCAGAATTTTTTAGGAAACAGAACTTTCTGTAAAAGAAAGAGGGAACATAGGTAACATAACATAACAGAAAGTTCTATAACTGAGAAATCTGCTAATAGCCTCTTGTTTATTATAAGAGTGTCAGATAGAAAAATGCTATGTACGCTAAGAAAACCCACTATCCTGTGGGAAAAATGATGAGCACAAATACCCCTAGTAGGATAGAAGGCCCTCCAGCTTTTGACATTGCACACCCGTCAATAGGTGGAGCTGAGACCTATTGGGGCCACGCTGGGCTGGTTGGAGTGGTGGATGGATGGAGTCACAGAGATCAACTGCAGGGATGTGGAAAGTCTTGATGGAAATTGACGAGTCCAGGACGCGACAAGCCTATGGGTCTCTACAACAATGGCTATCAGAATGAGGCAAACAAAGCAGTCAGCAGACTATAGGTGGCGGGGAATGGACATCATTGAAGCACCATTGGATCCCTCATCCCAAAGTCGGAGTGTCTTTGTGAAACTGTCTCAAAGCCATCGGATGGGCTGGTGTTGCACTCAGGGCCTGATCTCAACTTTTCTCTGGAAAGGCCTCCTGGGTATGAAAGAAAGACTTAGGACAAAAACCCCAATATGAAAATGCCAGAAACAAAAAGAAAACCATACGAGCCCGGATATTGCCTCATAAAAGGTCCACGCCAGGTGGTTCTCCCTCCTCCAGCTACCCTGAACGAAAAATCAGCTACGGGGGGCACACTAAACATTCTTCAAATCAAAATAGGCCAAAGGCCTCAGAATTAAGCAGACAGCTGAAAAAAGTCAACATCCATATTGTGATCATACAAGAAACCCTTCTGTATAGAAAAGATCACACAATACCTGGATACACCATGTACAAATGTGAATGTGGTAAATGCAGGGGTATTCCCATACTCTTGAGAAATGACTTCCAAGGAGAAGTTAAAAACTGAAAATGCAGTGAGAATGATATCCAAGAGATAACAGTATGGCATAATGGACTGTAGTACACTCTGTATAATGTTTATTGTCTCCTAAATTCTAAAAACCAAATCAACATACACTGCAGTCATGCAGAAAACTATCATTGCAGTAGATTTTAATGCACATCTACCATCACTAGGATTCATTTCATTCATTTATTTGCATGTCCTTTGCGGAACTTTGCCTCCCTAACAGCACTCCTGTAGGCATCTCGGTTGTGAGCAAGATGGCCTGCTGCTGATGCATCCATTTGCAGATCATCAATGATGTCTTACAGCCATCTTCGCCTTGGTCTTCCTCTTTCTTTTTCCCATTATGTACCCTTCCAAGACCGTTTTCTCTAGATTATCATGACATATCACTAGGATACAAAGACAGAAACCCTGTGAGAAAAAATGTTGCAGCACCAGCAACATGATAATATTACAAGACTCCTCCTCCCCACCAACACTTATCCACAGAGCCACTGGATGCACATACAAACATGACCTCATCGTTGTCTCAGCAGACATCCACAATGATTGTACTTTGAGAGTGCTTGTTAAAAGTGACCATCTCTCACACTCGAAACAAAAGACCACAAAAACCCCCTCATTAAAATTATAGAAAAGCAGATTGGAGAAAATTCAGAACACAAACAGATAAAAATCTATCAAAATTAAATGACAACACAAACAATGACACACTCTACACCAAAATAGTCCAAACCATGGTTATAGTAGCCCACAAAACAATCCCCCGAGGATGCAGAAAGAATTACAGCCCCTCTTGAACAAAATCTCTGGAAGACTTAGTCAAAAAAAAAAGAAGAGCAGCCAGGAAGAATGCAGAGAAAAACCCTGCTCAAGAAAACAGAATAGAGTACAGATAAGGTAAGACTCGAAACTAAAAAAGCAAAGAAAGAGAAGTGGTTAGGCACATGCAGCAATCTCAGCCTCAGAACTAGAAGGAAACCAGGCTTGGAAACTCGTAGATAACTTGTCAGGAAAAAAACAAACTAACCTTAAGCCAATGCTAAAGTGACTCAGACAAACCCTGTACTTTTAACAAATTCTTCACTGCCACCAACAAATCCTCCAATAGGAAAGTACTTGACAAGGCAGTGGGAAAAGTTCTGAGAAGTAAAGAGAAATCTAGCTTGGCAAACATTTCACTTTTTGAGGAAAACTTTACCATCCATAGACTACAGAATGCTGTGTGTAAGCTACAGCTAAGAAAAGCACCAGGACCAGACAAAATATCAAATGAAATGATCCTTCATCTGGGCCCTGTAGGAAAGTCTGCATTGCTCAACTTCATTAACAAGACCCGGCAAAGTGGAGTACTACCAAAATCTTGGAAGTCGGCCATAGTTAGACCTATCCTGAAAGTAGGAAAGCCAGAAGATTACCTAAAAAAGCTTTAGACCACTCTCACTGACTTCCAACATTGGAAAGCTAGCAGAACGAATGCTTAACAATAGGCTGTACTGGTGGTTGGAATCCTCGGGGTCCCTCAGTAACTTTCAGGCAGGCATCTGCAAAAGATCAAGAACCAAAAACCAGCTATTTCTCCTCACTCAAAATGTGAAAGACAGGTTTTTTTTATACAAGAGACTGTGGCTGAGAAACTTCCAGCAGGCATATGACAGGGTCTGATAAAAATGCCTACTGTTAAAGATGCAAAACATGGGCATACATGGGAAAAAGTATCAATGGGTTAAAAACTACTGGAGTAACAGGACCATACAAACTCAGGTCAGTAACAGACTGACAAACAAATGCACCTGGAGGAATGTCTACCACAAGGTTCTGCTCTTAGCTGCACCTTGTTCCTAATCTTTATAATTGACCTCCCCAACCTGTTGAACATCTACAAAGCCATGTTTGCCGATGACCTTGTCATATGGACTAGTGGAACAGACCTGCAGCTGCCTGCTGAGAGACTTAATAGAGCCCTCCTCACTATATCAACCTATTGCAATTCCTGGAAGGCGAAGATCAATATTAGTAAAACTACATATACAGTCTTCACTCTTAGCAACAAACTAGCAAAGACAGAATTGAAAATAATTCTTGATGGTGCTCAGATCATGAAAGAAAAAAGATCCAACATATCTTGATGTGAAACTAGACAGAAAATTGAACTTTAAGAAGTTCATGGATGGACTAGCAGAAAAGCATCCAAAAGGCTATATTTACTCTAGCAACTTGCAAGTACTTCCTGGGTAGCTGACGAAGCAACACTCAGACAATTGTACACAGGATATATTAGATCTATAATAGATTACAACCTCCTCCTACAGGTCACAGCATCAATGAGCTCTTGTACACAAGTAGACAGAATCCAGAACCAAGCCGTTTGTTTCATTTGTGGGGCAATGAGATCATCCCCCATAGTTGCATGTGAAACTGATGCAAACATAGAACCATTAGATATAAGATGCAAAAAGTCAACCATTGAAGCAATCTAAAGAAAAAAACACATGCCCCCAGACAATCCTAACAAAATAGTGGTTGATAAATGGAAGCATAATAATAGACTGAAACTGAAAACTCCAGTGCACATAGCAGAACAGTTAAACACAAGACACAAACTCCCTGAAGACAGAGAAGAACGTACCAGACATCCCACCAGACACAAACTACACACTTCCTCAGACTAACACCAGACTCAAGAACAAGTTAGTAAATAAATCATCCGATCCCAACACACTGAAGCTGTGTGCACTGGAGACCATAGAATCCTACCTCAAGGACTGGATCCATGCATACACTGATGGGTCAGCATTCAAGGAAACAGACAGTGCAGGATATGGGGTACTCATAATGTTTCCAGACAAGACAATAAGCCACATTTCTACTCCTTGTGTATCTCGCTGCTCCAGTTATGATGCAGAGATGCAGGCAATATTAGCAGCCCTGGCAGCCACCACCGCCAAATACAAAACAGTGCCTCTCACCCAAAAAACCTTGTTATTTTTTCAGACTCCCAGTATGCTCTCCAAATAATGCTTGATATATGCTCTCTCAGAATAATACTTGAAGAACATATTGAAAAGCAGAAACCATTAATACTGAACTTCATAGATTTTAAAAAGCCATTTGATAGCATACACAGAGATTCATTATGGAGAATTTTAAGTCTATATGGAATACCATCTAAAATTGTCAACATCATTAAGGACTTATACAGTGGATATGTTTATGCAGTCAAGACAGAAGAAGGGATGAGTGAATGGTTCCAGATTGAAACAGGTGTGAAACAAGGATGTATACTGTCTCCTTTACTTTTTGGGATTACAGTAGACTTCATAATGAAAAAATGCTGCACAGGTAACACAGGTATTGACTGGGTACATGGGACCCAACTAGAAGACCTTGATTTTGCTGATGACATAACTCTTATCAGTAATAATGTGAATTCCATGCAAGAAAAAACAGATAGCCTGTCTTCACTGGCTAGCAAAATAGGACTTGAAATTAACAAGGACAAAACAAAAATAATGAAACTTCCCATTAATCAAAATGGAAAAATACACGTAGAAAGAACAGATATTGAAGAAGTCAATCAATTTGCATACCTTGGCAGCTATATAGACCAGGATGGTGACACTAGAAAGGAAGTTAGGATCAGAATTTCAAAAGCATCATCGATCTTCAAGAATCTTGAAAACATATGGAATTCAAAAGTTATAAGCACAAAAACCAAATTAAGACTATTCAATTCAAATGTAATATCCACCCTCATTTATGCATGCGAAAGCTGGAAAACAACTAAAGAAATAGAAAAGAAATTAGACTCTTTTGAAAACAAATGCCTAAGGAAAATACTCGGCATCAAATGGAACGAATTCAAGAACAATGCAGAGATAAGACAGATGACTGAACAACAACCAGTCTCATGGGGGATCAGGAAAAGGAGATGGACATATGTTGGTCACATGATGAGAAGAAATGATCAGAGAATCCCAAAACAAGCTATCAAGTGGAACACAACAGGCCGAAGAAAAAGAGGCAGACCGCACGAAACTCTAAAGAGGACATTGTTAAGAGAGGCCAAATTAACAGCCATAAAATCCTTTGATGAGGTTGAAAGACTCGCCGAAGAAAAATTGGCGAACTACTTTGCGAGCCCTATGTGATGTTTAACAGCACGGGAACGATATAAGTATGCTCTCCAAGCCCTTGAAAATTGAATACCAACAGCTGATCACATTACAACTGACATACTCAGCGCAATAAACCAACTCGCCTCCTATAACATCAAGACTATCCTACAGTGGATACCAGGGCACATAGATATCAGAGAAAATGAACGTGCTGACAGACTGGCAAAGAGTGGAGCCACCATGTCTCAGCCTCATACCCCCACCAACATGAGAACAGCTAAACACATTATACACAACAACTGCAAGCAGCAGTGGATGGACAGCTAGGCCAGTAATCCAACTGGAAGATCCCTATATACCTAACCCCGGAGACCACATAAACAGCTTATGTCGTAGAAACCAGTGCACAATTTTCAGGGTGAGAACAGGACACATTACTCTCAATAAGCAGTTACACAGAGTGACCACTGACCACACACCATACTGCATGCACTGCAACAGACAAGAAGAAGAAACTGTTAACCACCACCTGCTAGACTGCAGTGCATTGAAGGATCTTTGGAAAAAACCTGATATCACCAAACTTCTCAATCACTGACATTCTGTATGGAGATGTAGAACAGCTGAATAGGACATGTACGTTTCATTATCTGGCACAAGGGAAAAAGAGTGAAACTCATAAACCTGGGAATCAGAAAAGTCAAAGTTTCTTTCAATATCTGCTGCATTAGTTTATTTATCTTCCAAATTTCATAAGTATAAAAAAGTTATTGGCCCTATAAAGCAGTTTAATTCTCTTTTTTTTTTCTTACAGTTAAGGACATTCTCTTGTGCTCCAAAGTAACAGAATTTGTATATACTACTGGTCAAAAGTGAAAGGCCGGTCATTAATTTCAAGCATATTTTTATTTTGATTGCCGTACTAAAACTAAATAAATTTATTGTAGAATCTTGATTAAATTGCATTCTCAGGCAGTCGTCTATGCAACAGGGACATAAACAACACCAACTTGTTCATCACAAGTGTAAAAATCACGTTCAGTAACATCGTCCTAGACAAAATGTTAGGGCATTTTAAAAGTGTCAGCATGATCCAGCAAGTAATTAAATTATGCTGATTTGTGCTGCATGTGCAAGAGGCATCCTTAGTGAACACTTCTCACCTCCAATCATTTTTATTAAAGCGGTTTAGGGGTATTTTTCTCATTTGAAAAACACCATGCCACTGTGAAGGCGTTTTAGCACATTTGAGCGTCATTTGGTCATAGCCTTGGTTGTAAACAGTTTATCTGGCCATGAAGTTGCACAGTGTTCGGGGATGTCCTATTCTACCATCCAAAGGCATTTGGAGCAGTTTCAAGCAACCGGAGGAGTAGAAGACCAGTATTGTTCAGGCTGACCTTGTTGTGCGAGTAGACAAGATGACAGATACCTGCAGCTGTCAACACTTCGCAACCGGACAGTAACGTCTTCCACTCTCAGAAACCAGGTCATGAATATGGCAAATGTTAGTGTTAGCGGCAGAACAATTCGCAGGCATTTAAGAGAATCTGGGCTGGCTTCACGATGACCAGCATTAAGAATACCTCTTACTCCAGCTCACTGAGAGAGTTGCCTGGTGCTGACAGCACATCCGTTGGACGAGGTGCTAGTGGGGTGAAATTCTTTTCATGGATGAATCCTGCTTCAGTATTTTCCTTCAATGATGGCAGAATCCATGTTTGGAGAAGGCCAGGGGAACGGTTCCATGATGCCACTATCCAAGAAGTGGGTCGTTATGGAGGGGGATCAGTCATGGTCTGGGGTGGCATCAGCAGGCATGGCGGGACTTCCCTCCATATCATTCATGGCACCCTAACCACCCAGCGATACCTGAATGAAATTCTGCAACCTATTGTCCAGCCTACCTTGAAAGCCATGGGTGCAGGGGCAATCCTACAAGATGATAACGCAAGACCACATCAGGGTCATGTCATAGAAGATTTTCTTCAACAGCTGAATTGCTCAATTGCCCGATCTGTCGCCTATTGAGCACATTTGTGATGTCCTAGGCAGACGGGTTTTGACAAATCATCCTCTACCTGTTGATATCACTCAGCTGACCCTTTTCCTTTAACGAGAGTGGCAGGCCATTTCACAGATTGTCGTAACAACCCTGGCTAACTTGATGAGGCAATGGTACATCGAATGTCTGGCAGTGAACGGTGGCCAAATGCAATACTGACATGTTTGTTGTTTGAAGACCACTGTTGTGAATGATTTCGCCAACTTGCTGTATGTGCATTCCTGTTCCGATTTGCAAATGAAATGATTGAATTTGTTCAGTTTAAAATGCTGCTTTCTCTGGTACTAGTGGCTTGTTTGTTAGTTAATTTTGTTTTTGTAAGAATTGAAAAAAACCTCAACTTTTGTCCAGAAGTATATTTATAACAGTACCTGTCTGTTTGCACGAATATTGCACTTTGGCATTGATTTTGCCATCGTCTCTGTCTTTGATGCTGTTTTTCTCAGTAAAATTAATTTTTGCTATGAAAAAGCATCAACATATTTTATCAACAGAAAATTACAAACAGCTGTGGTGATAATCACATTTAGTCATCGATATAATTGGTGCCACCTCATCCACTTTGATTTTATTTCTACAACTCTGTTACAGGCTCTTTATCATGGCAAGTTCATTGACAGTGGTTTTACACTTCCATTCTACAAGAGAATGCTGAATAAAAAGCTCACCATCAAGGACTTGGAGACAATTGACTCAGAGTTCTATCAATCCTTGTTATGGGTAAAGTAAGTTATCATCTTCTTTCACTCTGATTTTGCTTATTTTTTTAATGATATTCCATCATCTGTCCTTCAGTCATAATTTTTGTCATTTTGTAATTGGCATGTCTCACTCATTCTGTCACTTCTGCTTTGTAATTAATCCTTTATCTGCTGTTCTCACACAGAAGCTGCCTTTAAACCTCCTTTCATTTTTGTTTTTCTCTTAGGACTCTTAATCCAGTGATTTGACATCTCTGATATGAATGCATTGCCTGCTGGTTCATGTTGTATTCTTTGCTGGTTGTCATATAGATTGTTTCAAAGGGTTCGTTCATTCATTCATTTGCATGTCCCTTGCGGAACTTTGCCTCCCTAACAGCACTCCTGTAGGCCTCTCGGTTGTGAGCAAAGGGTTACAATGTGAAAATGAAATGTTTATCATTTGAATTATTTTATCATTTGACAGTTTAAAAAATGATGTCTTCAGGGGAGGGAAATTCTAAAGCAGCAGTTTTCAAATTCTTCAGCTCACCGGCTCCCTATGAAGCTTTAATAATAATAATAATGATAAGAGGAAGGGCACTACATGAAATATTAGGCTCCCTCAAACAACAGCTATGGAAGGAAGAGAAACTACTTGATAAATAGGAAGAAGCATTGATAATTCCTATCTACAAGAAAGGAGATAAAAGATTATGTGAGAACTACAGATATATCGTTATTACCATCAAGCTATAAAATTACTGTCACTGAAAAGAGATATATCATTATTACCATCAAGCTGTAAAATTACTGTCACTGATAAGAGGTATATCATTATTACCTCAAGCTGTAAAATTACTATCACTGATAAGAGGTATATCATTACCATCAAGCTGTAAAATTACTATCACTGATAAGAGGTATATCATTATTACTATCAAGCTGTAAAATTACTGTCACTGATAAGAGGTATATCATTATCATTAAGCTGCAAAATTACTATCACTGATATTACAAAACCATATGTGAAGGAAATCTTAGGAGATTATCAAGCTGGATTCAGAAGGAACAGGTCAACAGTAGACCAGATATTCTTGTTGAGAAAGAAAGCAAGAAGTTGGGAGTATGGAAAACAAGACCATAACATGTTCATAGATTTCAAAAAGGCACATGATAGCTTACATAGAAACAGCCTCTGGAATATAATGGAGTGGAATGCCTAAGAAGTACATTAACAGAAGTAAACTGTGCATGGAAGAAACAGAAAACTTGGTGTTGTATAAAAGAAGGAAATCAGAATAGGCCTGAAGCTAGGCAATTGCCATGTCCCCAGTGCTGTTCTGAAAAAAATTATAAGAACAAATCATTAATCACAGAATGAGAATATTAGGATATGCAGACAGTATAGATATTTTAAGAGAAACTGCTAGAAACCACAGAAGTCTTCAAAAGTCTGCAAGAACAAGCGAAACAAAAAAATGGGGCTAAAGTTAAATTATGAGAAAACAGATTACATGAGAATAGCAAGACCAAAAAATGAAAAACAAGACAATCAGATCCAAAAAGAAAGTATAAGGATTAAAAGACCCTATTCATATAAATATCTTGGGGCATTATTTAGTAGCTCTTAAATTGTGAAAGATGAAATTAGAGCAATGATGCAAGCAGGAACCAACACTTATTTTGTCCTTAGACATTTGTTGCAATTAAAAATCCTGTTCCACAACACCTAACTAAATATATACAAGACACAGCTTAGACCAGTTGTCTTGTATGGATCAGAAACATGGAACACTACGAAACGAGATGAAGCACAGCTACAGATCTTTGAAAAAAGAAACTTGAGAAGAATTTTTGGACCAATTAGAGATAATATATCACAAGAATGAAAAATTAGAAATAAAGAAATACACATGCTTTTCCAGTCTCCACTTATAACTACCATTATGAAAAACAACAGATTGAGATGGCTGAGACACTTGGAGGGGATGGACAAAAATAGACAGACAAAAAAGGCTTATACAGAAGTGATTAATGGTGACAGACCAATAGGCAAATGAGACAGTGGTGGCGTGATGAAGACCTATGTGGCCTCAGAGTGGACAGTTCAAATGAACAGAGAGAAATGGAGACAAGTCTTGTCTGCAGCAGTGAATTGCAGTGACTTGGAAAGCTGAATGAATGAGTAATGATAACGATTAATAATAATAATACAATAGATAATATTTAAATTTGAAAAATGGTATAATTTCTAACACACAAAATGGATTTGCCATGTGCTTTGAAGAGATCTCAGCAACATTGCTAAAATCAAATTCACAAGATGGACACCTGAGGGAAAAAGAAAGTGAGGCAAATCAAAGGCTGTCTGGCAGAGAACTGTAGTAGCTGATATATAAACTAGGAAGAAAGTAGGATCAGCTTTATTATTTAACGATAACAAACTTGTAACATTTCAGCGTGAGCCTTTATCAAACAAAAACAAACAGGACAAAGAATTAGAGAGAAGAGACAAAGTATGGATTACATCAAACTAATGTAAACAAAATAACAAAATATGAAAAAATGAAAAAAATAAAAGAAAAATAGTAATGTAATGAAAAATTATCTCAGTTCTTGTAAAGAATTTTACAACAATCTGGACATGGCAATGAAACAGTGCAAACCATGGGAAGTAAACTTTGTGCTGGATGATTTAAATGCAAAAGTAGGGACTGAACAAGACAATGAAGCTACTGGCAAGTATGGACTAGGTATCAGAAATACAAGAGGAGAGATGTTGATTGAGTGGGCAGAAAAGAATAAAATGATAATAGGAAATACTTGGTTTCAACAACACCCAACGCAACTACAGTCATGGAAAAGCCCAAATAATAACATATGTAACCAGATAGATTACATTATGATCAACAGATGATTCAGGAACTCACTAATATCTGTGAAAACAAGTGCAGACTGCAACAGTGACCACATCCCAGTTGTAGGAAGCAGCTAAAAACAAAGAACTAGATAGAGAGTTGTTACGGAAAGATTAGGCAATACAAGAACAATATAGGACCATAGTACATGATAGGTATAATGCTGTAGAAGAAGATTGAAACAATTGATGAACAATGGAATATGCTTAAAGACTCTATTTGGCAAACATCTGTCGAAATCCTACCTCCAAATAAATGAAACGCTAAACAGGGGTGGATGACAGAAGAAATTTTGCAACTAATGTATCAATGAAGTCTTAAGGAAGATAAAGATGAATATGACAAAATAAATAAAGAAATAAGACACAAACGCAATAAAGCTAAAGAAGAGTGGCTAAATAAGAAATGTAATGAAGTAGAAACACACCATCATGGAAACGCAAGAGATATGTACAGAGAAATAAAGAAGTTAACAAACAAAAGGGCACATCACAAGACTGGTTGCCTGAAGTCACAGGAGGAGCATACAATAATGGACAGAGATAATGGCACGATAGTTTTGTGGACACAAAAAAGAACAAATATATCTATACTACAAGACCTTAATATTGAAGAAGGCTGGCTAGTAAAGAGGATTAAACAGAGAAAACTTAAATATTTTGGACACATTAAACATCATGATAATTTAGAGAAGACCATATTGGAAGGATACATAATGGGAAAAAGAAAAAGAGGAAGACCAAAACGAAGATGGGTGCAAGAAATCGTTGACGATCTGCAAATGGACGCAACAACAGCAGGCCATCTTGCTCACAGCCGAGAGGCCTACGGGAGTGCTGTTTGGGAGGCAAAGTTCCGCAAGGGACATACAAATGAATGAATGAATGAATGAGTGCGAATACATTAGAGAACTCTTTGAGGACAATAGAAGCGAAATAGATATACGAAATAATAATGAAGGGCCTCCTATATTAAAAGCAGAAGTGGAAGAAGCCATCGAACACATGAAGAACAACAAAGCACCAGGACAGGATAAAATCACAAAAGAAGAATTGGACGCATTGGGAGAGCTTGACATAGAAATAATTACCAGTTTGCTAAATGACATCTATAACAGTAACTATGTCCCATCAGAGCTTTTGCAATCAGTTTTCATTGCCCTACCAAATAAACAAGGTGCAGTTGAATGTGAAGACCATCGAACCATTAGTCTTATAAGCCATGTTACCAAAATCCTGCTTCGTATTGTCATGAGATGAGTCAGGAGCAAAATAAAACCAGAAATCGCTGAAGAACAGTGTGGCTTCATTGAATGAAAAGGCACAAGTAATGCCATATATATATACTGAGAACATTGATGGAAAGATCAATAGAAGTAAAGACAGACTTATACTTACGCTTCATAGACTGTAAAGCATTCGATAAAGTGAGACACACAGAAATTATGAGAATGCTGGAAGATATCAACATAGATGGGAAAGATCTGAAACTCATCAAAAACATATACTGGCAGCAATCAGCAGAAATGAAGGTTGAGAACCAAATAGGAGCATTCCAAGACATAAAATTGTGAGTGAGACAAGGATTTGTTCTATCTCCTGACCTCTTTTCCTTATACAGCGAAAACATAAAGAGAAATATAGAGAACTTTTCAGGAATATCAATTGGCATGTACAACTGTAACAACTTAAGATATGCAGATGACACAGTTCTGATTGCTAAAAGTGAAGGGGAGCTACAGTCTCTTCTGGACGTTGTGGTTTGTGAAAGTAAAAGTAAAGGTCTCAGCCTGAATAAAAAGAAGACTGAAGTGATGGTCATCTCAAAGAAAAGAATACCACCAAAATGTAACATTACCATCGATGGCACAGAACTGAAACAAGTTGATAGATTCAAGTACTTAGGAACAATTATAACAGCTGATGGGAAATGTCACAATGAAATAAAAAGCAGACATGCTCAGGCCAAGCCAGGCGTGATACTGACCACATCACCCTCTAGTGTGCTGACAGGTCAAGGAAAATATGGGCACTATCCCTATGTGCCTCTAAGGCATGACAGGGTTACCTATGCTCAGGCCAAGTCAGCATTCCAGAAAATGAGAAACATCTTGTGCAACAGATCCATATCAATGGAAACAAAATTCCGAGTACTTAAATGTTACATTGAGCCAATTTTGTTTTATGGATGTGAAGCATGGTCCATGAATAAGAGAGTACAGTGAGAAATGGAGGCCATGGAAATGTGGTTCATAAGAAGGATGTTGAAGTTACCACGGACAGCTAAGAAAATCAACGAAAAAATCTAAAGAGCGGCTGGAGTTAAAAGGCAAATTACAGCAAAGATCAGAGGCAGAGAAGCAAGATTTGTAGGACATTTTCTGAAAAGAGGAAAATTGGAACACATTGTGGCAAATGGAAAAATTGAGGAAAGAAGAGACAGAGTAAAACAGAGAGAGAGAAGTTACTGGATGGGCTATCAGTGTGGGTAGGAAGAAAGTCACTGGCGGATCTCATAATCAGGTCTAATCAAGTGAATTGTGGAGAGACGTGATTGCCTATGCCATGCAGCATGGCACTTGATTGATTGATTGTTAGTAAACTGCATTTGTACAATTTCACTTTCATTGTCAGAAAGATAGTCTGATTATAGCACAATAATATGCATGTAATATCTTCAAAAATATTGCCTAAAAATTTTTGATATTGTAAAATAAATTAATGGTAATTTTTTCCTATCTAAACATATAAAAATATCAACCCATAATTTCTTCTTACATCATCTTACACCCTTCCTGTGCTATTAAACGCCACATAGGACTCACATGGTAGTTCGCCAAGTTTTCCTGTTTTCGGCGAGCTTTTCAACCTCATCAAGGGATTTTATGCCTACTAGTTTGGCCTCTCTTAACAATGTTGTCTTTAGAGTTTCATATGGTCGACTTTTTTTTTTCTTTGGCCTGTTGTGTTCCACTTTTTACCCTGTTGTGGGGTTCTCTGACTGTTTCTTCTCATCATGTGACCAACTTATGCCCATCTCTCTCTTCTGATGACACATGAGACAGGTTGCTGTTCACCTATAATTTCACCAACACTTTATATAGTGCACTATATGCAGATGGCATCAGTTTCAGTTTCTGAGCTGGTTATTTTATATACTACTGTTTAGATTGTAAAATCAAAGACGCTGATCTATATATACGAAAAAAAAAATTAAATTCGAAGAATATGTCAGTCTGCTTGAGAATCATTATATAAGTTTGCCTTTATGTTTTCATGTTACAAAAACAGTAATTATCTTTAATGGCTTCATTTTAATAAGCATATTCTGCACTGTTTGGAATTTGTTCACTGACTTTTGCATGTTAATATTATATGAGAATTTTTGTATACGAAGATGTGATATGTAGACTTTGCATATCAGTTTTTTCCTGGATCAGTATGTTTTGTGGCAGTAGTCTGATGAATCTTCTCTGATTAGACAAAATTATAAGCATTAATTTAATTGAACTTCATTGTATTGAATACAAATATATCCATACTACAAGAACTTAATGTTGAGGAAGGTTGGCTAGTAAAGAGGATTAAACAGAGAAAACTTAAATATTTTGGACACATTAAACGTCATGATAATTTAGAGAAGACCGTCTTAGGTTAGGTAAATAATGGGAAGAAGAAAGAGAGTAAGACCAAGGCAAAGATGGTTGCAAGACATCATTGATAATCTGCAAATGGATGCATCAGCAGCAGGGCATCTTGCTTACAACCGAGAGGCCTACAGGAGAGCTGTTAAGGAGGCTAGATTCTGCAAAGGACACGCAAAGTACTGACTGACTGTAATGACTACAGAGGTGTTTTTCTCTTTTTTATATGAGTAGCATAATTCAGTGTAAAAATATCTGTGGTTGCATTGTTAGTTAATGGTTTTTGTCAGTTTTTTAAATTAATTTTTTAAAACTTTAATGATGGCTGGTTTTCATGCATTCTCCATGTAAAACCATTCTTCACTTTTGTTCTTTTACATCATCAGAGAGAACAACATTAATGAATGTGGTCTGGAGCTGTTTTTCTGTGCTGACTTTGAGATCTTGGGAAAAATAGAGCAGCATGATTTGAAGCCTGGTGGCAGTGATATCAATGTCACTGAAGAGAACAAAGAGGAATACATCAAGTGAGGATTATGTTTTATTTAGTTTTGACATTGTATCAAAAATATTTCTGTAAAATATATAATTTTTTACTAATTGTGCATAACTAGGAGAAAATGCAGATTTTTTTATGAATCAGAAAGTATCTAATTAGACAAAATTAAAATTAGAAAAAAAAAGTTCATTTGCTTGAAAAGGTAGAGATGCCACACCCCTGGTTTGCTTAGATACAGGCCAGTGCTGTGGTAGATCATAGGGATAGTCTGTGATGCTCTAGTGTCTACAGATTAGTTATTCGGGTGAGACATGATAACTATATATGACACAAGAATTGATTTATCTTAAATATTCACTAGTCAAGAGATAAAACCACTATGGCTGATCCTTTCTGCTATTTGAAGTAAGCCGATTTCTGACTAAAAAAGTATTTAGTTTATTGGTGGGTACACAGTGAGTAAGCAGTGTTTTTGCTGAGATTACCAGATTTTTTTTAGATTGAAGGAGACCTTGCACAGAAAAAAAAAAAATACATATACTAGAGTCATCATAACATTTTTTACACTAATATTATGAACATTAAGTAAAGACAGCTTAAGAAACTTTTTTTTACTTTTGTAAAAAGTGCAGAATGGTGAGAGATAAGAAAAATTCCTGTGGTAAAACTAGTTCTAGTAATAAAATTAGACAGTGGTGTATTACAAAAACTGAACCATACATTTGCAAATTGCAAACTTGAAATCAGTGTATATTTATTAGTGATTTGGGTGAGCTAGTTTTTCATCATGAAGTATTTCATTATTTGGTGTTATGGTTATCATTTGTAACCACAGATCATTTTCTATATTTCGTTTATTTCTAAATTTAGTCTTTGTAGTTGTATACGGTAAAAAAGATATCTGAATGTATTCATTGGATATTTCAGTCCAAATTTTATCATTTCTTCTCACTGAAATTTCAGTTTTAAAGTGTAATCTGCTGAAATCTCAATCTTTGTTTTTCTTTGCTTTTCAAGACAATTCTTGCCACTGAGATTCAATAAAGGGATTTTCAATCCATAATGATTCATCTAATAAGAGGGAAAATATTCCCCACTACTCAGTAATAAATAAAATCAATATTGCGTGTTTGAAACTTTAGTATTTTCATTTGTAAGTAGACAACTATAACATTTCCAAAGCAGTCAGGTTCTCCTCAAAATACACATTCACTTCAAAGTTTCAACTTATCATGCTGTTGTTACAGCATGATAACAACTGTGTTATCATTTAATTAATAAAGCTGTTCCTACTCTTGGAAAAGATTTGGCAAAAGAAATAGACAATAAAGTAAAAAGTTCAACTAGAAGGGATAAAAAAGAATACATAGACAATATGGCAAAAGAGGCAGAGAAAGCATCAAAAACAGAAACAGTAAAACTATATATAACATACAAAAGAGCCTACCAGGTACTATTACATCTAAAGAAAGACCCATTTTTAGCAAAACTGGAACCCTATTAACGTCAAGTAAAGATCAAAAGCAGAGATGGGGTGAACACTTCCAAGATATACTTAATTGACCACACCCAAAAGAATTGATAAACCATAAAACTGATGTACCAATCCCATAACTAAATTTCAACCTAGATGAAATTACATTGCATGAAATTGAAACAGCAGTGAATCTAATGGCTGACAACAAAGCTGCAGGTGAAGATTGAAATAAAAGCCAAAATGTTAAAAGTTATTAACAGTGACAGAGTGAGACAACTACAGAGAATGTTTAATAAAATATGGAAAGAAGAAAAGGTCTCTTCTAAATGGAAAAAAAGGAATTATTGTTAAAATACCAAAAAAAGTCAACCTTCATTCATTCATTCATTCATTTGCATGTCCCTTGTGGAACTGTGCCTTCCAAACAGCACTCCTGTAGGCCTCTCAGTTGTGAGCAAAATGGCCTGCTGCTGATGCATCCATTTGCAGATCATCAACGATGTCTTGCAGCCATCTTCACCTTGGTCTTCCTCTTTTTCTTTTTCCCATTATGTACCCTTCCAAGACGGTCTTCTCTAGATTATCATGACGTTTAATGTGTCCAAAATATTTAAGTTTTCTCTGTTTAATCCTCTTTACTAGCCAGCCTTCTTCAGTATTAAGTTCCTGTAGTATAGATATATTTGTTCTTTTTTGTGTCCATGATATTTGAAGAACTCTTCTGTAGCATTTACATTCAAAGGGATTTATAGTCTCAGCTGTTTTGTTAAGTGTCCAGGTCTCACAGGCATATGTTACGATGGGAAAGATGCATGCCCTTCAAAATCTTATTTTTGTAGTTCTGTCTGCTCCTCTCCACAGATTCTTTATTTGTTTTACTTTCTGAAGAGCGATAGATGTCCTCCTTTTAATTTCCCTCATTGTAACTCCATTACTAGTTAGTAGTGATCCAAGATATTAAAAACACTCCACTTCTTCCAGTTTTTCCTCATTGATACATATTTCATCTGCCTTGTTTGTTTTGTCAGTTGTCATCAATTTAGTTTTCTTTGCATTAAGATAGATGTTTTGCTCTTCTCTGTTCTTACGGACTGACATAATTAGTTTTTCCATTCCTTTTTGTGTTGTGGACAGTAATACTGTGTCATCAGCATATCTAATCTCTGGTATTTCATAACCTCCAATTGTTATGGCATCGTAATATTCTTTGTCTACATCTTCTCTAACATTCCTTATTATATTTTCAGTATACAAGTTAAATAAGTGCATAACAATATGCACTCCTGACGGACCCCTTGTTTTATGTCAAACCAAGTTGTTGTTTCACCATTTATTCTTACTACTGCTTGTTGGTCTGTATACAGCAGTGATGTTAATTGTATCAAATGTGTCAACCTTAGTGACTGCAGTAATCGAAGAGAAGTAACCTTACTATCAGTTGTGTCCAAAGTATTTTGCAAAGTCATTCTGAATAGAATTAAAGATACAGTGGGTACTGCAATGAGAGAAGAGCAAGCAGGATTTTGAAAAGGGAGAAGCTGTCTCAAACCAAATCTTTACTGTAAGAATAATACTTGAGGAATATAATGAAAAGCAGAAATCGTTAATCCTGAACTTCATAGACTTCAAAAAGGCATTCGATAGCATACACAGAGACATATGGAATACTATCTAAAATTGTTAACATCGTTAAAGATCTCTGCAATGGATATGTTTGTGCAGTCAGAACAGAAGAAGGGATGAATGAATGGTTCCAGATTGAAACAGGCATGAAACAAGGATGTATACTATCTCCCTTGCTTATTTGGAATTGCCGTAGACTTCATAATGAAAAAATGCTGCACAGGTAACAGAGGTATTGATTGGGTACGTGGGAGCCAACTAGAAGATCTTGATTTTGCTGTTGTCATAACTTTTATCAGTGACAATGTGAAATCAGTGCAAGAAAAAAACAAATATCCTGTCTTCACTGGCTAGCAAAATAGGACTTGAAATTAACAATGAAAAAGCAAAAATAATAAAACTTCCCATTAATCAGAAAGGAAAAATATACGTAAAAGGGACAGCTGATGAAGAAATTAACCAAATTGCATGCCTCAGCAGCTACATAGACCAGTATGGTGACACCATAAGGGAAGTTACAATTCGAATTGCAAAAGCAGCATTGACCTTCAAGAATCTTGAGAACATATGGAATTCAAAAGTTAAAAGCACAAAAACCAAGTTAAGATTATTCAATTCAAATGTAGTATTCACTCTCATCTCATTTATGCATGTGAAAGCTGGAAAACAGCTAAAGAAATAGATAAGAAATTAGACTCTTTTGAAAACAAATGTCTAAGGAAAATTCTCAGTATAAAGTGAAACGAATTCAAGAACAACACAGAGATAAGACAGATGAGCAAACAACAACCTGTCTCATGGGTGATCAGAAAAAGAAGATGGACATATGTATGCCATGAGATGAGAAGAAACAATCAGAGAATCCCAAAACAAGTTATCAAGTGGAACACAAAATTTGAAGAAAAAGAGGTCAACCACATGAAACTCTAAAGAGGACATTATTAATAGAGGCCAGTTTAGTGGGCATAACATCCTTTGATGAGGTTTAAAAGCTTACCGAAAACGGGAAATTGTGGAGAACTACCTTGTGAGCCCTATGTGATATTTAACTGCTCGGGAAGGATATACTTTTGTTTAAATTATTTTTACATTAACTTATGTCAAAGTTTTACTACTGGATACTGGATATGACCTAGCTCTGTTGCTGGTCTGAGGAAGCTTCTTCATTGCACTCGTGACATGCCCATAAGTGTTCTGCATTCAACATCAGGATATCTTTTAGTGTTTTGGCTGATATACTACCAGTACTGTGTTGGTTGTGAATGGCTCACATTTTAGCACACAGCTGGGATTTGCTTCCACTTCCTCTGAGGACATGTAATTCACTGAGGCGAGTGTACTATGTACTTTTGAGGAAGGTTTCTTCCTCAGATTTTTCGATTTGCAGCTTGAAAGATCAATTTATGTCTTGTTTGTCCAAACTGACATCAGTTTGGACAAACAAGACATATATTTATTTGTCCTAGTGGGTTAGCCCTTGCTAACCATGAGTTTCAAAAGTACATTACCCTGGTTCTCTGCGTTCCCACATCTACTTCAGTTAGATATACAAATATGCCAGAAAGGTATAGGTATAGTACCATATGAACTAAATTGATGACAACTGACAAAACAAACAAGGCAGCTGAAATATATGTAAATGAGGAAAAATTGGAAAAAGTGGAGAGTTTTGAATATCTTGGATCACTGCTAACTAATAATGGAGATACAATGAGGGAAATTAAAAGGACATCTATCGCTCTCAGAAAGTAAAACAAATAAAGAATCTGTAGAGAGGAGCAGACAGAACTACAAAAATAAGATTTTGAAGGGCATGAATCTTTCCCATCGCAACATATGCCTGTGAGACCTGGACACTTAACAAAACAGCTGAGAAACACATAAATGCCTTTGAATGCTACAGAAGAGTTCTCCAAATATCGTGGACACAAAAAAGAACAAACATATATATTACTACAAGAGCTTAATATTGAAGAAGGCTGGCTAGTAAAGAGGATTAAAGAGAGAAAACTTAAATATTTTGGACACATTAAACATCATGATAATTTAGAGAAGACCATACTGGAAGGATACATAATGGGAAAAAGAAAAAGAGGAAGACCAAAACAAAGATGCTGCAAGACATCGTTGACGATCTGCAAATGGATGCAGCAGCAGCAGGCCATCTTGCTCACAACCGAGAGGCCTACAGGAGTGCTGTTTGGAAGGCAAAGTTCCACAAGGGACATGCAAATAATTGAATTGAATTGAATTTCATCACATAGTTCATGAAATTTAGCAAACATTTTTCCATGAGAAAGCTAGCAACCTGCAGTATGAATAAGTACATTTTTATGCAAGCTTCCCATATCTTCATATAGTGAACTGAAGATCCATGAATTGAGTGATGTTAACTTATAAAATTTACTAATTTTATTATATCATTTAATATTTGTGTTAACTCTTGTACCATTCACTTTACTGCTAGTGCATGATGATAATTGTGGTTACTCTTGATGTCCTTATTTTTCTATTGGCATGCCACAGCAATTCAGAATGATACAGCTGTAGTCACTTTATCATATCCCTGAATATCTTTCCCACTGAGTGAGGGCAAGTCCAGAAAAATAATATTAATGTTGCTCTAAAACATCTAAATCGAGTAGTAGACAGTTGTAGTACAGATATGGTATGCCAATCCTCTCTAGATGTGTTGTTTGGAGGCATGTTTGCCATTTTTGAAATATGACATCGGCAGACCAGATAAAAAAAAAAAGACTGCTCCCTTGGAAGCATGCACAAAAGAAGAACAGTGTGCAGTTTTTTATTTATTAGATAGTGAAGGTGAGAAACTTGCAGATGTTCATTGCATGTATCACTTAAGCAGGAAGTTTTAAAAGTAGGGTGTCAGATTTGGAAGCTACAACTCATTCTGGCTGGTCTCACTGCAAATGATAATGCTGAAAGTGGAATGAATGATACAGGAAAACTGGCCACTAACAATTGATGAAATGGCAGGAGAATTGAAAGTTAGTCATGGGTTAGTGAAATGCCACAGCACTGAAAAGTCTCTATCAGGTGAGTGCCAAAAAACACTCACTCACAATTTGGAAGAACATGAAGAAGATGTTTGTGAAACTCTTTTGTGACATTTTAAAGGTGAAAAAGATGGCCATTTATGACATATTGTCACCAGAAAGGGATGCTGGACATTACTTTTATCCAGAGACAAAACAAACAAGCAAGTGTTGGTGACATTCTTACTGAAGCTAAGTTCCATACAACTCTGACAGTCAGGAATTTGATGCTCATACTCTTATGGGATTCTAAAGACCCAAACCGGAAATATTAAATGCCCTGATCTATCAACACTATCATTCTGTTATCAGCTTGAGAACCATTTGAAACCTGCTGTTGGGTTTGCTCAGTTCTGGTGTGTTGTTACAACAAGATAACATGCAGTCTCATGCAGCATGTTCTACAGTTCAACAAATTATGATTCTGCTTTTGGAGCATTTTGCATATTCACCTGACTCGCACCTTATGATTATCATTTGTTTGGACCTCTCAAGGAGGTACCAGATGGGAGGAAGGTCAGAACTGATAAATTAAAGAGGCCGTGCAGTGTCAGAAGATATTTTTTGAGAGAGCTACATTAAACGTTTGTTCAGTTATGAGGAGTTTTCAGTAATTTTTGAACATTTTTTTCAGATTTAAAAAAAAATAAATTAAGGTTTTTTGTTTTTTTTTTAATTGACCCTTGCATTTCATGTTCTTCCATTAATAGGTCAGTGTTTTGGAATATTTCTCCATCAGTTGTATGAACTGTCATGATTTGCAAAACTAGTAGCTTCATACATGATCTTGCATGGAGCAAAACCACATGACACATGTTCTGTTCTGTTGCTGTATCAATTACTATGTAATAACCACATCTGTAAAGTGTAAAACGGTTAGAAAACCTCATATGTTCTGGATGCGCCTTCGACAAATGTCTTTTATTTGTATTTTAAGAAACTGCCAATCCTATTTACTAATGCACTTTTATGGTGTGAAAAACAAGTTAAGAATATTTTAAATTTCCCTCATGGAGTCTGAGATAGCTTTGATGAAGCCCAAGGGTTCCACAGAGGATAGTTGATAGCATCATTGTCTCATTCCTGTTATTTCCTCAAAAGTTAAATGGCACTATATATGAATCATAAATGCTTTAAAACTATAAATGTTTTGAAACTGAACAAATTATGGTGGTTGGGCCATATAGAAAGAATGGAAGAGAACAGTCAAATGAAAATGATGTATGTGCAAGAGATGAAGGAAACAAGACCAAGCCAGAGATGGAAAGACATTAGAAGAGGATATAAAGGAAATTGGCGTCACCAACTGGAGAAGGGAATGAGGGTGAACTTTATCTGCAGCAATGAGCCTTAATGGCTTGGAAAACTGAAGAAGAAGAAGAATACATGAAATCAGAGTAGAAACTTTTGGTTATCATTGCAGAGTGACTTGGCATGATCAATAATAAAAACAGATTTCATGTAATGCATATCTGCCCCAGAATGTAACGAAAAAGAGTTCTAAAATGCGTCATTGAATTTGAAGAGCTTTCCTACTCTGTGGAAGTGAATAGTGGACAATAAACAGGCCAATTTTTTATAAATAGGAAACTATGAGGTTTTGGTACGGTAAAGTAAGAGAACAAATATTGTAGGATTAAACCTCGAAAAAATCGTAGACAAAGCACTAGTGAGACGTGAGAGAAAGAAAAATCACAAGAGAATTACCTGAGATTCGAACACGGACTCCGGTAGGACGAGCAGCCGTCTAGCCAAGAGAGAACAGCTTACTATCGACTTAGCCAACTAGCACTAGGGGTCCGTGTTCGAATCTGAGGTAATTCTCTTGTGATTTTTCTTTCTCTCACGTCTCACTAAAGTGCTTTGTCTACGATTTTTTCGAGGTTTAATCCTACAATATTTGTTCTCTTACAATAAACAGGCCAATACAGCCATCATTAGATACAACAAAGATGTGGTTTCTTAGAAGAATTTTAAGAGTATCATAGACAGCTAAAATGACAGACAAGGAATGTTTTTAAAAAGCCAGTGAGAATTAATCCACAAGAAAAAAGATAGCATTCATTCAATGTATAGTGAAAACAAGTCCTTTCAGCATGAAAGCTAAACTGAAAAGAGACTGAGGAAGGTCAAGAGAGAAGATTATGAACAGTCTAATGTGGTGGCATAATTGAAAGTATCATATGAACTAATGGAGATATCAAGGACTGAGATCTATGAAATATAACCTCCATTGTGTCAGCACGGTAGCTAAGAGTGTTTCATTAGCTAAATATATATACACACATATGGTAAAAAATAAACAAGACTGGATTTATTTGAAAAAAAAAGAAAAAACTGCAAGAGCAGTAATCTGTAATTTAATTGCTTTCGAAATAGTCCCCTTCTGAAACAGCACACTTAGCGCAGTGCAGTTTTCCACAGATCTTTTGAAGTCATCTTCTGATGTGAAGAACAGCTACCTTGTTGCATTCTGTTGTATCTCCTCGACATATTGAAATCTTTTTTCAAGTGGTATTTTATATGTGAGAAAAGGAAAAAAATCACAGGGAACAGTATCAGGCAAATATGGCCGTAGGATCTGCATAATATGCTGTTTAGCAAGAAACTGCTGCACTATAGTGCTGCACAATGCTGTTGTCATGGTGGATTTATCAGTCACCACTCTCATGCAATGTCAGCCTTTTGTGATGAACTGTGTTCCTCAAATGGTACAAAACTTCATAATTCTTCTTCAATCTTTGTTGATTATCTGTCTTGATGGAGCCTATTCACGATGCACAATTCCATTGTAATAAAAAAAAACAACAGCATTGTCTTGAAGTTGCTGTGGCTGTGTCATGCTTTTTAGGGTCTGGAAGACATCAGGGTCATCCATTGCAAAGACTAGGCCTTACCTTGGGTTTATATCCATAAACTCACTATTCATTACCAGTTATGATTGTTTTAAAAAAAACTTTACATTGCTTTTGATGCATTGAAGAAGGTCATGAGCAGCTGAAACACAGGCCTGTTTCTGGTCAGCTGAGAGCAGTTTTGGCAAGCTGCAACAAGCAGATTCACATGTGTTAGAGCAAAGCACTACTATAAACAAAGACAAGCAGGAAGATGTGACTTATGCCACATGCGTGGTGTTTGCCAAAGTCAAACTGTGCCTGTCCACTTCCAGTTGTGTTAGTTGGTTCCAGACTTATGCTCTCATTTCATGGCAACTCATATTGATGCCAAGGCAGTGATGGTGAATTTTATGTGTCAGATGTATATAACAAAATAACATTTACCAGTAGCACCAGATATATCAAAATTATAGCAGGGATATGTTGTGGCTGGGAAGATTAGTCAAATAGTTCTCTTTGTCATTTTCCATAAACATTTGATATCTACCTACTTCTCTTCTAAGGTGAAAAAAAAAAGTCATTATTACACACAAAAAAGAACAAATATATCCATACTACAAGAACTTAATATTGAAGAAGGCTGGCTAGTAAAGAGAATTAGAGAAAACTTAAATATTTTGGACACATTAAATGTCATGATAATTTAGAGAAAACAGTTTTGAAAGGGTACATAATGGGAAAAAAGAAAGAGAGAAAGACCAAGGCAAAGATGGCTGCAAAACATCACTGATGATCTGCAAATGGATGCATCAGCAAGAGGCCTACAGGAGTGCTGTTAGGGAGGCAAAGTTCCACAAGGGACATGCACATGAATGAATGAATGAATATTATACAAGGGAATCAATCTGTTAAGATGATTAGACAGCTGTTAGTATGAAAACCCTTTAGGGTGCCAGAGATACAGTTTTCAGGCTTTATGAAGTAGCTTCATCAGTTTAATGAACCTTGGTAAGATCCTGGTAGTCTGGTTTTAAGTGAGTATTGATCAAAATTGAAAACCCTGTCCTAGAAATAAGGTGTGCTAGAAAGCACGAACATCACAGCTAGCTGTAAACTGTGACAGAACACAACCAGTGCACATGATAGTGAATACAGAAAAGGAAGAACACCCTTCAGAATCAATATGCAGAAGAAGAATTTGCTGATACTTTAATTTGTGGAGGAAAATCAATTTCTATTCGTCCTTGCTCATCAGATTTCACTGCCTTTAACTGTTTTTATCTGAGGTTATGTAAAGGATCAAGTTTGCAGTTATAAAGTGAGCAAAACTGCAAGAAATTAAACAAAAGATTATGATATAATTGAAAAAGTAGATAAATGCTGCAGTATATTTCATAGCAAATAGATTACAGGCTCAGTGTATGCAGCATAACCTGAGGGTGCTATTGAAGTATAATGTAAGTAAACAAAATGTTAAAAATTTGTGGAGTAAAAAATGATCCTCTCTCTTGTAAATTAGTATTATTATTATTTTTTTTTTTTAAATGCAGGCAGAGATACAGTCATCTGTGTAAGCAAACAACTGATTTCTTTTTCGCATTTTTTTTTTTTTTTAGTCTAATGACAAACTGGCGTTTCACTCGAGGTGTAGAAGACCAAACTAAGGCCTTTCTGGAGGGATTTAATGAAGTGGTGCCTTTACAGTGGTTACAGTATTTTGATGAGCGAGAACTTGAGGTTTGTTAATTTGTGTGGCGTTGTATCTGTACATTGTTTCACAAAGAGTTAACTGATTTTATTGTCAGCACTATGTATCACTGAGGTTAAAAACAATATTTTCTAATGGAATGGAAAGTATTTATGATGCATTTGCGTGAGAGAAAGTCCTGACAAAATTAAAAATGAGCTAAGTAGAACAAGCTATCAAGTGGAACACAACAGGCCGAAGAAAAAGGGGCAGACCACGTGAAACTCTGAAGAGAACATTATTAAGAGAGGCCAAGTTAACAGGCATAAAATCCTTTGATGAGGTTGAAAGACTCGCCGAAGACAGGAAACATTGGCGAACTACTTTGCGAGCCCTATGTGACGTCTAACGGCATGGGAAGGATATAAGATAAGATATAAGATAAGAAGAACTAGCATTGCCAGACCTTCTTGTTTTCCAGGACAGTCCCAGTTTTTAAATAAAACATTCATTGACTGGAATAATGCTTTTAGGACATCTGTTTGTCCTGGTTTTTGTTTTGTTTTTCCTTTCAAATGAAAGAATTTTGCATTCAAGTTCTTTTCTCTCCTTATGATTTCACGTTGGCGGAACTGATGTACACATTTTCAGACAACAGTACAGTGGAAACTTCAATTATTATCCTTGTCTCCAAGTTGGAATTGGCTCACATTTCATTCGGTTTCATGTCATTTTGTCTTTCACTTGGTTGTCTTTGTATGAGAGACATTTTCTTTTGGCCCTTATCATGTTGAACTCTTAAATTTTTAATGATTCCAGAGCAGCAAAAAATGTAGCATTAGGGAGAATTAAAGGAACAGCAATGCAAAATCCTTTTTAGCTCCTAACACTAATAAAAAAATTATGTGACAATTTAGTAAATGCCCATTATATGGTATTGTAACAGGTGCTAGTAACCATGCTGCTGAGGAAATTTTTCCCACTTATTGTTCAGTACTTTAGTACAATTATAAAAGTGTTTAAACTAGGTTTCTTATCTGAAATAGGCAATTATTGTGTTAATGCATTAGAAGAAAACAATATTGATAAACGTAAATGCATTGCATTCTGTGGGGACATTGCAAATATGAATTTTAGTGAAGTATGACGAAATGGTACAGACAGTGTGGTCACAGAATTGAAAAGTGAACTAAATGAAAAACCTTCTCAGTATTGGATGCCCTGCGCACATACTTCTATGCACAGAGGCTTGAAAGAATTTTGCGACAGCTGTAGACATATATATTTAATGTTGAGGTGGAAGAGTTTTATGAAACGTGTCATGCTTTTGTACAAAGGTGGATGACACTTTTGAATGAATTTTCCATCTGTAAGTGGATGCTGTTAGGCTTCGTACCGGCAGGGTTTGAAATGGAAAAGACTATAAAATTTCTACAAGACAAGGAATAGTCAGTTGACTATTCACTATTGTTTGATCAATTCACATATTTGAAGCACTGTATTGAAGCAGCACCCACAAGGGAGAAGTACAATTGCAATAGCAAATCTATTTCTTTGAACAGCCTAAATCTTTGGAGCAGTTCTTAGAGTTAGTAAACTGCGTGAATTTATCTTTAGTGTTCTGGACATAATGCAAATGTGGATAGGGCATTTTCGCTCATGAAAGGACAGAGGAACAAAATTGCCTTCACATCTCAGCAGTTAAAGCAATAGTTAAATGTGCATTTATTTAATGAATGAACTGCTCAGAATTCTCTGATTATGTCAGTCAGCGCAAGATGATCTTGTTTCCAGAACTTTGAAGTCAGATAAATACAAAGTGCTGGATGCAGTACGGCATGATAGTACAGGATTGTGAAGGTGAAATAAATTTGTACTCAGATGAAGAATGTTCCATATCCAGTGAATTAATTCTGAGCTATTCTTATTTCACAATACATGCAAAGTATTAAATATTAAAAATAGGTATTATAAATATATGAGAAAATAATCATTTCTGCTCTTTTGAGCTGAACAATTAGAATACCATAACCTATATTCATTCCTTGGGTATGTTATTTGAAAACAAAATTATTAGATATTAGGAAATGTCTGCTATTCATTATTGGTAATTAGTGACGATACTTGAATAATTTTTCTTTGTTCAGTATGAGAAAAATATCCAGGTTTTTCATTTACAAAATCTGTCAATCCTTAGTAGAACCGAATACTACTTCTTCTTCTTCAGTTTTCCGAGCCTTTAAGGACCATTGCTGCAGATAAAGTTCATTTCCATTCCTCTCTGTTCCCAATCTTCTCTCTGCAGTTGGTGACACCAGTTTCTTTTATGTCCTCTTTTATTTTTTCTTTCCATCTCTGTCTTGGTATTGTTTCCCTTATCTCTTGTGCATACATAATTTTCGTTTGTTTTCCATTCTTTCTATGGCCCAACCAGAGTAGCCTGTTCAGTTTCAAGACATTTATAATTCATTGGGATTTAAACAAGATGTTCAGTTCAGCATTCTTTCTAACTCTCCATTCTCCGCTGTTGGTATCCTTTATGGGCCCAAAGATTCTTCTTAGGATCTTGTTTTCAAAGATCTGCATTTGTTGTTCATCTTTCTTTGTTTCTCAGATACAGATATTTCTCTTCATCTCCACGTTTCTGATTCATACCTGACGGCTGGTCTTATTATGGTTTTGTAGATTGTTTTGATGTTTTGGGACACAGTTATTTTTTTTTAACCAGTAGACAAGCTAACTGAGCATACAAATTTTTAGCTGAATATAATTACTGTTTACATTTGAAGTGGTAATATGTTTGCCTCAAGCATTTCTTTATCACTGTGGTTTTTCATGCCTTTTGCTCTTCATCTTTTGTTCAGCATCTTTAATGCTGCCAATGCCAAAAGGTCATTGCAGTTAACATCAAGAAAAAAGACTGCAGAAATTTAAGTTCAGCACTGTTTAACTTTAAAATTAAGACAATCTGTGTTAATGGCTGAGTTTTATATGTAATTTTGATATAAGATAATATTACTGATACATTTAAACTGTAAACCACTTCTTCATATCTTTTTTTATATCCTTATGTTGCCCCAGTACATCTCTCAAAAGGCAGAGGCTGACAGTCACATCAGAGTTTCATTTGATTTGTTAATTTCCTGGTTTGGCATGTTTAACAGAGAGCTGTATTCAATGTATTTTTTGTTGTTGTCATTTTTGAGTTTTACAACATTATAGAATTAGTACACATCTCATTAGCCTGTGCAAAAACCTTACTGCTGATGACCAGGTGCTTACAGCCACATCATAGAAGACCTACAACAGAACTTGGATAACATAGCATGGGCATGTAAAAAAAATACACAACATGAAAATCAGTGCTGAAAAAAACAGTTACAACCGTTGTCAGAGGTTAAATTCCAGTGAAGATCAGCCTGGACAGTCAGCTGTTGAAACAAATGAAGTATTTAAAATGCCCAGAAAGTACAAAATCATACTCTGGAAAAATCAGTACTAGAATTAAGAGCAGATGCAATAAAGCAGATATTTGCTTATTTATATTTTGAATGTTGTCATTGGACAAATGACAACATTCGGTATAAAACACAGTTGATACAAAAAGAGTGCTGTACAAAACAAACTTCCTATCGGGAAGGAGTGGGTATATTATGTCATCTCTGGCAGCAAAGAGCCTTACTGAATGGGAACCAGTGAACAGTCATATGATAAGAGCACGATACAAAATAAGGCTCGAAATAATGACAATCATACAATGCTATGCATCCACAAATGATAGATGATGAAATAAAAGACGATTTCTATTACCAACTACAACAGCTTATCAGCAAAGTACCTAAACACGACATCTTAAATGTCATGGGAGACTTCAAGCCAAGGTAGGAAAAGTTGAAAAACGTCGGAAAAGTAATGGAGAAGGAAGGAATTGATGCAGTAAATCAGAATGGAGAAAGATGAATTGAAATATGTCTAACAGAGGACATGATCATTGGAGGAACAATATTTCCACACAAAGAAATATATAAAACAACATGGATATCTCCAGATGATAGAACCAGAAACCCGATAGATCATTTTTGTATTAGAAAACAATTCAGAACATCTCTGATAGATGTTAAAGCATATAGGGGTGCAGATGTCAACAATGATCACAGCCTGTGTATAGACTTAAACTTAAACTGAAAAGCCAACACAAGAAATCAATACTCAGAATGATAAACAGTCATAGCCTACAAGAAGAAAATACCAACAGTGATTTCATTCTGGAACTTACCAAACATTTCACATCACTCAAAGAAGTAGATGAGACAGATATAGATGAATTATGGAATTCATACAGCACAGCCATAATCATGGCGGCAAAAGCAAGTGCTGGACTGCAGTCAACAAGTAAAAAAGCATGGATATCAGATAACACATGGAAATACACACATGAAAGAAGAACAGTCAAATTAGCCATGTTGAATGTAAAGACAGATCTCGGAAAAGTTTTAGCAAAAGCAACATACAAAGAACTAGACAGTAAAGTAAAAAAGTTCAGCTAGAGGAAACAAAAGAGAATATATGGACAATATGGCAAAAGAAGCAAACAAATGCAGCAAAAACAGAAGACAGTGAAACTCTGTATAACATACAGAAGAAGCTAACAGGTGCTATTATCTCCAGAGAAAGACCAGTCTTTAGCAAAACAGGCAACCTATTAACATCAAGTAAAGACCAAAAGCAAAGGTGGGCCAAGCACTTCCAAGAAATACTTAACTCTTTCCGTGCTGTCAGGAAAAAACGCGGTTGGTGCCAAGAAAAATGCACGGGTGTTGCGATATTTTTGGGGTAAAGTTGAAAAAGTGAATTAACAAATTATTTCCATTTTACATAAGTATACTTATTATACATAAAAAAAAATGAATGAAGATTCCGTAAATGCAGATTTTTTTAAGAAAAGAATAACTAGTGAGAAAATATGACAACATTTTCAGCCCCCCCCCCCCCCCCCCCAAAGAAAAGATCCATGAAAGAGCTGCTATTGGCTGGGGTGAAAGCTCTGTTGCACAAACTGTCCAGCATGCAGTTGATATCCAGTAAATGGAATTCCTCTCATAGAATGTTCAAAATTTTGGCTGGGGTGAAAGCTCTGTTGCACAAACTGTCCAGCATGCAGTTGATATCCAGTAAATGGAATTCCTCTCATAGAATGTTCAAAATTTTGGCTGGGGTGAAAGCTCTGTTGCACAAACTGTCCAACATGCAGCTGATGTCCAGTAAATGGAATTCCTCTCATAGAATGTTCAAAATTTTGGCTGGGGTGAAAGCTCTGTTGCACAAACTGTCCAGCATGCAGCTGATGTCCAGTAAATGGAATTCCTCTCATAGAATGTTCAAAATTTTGGCTGGGGTGAAAGCTCTGTTGCACAAACTGTCCAGCATGCAGCTGATGTCCAGTAAATGGAATTCCTCTCATAGAATGTTCAAAATTTTGGCTGGGATGAAAGCTCTGTTGCACAAACTGTCCAGCATGCAGCTGATGTCCAGTAAATGGAATTCCTCTCATAGAATGTTCAAAATTTTGGCTGGGATGAAAGCTCTGTTGCACAAACTGTCCAGCATTCAGTTGATGTCCAGCATTCAGTTGATGTCCAGTAAATGGAATTCCCCCTCATAGAATGTTCAAAATTTTGACTCAACTTTTCATAAACTGTGCAGCATGATCATAGATTAAACTGAATATTGCAAAGTTCCATATCATGAACTTGAAATCTGCACTTTTCTTGCACCAAAAACTCAGTGACTGTGACGGTAAATGGAATTCCTCATAAAATATTCTCACAACTTTTCCGAACTTTTGAAAACTTTTCAGCTGGCAGCCAGCAGACAAACACCACGACAACAAAAACCACAAAGCAGTATACATTTGCCACGTACAAAACAGGCATAAAAACATTGTCTACAGAAAATATATACATGACATGAAAAGTGAAAATAAGGAAAAAATGTTATGTACAGAATATATGTGCAACACATGAACACTGTACAACACACTGTCACCTACTGTCTCCAGTCCAAGAAGTGTATAATAAATAGAGATAATGAACAAGAATGGTGTAAATACAAAGATGCAAGAATTGGCCCAAACAGAAAATGCAGACAGCACAGACAAATGAAGTTGTGGAAGCAGCAGCATCATGCTGAAAGTTGCTGATGATACTTCGAAAACATTCTTTGGGACACAGATTAGGTCTGTTCGGGCACATGCAGTAAAACCTTGAGTGGACCTTCTTATCAGGTCTGCTAACAGTAGACACAGATCTTCCGGTTATTGTCCATGTCCACCAGGTGAGCACCTTGGAACCTAAGATCTACTGGAGTATTTGGTCTCCTTCCCAGTGATCTAGGAGCTAACATACTAACACCAGTAATGGTGCTGTGGCTGCTTGCCAGGGCTCTCAGGCCTTCAGTGAGTTGTTCCTTGAACTAGACTAGAGATGAATTTGCCCTGGCAGGCTCATCATCATGAGATAATAAATATAATGTCTGAGCATTCACCTGTACAACTTCCAAAGTCCAAGTGAATATCTTCTTCCACCACTTCACTGTTTTTCTTGAATGCAAGCCATAATATAACACCTTTTGGTCAATCCTGTTGCATCCATTCATGCAGTTGTTATATGTGTCGATGATGATAGGCTTTTCAAACTCCTCCTCGTCCTGTTCCTGTTCTTGGACAACACAAATTGCCGTGGCTTGTCCACATGTTGTCACAACATGGACAGGTTTCTTTGTAGGCTTTTCTTTCCAGGAGACACAGAATTTTATTCTCACCATCATCTTTCACATAGTAGATGGGGTTTTTTTTTTTTAGCTCTATTGTTATTTTTTAGCTCAGGAGGAAAACCTTTACAGTTGACATTCACTGTGCCAGTGTAGTTGTGGCCTTTGGACTGCAAATATTCAATAAGTAGAAGACTGGTTTAATACCTGTCTACAAAAATGTGATGTGAAGATCTGATTGGCTGCAGCAGAGTATCAAACACTTTCTCAGCATGAGTGAAATCGTCTCTTCTGGCAGAGGCGTAAGTGGTGTTAGACCCGAAATAAATGAGCAGGTTGAAAATATAACCTGTGAGGGAGTCACAAAGGCCATAGGTCTTGATGTGATATTTAGATGGCTTGCGGGCATTGTACTGCTGGTGTCTCCAGTGTCCCTTGTAGCTGATTACCATTTCATCAAGACTGATATCACCGAACAGGTAAAAGGCTTTCTGAAATGATGACACAACATATTGAAAAAAGGTTTAATTTTGGACTTGCCTTCACTATCAGCTTTACTGGCATGCAACATTGTGTTGAATATCAGTTGAAACTGATTCCTTGAAAACATGTTGGTAAAAAATTGAGTGTTCAAGTAAGATTTGATGCTCCAGTAATCACTGACTTTGGGTTTACATAGAATGCTTATGGCTATGAGTGTTGACAGAAATTTGTACATTTCATAACAACCAACAGGTACCCACTTATGTAGTCTACTGTATTTTTTGAGACTTGCAGTTTGGCTGAGTTTCATAGCAGCATAATCATTTATGTTGCTAATGAGACTGTCCAAAATATCTTCTGTGAACAGTGCCAGGAAAAAACCCATAGATGTCCTGTCATTGCCAAGATTCAGCGAGATGCCACTGCCACCATCATCATAAGTAGCATTACCTACTCCTTCATCTGTCTGTGCTGCTCTCTGTGTAGAATCTGGTTCTGCATTCTCTGTTTGAGCTGCAGAAACATTCCTCTTTGCCCATTTGGCAGGTGGAGGAGCAGAACTGACAGGAGCAGAAGTGATAGGAGCAGAAGAGAAGCACTTGTCGAGGAACAGTTATCACTATCACTAACTGCAGTCTCAGAGTCAAAATCTAAACCATCAGAAGCATTGTCTGAATCAATTTCATGGTTAGACTAACTGTCTGAGGCATTGTCATTATCACTGTCAGATTCACAGTCAGTATTTACATCAGAAGCATGATCAGAACAATCGTAGTCAGTGTTTACATCAGAAGTATTATTAGAACAATCACTGTCAGATCACCAGTCAGAATCACTGTCAGAAACAATGTCAGAAGATTTCTTCCCACTTACAATCAGAAATAACCGTCTAGCACCTAGTTTGGCCTGTCTTTATGGTTGAGACCTAACTGCAGCACACTCAGTAATACTATTCTTGTCAGAGGGTATGTCCATTTTCAACTCAGGTTAGAAAAAATTCACCAAAAATTCAACAGAAACGCTTACAAGATGTCTACCGGCTGCCCACGCTTCACAAAAGGAAGCTAGGTACTTTGGGCATGCACAGATAACATGCGAACCAAAAGTTAGAACATATTTTACACTGAAACAAAGCTAGGGTCCTAAGTGGGACCTTAGCAATTCCTTGAAAAAATAGAAGAATCCCATTTGGGACCTTGCACGTAAAGAGTTAATCGACCACACCCAAATGAATTAATAAATCTTGAAACCAATTTACCAGTCCCACAACTAAATGTCAACCTAGATGAAGTTACACTGAATGAAGTTGAAACAGCAGTGAACCTAATGGCTAATAACAAAGCTGCAGATGAAGATGAAATAACAGTCGAGATATTGAAAGCTATTAACAGTGACAACATAAGCCAACTACAAAAAATGTTTAATAAAATTTGGAAAGAAGATAAGGTCCCTTCTAAATGGAAAAAGGGAATCATTAAAATACCCCAAAAAAGGCAACCTCAGTGACTGCAATAACTGGAGGGGTGTAACCTTACTATCAGTTGTGTCAAAGGTGTTTTGTAAAATGATTCTAAATAGAATTAAGGATGTAGTGGATACTGCAGTCAGAGAAGAACAGGCAGGATTTCAAAAAGGAAGAAGCTGTCTCGACCAGATCTTTACTCTAAGAATAATACTTAAAGAACATATTGAAAAACAGAAACCATTAATCCTGAAGACTTTAAAAAAGCATTTAATAGCATACACAGAGATTAATTGAAGAGAATTTTAAGACTGTATGGAATACCATCTGAAATTGCCAACATCATTAGAGATCTCTACAACTGATATGTTTGTGCAGTCAAGACAGAAGAAGGAATGAGCGAATGGTTTCAGACTGAAACGGCCATAAAACAAAGATGTATATTAACTCCACTGCTTTTTGGAATTGCCATAAAATTTATAATGAAAAGGTGCTGTACAGGTAAAACCGGCATTGATTGGGTACATGGTACCCAAATAGAAGATCTTGATTTTGCTGATGACATAACTCTTATCAGTGACAATGTGAAATCGATGGAGGAAAAAACAGATTCCCTGTCTTCTTTGGCTAGCAAAATAAGTCTTGAAATTAACAAAGACAAAACAAAAATAATGAAACTTTTCATTAATCAAGAAGGAAAAATATTAATAGAAGGAACAGCTGTTGATGAAATAAACCATTTTGCATACCTTGGTAGCTACATAAACCAGGATGGTGATACCAGAAAGGAAGTTAGAATTGCAAAAGCAGCATTGTCCTTCAAAAATCTTGAGAACATATGGAATTCAAAAGTTATAAGCACAAAAACCAAGTTAAGATTATTCAGTTGAAATGTGATATCCACCCTCATTTATGCATGCGAAAGCTGGAAATCAACTAAAGAAATAGACAGCAAATTAGACTCTTTTGAAAACAGATACCTAAGGAAAATATTTGATATAAAGTGGAACGAATTCAAGAACAACAGAGATAAGACAGATGAGCAAACAACAACCTGCCTCAAGGGTGATCAGAAAAAGAAGATGGACATATGCATGCCATATGATGAGAAGAAACAATCAGAGAATATGAAAATGAGCTATCAAGTGGAGCACAACAGGCTGAAGAAAAAGAGGTCGACTACATGAAACTCTAAAGAGGACATTGTTAAGAGAAGCCAGTTTAGTGGGCATAACATCCCTTGATGAAGTTGAAAGACTCGCCGAGAACAGGAAAACTTGGCAAACAGCTATGCGAGCCCTATCTGACATTTAATGGCACAGGAAGGATGTAAAATGTAAGAGGGGTTGTAATGTGATGCTTTGAAGAGGTTCTGAGCTATGTGTAACAAGTGAGAAGGGAGTGGAACTTAGTGGGGAGGGATTATGATTGTGGAAAAAGAGAATGTTAAGTGTAGCTAAATAACGAGTTCAAACCATGTGGTTCCAGAATCCCATATTCCTGAATGTAGCAGTTCTCAAGTGCTAGGCAGGTTGTGTCATCTGCATGACACTGTTTGATGGCTGTTACCAGAAAGTCAGATTTGCCTCCGTGGTTGGGGCCATTGAAATGATTCAGGACTGGTTTTGAAGCATGATGGGTGCTGTCGTACAGATGTTTTTGCATGCGGTCCCCTAATCAGTCTCACCAGTATATGTTATTCTGCATCTTTTGCATACAGTGACATATATTGTGGGACTCGCATGTGAATCCCTCATGGAAAGTGAGGATAGTTTTTAGAAAGGTGATCGTTTTCATTTCCCAGACTACAGGGCAGGTAACGCAGCGAGGCCTGTGTTTCTAGTGCCAACATATGCAAGGTTCCGCTTCAAGTGGCTATGGACGAGGATGTCCTTAAGATTTGATTCCTGTTTGTATGCTAATAGGGGTGGATCAGAGAAAATTTCGCGAGTGCTGGGGTCAAGTTGGATTAGTGGCAGATGATGATAAAGAATTTTCTCAGCCATCTGACCATGTGGGTGAAAAGGAAGTACTAATTTAACTCTGTCAGATGGGGTAACAGGTTTTTTTCTGAATTACTTTCTCTTCACTCCACTATGCGCATTTCTAACACACAGTGTCAGATAAGCCACAGCTTCTTACAAGTTACAGCTAAATGCTGTATTCATTTTTTTTTATAACACAGTATTTCACTATATCCAGAAACAACAGTCACATGATTTGATAATGTTATCAGTGTACAGTATAGTATATCAGAGAAGACACACACGCCAAGAGTGGTAAGAAATGGGGAGAAGCCACCCTTATGAGAGGTGTGTGGAAGAAATAACAGTTATATATCTTCAAATGAAGCAAACAGGCTGAACCTTATGGAGATGTCTGTTTGCACACTGGAAGGGTATATGAGGAAGGAGACAAGACAAGCCATATTGAACTTTAGTTTCAGATGAAACAACCTTATAGGTAAAGGTAGATGTTAGCCCATGAATATAACCAATACTAATAAAGTTCTGAAAAGTAATTTATTTTTTAATGAACAGTAGTTGAATATGTTTCTTTCAGCTGATGTTATGTGGTATGCAAGAAATTGATGTGGACGACTGGGAAAGGAATACTATATATCGACACTATCAACGCAACAGCAAACAGGTTGTGTGGTTCTGGAAGGTAATTTTATTCATTCAGAGACTAGAAGAATATCTGCACTGATTTAAATGGTCCATTCTTATTTATACATTGTTAAAACAAATTTGTTCATTACTGACCAAATGCATTTTAACAGTGTATTTTAAAATAAGTTCCAGATATAGTTTAGAAAACCGTCTCCTAAGTGTAAACCGATCTCCCCTATATACTTCATATTGCAACATTTGCATATAATGGCATAAATGACATTGTGTGAAGTGCAGGTGAAGCCCTCCTGAACTGATAGTGTGGACTTAGGTAAGGAGATCTGGCTAGCCTCAATAACAAATGAGCAAGTGGATCTATGTCTGGTACCATAAAAGGAGTCCTCCATCTTAAGGCGACTTCTAATAGGTCCCTGAGGTAGCTCGGACAGAATAAAACTGGTACTCACCACCCCCATAGTTTGGTAGTTAAGAACAAACTGTTTCACCATCTCCATCTCCTCCAGACCGAGCCTGGCACATGTGAACTCTTTGGGGAACCCTCATTGGTGGCCTACAGACGGGACAAAAATCTCAGGGACCTACTAGTTAGAAGTTGCCTTAAGACAGAGGACTCTTTTTATGGCTACCAGACATTTCAGACGTCATAGATGCAACACTTGCCCATTTGTTATTAAGTCTAACCAGATCTCCTTCCCTACTATCAGTTCAGGAGGGCTTCACCTGCACTCCACACAATATCATTTATGCCATTATGTGCAAATGTTGCAGTATGAAGTATATAGGGGAGATCGGTTTACACTTAGACTGTTTTTGTGAACATCTTAATATTTCCAAGAAAACGTGGACTCCTGTGGCATAACACTTTTGCTAAAGAAACCACAGTGGAAAACATGACATCTCTGTTAGTGCAATCTACTCCTGTTCTTCTGATGTACAGTCTCAGTAGGCTCTATAACAGCACCTTATTTTCCAGCCCAGTTGTCTCCACCCAGCGGGAATTAACAATATATTTAGCTTCCTTTAAACTTATTTAGATTTCCACCTATTTTCTGCCATTTATATTCTACTTTCTTGTCCACCCATGCATTTCACTACATTTCTTCTTCATTCATCAGTTTCACATTATCTCCCAGCTTCTCTTTCTCTCCCCCCCCCCCCCCCCCCCTTCTTCTCTAGCGGCCTAGAGGTATTTGTTGCTTCCTAATCTCTTTCCCAAGTCCCTGCTACCTCCCACCCACACACACACTCGCATCGTTCTCTCCCCTTCACCGCTGCTAACATCTGATTGGTTCAATTTGTTTTCCTTTATGGTCTCCCAGCCTTATCTTTAGGGTGCATTCTGTTGTATTGTGTACAGTACAATTTTTGCTACAAAGCTAAGTTTTTCATTTTCATTTTTCTTCTTTTATGTTGTGTTTGCTTTTGTATGTAATCCTTGAAAAAGGCTCATGCTGAAATATTGGATGTTGTACATTTTTCATTTTTTGTGTTTTTTCTCATTCCCCCTATCGCTTTGTAAAACTGTACCATACACTTCTTTCCACCTGTATTACTAGAACCAGTTTTTCCACAGTCCATATCTCTTTTATTAGGCCAGTTAGTGTGCCATGAATGACATAAAAAGGAGTCTTGCCTTGTCAGCTGAAGCCTCCCCATACCATGACAGATTCACTTTTTAAATTGTGTTATCAGTAAAATACTGCCCCTGCCTTCTCTAAACTTGGACCCTGGCATCATTAAATGACAAAATTAAGCAGGACTTATCTATAAAGAGGACTTGGCTCCACTGGTATCTTATCCAACTGTTATGCTCAGAATATGATAATTTAGAGAAGACCATATTGGAAGGATACATAATGGGAAAAAGAAAGAGAGGAAGACCGAAACGAAGATGGCTGCAAGACATCGTTGATGATCTGGAAATGGATGCAGCAGCAGCAGGCCATCTTGCTCACAACCGAGAGGCCTACAGGAGTGCTGTTTGGGAAGCAAAGTTCCGCAAGGGACATGCAAAGGAATGAATGAATGAATGCTCAGAACACCAGGCAACACGGGCTCTGCAGTGAGCTGGAGTGAGAAGGACTCTGACTGCTGGTCTTCGTGAAGCAAGTCCGAATTCATGTAAGCATCTGCAAACTGTCATCCTACTGACATTATGTTTGGAGCGTCCATCAGCCGACATTTAAGAGAAGTATTGATGACAAAGGGCAAACAACAAGAGATAACTGTCATCCTATTGGCTCATACAACATGGACGTCCTGAACGATTTCAGCCGCCTTCTCCTCTGGTGGCTCTGAATCTCTCCAAAAGCTTTTGGGTGGTAGAATGTGACACTCCCAAATATCTTGCAACCTGACAAGTGGATTTGCCATTCTCAACCCACGCAGTAGCTCAAACACATTCTAGGGTGCTAAGACTCCTTCTCTGATGCACATTTTTTGCAACTGACTATGGCATCTTTTTATCACCAATTTTTAAATTAATGAAAAGTAACATCTGTTCAGTAGGAGTCCTTATTGCACTTGCATCATGAATCAACATGAATTTTCTAACTGTATGGGTTCATGGAACACATGAATTTAACATAAATTTTTTTGTGTGTAATTTTTACACCCACCATGATAATCAGTGAGTACTTTTCATACCTCACATGCATAGAGGACTGTTTGTGGATGTCAGTGAAACAAGTTTCAATGATATTATTCTTTACCATATCTGTGTATTACTATATATATTAAGTGATATAAAATAGTGGTGTTGAAAATAAAGGGGTGGCTCTTAACTTTTGTGTATAATTTTACATTGCAAAGCAGCTGCATATTTTAAAAACCAGTCATCATCATCAGGTGCCGTGCTGACTGGCGTTGGCTATTATTCTTCTCCAGAGTACACGATCCTTCATGCATACCATCAGTAAAAGTGGTAATTAAATTAATAGGTTTTTGTTTTCAGCAGTTATGTAATGATATTTTTGCTGATAAATACTGGTTTGGATGTGCTTCTTTTTTTTTTTAATGCATTGTAGATGGTGAGGGAGATTGACAATGAGAAACGGACACGACTTTTACAGTTTGTAACAGGAACATGTCGATTGCCAGTTGGAGGGTTTGCTGAACTCATGGGTATGTACAACTCTGCTAATGTCATGTATTGATGTTAGTGCAACTCACTGGAGATGTGAAGCTAGCAGATAATTTACAAAAAATAGACTTATTTAGACACAAGAGTTGCTTAGAAGAAAAAAAAACGTTGGTAATTTTTCATCTCTTCTGTTATTCAGAAAAAAATCATGGTTACATCTTCATAAAATGCATCTCTCTCATGCCAGTTCTGTAATATTCAGATTGGCTGAAAGTCATCTGTGAATCTGGTCTACACAAGCTGCTACAAAAATTTTCAGCTTAGTGGAGACTGCATTTAGTAGGCCAGGAAAAGAGTTAAACTGCAAACACCTGTACAGCACCCTGTTACATACCACTTTGTAATAGTATGATATTATGAAGCTGTTGAAATAGATATTAACAGTGTGCACAGCATATGCATAAATTATAATAATACAACTCGGATGCACTAGAGATATAAGACTGGTCAATCAAAGTGGCATGTCACCTTAAAAATGACAAGTCTCAAAGCACAATTTATTCTTCTTTTGAAGAATTCAGCAGCTTTTCGAGCCATTGAGGCTCAGTGCTACAGACAAGACATGTGTCTATTCCTCTCTGTTCTTGATCTTTTCTTGCCATTTGTCAATTTCAAGAGCATATATATCTTCTAGGTTGTGTTGCCATTGTTGACTAGGCCTATCTCCTTTTGTCACTTCTGTATAGGCCATCTTTGTCTGCCCTCCTCCATTCTTTTTAAAGGCTTGAGCCACCTGTGTCTTTTGTTTTTTATAATGGCTGTTATAAGCAAATACCAAAGAGAATAATCAGAGAGTACCGAAACAAGCTATCAAGTGGAGCACAACAGGCCAAAGAAAAAGAGGTCGACCACGTGAAACTCTAAAACGAACATTGTTAAGAGAAGCCAGTTTAGTGTACATAACATCCCTTGATGAAGTTGAAAGACTCGCAGAGAACATGAAAACTTGGCAAACAACTATGCGAGCCCTATATGACGTTTAACGGCAGAGGAAGGATGTAAGTATAAGCAAAAATAAACAATGTTCTCATTCTGATTTCAAATGTTTGTATTTGGTTTTCATGTAGTTTAGTTGTTTGATTTTCATTTTGTTTTGTACTCTATGTTACTGACCAGTATAGTACAACTGTTTTAATCTGTGTCTTATATGTCTAATTTTATGTTGTAACGATTGTCTGAGGGCAAAATGTGTCTTGTTTCCACCTTGTATTATAGCCTTTATCTGTTATAATGTTGGAGCTAGTGAATATTTATAGGAATCTGTTCTTTTAATCTTTATACTTCCCATTTGGATATGATCTTGATGTTAATCTTTTGATTTTGCTATTCTCATGTATTCAGTTTTCTGCTAGTTTATCTTTAGTCCCATTTTTTTTCTGCTTGTTCTTTCAGACTAGTGGTATCTTGTAATGTTTCTCCTACTATATCATCTGCATATCCTAATATCTTAGTTCTGTCATTGGTGGTTTGTTCTTTATGTATTCTTATAATTTTATCTAAGACCAAAGTGAACAGCACTGAGGATAAGACATCTGCTTGCTTTAGACCTGTTCTTATTTGGGTTGATTTTGATTTCTTTCCTTTATGTATCACATACATATCCTAATTTTGTTTTTGAGTTTCCGTGGTATACCAGACTCCTTCATTGTGTTCCTCAGGCAGTTTCTATATGTACTGTCATTTGCCATTTTTTAAGTCTGTGAATATGTTATGGACTTCCTTTCCATACTCCTAAATTTTTTCTGCTTTCTGACTCAAAAAAAATATTTGATTGTAGATCCATTTTTCCTAATTATCCTAATTATCCAGCAGGATTTAGGAAAAACTGGTAGTTATGTGGAAGATTAATCCTCTAATGGGCTTTAATACTATGTATATTAAAGTGAGAAAATGACTGTTGAGATACTTATTAAGTGGTGAAGAAACTCTAAGGTCAGTCCAGTCATTTGCACGTCCCTTGGGAACTTTGCCTCCCTAACAGCTCTCCTTTAGGCCTCTTGGTTGTAAGCAAGATGGCCTGCTGCTCATGCATCCATTCTCAGATCGTCAATGATGTCTTGCACCATCTTCGCCTTGGTCTTCCTCTTTTTCTTTTTCCCATTATGTACCCTTCCAAGACATTCTTATCTAGATTATCATGACGTTTAATGTGTCCAAAATATTTAAGTTTTCTTCATTTAATCCTTGTTACTAGCCTGCCTTCTTCGATATTAAGTTTTTGTAGTTTGTATATATTTGTTGTTTTTTTTTGTGTCCACGATATTTGAAGAACTCTTCTGTAGCATTTACATTCAAAGGCATGTATGTGTTTCTCAGCTGTTTTGTTAAGTGTCCAGGTCTCACAGGCATATGTTGCGATGGGAAAGATGCATGCCTTTCAAAATCTTATTTTTGTAGTTCTGTCTTTTCCTGTCCACAGCTCCTTTAGTTGTTTTATTTTTTGAAGAGCGATAGTTGTCCTCCTTTTAATATCCCTCATTGTGTCTCCATTATTTGTTAGTAATGATCCAAGATATTCAAAATTCTCTACCTATTCCAGTTTTTCCTCATTGATATATATTTCAGCTGCCTTATTTTTTTTGTTGCGGGTAATGTGTAAGATGCAGGTGTTTTTAATTTTAACACTCTTGCTGACATGCAAAATTCAGCAGGATTTCACTTGATTCATTACATATTCTGAACCGGGAGTTGGTCATAGCTAACAACCTTATCCTGAGACCCACCTAGAGGCGACTCTAGATGGGGAAAAAAAGGAATTGCTATGAAAACTAAACCAACTGAGTCAAGGGGTGACATATCAGGGATACCAACTCTGAAGAACTCGGACAAAGATCAAAGAATGCATTCATCAGCCTTAAATATGTGACAAAGATTGGCATCTGGAATGTAAGAACAATGACTGCACCACTAAAAACTGCTCAGGTAATCTGAGAAATGGATAGATACCATCTAGATGTACTGGCCATCAGTGAAATGCAATGGCCAGAAGCAGGGAAAATAACGGCGGAAAATTGTAAGTTAATAATACATTCAGGCAAAAATGATGGAAAATACCAAGAAGGAGTGGGTGTCATCATGTCAGATGTAGCAGTAAAGAGTGTTATAAAATAGGAACCAGTGAGCAGTCGTATAATAGTAGCACGACACAAACTAAGACACGAAAGAATGACAGTCATACAATGCACCCACGAATGATGCAGATGATGAAATAAAAGATAGTGTCTATTGCCATCTACAGCAACTCATTAACCTAAACACAACATCCTAATTGTCACGGGAGACTTCAACATCAAGGTAGGAAAAGATAACACCAAAGGTGAAAAAGAAATGAGGAAAGAAGGAAGTGATATGGTAAATCAGAATGGAGAAAGATTAATTGAAATATGTCTGACAGAGGGGATGGTCATTGGAGGAACAATATTTCCACACAGAAAGATACATAAAACAACGTGGGTTTCCTCAGATGATAAAACCAGAAACCAATTGGACCATTTTTGTTTTAAAATGCAATTCAGAACATTTCTGATAAATGTAAGAGCATATAAAGATGCAGATGTCAGAAATGACCACATCCTGTGTATAGGGAAAATGAGACTAAAACTGAAAAGCCAACACAAGAAACCAATACCCAGAAAGATAAACAGCCACAGCCTAAAAGAAGAAAGTACTAACAGTAATTTCAGTTTGGAACTTACCAATCATTTCACAGTACTCAGTGAAGTGGAGGAGATAGGTATAGATGAATTATGGAATTCTTACAGCATCACTATAATCACAGCAGCAAAAGTAAGTGCTAGATTGCAAAAAACAAATAAAAAAACTATGGATGTCGGAAGACACATGAAAATACAGGGGGCATTCAGAAAGTAATGCACCACATAGTTTTTCCCAGGAGCTGTTTATTCAAAAAGAATGAAATGTTTGTACACAATATACATGGATATGTCATGTAAACATTGGTATTAGTCACCATAATCCCCATAGTGCATGTATTCCTAGCCTGTATTAGATTTTCTCTTGATTATGTAGCCATTTCTTTGCTGCATGAGTCTCTGTGTCATCTTCAAATCTTACCACATGGAGTGCATCTTTAAGTGGATCAAACAGATGGAAATCAGACGGTGCCAAATCAGGACTATAGGGTGGATGGGGTAGTACAGTTCAACCCAGTTTGGTGATTGCCTCCTGTGTTGCCAGACTTGTGTGAGGGCGCGCATTGTCGTGAAGGAGAAGCAGGTCTGCTGGATTCTTGTGTGGCCGAACTCTGCAAAAACATTGATTGAGTTTTTTCAATGTCTTAGTATAAACTTGCAAATTGATTGTCTCTCCTCTTGGCATAACATCCACAAGAATAACGCCTTCAATATCCCAAAAGACAGTGATCATGACCTTTCCAGCTGAAGGAGTTGTCTTGAATTTCTTTCTTTGTGGTGATTGTGGATGATGCCACTCCATCGGCATCTTTTTGTCTCAGGTTCAAAATGATGTGCCCAGGTTTCGTCACGTGTTACAATCTTAGCCAAAAAGTTCTCTCCAACAATTCAGAAGAAATTGCTTTCCTTTGAAATCGGTGGTCATTTGTGAGACTTCAAGGAACCCATCTCATGCAAACCTTAGAAAATCAGAGAGCTTTTATAACTGCATTTGCACTACCATTGCTGACTGACAGCTTTAAAGCCATTTGTTGAGTAGTGATACCCTATCAGTAAGAATAATGCCTTCAGTGCATTTCAACATTTCTGCCTTGGTGGCTGTGGCAAAGCAACTCCCTATCTCCACTTATTGAATCCTTGATTCTCTTAACCCAGCAGCTGACTGTACTCCTGTCTACTGCAAAACTTCCATAACATTACATAGATGCTTGTGTGAATGTTCACAACAGGTTCCTTTTCTGCAATAAGAAACTCTATCACAGTTTGCTGCTTATACGGCAAGTTGCTAACACGCTCCATTTCAGTGGTTAGGGCAGCCATATTCTTTGACTGGTTGCGGTGCAATTGGTTCGCACAATCGGCACATGCCATATTTAAAGTGTGCAAAATTTCATGCTTATATCTTCATTATTAGCTGAAAAGACCAATGTGGTGCATTACTTTTTGAACGCCCCTCGTACATACATGAAAGATGAGCAGCCAAATTAGCCTTGTTGAGTGTAAAAGACAGATCTTGGAAAAGATCTGGCAAAAGCAATGTACAAAGAAGTAGACAATAAAGTAAAAAGTTCAGCTAGAAGAGATAAAGAGAATACATGGACAGTATTGCAAAAGAAGCAGAGAAACAGCAAAAACAGGAGCATATAGCATACACATGAGGCTAATGGATATTATTACATCTAAAGAAAGACCAGTCTTTAGCAAAACTGGCACTGTATTAATATCAAGTAAAAACAACAAAACAAAGATGGGCTGAACACTTCCAAGAAATACTTAATTTACCACATCCAAAAGAATTACCTTGACTTACCAATCCAACAACTAAATGTCAACCTAGATGAAGTTACTTTGAATGAAATTGAAACAGCAGTGAATCTAATGTCTAACAACAGAGCTGCAGGTGAGGATGAAATAACAGCCAAAATGTTAAAAAGCTATTAACAGTGACAACATGAGCCAACTACAGAGAATGTTTAATAAACTCCCTTCTAAATAGAAAAAAGGAATCATGTTAAAATACAAAAAATAGGCAACCTTGGCGATTGCAATAATTGGAGTAACCTTACTATCTGAATAGAATTAAAGATATAATGGATACTACAATGAGAGAAGAACAAGCAGGATTTTGAAAAGGGAGAAGCTGTCCTGATAGATCTTTATTCTGCTCCAAGAATAATACTTGAAGAACATATTGAAAAGCAAAAACCATTAATACTGAACTTCATAGACTGTGAAAAGGCATTTGATACCATGCACAGAGATTCATTCATTCATTCATTCATTTGCATGTCCCTTGCGGAACTTTGCTTCCCAAACTGCACACCTATAGGCCTCTCGGTTGTGAGCAAGATGGCCTGCCACTGATGCATCCATTTGCAGATCATCAACGATGTCTTGCAGTCATCTTTGCCGTGGTCTTCCTCTCTTTCTTTTTCACATTATGTACCATTCCAAGACGGTATTCTCTAGATTATCATGACGTTTAATGTGTCCAAATATTTAAGTTTTCTCTCTTTAATCCTCTTTACTAGCCATCCTTCTTCAATATTAAGCTCTTGTAGTATAGATATATTTGTTCTTTTTTGTGTCCATGATATTTGAAGAACTCTTCTGTAGCATTTACATTTAAAGGCATTTTTCTCAGCTGTTTTGTAAGTGTCCAGGTCTCACAGGCATATGTTGCGATGGGAAAGATGCAGGCTTCTTATTTTTGTAGTTCTGTCTGCTCTCCTCCACAGATTCTTTAGTTGTTTTACTTTCTGAAGAGCGATAGATGTCCTCCTTTTAATTTTCCTCATTGAATCTCCATTATTAGCAGTGATCCAAGATATTCAGAACTTTCCACTTCTTCCAGTTTTTCCTCATTGATACACATTTCAGCTACCTTGTTTGTTTTGTCAGTTGTCATCAATTTAGTTTTCTTTCCATTAAGATAGAGGTTTTGCTCTTCTCTGTTCTTACGGACTGACATAATTAGTTTTTCCATTCCTTTTTGTGTTGTAGGCAGTAATACTGTGTCATCAGCATATCTAATCTCTGATATTTCATAACCTCCAATTGTTATGGGATCGTAATATTCTTTGTCTACATCTTCTCTAACATTCCTCATGATATTTTCAGTATACAAGTTAAATAAGACAATACGCACCCCTGACGGACCCCATGTTTTATGTCAAACCAAGTTGTTGTTTCACCATTTATTCTTACTACTGCTTGTTGGTCTAAATACAGCTGTGGTGTTAATTGTATCAAACATGTTGGAAATCCCATTTTTTCCCAAAGTTTCTGGTGTTGTATACAATCAAATGCCTTTGAGTAGTCTATAAAGGATAAATATCTCTCTCTCTCTCTCTCTCTCTCTCTCTCTCTCTGAACCTTAAGTGCCCAGGGCACATGGGGCTTCCGCAAGAGTTTTCCACAAATGCCTGTCCTTTGCCTTTTTTTTTTCTGCTCCTGCTCAGGTGAGGCCTTTATTGCTCAACATCTTCTCTGTTGTTCTTCTCCATGTCTCTTTTGGTCTACCCTTACTTCTGTTGCCCTGTGGTGTCCATCTTAGTACTAAAAGGATAAATATAGATTCACATTAAACTCTCTGCATTTCTCTATTATTAATCTTATATTGGATATATGATCTCTTGATCCTCTTCTTTGCCTGAAACCAGCTTGGACCATAGTGACTTCTTCCTCTATTTTTTTTTCGAAGTCTACCCATTATGATTTTTAACATAATTTTACTGGCATGACTAATCAGGGCAACAGTTCTGTAGTTTGTGCATAATTTCAGGTTACCCTTTTTTGGCAGTGGTATGAATACAGTTCTTTTCCATTCTTTTGGCCAAATACCTGAATGCCATATCTTTTTACATAGTGCATGATAGATTGTTGCACATTCCTTTCCTCCTACTTTAATAAATTCAGCTATTATCTCATCACATCCTGGTGATTTACCATTTTCAGATTCTTTATTGCCCGTAAAACTTCTTCTATTGTCGGTTCGGGTTCTTTCTCCTCCAGTAATAATTCACACTGTTGATTTCTGCTTCCACAGTCGGTTGTTTCATACATTCCTATGCAATATTCCATCCATCTTTCTAGAATTTCCTCTGTCTCTGTCAAGGTATTCCCCATCTCATCACAAATTACGTTTAGCTTAGGTGTGACTTTTCTTGTCAATGTCTTCATTTCTTTAAACATTTCACTATCTCTTCCACATTTTTGTTGTCCTTCTATTCTTTCACAACAATCTTGTATGTATCTTTTTTTGTCTTTTCTTATGTTTCTTCGTACTTCTTTTGTTAAAGTTTTATATTCCTCTTTGTTGTTGTTTGTCACTTTCCATTGCGTCTTCATTTCTCTACATTGTTTTATCAGTTCTAGTGTACCTGCTGTAATCCATCCATTCTTTTGTGTTTTCTTTACTGGAACCATGTCTTTAGCTGTTATTATTAAGATATCTCTGGCCTACATAACCAATTCATCTAGTGTCATCTCCTGTACAGCCATCAGGATTTTGAAGCGGTTCTTCACCTCTATACAGTATTGTTCAGGTATTTTTGTAAGATCAAAGCGGAGTGGTCTTGATCCCGTAACTGTCTTTTTTATCTTTATCTTCATGTCTGCTATTAATAACTCATGGTCCGTGTCACAATCAGCACCTGGTAAAGTTTTTGCTGATGTTATACTTTTATCTCCACCTTCTCTGCACTAAAATGTAATCTATTTGATTCTTGGTTTTCCCATCAGGTGATATCCATGTGTAAAGTCTTCTTGGATGTTTAAAAAGTGTGTTAGCGATCATTAGCTCATTTTCTGTGCAAAACACCATTAGATTGTCCACCTGCCTCATTTCTATGCCCTATGCTAAATTTACCCACGACATATCCTTCGTCTTCTGCTCTTTCTGTATCAGTCTTTGCATTAAAATTCCAAGTAAGGTTTGTAATTGTTTCTTGTGGCGCTGGGTATGGACTTCTTGGCAGCTTCCAGGATTATATTTGTTAGGTCTGTCGCATTGTGATTGCTGTTGTTGGTCAGAGTGATCTGCAGGCACTGTTGATGTGTTTCTCTCTGTGTTGATCCCAGTTTGCTTTTTTGAAGTTCCAGGTGGGTGCCATGTTAGGTTGTTTTGGACACTCTTCTCTATAGATTTTGAATGTGACTGTTTCTTTTCCTATGATGTGTCAAGTGATTCTTCCTTTCCTGTCTTTGTATGGAAATCTAGTATTATCAGTATATCATATTTCTGGTTCTTCTCTGTTACTTTATCTAATGTGTTGTAAAATCCTTCATTGACTTCATTCTTTTTATCTTCTGTTAGTGCGTGTACACTAATCATTGTTCTGTTTTTCTTTGTTCCCTTGATGTGGAAAGTGCTGATTCTTTCATTTGTGGCACTAAGTCTATCACTAAGTCCCATACTTTTCTCTTGACAGCAAAACCTATCCCATGTTCGTCTCTTCCATTAGCAGTGCCTTCATATGCAAATACCATTTCTCCTATGACTCTCCAAACCATCTGATTTCCTGTAATGTCATGTCATACCTACTTAGTTCATCTTCTTTAGCGGCCTCTTGTCTGAGTAAACTTCTTATATTCCATGTTCCAAATCTCATAATATTTTTTACTTTCCAAGGTTGTAATCCATTTTTGTCCATCCAATTTCAAGGCTTCTCTAATTGTTCCGTAACACTAATCTTTTTACGGAGATGGGGTCACTGGCCCCGTACTCCAACCACCAGCCTAGAGGACAAGGGTGCAAATTTTATCTGATCCCTACCCACGCAGACCTTCCCAGCCTGGTTGGACCTGCCAGGAGTAAAATTCCCGCCAGGATAGCTCTGGGGTGGTCAGGGTATGTAAGCTGTCTTGCCACGACAAGGCACCTGCACTATATGACAGCCCATTATTAATACAATATCATTTTTTTATATCAGGTTTGTCATCATTTGCAGTGTGTTATAAGTCTTCTACTTCCTCTTCTTCTGCTGCCAATGTAGGTGATTATATATCTGGTTAATTGTTACATTTTTAGGAGTGCTTTTAAGTCTGTGATGTAACCTAGTAATGCTTTTGATGTTAATTTGTCCAAGTGAAAAGCCACTCCTTTCTTTCCTTCTAATTCTCCACCAGAGTATATAAATATACCATCATTTTGTTCTTGAAGTGTCTTGATCCTTTCCATCAATGTTCGCAGATTCTCAAAATGTGTATCCCCGTTCTTTCCATCTTGTCACTTATTATTTGATACTTTCCCTCATACATACTTCTCATATTCCATGTTCCTACTCTTATTTTTCTTTTTAGTTTGATGCAGGGGTTTTCCTTAGTAACACCATCGGGATTTTGTCCACCATCACAATTACTAGTACTGACCTCTGTCTCACACTCTTCCCAGTGTTAAAATTAGATCTGTCTGGCCTGGGGGACTCACCACCAGATCTTTTTCCTATCTGACTTTCCACATTGCTGTCAGGGTTTCTTGGTGTTTCCAGAAGGTAGTTTGCCATTGCTTTCCTTCTGGGCAGTGGCTGTACTAGTCAGTGATCATAGCCATTGTCCCAACATTGAGATCATCTGCCTACCATCATACACGTAGAATGGTGACCACAACCATCTTTAAAGTACATATTGTATATTAGTTCTATTTAACTCATGGGCATTTGTACACACTGCAGTATATCAGTTTTGGTGCTTCTGATTTGGTAACAAAATCAACAATAATTATTTTAGCATTTTTTGCTCAAGACTTGACTTGAAACTGCCTGCAGGGGATTGAGATTTGCCTTTAAACTTGTCTGAAAGGACATGAATACAACATTGATATGCATCTGAAAGATGTAGCACAAAAAGTAGGCAACAAAAAAAAAAAAACACTTTTTTTTTCTGTTTCCTCTTTAAAATGAGTCAATTCCTACTGAAAATGGGATGAGAAAAATGAATATGACATCAGAAAATTTTTATTACCTCTAGTTTTCAAGATATTTAAATGTCAAAATTTGTATTAAAACCCTATTAATTTATTTAGTACCCTTGGTGGATGACTATATCAAGAATAAAAACCCTTACTTATTGTTTCCTTTTTCTCTTGCATTCAACTTTTAAGGTATTTCTTGTCACATTCCAAGAGTAGTCAGCAAGCATAGATGTATAGATATGTTCCACTTCCCCTGGTACCTTCTTTCAGTTAATGAAATGTCCTGGTGGAAATGCTCCCCATATTCATCACTTACTGCACCACAGTTGGGGAGTAAGAAGTCAAGATGAGAATTTAGGAAGTAGATCTTGAGTGACATGTTGCAACCTAATTGTTGGTATGCTATAAAAAGTTTATTAACAGCCACAAGAGAGTTTTTATTTCTTTGATTTCCCAAGAAATTGTGAACAACAGATCTGAAGGCTCATTAAGCTGCTTTCTCATTCCCATGAAGAATGGAATCAAAGTGTTTATCATTTAGCGGTTCCCTAATCTGAGGGCCTACAAAGATTCCTTAGTTTATTTTGGCATCACTAAGATAATGACATTTTGAATCAGGTACTTGAGTGCCTCTCATTCCTGATTCATCCTTTTGACAAAGTTTTCATTAGCACCAATTTAATATGTAAAGGGGACAGAATGATATTGCTACAATTAACAAGAGTCTGCTGGACATTCTTCTTTCCAGGCTCCAGAATTTTCCTACCAGGCCATATTTTTCTTATGTAAAGGGAAGATCTCTGTTGACTGTCCCATTCGCAGAGAAAACAACAATACTTGGTGTATCCTAACTGTATTTCAAGTTAAACTGCAATAACTGTCAAATCTGCCACTGATGGTTGTCATATTTTATTGCTTTGAGAAGCAGTTTCATATTTTCATAGGTCTCCTTCAGGTGCACAGCATGACCTATAGGAAGAGGTGGTAATGAATTGCCATTAGCAAAACAGCTTTCAAGCTTAACTTTGATGAGTCTGTGAACAATCTCCAGTCTTGTGGTTATGTTCTATTTTCAAATTTGCCTTTAACATCATTAGTCCATTAACATCACGGCAGGCAGTGATGTTTTCTATTTTTCTATCAATCCCTATACATTGACACTTTTACATTTTCCTCCAGGAGATTCCACTGCTGAACTCTTGATGCAAGAAGTTCAGCTTTTCATTTAGATAAGTCAAGATCTCAGATTAGATCACTCAGTTTATTTGGGGAAATTCTGTATAGCTTATCCACTGAACCTTTTGGTGTAAATCCAGAATTTTGTTGTATAGACTCGGCTGATATTTCTGGACTATATTCTTCATTCTAGCTCCATAATGTGCTGGTCTGGTGGGACAGAAATAGGCAGGTTCTTATTTTGTCAGATACATAAAACTGTAGTTTTATAAATTCATCACCATGTGGTACTGGTCATGTAGCCGATGGAATATTTGGATACTTCAAGGTCCACTTTTTCTTTGTAGACATTCTGTGTTGAAGAGGACACACCATGCAAAAAATAGCAATCACTTACATGATTCGTAGGCTCTGTTCATGGGCATGGCGAAACACATTGACTGTCCTTTACTATTCAGGCAACCACAGAGTTTCACAGCACATTTATTACAGCAAATGTGAGGTGCCCAGGGCTTGTCTTGATCACCTATTTTACAACCAAAATAATGATATGCTGTTTTGATTAGAGATGTAATTTGATGTTTCTGAGATTTAAAAAAAAAAATGTCACTTCACCATACACATAGAAAAAATTGTTTGCACTATTAAATGCATTTTCACGGCATCTTGAAATACACTCCCGATACAAATTCAGGCTATTACTTGTATATCACTGCGAAATGTAAAAAATATGTACTTCTTAAAATAATAAACTCTTGTATTAATTTAGACGTGAGATGCAAATTGAGGTTTTTCACATTTGACACACAGTCATAAACAATATGGCTGCCACAGATACTATAAGCAGTAATTCAGCGGTGTAAAAATGCATTCGTAGTCTGGAAAATTTTGCATCATAAAAATGTTACACTTTCATCAACACATTAAATAAGCAATATCAGAGCAATAAAAGCTGAGTGTTTTTAATGTTATATTCATTTTTCTCACATCAAAATTAATAATTGTAGACTATTTTAAAGTCAGAAACTTTTTTGTGTGTTACACAGTGTAATCAGTGATTATGCAAAACAGAATATATGATAGTATCAAAAGACAATAGTCAGGAAACTCCAAGTAACCTACAAAAAGACAATATGATGTCAAGAAAGTAAATACATACATAATAGTTGCATTATAATAAATGATAAAATCAAAGCTAGAAAAACATAAACAAGATATACTTTGCCCTGCAACACTTATAACAGCTTAATCTTATTTGATGATTTTACCTCAAAATATAAGGTTAGTGGGGTAGGGGCATCCCCTATCAAAGGAGAAGTAAGATGCCTCCTTACCACCATCAGTCTACGGGGCACTCTTGGGCAAGGTGGCGTACCCTATAGCCCCCCGATCAGGGTGACATGAAGCTATGGGAGCAGGTGGTGGATGGAATGGGAGAGCAGCCAACAGATAATGTTGGTTATGGTCACCATTCTATGATGGTAGGCAGATGATCTTAATGTAGGGATAATGGCTGCAATCACTGACTAGTACAGTCACTGCCCAGAAGGAAAGCAATGGTAAATTCTGGAAATATACCAAGAAACCTAAACAGCAACTGGAAAGTCAGATAGGAAAAGATCTGGTGACGAGTTCCCCAGGCCAGATAGATCTAATTTTAACACTGGGAAGAGTGTGAGACAGAGGTCAGTACTAGTAATTGTGATGATGGACAAAATCCTGATGGTGTTACTAAGGGAAACCCCTGCATCAAACTAAAAAGAAAAATAAGAGTAGGAACATGGAATATAAGAAGTGTGTATGAAGGAAAGTATCAAATAATAAGTGACAAGATGGAAAGAATGGGGATACACATTTTGGGAATCTGGAACATCAATGGAAAGGCTCAGGATACTTCAAGAACAAAAATGATGGTATATTTATACACTCTGGTGGAGAATTAGAAGGAAAGAAAGGAGTGGCCTTTCACTTAGACAAATTAACATCAAAAGCATTAATAGGTTACATTACAGACTTAAAAGAACTCCTAAAAATGTAACAATTATCTACATATATATGCACCTACATCAGAAGTAGAAAACTTTTATAACACACTGCAAATGATGATAGACCAGGTATGGAAAAATGATATTGTTTTAAAAGTGGGGGATTTTAATGCAAAGATTGGTACAGAAAGAGCAGAAGACGAAGGATATATTGTGGGTAAATTTAGCATAGGACATGGAAATGAAGCAGATGACAATCTAAGGGTGTTTTGCATGAAAAATGAGCTAAGGATCACTAACACACTTTTTAAACAACATCCAATAAGACTTTGCACATGGACATCACCTGATGGGAAAACCAAATAGATTACATTTTAGTGCAAAGAAGGTGGAGATCAAGTATAACATCAGCAAAAACTTTACCAGGTGCTGATTGTGACACGGACCATGAGATATTAATAGCACACATGAAGATAAAGATGAAAAATACAGTTACGGGATCAAGACCACTCCGCTTTGATTTTACAAAAATACCAGAGGATTAATGAAGGAGTGCTGTTAGGGAGGCAAAGTTCTGCAAGGGACATGGAAATGAATGAATGACCAGAACAGTATGGTATAGAAGTGAAAAACTGTTTTGAAATCCTGATGGCTGTACAGAAGGAGATGACACCAGAAGAATTGGCTATGCAGGCCAGAGATATCTTAATAACAACAGCTAAAGACATGGTTCCAATAAAGAAAACACAAGAGAATGGATGGATTACAACAGGCACACAAGAACTGATAAAATAACATAGAGAAATGAAGATGCAATGGAATATAATCTTTAACAAAAGAAGTATGAAGAAACATAAGAAAAGACAAAAAACAATACATACAAGATTGTTGTGAAAGAATAGAGGGCCATTAGAAGTGTGGAAGAGATAATGAAATGTTTAAAGAAATGAAAACGTTGACGAGAAAAGTCACACCTAAGCTAAATGTAATTTGTGATAAGATGGGGATACCTTGACAGAGACAGAGCAAGTTCTAGAAAGATGAAAGGAGTATTGCAGAGGAATGCATGAAACAACTGACTGTGAAAGCAGAAATCAACACTGTGAATTATTGGAGGAGAAAGAACCCAAACCAACAATAGATTTAGTTTTAATAAAGAATCTGAAAAATGGTAAATCACCAGGATGTGATGAGATAACAGCTGAACTTAATAAAGCAGGAGGAAAGAATCTATCATGCACTAAGTAAAAAGATATGGCATTCAGATAATTGGCTAAAAGAATGGAAAAGAACTGTTATATTAATACCACTGCCAAAAAAAAAAAAAAAGGTAACTTGAAATTATGCACAAACTACAAAACTGTTGCCCTGATTTCATGCCTGTAAAATTCTGTTAAAAATCATAATGGGTATACTTTGTAACAAAATAGAAGAAGTCAATATGGTCCAAGCTGGTTTCAGGCAAGGAAGAGGATTAAGAGATCATATATTCAATATAAGATTAATAATAGAGAAATTGAGAGAGTTTAATGTGAATCTATATTTATCTTATCTTATCTAGAAAGGAAGTTAGGATCAGAATTGCAAAAGCAGCATCAATCTTCAAGAATCTTGAGAACATATGGAATTTAAAAGTTATAAGCACAAAAACCAAGTTAAGACTATTCAATTCAAATGTAATATCCACCCTCATTTATGCATGCAAAAGCTGGAAAACAACTAAAGAAACAGAAAAGAAATTAGACTCTTTTGAAAACAAATGCCTAAGGAAAATACTCGGCATCAAGTGGAATGAATTCAAGAACAATGCAGAGATAAGGCAGATGACTGAACAGCAACCAGTCTCATGGGTGATCAGGAAAAGGAGATGGACATATGTTGGTCACTTGATGAGAAGAAATGATCAGAGAATCCCAAAACAAGCTATCAAGTGGAACACAACAGGCTAAAGAAAAAGATGCAGACCGCGTGAAACTCTGAAGAGGACATTATTAAGAGAGGCCAAATTAACAGTCATAAAATCCTTTGATGAGGTTGAAAGACTCGCCGAAGACAGGAAAAGTTGGCGAACTACTTTGCAAGCCCTATATGACGTTTAACGGCACGGGAAGGATATAAGATATATGAGATAAGATATTTATCTTTTATAGACTACACAAGGCATTTGATTGTGTACAGCACCAGAAACTTTGGGAAATAATGGGAAAAATGGGATTTCCAACACATTTGATACAGTTAACATCACTGTTGTATCTAGACCAACAAGCAGCAGTAAGAATAAATGGTGAAACAACAACTTGGTTTGACATAAAACAAGGGGTCCATCAAGAATGCATATTGTCACATTACTTATTTAACTTTTATGCAGAAAATATAATGGGGAATGTTAGAGAAGATGTAGACAAAGAATATTACGATGCCATAACAGTTGGAGCCACAAAGATATGCAAGATAAAATAAACAACCTAACTCAGAATGCAAACAACAAAGGACTAAAGATCAGCGTAGGAAAGACAAAGTTAATGAAGCAAAATGTGAACAACAGAAATATACTCGGAGTAGATAGCAAATTAGTGGAGGAAGTCAATGAATTTGTATACCTTGGCAGTAGAGTAGTAGAAAATGGAAACAGCACAGAGGATATCAACAGCAGAATTACTAGAGCAAACCAGGCTTTTGCAGTGCTGCTGACTATATGGAAATCTAAAAAACTAAGCATAAATATGAAAATCAGGATATTTAAGAGTAATGTTCTAAGTGTACTATTCTATGGAAGTGAATGCTGGAAAATCACCAAAACCATAGAAAACAAGTTGAATTCTTTCCAGACTAAATGTTTACGAAGAGTTAGAAAAATATTTTGGCCAAACACCATAAGAAATGACATCTTGTTGGCAGAAATGCAGATGAAACCACTGACAGCAGTTATTGAGGAAAGATGCTGGCGATGGTTGGGACATGTGCTCCAAATGACTGACATCTCTACCAAAAATAGCACTAAGATGGACACCACAGGGGAACAGAAGTAAGGGTAGACCAAAATAGACATGAAAGAATGTTGAACAATAGAGGGCTCACCTGGACAAGAGCAGAAAAAAGGCAAAGGACAGGCATTTGTGAAAAATCCTTGTGGAAACCCCATGTGCCATGATCACTTAAGGTTCAGAGAGAGAGAGAGAGATAACAATTGGAGGTTATTAAATACCAGAGATTAGATATGCTGATGACACAGTATTACTGACCGCAACATGAAAAGGAATGGAAAAACTAATTATATCATTCCTTAAGAACAGGGAAGAGCATAATCTCTATATTTGTCAATGAGGAAAAATTGGAAGAAGTGGAGAGTTTTGAATATCTTGGATCACTACTAACTAATAATGGAATTACAATGAGGGAAATTAAAAGGAGGACGTCTATCACTCTTCAGAAAGTAAAACAACTAAAGAATCTATGGAGAGGAACAGACAGAACTACAAAAATAAGATTTTGAAGGGCATGCATCTTTCCCATCTCAACATATGCCTGTGAGACCTGGACACTTAACAAAACAGCTGAGAAACACATAAATGCCTTTGAATGTAAATGCTACAGAAGAGTTCTTCAAATATCATGTGGACACAGAAAAGAACAAATATATCCATACTTCAAGAACTTAATATTGAAGAATACTGGCTAGTAAAGAGGATTAAATGAAGAAAACTTAAATATTTTGGACACATTAAACATCATGGTAATCAAGAGAAGACCGTCTTGGAAGGATACATAATGGGAAAAAAAAAGAGAGGAAGACCAAGACGAAGATGGCTGCAAGACATTGTTGATGATCTGCAAATGGATGCTCACAACTGCAAGGCCTACACTCCCAGAGTGCTGTTAGGGAGGCAAAGTTCTGCAAGGGACATGCAAATGAATGAATGAATCTCAAAATATTATCTTACATTTGCAGTCATTAAAACCAACAGTTTAGTCAGAAAATGAGAAATACAGTGAAACAGGTGAAAAGCAATTATGGCTGCCTGAGAAGGGAATTTTAAGATAAATATTTTGTCACTTACAAGATAATAACAATAGAGATGGCAAATTAGAAAGAACATTGGACTTAATATTCTCATCACACACCTTTCATAACTTTTGTGATAAAAGTAGATAGATTATACTTGCCAATACGAGTGAAAATATATCGAAGTAAATATTATTTAAACACAAGCTAATAAAGAAAAAAAAGTTTTTCCATATGGAAGTTTTTTAAAATTCAAACTTAGCAAATAATTTCTGTTTTCAGGGAGCAATGGACCTCAGAGATTCTGCATAGAGAAAGTTGGCAAGGAGACCTGGCTACCACGTTCTCATACTTGCTTCAACCGTCTTGATCTGCCTCCTTATCGTAGCTATGATCAGCTGGTGGAGAAGCTCAATTATGCCATTGAGGAGACAGAAGGTTTTGGCCAGGAGTAGAAGCATTTGGATTATAGACATCAAAACCTGCAGTAGATTGGTATTCAAAGTTTGTAGATGCACCATATAAGACATGTTCTTAAAACTTAACTGGAAGTGATTTTAACATTTGTCAGATTCCTGGATTCACTTTTTTTTTTTCTGCTTTGTGTTTCAGAGTAAAGTTTCATATACGTGCACCATTTGTTAAAGCAACACAATCTGAGAGTTTAATCACAGCATGTGTTGTGAACATTTATCAAGAATAATGTGAAATATTACTGTTAGGAAAATGACATAGTTAACCTATAAATATCTTAATTACAAGATTTTCCAATTAAATTCAGGATTTTTAATCATTGGTATTTTTCAAAGGGAAAAGTTGTACCAGGAGTGAAATCATCAGTCCTGAAAGTTTACTTGGCTGAGGTTGCATCTGCATCATAACATTCGATTGGCAGTTATGGTTTTATGTGCTTTAACTCTTCCCATGCCTTAGTTGGGTGCCGGATTAAAGCGCGGGTCTTGATATGTATAGGGGCATATTAGTAAAATGTGAATGAAACCTAAATATGTATGAAGATTTTATAAATGCAGTTTTTTAGGAAAAAAGAAGTAATGTGATGTTTTTAGACAATGATTGTGTTCAACTTACCATCAGATAGGTCTAGAGGTACACGATGTACTATCTGAGATACGTAGATCTACCTGTTGATGTCATGTTGTGATTCTGTTACATTATCACTAAAATAGTGTCTGAAATAACCTTCTTACTATTTCTCCAGTCGTCTATATGTCTGTATATGTCTATATGTCTAGATCTACTTGGGATACATTCAAGAACAGTGGTCTGGTCACAGGGCATATCCATCCCCCCATCTACCCTATCTGCATCACCAAATATTGAAATTTCTCACAGAAAACTTCAGTTTTCTCCCTCATAACTAAGCACTCTATGGCCATTTTTTAAAAAGGTCATGGGGCATGAACACTAAATGTTTACAATCCAAATGTTACACCGCATTTTTAATGAAACAAACCAAACGTCACTACAGAAACTAAAGGCACCATGTGAGAAACTGGAAGCGTCTTCTAAGCGACGAAAGGCCTGGGAAGAAGTAAAGAAGTACAGGCTGTGTACAAAAGAAGTCCACAGGAGGGCCAGGCATGTTAGATTAAGCCACTGAATGCATTTAGGAAGCATTCCAGTGTTAAAAGAAATTATCGCCCAAGCAAAGCTGGACTACAAAATCTTCCTTTGGCAGTTTTTTTAATCCTGTTTTTAAGATCATATAAATTGAGGCTGAGTTTTGTAAGAACAATGAGTGAAGAGATGTTTTTGATGTTTTTTTTTCAGTTGCAAGGCAACGTTTAATTTATCTAGGCATATAAATTGAGATAGCTTTGTTATTTAGGGCACAGACTTTGTAAGATGACCAGTGCAGTCCAGAACTAAAAATTTGATGCGTTCAAACATACAGAACAGTCACAGAGCCATTTTTCTGTGCGAAGAAAATAGTAATGAGGAAATCATTTTTAGATATGCTGAAAATTTCCAAATTTTCAAAAGGATAGAAGCATATTCCAGACCTGGCTTGATGGAGCACCATTTCATTTTTTTAAATGTCATTCAAAATAAGAATTTTGTGTTAAGTATTTTGTCAGTGGATGAATAATTCTGTAATCGCTTCACTTACTTGATCATACTTCCTCGTGGGTTATGTAAAAGATCAAGTCAGTAGTCAGAAAATGATGCAAGAGCTAAAACAACAGATTTGTGATGTGTTTGTCTGGCAAAAGGTTGATTTCAGTTGGTTGTATGTATTTACACAAGGTATTCGTATTGGAGGATAAAGAGTAAGAAAAAACAGAAGACTTTCTTATCATTTTTTTTTTCATTTAAAAATAGATGGTTTTAAACTGCCAGCATTCTATTTTGGAAACCATGTATTTTAAAAATTATATTTGTATAAGATGATGATTCATTTTTGAAGTATAGATCTGTTAGATAATTAGTCACATAAAGTATACTATACTAGATGATAATTCATTTGAATTATGCTTCTGGTAGACAGAAATGTTTGAGATATATGTTTCTGAATAGTGGTTAAATATATCTTTAACAGAGTATGCATTTGTGTAATGGTGATTCATTTGCATTTTTATAAGCATTAAAAGATGTTTGATTTGTGTACTGTGCTAAAAACCGGGGCTGTGAAATTGTTACACCAAGCCTTCCTCAGTTCTTTCAAATGTCCAATGCTGGATCTGACTCCAGTCTCTTCATAGATAGCAAATATATAAGGGCAGATCAAAAAAGTAATTGCAAATAAAGGGATTTAGCAACAGAAAAAATATGAAAAAACTCTTCACTCACCTTCAAGTTTTTTCATATATTTTCAGTGGTTATGTTTCTTGATTTGCAGATATTTTTTTTGACAGCTTTTGTACGTCGTTTAGTAATTATAAATTTGCTGCAATAAAATAGTAGCATAAGAGATGATGAATCAGAGGGCTAGATTCTGAAGAGCATAAAATGTATTTTTTTTTAATTAAAATTTCTAATTTTAAAATTAACGTAAATAAAATAAACTGATGAACTTGTAAAAGTTACCTAAAGCTTATTTATGTATATACTGTATCAGGTATTGAAAATCACGGATAAATTTGATTAATTACAGACAGATCACTGATAAATTTGATTAATTACAGATGTATAGAATGTTTATTAAATAAACTCTGGCACAAAACTAGAACTTGGAGATCACCACTTAAACAGCAACAAAGAAAAACAAAATGCAAGATGAAAATACACAACACACTTAGTATTTTTAATAAATATACTCAGATAAAAGAGTCACCTCATTCATGGAAGCTTGCAAACCTAATCCAATTATTTTTTAGCAGTGAATGAATGAACTGTCAAATTTTCAAATACTGACATACCCATTATAGACAAATTGGTACAGAAACTACTACTTGACAGCAGCCTTTCTGTAAACATACACTCATGACCTAACTTGGGTCAGTGACAAAGCAGTAACCACAGTGGCATAAATGAATATCTCCTTGCAGTATTTGTATAATTTTTTTCTATTTCTTTTAGTGAAAATGGAAATTTTGCTCACTTTGTTCTCAGTGTGTTTGAATAAATCTTTTCCATTCAGTAACATTTTTATATGTTCCTCATGATCCAAATCTTATGGAACACCCTGTACTTTTCATAATTAAATTCATCTTCATATGATGAAGCTGAAGACATAGCAGTGCTGACTTCATCCCTCTTGTCCACACAATAATTAGTGTATAAGTATACACCTATACACAGAGCACTGCAGTAAAGCTGTGATACCAAAATGTATAAACTAGGAAAAAAGTAGGAACAGCTTTATTACTTAATGATCACAAAGGTGTGATGTTTCATCTTTGTGATCATTAAGTAATAAAGCTGTTCCTACTTTTATCCCTCTTGTCATTCTTGTAAAACACACACATACACACAAACAAAATTCAATCAGGTACCTTTAAAAGATAATATTTTCATTTTTTCAATCATTCATTATCCAGTAGACTCTAGTACATTTGATCTACACAAATAGTTGCTGAAATAATATTGTTATAGAACACGGCATCATGTTTCTCTACTGCTTAAAAACTGCTGAGCTGAGACCTCAGCTTATCATTTTGTTTTTTGTCATTGTAGCTTCACATTTATCTCTATCAGAATAGACAGTTGCTTTGTCACTGCATTGATAGCTTGTTCCTAGGTAAGGTAGAAGGTAAAATCCTAACTTCCATGCCATTAAATCATATTGGAGATACGGTGTTAGTCCTGTATTTCCAAGACCTTCGCACATGAAATTTTGATGTGGTCAGCACCACACCTGGCCTCATTTACCTTCCCAGATATCTCCATTTTTAGAGAGGCTGGGTGGATCCTGAGCCTTTTTTGGTGTGGTGATACCAGAAAAATTCCCACTACCAAGACTTAATCCTCGTACCACTGGATTAGTAAGACTGAGTGCCTAACCACTCGGCCAATCAGGCCGCCAGCTTGTTCCTAGTGTCAAAACACATTCATTTGAAGCTACCATATTCGAGATTTCTCACGGTATGAAAAAAATCTTCCTGTGAAATTGGCTTCATTTGGGTATTGATCATAGATATTAATGTCATTAACCTCATTAAATCTTACATATGCACACTTGCAATCACTTCAGATTTAATCTTTTACACTCTACAACCTTTAATTTCAAGTCCTCCAACATGTACAACATTTCAGGCTCAGTCATTGCAGTGAAAATTGACTTCATACTTTAGGTATGCATTTATAGTGTAAGAAACAGCAACTTTGGACCAAATTTGCTGCTGTATCAGTAGATTTTTACCCTTCTATACTAGTCAAAAAGTTTTTTTGACTTAAGTCACTTCTTACTTCGTTCCCATGCCATTAAACATCACACAGGGCTTGCATAGTTGTTTGCCAAGTTTTCCTGCTCTCCGCGAGTCTTTCAACCTCATCAAGGGATTTTGTGCCCACTAAACTGGCTTCTCTTAACAGTGTCCTCTTTAGAGTTTCATGCGGTTGACCACTTTTTCTTCAGCCTGTTGTGCTCCACTTGATAGCTTGTTTTGGTATTCTCTGATTGTTTCTTCTCATTACATGGCCTACATATGTCCATCTTCTTTTTTTTGATCACTCATGAGACAGGTTTGCTCATCAGTCTTATCTCTGTTCTTGAATTCGTTCAACTTTATACCAAGTATTTTCCTTAGGCATTTGTTTTCAAAAGAGTCTAATTTGTTGTATATTTCTTTAGTTGATTTCCAGTTTTCACATGCATAAATGAGGGTGGATATCACATTTGATTTCAATAATCTTAACTTTGTTTTTGTGCTTATAACTTTTGAATTCCATATGTTCTCAGGATTTTTTAAGGCTTAAGTCACTTGCAGCAACACAAATATTTTGGAGCTTTACAGGTACCAGACAAGCATTGGACACTTAGTTTATAACATACAGTATTAATGTGTAAAAACCAAATATGCAGATAAACACAAAGCCACTGCTTTTATCATGCTGTGATAACAAATAAATTATATTTAAAAAGGTAGAAGCAGCTTTATTCATTAATATTGAAAGTAGAGTTGCATGGTTCAATTTTATAAAAAGATAGAAAGGGTAAGAAACCTGAAATAAAATGAGCATGTATAAAGGAAGAACATACAACAGTGTTTTAACAAATGCTTTTGCCAAGAACCACATACAAAGCAAATGAAAAATTAGAACTTAGCTCTTTGATATCCTGTTCATAAGAATTATTATGTGCATAGTGATGGTGATCATGGTTCTCCATCTTGTGCAGTCCTTGGTGTTTATGATTAATTCAGATACTTTTTTTTTTTTCCCATGCCACTTGGTCAGTGCACTGAGATATTTTTCTTATGGCCTTCCTCTTTCCCATGAATTTTCCAATCATTAGGTTCTCAAGCTTCTATCTTCTCATGACATGTCCAAGAAATTTTTGCTGTTTTTTTCTTATCATTTTCATAGTTCTGAAAGTTCTTTGAGGACCTCTTTGTTTCTCTCTTGCATCCTTTACCAAAACAACATTTCTGTAACTTTCAATTTTTTTTTTTTTTTGACTGCCCAAGTTTCACAGCCATGTAGTAATATTGTATTTATATAGCACTGTAATACTCTTTTCCTCACATTTAGGAAATATTATTTGTTAATATCTTCATCATGTCATAAAAAGCTGCCTTTGCTTAGCTGTTTGCGAATTTATTTCTTTGTGCATTTGCCATCAGCTGTTAATTGTTGTTTCAAGGTAACTGAATCTATGTGTGTCAGTGTCTTCCTGTTTAAGAGCATCCTTAGCACTTTGGTATGTTTATTCTTTTCATTATTGCTATTATTTTTGCCTTATTGTTGTTTAGATATCTGACATCTTACATCCTTCTTGTGCCATTAAACGTCACATAGGCCCCGCATGGTAGTTCGCCAAGATGCCCTGTCTTCAGCAAGTTTTTCAATCTCATCAAGGGATGTTATACCCACTGAATTGGCTTCTCTTAACAATGTCCTCTTTAGAGTTTAATGTGGTCGACCTCTTTTTCTTCTGCCTGTTATGTTCCATTTGATAGCTTGTTTGGGGATTCTCTGATTGTTTCTTCTCATCACATGATCGACATATGTCCATCTTCTTTTTCTGATCAACCATGAGACAGGTTGTTGTTTGTTCATCCGTCTGATCTCTGCGTTGTTCTTGAATTCATTCCACTTTATATTGAGTATTTTCCTTAGGCATTTGTTTTCAAAAGAGTCTAATTTCTTGTCTATTTCTTTAGTTGTTTTCCAGCTTTCATGTGCATAAGGGTAGATATTACATTTGAATTGAATAATCTTAACTTGGTTTTTGTGCTTATAACTTTTGAATACCATATGTTCTCATGGTTCTTGAAAGTCAGTGGTGCTTTTGTAATTCTAACTTCCTTTCTAGTATCACCATCCTAGTCTGTGTAGCTGCAGAGGTATACAAATTGGTGTTCTTCTTCAACACTCATTCCTTCTACTTATATTTTTCTCTTTTGATTAATGAGAAGTTTAATTATTTTTGTTTTATCCTTGTTAATTTCAAGTCCTATTTTACTACCCAGTGAAGACAGTATATATTTTTCCTTGCTTTGATTTCACGTTATCATTGATAAGAGTTATCATCATCAGGTGCTGTGCTGACTGGCTTTGGGTATTATGCTTCTCCAGAGTGCACGATCCTTCATGTAGGTCATCAGCTCAGCTGGTGATCTCCTCTCACACCATCCCGTCAGACTGTCCAGTATCATTTTTCTTGGTCTTCCTCTTGATCTTCTATTTTTCCTGTTGTTATAATATTTTCAATGCCCCCTCTTCTCATTGCATGTCCTATGAAAGTACATTGTCTCTCTCTTATTTTTTTGGCAAGATTTTTTGTCTCTCCAGCTCTTCTCATACATTCTTCATTAGTTATTTTTGCTGTCCAGGGGATTCGCAACATCTTCTAATAAACCACATTTCTGTTGCTTCCAATGATTTTTGTGCAGACCTGCCTATTGTTCATGATTCACTTCCATATAACAAGATAAGTTCAATATAGCATTTTAGGACTCGTTTTCTAACATTCTTTTATAAGGGTGTGTTGGATAATATGTTTCTTATTCTCTGAAATGCATTCTTTTCTTGGCTTATTCTGTTCCTAATTTCTGTTCTGCATTTCCCATCTGAAGTTATTACTGCTCCAAGGTATTTAAATTTCTGACCTGCTTTAGAATAGTTCCGTTTAATTTTATACTGCATGTTGGTGGATTGTTTCTTAGATATAACCATAGTAAGGCCTTTCTGTTCACTTTCTTTGGCGACTTTATCCAAGAGATTTTGCAGGTCTTGTTGGTTATCAGTACTGTGTCATCAGCATACCGAAGGTTGATAATATTGTATCCTCCAATTTTTATGCCTGGTTCTATGATGATCATTCTTAGAATATTCTCGCTTTACAGAGAAAAAGGTCTGGAGATAGTACACATCCTTGTCTCACCCCTTGTTTTATAGGTTGATATTTTCCAGTTTATTTTCAACTCGAATTGCTGCTTCTTGCTGCCAGTATAGATGTTTTACAATCCTCAGGTCTTTGCCGTCTATATTGATGTCTTCAAGCATTTTAATAATTTCATTATGTTTCACCTTGTCGAATGCCTTGGTGTAATCAATGAAGCATAAGTAGAGATCTTTCTGTACTTCTAAAGCTCTTTCTGTTAGTGTTTGTAAAGCATAAATGGCATTGTGTGTTCCCTTCAACAAATCCAAACTGATCATCAGCTATTTCCATTTTTATCTTTTTCCTTGTTCTTCTCATAATGATTCTCAGAAGTAGCTTCATTATGTGACATGAGAGGCTGATAGTCCGGTGGTCATCACATTCCTTTGCACCTGGTTTCTTTGGTAGTGCTATAAACGTGGATTTAAGCAAGTCACTGGCATATAACCACTGTTGTAAATGTATTCAGTAACTTGGTTATTATTTTTATTCCTATCTCCTCTAGTGCCTCTATTTCTTCTGTTGTTATATTATCAGGTGCAGTTGCTTTTCCTTTCTTCATGTGTTTGATGGCATCTATGATTTCATCTTCAAGTATTTGTGGTCCATCACAGTTTTCATTATCTGGTGTTAATTCTGTACTCTGTCCACCTGTCCACAATGTCTTCTTTTCCCATTAACATTTTACTTTTGATTTCAGGCATCTTGTGATATATTTTGTCTTCCTGCCTGTGAGTTCACTAATTCGTTTGTGCATGTTTTTGCTGTCTTTATTATAATAGTCCTCTATTTGTCTGCACTGTTCACACTTCCTTTGCTTCTGTGCATTTGCGTCTTATTTCTTTATTTATTTTGCTATATTTTTCTTGGTTGTTTTTACTCCTCCTCCTCTTGTCCATGAGTCCTTAGACATTGTCTGTTATCCATTTATTTTTAGGGGCTTCTTTTTTCGTTGGTATTATCTCCTTAACAGTTTGGTGGATAGAATCTCTTAACATTGCCCATTGTTCATCTTTACTATTTATCTTTGCTATTGCATTGTATCTGTTTGTTATAATAACTTTCTATTGTTCTCTCAGTTCTTGGTCATTTTTAAGGAGTTCTGTATTCAGTTTGATGTTTCTCACTTTTCTGCCTGCTTTCTTTAGCTTTATTCTACTTTTTCCAGTCATGGTCACTATTGCTCCTGGCATGGTTATTGTTGTCAGTAATGCATTCTGGAATCGTTTGTTGATTAATACATAGTCTATCTGGTTAAAAGTCTTTTTGTATGGGCTGCACCACGTTGCCAGTCTTCAGGTATGTTGTTTAAACCAGGTGTTTCCTACAACCATGCTATGTATTCTTGCCCATTCAATTAATTTACTACCTCTGTCATTCCTCTCCCCCAGTCCATAGTCACCAGTGATGTCTGAAGTTCTTCCTTCTTCCTTCTATTTCGCTTCCAACTTTGGCATTAAAATCTCCCATCACTATAGTAACTTCATGTGACTTTGTGTGTTTTAGGGCTGTCTCTATGTCATTATAAAATATCTGTACATCTTCTTCAGAACTTTCAGATGATGGAGAATACATTTGTATATTTATGTTTATTGGTCATCCTTTCAGTTGGGCTAGCAGGACTCAGTCTGAGATGTTCAGATATCCTACATTTGTCCTTGCTGTTTGTTTGTCAAATATTATTCCTACTCCTCGTTCATGATTCTCTCTTCCTGAATATATTATTGTATATTTATCAGAGTTTATCTTCCCTATACCTGTCCATCTAACTTCACTCATTCCTAATATGTTAATCTTCATCCTTTCCATTTCCCTCTTTACATTTTCTAATTTTTCAGCCTGAAATAAAGTTCTAACATTCCATGTTGCTATTTTGAACTTGTTAGTTTTGCCACCAGTAGCTTGATCACGTTCTGGCCTCACTTGTGGCTCGTGAGCTGCCCTACTGGATGATGCTGTTCATGACAAATCTATTACTCTGAATAAGCATAATTGTTCTTGGGAGCTACAACAGTGGTTTCCTGTTGCCTTCTGTTGGTTTGTGTACGGACTCTCCGTTAGCCTTCGGACTCCCTATCCTACCCGCAAGGCAGCAGGAGCAAGAGGTTTTAAGGCATCTTTTAATCGCCTGGTATTCCCTTCACTGAGCACCTGAGACACTTTATAGGAGTAGTAGAGCCACCTACTACCCCACCTCACTCTCTGAGTCTACTGCCAGTTGGTCCGTGCCTGCTTATTTGGGTAAGTACTTATTCACAGGGATCCTCCATATCTGGAGGACTTTCACCATCCGCCACCAGTGACGCATTGGGTTGGGGATGATAAGAGTTATGTCATCTGCAAAATCAAGATCTTCTAGTTTGGTCCCAAGTATCTAATCAATGCCTGTTTTACCTTTGCAACAATTTTTCATTATGAAGTCTATGGCAATTCCAAAAAACACGGGAGATAATATACATCCTTGTTTCACGCCTTTTGCATTCTGGAACTATTCACTCATTCCTTCGTCTGTATTGACTACACAAACATATCCATTGTTGAGGTAATGATGTTGACAGTCTTAGATGGTATTCCATATATTCTTAAAATCTTCCATAATGATTCTCTATGTATGCTATCAAATGCCTTTTTAAAGTCTATGAAGTTCAGGATCAATGGTCTTTGTTTGGCGAAGGTCGGGGGTTCAAATCCGCCCGGAGGCACCCCAGTCACCCAGCTGTGGAAATGAGTACCTTTTTTCTGGAGTTGGGGAAGGAAAGGCCGTCAGGCATGATACTGACCATATCATCCTCTAGTATGCTGACAGGTCAAGGAAAATATTTGCACTAACACCATATCCCTATGTGCTTCAAAGGCATGACAGGATTACCTTTACCGTTACCTTTTTCAGTATGTTCTTCATGTATTATTCTTAGAGTAAAGATCTGGTCAAGACAACCTCTCTCTTTTCTCCTAGTTCTACTGCAATTTCAGTTTTATCTTATTTTGTATTCCTAGGTTAATGAATCTTAGTAGTAGTTTTGTGATATGGCTCATTAAACTGATTGTGTGATGGTGATCACATTCTTTTATTCCAGCTTTCTTTTAGAATTGCAATGAAAACTGATTTGGACTGATCTGATGTTATATGTCATATGCCACAGGTTATATTTAGAGGCTTGTTACTTTTTTCTATGCTAGTATCTCCTAGTGTCCTGATCATTTCTTATATGATGTTATCAGGGCTTGGTGCCATCCTTGACTGCATTTCTTACTTTTAGTATTGGTGGCCCTTCATTATTCATGCTTGCATTAAACTGCTCATTTCTCTGGTCATTATACAGGTTTGTTATGTGCTTTGACCATCTTCCATATTTTTTTCTGTAATAACTTTACCCTTCCTTGTTTTCAAACAACCTGTTTCATTGCTTGTTCTTTTCCCACAAAATTCATTTATCTTGTTTATGAAATTCTTTACAATTATAAAACTGTTCCTCATAAGAAAGACAGGCAAAAAATGCACTCAGACAGATGTAGGAAAGCACAAAGTAAAAACAGTTGATTGAATGGGAGATGATTAAGATGGAGCAAGTAAGAATGAAAAAAAAACTGTCAGAGAGTGGGAAATGCTAATGGTTTTATGAAAACATGTAGGATATGGTACTAGTCGTTAGCAGTAAAGAAAGGATACAAAAAAGAGGCAGAGAGACAACTGTCAGCATGAGATAAATATGAGAAAATAAATAAGGTCAGACAATTAAGTAATGAGACTAATTACATACAAAATAAAATAAACAACTGAAGATATAACTTGTATTTTATTCAAAGTAAGCCCCTTGTGCATTGATACAGCGAGTGGCACAATCTAACAAACAATGGAACAACCTCTGCAGTTCTTCTGTTGGTGTGGCCCTTAAATTCGATGTTACGGCCCTTTTGATGTCATCAGTATCATCAAAGAAGCATCCTTTCAATGGTAACTTTAATTTTGGGAGTAGAAAATAATCGCAGGGGGACAAATCTGGGGTATGGGTTGGAAGGTTGAACACATACTTGTTTTTGGGCCAAAAATTCCTGTACAGCTACTGCCCTGTGAGCCAGTGCATTATCATGAAGAAGGAAAAAACTCCCAGGTGTTGAATACTCGGGTCGGACTTAGACAGTCCTTTTCTATAGGCATTTCAAAATACTTCAAAATAAACTTTGGCAGTGACAGTATGTCCCTGTGGAATAAATTCTATGTGAATAACTCCTTTGCTGTTGTAGAAGCACACCAACATCGTCTTTACTTTCAACTTTTGAAGAATTTTTTTGCCTTTTGGTGATGTTGATGACTTCCACTGACCACTTCGGTGTTTAGTTGTGGGATCATAGTGGAAAATCCATGTTTCATCCTCTGCAACAATTAAATTTAAGAAATTGTTGTTTCTGCGACATGTTTTGATGATGTCTTTAGCGTACTCAACACGCTGATGTTTTTGATCATCAGACAATGAATGTGGTAGAAACTAGCAAGCAACTTTTTGTCTTGCCCAAATCTTCCACTAAAATTTTACAAATGGTCTCTCAGTTAACACCAAATTCATCTGCCATCATCCTCACAGTCAAACAATGATTTTCTTGTATCTGTTCTCTAACTTTTACAATGAGTTCCTCATTACAAACAGAAATTGGGCGTCCATGTCTAGTTGCATTTGTAATCATTTCCACACCACTTTTGAATTGTGAATACCACCTGAATATCTGTGCACGAGGTAAACAATTATCCCCATAAACTTGTCGCATCAATTCAACTGTCTCAGTGGCACCTTTTCCGAATTTTAAACAGAATTTAATGTTATCTCTTTGCTCCATGCTGATTATGTAACAATGCACCCCTTACTAGGTCAACAAAATGGTGGCTTGTTTGTCATCTGCTTGTAAGGCAGTGATGAAAAGTTGCCAGATCAAAGATGATGGTTGCCTCTTTGGATTCTATGCTTTGCTTCTTAGATGGCATTTTTGTCTTGGCCACCCTCATTTATGCATGCGAAAGCTGGAAAACAACTAAAGAAACAGAAAAGAAATTAGACTCTTTTGAAAACAAATGCATAAGGAAAATACGCAGCATCAAGTAGAACGAATTTAAGAATAATGCAGACATAAGACAGATGACTGAACAACAACCAGCCTCACAGGTGATCAGGAAAAGGAGATGGACATATGTTGGTCACTTGATGAGAAGAAATGATCAGAGAATCCCAAAACAAGCTATCAAGTGGAACACAACAGGCCAAAGAAAAATAGGCAGACCGTGTGAAACTCTGAAGATGTCATTGTTAAGAGAGGCCAAATTAACAGGCATAAAATCCTTTGATGAGGTTGAAAGACTCGCCGAAGACAGGAAAAATTGGCGAACTACTTTGCGAGCCCTATGTGACGTTTAACGGCACGGGAAAGATATAAGATAATAAAATCAGAATCATTACTTAATTGTCAGACCTTGCAGGCAGAGTGAAAGATCAAGAATATTAGTTACAAGAGAGGAAGAGTATTTGAGAGCTTAATAGAGAGGGAATATTGATTTTAGATTATGACTGTGAGGAAGGAGAAGAATAGCCAAAGTTAGAGTTAAACCAGTGGTTCCTAAGTTCTATATTCTTGTATGAAGCAGTTTTCAAGGGCCAGATGGGTTCATTTTGGTAGCTGACACTGCAGTTTTGGCCTGGACTGTGTGGGTCAGAACATTCATATTGACTGATTATTGGAAAATCTCCACTTTACATCATTTACCTAATCTCGCAACTCTTACTTGTCCAGAGTGCAATGATAATGATCCAAACCATAAACAACTCTTACTAAGACTTGTATTTGACACTAGGTCTCCTCCACACAGCAGCTTCACAATTTTGCCAGGAGAGACTGAAAATGATTTATCTCACCTCCATCCTTAGAATGAAAGACTGAAAATCTGCTCAATCCTTGAATAATCTACTAAAATTAAGAAGTTAGGTGTTGTGTGTGATCTTTTCCCACAAAGAACAAACTTGCTCATTTGGGAGCTGGAACCTACAGATTTCCCCAGTTGTACCCAAAATGCTTCTAACTCTACAACCCTGCTAGCAAGATTTGAGGAATTTACTTTCATAAATTAAATTCTGCCACAGTGGAATAAGATTAGATCAGTCTGGGAAGAATATGGTTATCCTGAGTTTAGATATGTCAGTGTGACAAAATCATAGTGTCATATGATTTTGAATTAAGATATAAAATTATTGGTGTCATTGCCATATTATAACCAGTACTCACCGTGTGGTACTACTCCCATGTCTGCATATAAATCAGTCATTAGCTAACTTTTATATAACATATAGCCATGGAGAAATAGATTTGTGAGTTGGTTTGAAAATTTCAAACTAAGGTTCATAAAACTGAACAATTTTTTAAAATATTTTCTTTGGAATATAAATGTTTGAAATGTACTTGTGAATATCTTTTATATGTAACTGTATTAATTCATCTACAATTTTTGAAAATTGAAATTTTTACTGATTTCTGGTATTTTCTCAGAGAATTACCACACTATTAAAAATAAAATATTTCTTCTGTAAAGAAAGTACATCATTAAAGAATTGTATGATACAAAAAAAATTAATTATTCTTTTTTTTTATATGCCTGTGATCAATTGTCCAAAAAATGTTTTATAGATATAACTGAAGCAAAGAAGTCTTGTATGAGTTAAATACTGTCACATTGACTGAATGCACTAGCGTTGCCAATCTTTCATGTGTGCATGTGAAAGAAGACTGATATTACCAGTATCTAAGCAGTGAAAAGTAAATTGTTAACATCTTACTAAAATAATCTGATATTGTAAAGAAACAGACTGTGTACATGTGGCCAGTTTAAGAACTTAATTGACCTAGAATAGACATCTCTCATTTAAGAATTTTCAAAAATGGGAAAAATGCAGCAATAAAAATTATGTTCCTGAAAGGACATGTGACATTTTACACAAAGCAGTTCCAATAAGAGAGATATAATAAAATCTGTAAACAGAGTTTGTTAGACTTCATAAATGTGATCTCAGAGGACTTTATCTTAAGATATTATTTCTGAGTGATTCTTGATTGAAGGTCAAGGAATTCATTTAGAAGAGTGTTACCTGCTTCAGAGACAATCCAGTGCCTCAGACAGGTGAGAGTGAAAGGCAGTGAAGGAACCAGTCTGAGAGGCAGTGAAGGAACCAGTCTGAGAGGCAGTGAAGGAACCAGTCATGCTGCACCAACACTATCACAACACTGATTCCTGTGGGTGGTCAGTGGCTGAGGAACTGGTGCAGGAGGAGGAGGCAGGCCATATGCTGATAATATGTATCTACAGAGGATGAAAGAGAGATGCAAGAGGAGGAGGGGGGAAAGAGCTGAGTGGCTGACTGCTAGAATTCAAGATTGGCAGAACAATAGCCAACTGCCACAATCAGTGTTCATACTCTTCGATGGTTGCTGAAATAGAAGGCACTGCATGTGTAGGTGTGCCCCGAGTGCGATGATGCTAATTCAAGATCACCTGCTTCAGATAGTTCTCAGAATCACATTGTACAGTATATTGAAATTTCTTTCCATAATGTTCAGTTCAAAACAGCTGTATTGTATTTTATGCCAGCTGTTCGTCATAAATATTGCTGTAGACAGCATCAGTGAGAGTCATATCAGCACAACACTCAGAGATTTAGATAGAAGATTCTCAGTTTCATTGAAAACGATTGTCAATACATTTTAGTTGCTTTGTTTTTATAGACCAAAGAATTTGATTTTGGTCTCATTCCAGGTCCATTACATTTTCACATCCTTCAGGTAGCTTTATTCTTGCATCATTTTATCATTAAGAAGAAAAAAAAACACGTGCCTTCCAGGACGCATTTTAAAAAAAAAACACCTCAGATCAGTGAAACATCTATATGCTGAAAAGTAGCAATATTTCTGGTTTAGGTGATGATTGCTACTTTTCAATGATTCACATTGATAAGCTTTTAGAAACAAGCTTTTTATTACTAATTTGAATGATGTCAGCCATCAAGTTCTTCCTCCCCTCTCCTCACACCTCTGGCATATACTTTTGTGTCTGGACTGCTTATATAACAACTGTAGCACCACATATTATAAGTGCACATGGTAATGGAAGTTTTCTGCTGCTTTTTTATTACATATATTCAGCATCATAGAATGAAGAATGATGTTTGTTTTTTTTTTAAATTAAAACGCGCAAGTCAAAATGTGTTAAGGTAAAAATGTGAGTACTTATTAGCAATAATTTGAGGTAAAAAGTTGATAAAACTTCAAATGAAGTCATCATGCTTTGAACAGATTCATTCATGTTGAATGTATAGTTCTATTTTACTATGATTAATACAATTTTGTTTAAATTATTTCATTACAGGATAAAATCTGACAGTTCAGATCAGCCCATTAATTGTTAATATTCGATATATGTTTCAAAACCTGCACATATTTGTACATACAGTTACTGCCATGTACATGAATCTGGGCAGGCAGTGTTGACTTTCAGTTTAGAATGTAGACTACACAGTATAGATAAACCTAAGTTTGTGTTCTAATTCAGTCACATTTAAATGTCTTTGATTTCACAATTTATTTTTGTTTCCTTTTCTTGTGTGCAGATTAACAGAATAATGCATGTTGTGTATATGTATGAAAGATAGGTAAAAAATATGAAAGCTTTTTTTTTAGTCAGGAGCTTGTGAGCTGAGAAAAAACATGTTCACACATTTTGTTTTAAACTTTTTATTTTTTAAGACTCCCATACTGTAAATCACATGTACATGCTTTCAAGTTATTGCAGTAAAGTGTTTCATTTGCCTTGATATTTACAACTGCAGGAAGTCTTCAGACAAACAGTAGTGATGTCTCAGATGTGAAATCCTGCATGGAAGAGATGCAGAGAAATTTAACAGTTGGTACTAAATAGGAAAAATTGGCAAACTACTTTGCGAGCTCTGTGTGACGTTTAACGGCACAAGAAGGATATAAGATATAAGATAAGACTAAATAGCAGGTATTTGTTAAAATAATTTGTTTTTAAATTATTCTGAATAGTTTACATAGAAATAGCAAGCAACAGACATAATACTAGCATGATAAACTTTCTCTGTGGAAGAAGTGCGTAAGACAGAACTATTTAGTCAGCATGTTCTGCTCATGAATGATATATACTACACAGGAAGTTTATGCTATGTCAAGTTGAAAAAAAAAACATTCATGCCAGTGTTGTGCTTTTTTAATTGAGATGTTTAATGTTACAAAAATATTTATTATAAAGTGTTATATGGAGTGGAATCTTTATTTATGTCAGTTTATTTCAGAATGAGAAAGATGCAGTTTTGTATGTTAAAGTGCTCTATAGATGATCAGTTATAGGTATTTAAAGTAATCAACAGCTGTTAAGCTAGCCCATATGTCAAGGGAGATACATAACATATTTGCACCAACAAGATGTGTGAGATAAAATATTTATACATATAGTTAACATGCAAAAATCTAAATACTGTGCCAGTGAAAGGGATGCTGTAGACATTTTGAATGAATAAGATTTTGTGAATAAAATGCTGTATTAAAGAGTTTTGGTGTAGTGCACACTGTCTCAGTTTAAAAGCTGTCTTCATTAATTCTTTTGTTGAACAGGCCAAATTTGTCACTATTTTCCTCTGGCCAGAAATGCACTTTTTTTTCTTTAGAACAGACAAAACACAAATTTGTCTTAAAATGATTTTTGTGGAACATTTTCATTTGTTGCAATGTACTTGAATTACATATCCTACTGTTGTGTTTAATCTTGAAACTAACCTGCATGTTCTTTCAGACATTAATTGAATTTTAAGCAACAAACTGAGGTCACAAGGACACAGTACATTATGTAAAACAATAAATATGAAATCAAGTTGTTTTTTTTTTAATTCTTTTTGTCCAAAAAAAATGAATATTGCATTCATTATAATTCCTAATTTATTCCCAACAAAGATGTTTAGTGTCACACACAGTTAACTAATTTTATAAGTTTTTTTTTTTAATACACTTTTGTCTTGGTCTTTGTCTGCCTTGGTGCCCATCTTTGCCTTTTGATGCCTGGGAGTCCTTGTTTGTTTGATGCCTGGGTATCCAACTTTGTCTTTGTCTGCCTTGGTGCCCATCTTAGTCTTTTACTGTCTGGGTGCCTGTCTTGATCTTTGTCATGGGTGTAAAATGGTACTATATCTCACCTGAGGATTGGCTTGAAAATCACAAATGCACACGGCGGTGAAATGTGTTCAGCTTGATTGGCTTTCTGCATGTGGCATGCTCATGTGGCTATTTCATCAAGACTTGGCAGTCTTGATATATCTAAGTTGTAGTTTCGTTGATGAAATCTGATTTGCTTTTTACACGTGTGTCAGACACAATGTATGGTACGCTTGATATGATGTTGTACCTTCACTGATGAGTTATGCATAGAAAGTAGCGTCATGGTGGGGGGAAGGATTTGATCGTGGCGTGCCGAGTGGCTGTGTTGTTGCTAGGTAAGATGATGTGTGGCTTCTAGGGAAATTGAGATATCTCCACATGGTCATTGTGTTATGATTTGAATTTAATGGCTTCTTAGGCAAGCTACAGTAAAGACATATTGTTCTTACACTATAATCTTGCCTAAACTGAGCTTGTTCTGCTGTTGTTCATCACAAAAATAATAAGAATTACAAAGATTTGGAATATCAATGATTGTTGCCAGTGGCAACAGGTTTTGTTGTCTGAAGGACATTCCTGAGCCCACTTTAACAAAACTCAATGCATTGTCATGTAAAACTTGTTTGGTGCAAGTTTACATTAAAGCTAGTGGGAGGAATCTTTTCTCATGATGGTTACAGAACAGGCTACATCCTTGGCAATGTTCTACCATCCTCAAAGCTCCCATCATTACCGCTAACGCAGGTTCTCCCCTCTTTGGTATCTCTCTCTCTCTCTCTCTGAACCTTAAGTGCCCAGGGCACATGGGGCTTCTGCAAGGGTTTTCCACAAGTGCCTATCTTTTGCCTTTTTTTCTGCTCTTGCCCAGGAACATTTGCTTTTCAGCATCCTTTCTGTTGTTCTTCTCTATGTCTCTTTTGGTCTACCCTTATTTCTGTTCCCCTGTGGTGTCCATCTTGGTGCTATTTTTGGTAGTGAGTTGTCAGTCATTCTGAGCACATGTCCCAACCATCGCCAGCGTCTTCCCTCAGTGTTTGCTGTCAGTGGCTTCATCTACATTTCTGCCAACAAGATGTTATTTCTTATGGTGTTTGGTCAAAATATTTTTCCAGTTCTTCGTAAACATTTAGTCTGGAAAGAATTCAACTTGTTTTCTATGGTTTTGATGATTTTCCAGCATTCACTTCCATAGAGTAGTACACTTATAACATTACTCTTAAATATCCTGATTTTCGTATTTATGCTTAGTTTTTTAGATTTCCATATAGTCTGCAGCACTGCAAAAGCCTGGTTTGCTCAAGTAAGTCTGCTGTTGATGTCCTCTGTGCTGTCTCCATTTTCTACTACTCTACTGCCAAGGTATACAAATTCATTGACCTCCTCCACTAACTTGCTATCTGCTCTGAGTACATTTCTGTTGTTCACATTTTGCTTCATTAACTTTGTCTTTCCTACGTTGATCTGTAGTCCTATGTTGTTTGCATTCTGAGTTAGGTTGTTTATTTTATCTTGCTTATCTTTGTGACTGCTTGATAATAGACAAATGTCATCCGCAAAGTCAAGGTCCTCCAACACTGTGTCAAGGGTCCATTGTAATCCTCTGCGTTTGTCTGATGTTGCCTCCTTAATTAACCAGTCTACTGCCAAGATAAATAATGTTGGTGATAGTACACATTCCTGCTTCACTCCTGTTTGTACCCCTAAAGCTGCTGGGGGTATATTCTCCACAGATAACTTTGCACTGAAAACCCTCGTATAGGGCTTTGATTACATTCACTATCTTATCGGGGAGACCATAGCATCTTAGGATTTTTCACAGTGCATCTCTGTTGACACTGTCAAAGGCTTTCTCAGAATCTATAAACAATGCATATGTTGTCCTATGCCACTCATTTGCCTGTACTAATATTTGTCTAAGTACAAATATGTGATCTATTCATGATCTTCCTTTCCTAAATCCTGCCTGCTCTTTCCGAAGTTTTCTCTCAAGTGCTGGTACAATTCTGTTGATGATTATTCTGCAAAATACTTTACTGGTGAGTGGCAGTAGGGTAATGCAATCTCTGAGGTCACTCTTCTTTGGTAGTTTTACTATTAGCTCTTTGGTATATTGTATGTTAATTTTGCCTAATCCTCAAACATTCAATCACTACACAATACATTGACAGGCAGTACAAATCACCAAGTCAGAAATTAATGACACAGCATTTTTTACTCTCACTATTCACCACAACAGCACATACAACTGACACTGACATCAACATGACATCAAGACATGTGTCATCATAATGAACAAGCAAGATCAATGCAATGCAAAATGTTTCAAGCAATCATCGATAATAGAAAAACAAGTGGGTGAACAATATTAATGCAATGCAGGGTATCATATGATAATGACTTCTCATGTTTGCATATTTAAACTTGATGGACCTGAGCTCTCTTGGCCATCCATGTAGCCTACACTACGAATCTAATGTGCAGTGGCACTTATTCCCTGCAGCTATCGCTGCCATGGCACACCTCTGTGCTGCAGCATAAGATCAGTCTTATTAGGAAGCATAATAACGAATCAAACATGTTGCCCATCCACTATACCTATAAATCACACTGAAAATCATACACATAATGTCCATATTGATACGTAAATACAAAAACCTACATCACATGTTCATTCATAACTACATAATTTACATGAGGTAGGGTCGGCAGAATATACAAAACACGCACAATAACAAACACAACAAAGACACCACATTGCCGGCCATAGCCTCGATCTAATCTGATGCAAGCCAGTGTTTCAATATAACCCCCAAACCAACTACCATATCACGTGGACGATGACGCTTCGGTCAAGGTCGTACACCCCTCGATCTAAGCGTGTATCATCTACAGACAGGTAGATCATGTCAACTACAAAGACTCTCTAAATTATGAATATCTGTAGAGACTTCTAGACTTTGTATCCTCCTAAAACAAACATCTGTAAATCTCTGAACTTCAGAATACCCAGGACAGATTACTGCAGCCTATACAGGTTGTGTCCTAAAAGTCGGAAACTGAATAAATAAATGTAATAGATCAAATTAATCTTACACCTCAAGACACATCAGAGTTCTCTGAAATTATTTAAGTTTACAAATGATAACTAAGTTAAATGAAACATGTATATATAACACAGTAGAAAATCCTTTAATTTCTACCATTTGATCAAACCTGTCGCCAGATTTTTCTAAATAAAGTGTAATAATACTGGGTCCTGTAATCTAAACTCATTACATAATTATTTCGTGTAGGTATAAATACTTAGAAAAACTTAGAAAAACTCGACCCATGCTGCAAATCATAATCCGATACTGAGTTAGTACTGTAAAACTCAGTCATTTGCATATCCCTTGTGGAACTTTGCCTCCCTAACAGCTCTCCTGTAGGCCTCTCAGTTGATGCCCTGCTGCTGATGCATCCATTTGCAGATCATCAACGATGTCTTGCAGCCATCTTCACATTGATCTTCGTCTCTTTCTTTTCCCCGTTATGTGCCCTTCCGAGACGGTCTTCTCTAGATTATCATGACATTTAATGTGTCCAAAATATTTAAGTTTTCTCTGTTTAATCCTCGTTACTAGCCAACCTTCTTTAATATTATGTTCTTGTAATATGGAACACGGAAGAATGACAATAATACAGTGTTATTCACCCATGAATGATGCTTATGATGATGTGAAAGACGACTTCTATCACCAACTACAACAAATCATCAACAAAGTCCCTAAACACGACATCCTAATTGCTATGGGGGATTTCGACGCTGAAAAAGTGATGGGGAAAGAAGGAATTGACATGGTTAATCAGAACGGAGAAAGATTAATTGAAATATGTCTAACAGATGGCATGGTAATTGGAGGCACAGTATTCCCACACAAAGAGATACATAAAATAATGTGGATATCTCTAGATGATAGAACTAGAAACCGGATAGATCATTTCTGTATTAGAAAGCAATACAGAACATCTCTCATAGATGTAAGGGCTTATAGGGGTGCAGATGTCAACAGTGATCACAACCTAAATCAGTACACAGAAAGATAAACAGCCACAGCCTACAAGAAGAAAATAATAACATTAATCTCAAAACTTGCCATTCATTCCAAAACACCCAGTGAAGTTGAGGAGATAGGTATAGATGAATTATGGAATTCTTACAGCACAGCCATAATCACAGCAGCAAAAGCAAGCGCTGGACTTTAAAAAAACAAATAAAAAAGCATGGATATCAGATAAAAACATGGAAGTATATACATGAAAGACGAGCAGTCAAATTAGACATGTTGAATGCAAAAACAGATCTTGGAAAAGATCTGGTGAAAGCAACATACAAAGAAATAGACAAGAAAGTAAAAAGTTCAGCTAGAAGGGATAAAAGATAATACATAGACAATATGGCGAAAGAGGCAGAAAAAGCAGCAAAAACAGGAGACAGCAAAACTTTATATAACATACAAAAGAGGCTAACAGGTACTATTACATCTAAAGAAAGACCAATCCTTAGCAAAACTGGAACCCTATTAACATTAAATAAAGACCAAAAGCAAAGATGGGCTGAACACTTCTAAGAAATACTTAATCGACCACACCCAAAAGAATTGTTAAACCTTGAAACTGACTTACCAGCCCCACAACTAAATGTCAATCTAGATGAAATTAAATTGCATGAAATTTAAACAGCAGTGAATTTAACGGCTAACAACAAAGCTGCAGGTGAAGATGAAATAACAGCCGAAATGCTAAAAGCTATCAATAGTGACAACATGAGACAACTACAGAGAATGTTTAACAAGATTTGGAAAGAAGAGAAGGTCCCTTCTAGTTGGAAAAAAAATGAATCATTGTTAAAATACCAAAAAAAAGGCAACCTTAGTGACTGTAACAACTGGAGAGTAGTAACCTTAATATCAGTTGTGTCAAAAAGTATTTTGCAAGGTCATTTTGAATAGACGTAAAGATATAGTAGATACTGCAAAGAGAGAAGAACAAGCAGAATTTCGAAAAGGGAGAAGCTGTCTCGACCAGATATTTACTCTCAGAATAATACTTGAAGAACATATTAAAAAGCAGAAACCATTAATACTGAACTTCATAGATTTTAAAAAGGCATTTGATAGCATACACAGAGATTCATTATAGAGAATTTTAAGTCTATATGGAATACTATCTCAAATTGTGAGAGCTGGAAAACAACTAAAGAAATAGACAAGAAATTAGACTCTTTTGAAAACAAATGCCTAAGGAAAATACTCGGCGTCAAGTGAAACGAATTCAAGAACAATGCAGAGATAAGACAGATGACTGAACAGCAACCAGTCTCATGGGTGATCAGGAAAAGGAGATGGACATATGTTGGTCATTTGATGAGAAGAGATGATCAGAGAATCCCAAAACAAGCTATCAAGTGGAACACAACAAGCCAAAGAAAAAGAGGCAGACCGCGTGAAACTCTGAAGAGGACATTGTTAAGAGAGGCCAAATTAACAAGCATAAAATCCTTTGATGAGGTTTAAAGACTCGCTGAAGACAGAAAAAATTGGCGAACTACTTTGCGAGCCTTATGTGACGTTTAACGGCACGGGAATTATATATATATATATATATATATATATAAGACAAGAATATGGATATATTTGTTCTTTTTTGTATGTCCATGATATTTGAAGAACTCTTCTGTAGTATTTACATTCAAAGGCATTTATGTGTTTCTCAGCTGTTTTATTAAGTGTCCATGTCACACAGGCATATGTTGCGATGGGAAAGATGCATGCCCTTAAAAGCTTTATTTTTGTAGTTCTATCTGTTCCTCTCCACAGCTTCTGATAGATGTCCTCCTTTTAATTTCCCTCATTGTATCTCTATTATTAGTTAGTAATGATCCAAGATAATAAAAACTCTCCACCTCTTCTAATTCTTAGTGATATATATTTCAGCTGCATTATATGCTGTGTCAGTTGTCATCAGTTTAGTTTTCTTTGCATTTAATAAAGGTTTTGATTTTCACTGTTTTTACGGACTGACATACTAGTTTTTCCATTCCTTTTTTTTGTGTTGTGGACAGTAATACTGTGTCATCAGCATATCTAATCTCTGGTATTTCTGGTTGTTCAAAAATAATCTTAATTAAACTCTCACAGAAATGACACAGAACTAATCACCTTAGAAAAATCATAAATACAGTACATAAATTGAAATATAAACTGGTATCGCCCAACTCGCATGCCGTGAACTACATTTGTCCCAAGATGGAGACCCGTTGCTTACCTTGACTGAAAGCTTAATAATGTCATGATGACATGTTTTATAAGAAATGAATCCTTAGATAAAAATCACGTGACAAGAATCGCACCGGACAATATAAGTTTTATTTTAACCAGTCACACGTAATTTCCGTCTTCGGCATGTCATAACTATAACATTCCGCCTAGAAACTACAATTTGTTTATAAGAGACCAAATCACATCACATTATGAAAGTAAACATTAAAATATATGTGGTCTGTGCAAGTATTTCTGGAATTCGTGTGAAAATAAAAATAAATGTTTAATATGAACTATCTGATTATTTGTCTATTCAGTGTATAGACAATGTATTCTTTTTTCTTCACTTACACACGTAAGTAAAGAAAAAGGATAATACATTGTATATATTTCATATAACACAAGAAGCTTCTGTTTTATTGAACTGTATTAAAAATGTAAGGGTCGCCCTCTGCTGCTTTATGAACATGCTTGTAACAAGCAAAACCGTATAAAACCACTAAGAGGCAACGGGGAAACACTGTTGTAACTTCCACTGTGGATCTACAGAAATACACTGAAGTGTAGAAGAAATACGCAGAAGTTCATATAAACAGTCTATATAATATTGAAGATTGTGTATCATATATTTCTGAATATTCCATATTATAGAATTTAAGCTTACAGATGCTCTGATGCACATCAGAGGTTTCACAAAACTTTACCACATTCACTAAATCAGAGCAAGTCCGATGAAATGTTCACTGCATTATTTAATTTTGATAAATAAGTTCAACATAGGACTAAAGATCAACGTAGGAAAGACAAAGTTAATGAAGCAAAATGTGAACAACAGAAATGTACTCAAAGTAGATAGCAAGTTAGTGAAGGAGGTCAACGAATTTGTATACCTTGGCAGCAGAGTAGTAGAAAATGGAGACAGCACAGAGGACATCAACAGCAGACTTACTAGAACAAACCAGGCTTTTGCAGTGCTGCAGAATATATGGAAATCAAAAAAACTAAGCATAAATATGAAAATCAGGATATTTAAGAGTAATGTTATAAGTGTACTACTCTATGGAAATGAATGCTGGAAAATCACCAAAACCATAGAAAACAAGTTGAATTCTTTCCAGACTAAATGTTTACGAAGAATTAGGAAAATATTTTGGCCAAACACCATAAGAAATAACATCTTATTGGCAGAAATGCAGATGAAGCCACTGACAACAATTATTGAGGAAAGATGCTGGCGATGGTTGGGACATATGTTCCGAATGACTGACAACTCACTACCAAAAATAGCACTAAGATGGACACCACAGGGGAACAGAAATAAGGGTAGACCAAAAGAGACATGGAGAAGAACAACAGAAAGGATGTTGAGCAATAGAGGGCTCATCTGGGCAAGAGCAGAAAAAAAGGCGAAGGACAGGCATTTGTGGAAAACCCTCGCGGGAAGCCACATATGCCCTGGGCACTTAAGCTTCAGCGAGAGAGAAATAAGTTCAAGATGTATTGTTGACAACATTACTTGGATTGAAACACTTAATCATCTGTCAAACTCTATCATATTCTACATATAGCATTTTGGCAATGTTCTCAACTTCAAGATATTCTACATGTGATATTAGGACGATTCTGAACTCTTCTAATAGATCTGCAACATGTAGTCTGCTAATTTCTCTCGTCTGAAATATCTTTACTTGAAGTTTCAAAGTATCAAATCTTAATCACTTAAATCACTTAAATCACTTGAAACCCATCTTCAGTCTACTTCTGATTCTATATAGTCTCGTACTCTTTCTTCTTTTGTCTGCCCTTCTGTTTTGTTCTACTCTTGTCTGTCCTCTGATTTAATTTGACAGTCTTCCTCTGCAGTCTGAATTGGCCTTCGCTTACTGAGAGGAGATCACCAACTGAACTGATGGCCTGCATGAAGGATCGGGTACTCTGGAGAAGCATAATAGCCAACGCCAGTCGGCACGGCACCTGATGATGATGATGATTACTGACCGTCTTTGGTTGGACGATTCCCCACTTGATCACCCCTCTCTGTCTGCTGTTCCTCTCTGATCCTCTGATTGCCTGCCCTGTTCTTCTCTTGTCTGTCCTTCCCTGATTGTCTGTTCTTCCGTCTGCTCTTCTTCTATTCTCTGTCTACTTCTGAGGATCCCCCTCAGTTGTCCGCTGGCCTCTAGATTTCCTCTTCTTGGGGGCTGCTTCCTTCTTGTGCTCTTTCCTTTGACATCTGGACCGGTCTCTATTCACTGACCGTCCTTGTTCCTCTATCTTCTGGGCTCTCTCCTCTGTCTCCTCTCTCCTGTATTTCCGTACTTCTTCGTCCCCTTATCTCAGCAATGGGATGTTATGCCCACTAAACTGGCCTCTCTTAACAATGGCCTCTTTAGAGTTTCACGTGGTTGACCTCTTTTTTCTTCGGCCTGTTGTGTTCCACTTGACAGCTTGTTTGGGGATCCTCTGATTGTTTCTTCACATGACCGACATATGTCCATCTTCTTTTTCTGATGACCTATGAGACAGATTGTTGTTTGCTCACCTGTCTTATCTCTGCGTTGTTCTTGAATTCGTTCCCGTATACACCGAATATTTTCCTTAGGCATCTGTTTTCAAGAGTCTAATTTCTTGTCTATTTTGTTAGTTGTTCTCCAGCTTTCACATGCATAGACGAGGGTGGATATTACATTTGAATTGAATAAACTTAACTTTGTTTTTGTGTTTATAATTTTGGAATGCCATATGTTCTCGAGATTCTCGAAGGTTAATACCGCTTTTGCAATTCTAACGTCCTTTCTGTTGTCACCATCCTGGTCTATGTAGCTGCCGAGATATACAAAATAATTTACTTCAACAGCTGTTCCTTCTACGTATATTTGTTCTTCGTAAGGATGAAGACTATGAAAAAGGAAATTGCACATGATTGGTTGAAATGAAAATTCCTTGGGGGGGGGGGGGGAATTTGATTCCTTGTGAAGATGCCAGGCTACGAACATGAAAACTTTCGGCCTGGGCAAACTACAGGCATGTAGCTTTGATTCTTTCATGGGACGTGGGCTGGCTTTGAATATTTTCTTCCGATTTATGTATTTATGACATTTCTTATGTGACTAATGATAGTTAATTTGTGATATTTTAGTGTAAAATTAAGTTCTTTTGCCATAATACTAGCTTTTCAATGCTAAATTAGTATCAGATTAAGATGTGCTACGTGAGTCGAGATTTTGTTCTTTGAACCGTTTCTGTTTCACTCTACAGTTACATCTATAAGAAATAACTGCCTGGTTAATTTAGAGCAGATTATATGGCCCACTATCGTGATACTTGAATGTGCCAAATATTACGACCTAACTTCGACCACGGGGAGATAGAGACCAAGCAGAAGTTGAGATTAGAGGATTTCCATTTGCGCTGGAAGCATCTCTCTCTCTCTCTCTCTGAACCTTAAGTGCCCAGGGCACATGGGGCTTCCGCAAGTGTTTTCTACAAATGCCTGTCCTTTGCCTTTTTTTCTGCTCTTGCCCAGGTGAGCCCTCTATTGCTCAACATCCTTTCTGGTGTTCTTCTCCATGTCTCTTTTGGTCTACCCTTACTTCTGTTCCCCTGTGGTGTCCATCTTAGTGCTATTTTTGGTAGTGAGTTGTCAGTCATTCGGAACACATGTCCCAACCATCGCCAGCATCTTTCCTCAATAATTGTTGTCAGTGGCTTCATCTGCATTTCTGCCAATAAGATGTTACTTCTTATTGTGTTTGGCCAAAATATTTTTCTAATTCTTCGTAAACATTTAGTCTGGAAAGAATTCATCTTGTTTTCTATGGTTTTGGTGATTTTCCAGCATTCACTTCCATAGAGTAGTACACTTATAACATTACTCTTAAATATCCTGATTTTCATATTTATGCTTAGTTTTTTTAAATTTCCACATATTCTGCAGCATTGCAAAAGCCTGGTTTCCTCTAGTAAGTCTGCTGTTGATGTCCTCTGTGCTGTCTCCATTTTCTACTACTCTGCTGCCAAGGTATACAAATTCGTTGACCTCCTTCACTAACTTGCTATCTACTTTGAGTACATTTCTGTTGTTCACATTTTGCTTCATTAACTTTGTCTTTCCTACGTTGATCTTTAGTCCTATGTTGTTTGCATTCTGAGTTAGCTTGTTTATTTTATCTTGCATATCTTTGTGACTGCTTGATAATAGACAAATGTCGTCGGCAAAGTCAAGGTCCTCCAGCACAAGATGCAAATAGGCAGCTGGAATGTAAGAACACTTAACCAGACTGGAAAACTAGCTGGAAGCATATGCTTCACTTAACCTCGTTTAATGTAAAAGTACCTATGTTATGAAAGCTGTAAACTATGTTCCAGTGTAATATTTATATTAACTAGATCTAATGCGCTTTTTTATGCTTTTAACTTTCCGGGCATAACCTACATGACTGCAGTTATATATCCTGGGGGTTTAGAGGTGTTTGTCAAGATTTACAGATGTACGAGATCCACATATGTTTATAAATGATCGTACTTTAACTCTTACGGGTGTTCGTAGTTTAGGAGCATTCGTATTTGAGGTGACCTGGACAATGTATGTTCTAAAAGATCTGCCCGTCCACACATTGAGTTTCTGGCTAAGTGGGCACAAGATTGTGGAAATTAAAACCTGTTGGCTTCAGCAACGATTCTTTATTATTTAAGTCTGTGTTGTTTTTGTAGGAGAAATGAGAGACAGAGTCTACTTTAGGCCACTACAGGATCATATACCTTTTTATGTGTAGGCTATAGGTTAAACATCTCAGGGTTTTCATAAGAAGTCACTCATTTTTCTGTCATTTCAACTGATCAACACCATCGCCGCTAGCCATACTTCTGTATTCGCCTAGTCGCAAATGGCGTACGTGACAGGATTGAACCAGATATCTTCGATGTCGCTAATGAAGATACAGCTTCAGCAATATCATACACACTTCATGCCTCACACATGTATACAAATCAAATATTTTATCATTGAATCTACAACTTCAGATATGTCCAGACACGCCACGTGCATGAAACGGATCAAGCCAAAGACATTTTAGTACTACGCCATTATGTTTGCCAAACTACTTCTCTTGTTATAGCTGTAAGCCAGACTACTGCTCTGATCATAGCTGTCTCATTTTACACACATGACAAAGACAAAGAAGGGCAACAACTGACTACACAGCCTTCTTACACCTTTTTTCTTACAGTCCCATTCCCTCCACCTACCCACACCTCGGTTCTTCACCCCGCGACGAGTACCGCCCAGTTTGGAAAGCACTGTTGTGCATGATATTCGTATTATCTCCATGTATCAGTTCGTTTGTCAGTCTATTATTTGCCACAGAATGTTGGATTTCTTCCGTCAACGCCGTTATCCAGAACATGTTCTCTTTTCGTCTTGGAACCGCATCAGCCACATTTCGCGACAACAACTCCTAAACCGCCCTGTAACTCGGACAGAGTAATACTGGTACTCACGCACCACCCCAATAGTTTGGAGTTAAGAACATCTTGTTTCGTCATCTCCAGACCGAGCCTGATTCATGTGGATTCTTTGGGAAATCCCCGTTGGTGGCCTATAGTCGGGACAAGAACATCATGGACCTAGCAATTAGAAGTCGCCTCAAGACAGAGGACCTGACGTTTTATAGTACCAAATGTCGCCGTAGATGTAATACTTACTCGTTTGTTGTTGGCGCCAGCCAGGTTTCCTTCCCCAAGTCTACAAGAGGGCTTCACCTGCACTTAACGCAATGTAATTTATGCTATTATATGCAACCTTTGCGGTATGAAGTATATAGGAGAGACCAATTTACATTTAGGAGATAGTTTTCACCAACATCTCAGTGAAATACCCAAGAGGATAGGGACACCAATGCCAAAACACTTCTATAAAAGAAACCACCAAGATAAACGGAGCATTTCTGTTACTGCAGTTCGCAGTTTGTCCGATGTACGTTTTCGGAAAGCTCTAGAACAGCGCCTTATTTTCCAGGCTGGCTGTCTCCACCCAGCTGGAATTAACAATAAATTCAGTTTCCTTCAAAGTTCTTCAGATTTCCACTTAATTCATTCATTCATTCATTCATTTGCATTGCCCTTGCGGAACTTTGCCTCCATAACAGCACTCGTGTAGGCCTCTCGGTTGTGAGCAAGATGGCCTGCCGCTGCTGCATCCATTTGCAGATTATCAACGATGTTTTGCAGCCATATTCGTCTTGGTCTTTCTCTCTTTCTTTTTTTTTCCATTAAGTACACTTCGAAGATGGTCTTCTCCAAATTCTTATGACGTTTAATGTGTCCAAATTATTTAAGTTTTCTTTGTTTAATCCTCTTTACTAGCCAGCCTTCTTCAATATTAAGTTCTTGTAGTATGGATATATTTGTTCTTTTTTGTGTCCATGATATTTGAAGAACTCTTCTGTAGCATTTACATTCAAAGGCATTTATGTGTTTCTCAGCTGTTTTGTTAAGTGTCCAGGTCTCACAGGCTTATGTTGCTATGGGAAAGATGCATGCCCTTAAAAATCTTATTTTTGTAGTTTTGTCTGTTCCTCTCCACATATTCTTTAGTTGTTTTACTTTCTAAAGAGCGATAGATGTCCTCCTTTTAATTTCCCTCATTGTATTTCCACCGTTAGTTAGCAGTGATCAAATATATTCAAAACTCTCCACTTCTTCCAATCTTTCCTCATCGATACATATCTCACCTGCCTTGTTTGTTTTGTCAGATGTCATCAATTTAGTTTTCTTCACATTAAGATAGAGGTTTTGCTCTTCGCTGTTCTTACTGACTGACATAATTAGTTTTTCCATTTCCATCTACTCTCTGTTATTCATGCACATCTTTCTTGTCCTAACCCCATTCATTTCACTGCAGTTTTTAATTTCTATGTTTTTGGTTTGTCCTCCACCCCTCTCCACGCTTCTTGTTTCTGTATCAGCTAACATGTTTTTATATCTGATATGTCTCTTTCTTAACCCCCACCCCCACATCCCATTGTTCTCTCGTTTTCACCCCCACGCCACATGTGTAGCCGTTGTCTTTGACCACAGGTGCCCGAGTGGTCCAAGTTTGTACCCCTTGCTATGTCTCAGCCAGTCGTTCGTTCCCATTTTATATTTACGCCTATCTGGGGTATACTGTGCCGTCTTTCAAACTAGGATACCAAAAAGCTAAGTTTTTCGCCTGTTTTCCGTGTTTTTATGTATCGTGTTGTTCTTGTATGTAATCCTTGAAAAAGGCTGACGGCGAAATATTGGATGTTGTATGTTCTTCATTTAAATGTTCTCATCTTCTTGCCATTTGCGTTTCTACTCATTTTCCTCACCCCCACTGTCGTTTTATAAAACTGAACAATACATCTCTATCTACCTTCATTATCGAACCAGTTTTACTGCAGTTGCCATCTCTTTGATCTATTTATTTGATTGTTTAATCAGTGCATTTATCTGCCAAATCTATCATCTGTTTGCTGTATCAATGCATTTTTTTTTAGTCTGTCTCATTTATCTCTGAGGCAGCTGCTATTTAGCTATGCCAAAAATGTTAATTACAATGCATTATGCACTTGTTAATTTCTTATCTTTGCCAAAAAAGAATGAGAGGAGGGGGGGGGAGGGAGCTTTAAACATATACCTTAAACAACACTATGGGTGTGTTTAAGGCACACAAGTCTATACGATTAAAAGACTGTTGTGGTTTGGCCATTTCAAATGTATTTTAAAAGTAACATAGTAAAAACTGTAAATGCCACACAAGTTTGGCATCGAAGTTCGACGCATGCCTTTCATTGCCTAAGAAGGCTTGCAGATTGGAAACAAGTCATGTTGATGGAAACTGTGTTTTAGGCTGTATTGTCGACCCGAAATACAATAAGATTAATAGCGGAAGAACTGGACATTTTAACCTCTAATGGCTGCCACCAAAACTGTCATTTAAATTCTAATTTCCCAGCGAGCCTTGTCTCCATTATCTACGCCCATTGTTTGTGAAACTCAGAGCTTCACCTTCTGTCCAGTAATCCTGTCCACATATCATTCTGCTATTTGTGCGGGTAATGATATTCATGAACGCTGGTGACAAAGTGTAAGGATTGCCTTATCTGCAATTATCATGTCCATTGACAAAATGACCATCTTTGCTTGAGAGCTGCAGAATATCCGGGTTTGCGATTTGAGAAAGCAACGCGGCAGTTCTTGTTCAGACGTCTGTCGTTTATCTCTGCTTATCTAACAATGCAAAGAAGTTTGGTCTCATCACACAAAGAGCCGCTGTTTCGCACAAAAGCGTGGACTGAGACAATTACTACGAAGAAGCAGCTGATTTTAACTAGCATCTTGGTAATATATAAGAAATGGCTCTGAGGACTGACGGCTGAAGATAGAACTGGTAATTAAAGCAATAACCCTGTCCGACAGAACGTGTTTCAAGGGTTTTGTACTTGATGCATTTGTATGCAGTTTTCACGTTTCGAAGTAATTGGGTATAAAACTGACAGAGAGAAAAATAAAATTTCGTGCAAAATAATGTCACTTCATAACTGATGTCGTGTTGGATAGCATATTACACTTCTAAGTCTTCAGCTTTAGAACTGATATTTATGTTAACATAATCAGATATAAGGCTTATGTGAAACATCATCGAATATAACTGCACTTCATATTTTAAATCGATATGAAAGAACAACTCGTTGAAAGTAGCACTGATGCTTTTAGCCAAGACGCAATCCATAAAAATTCCTCTACATATTCATTATAAAAGAAGATATTCTATTGCTAATGTAATTTTCTCTTCACAGTTCACTCGACTGGTTAGCCAATCCTGTCTTGAGCAAGTCGGGATAACTCAAACTATGTTCCCGCATCCTTTAGTTTTCCTGTATTGTGCGCCTCCATGTCCCCAATGGCTTGCCTTTCTTTTCCCTTGAGGTATCCAAGTCAAGGCGGTATAGGAGAGTCTTATCTTTTTTTTCCATTCATAGTATGTGGCCCAATCATTTACATCTTCGTCTTTTGACCTCTTTAATAATGTTATCAACGCCCGTTCGTTTAATTATTTCCTCGCTCGTCATGCGTTCTTCCGTGTATTTTTTAGAATTTCCTAGGGCATCTTCATTCAAATCCGCTCAATTATCTCTCTGTGAGTGAGTGAGTGAGTGAGTGATTACATACATGAAAGACGAGAGCCAAATTAGCCATGTTGAATGTAAAGACAGATCTTCGAAAATATTTTGCAAAACCAACTAGACAATAAAATAACAAGTTCAGCTAGAAGGGATACAAGGACAATATGGTGAAAGAAGCAGAGAAGGCAGCAAAAACAGGAGATAGTAAAACTCTATATAACATACAAAAGAGGCTAACAGGTACTATTGCATCCAAGGAAAGACCAGTCCTTAGGGAAACTGGCACACTATTACATAAAGTAAAGACCAAAAGCTAGGATGGGCCGAAAACTTCAATAAATACTTAATCGACCACACCCAAGGAATTGATAGACATTGAAACTGACTTACCAATTCCACAACTAAGCGTCAACCTAAATGAAATTACATTGCATGGAATTGAAATAGCAGTAAATCTAATGGCTAACAACAAAGCTGCAGGTGAAGATGAAATAACACCCGAAATGTTAAAAGCTACTAACATTGACAACATGAACCAACTACAGAGAATGTTTAATACAACTTGGAAAGAAGGAAAACTCCCTTCTAAATGGAAAAACGGAATTATTGTTAAAATATTGAAAAAAAGGCAAACTTAGCGATTTCACTAACCGGAGAGGAGTAACCTTACTGTCAGTTGTGTCAAAACTATTTTGCAAAGTTAATTCTGAATAGAATTAAAGATATAGTGGATTTTGCAACGAGAGAAGAAAAAGCAGGATTTCGAAAAGGAAGAAGTTATCTTGATAGATCTTTATTCTGCTCCGAGAATAATACTTGAAGAACGTATTGAAAAGCAAAAACCATTAATACTGAACTTCATAGACTGTGAAAAGGCATTTGATAGCATGCACAGAGATTCATTGTGGGGAATTTTAAGAATATATGGAATACCATCTAAGATTGTCAACATCATTAAGGATATGTACAACAGATATGTTTCTGCAGTCAACACAGAATAAGGAATGAGTGAATGGTTCCGGATTGAAACAGGCATGAAACAAGGATATATATTATCTCCCTTGCTTTTTGGAATTGCCATAGACTTCATTATGAAAAAAAAATGCTGCACTGGTAAAACGGGCATTGATTGCGTACATGAGACCCAACTGGAAGATCTTGAATTTGCAGATAACATAAATGTTATCAGTGACAATGTGAAATCAATGCAAAAATACACACACACAAGCACACAAAACAATAGATACTCTGTTTTCAGTGGTTAGTAAAATAGATCTTGAAATTAACAAGGATAAAACAAAACAATGAAACTTCTCATTAACCACGAAGGAAAAATATATGTATTAGGGACAGCTGTTGAAGAAGTAAACCAGTTTGCATATATCGGTAGCTATATAGACCAGGATGAAGAAAGGAAGTTAGAATTCGAATTGCAACAGCAGCATTGACCTTCAAGAATCTTGAGAACATACGGCATTCAAAAGTTATAAGCACAAAAATAAAGTTAAGACTATTCAATTAAAATGTAATATCAACCCTCATTTATGCATATGAAAGCTGGAAATCAACTAAAGAAATAGACAACAAATTATGCTCTTTTGTAAACAAATGCCTAAGGAAAATAATCGGTATATAGGGGAATGCATTCAAGAACAACGCAGAGATAAGACAGATGAGCAAACAACAACATATCTCATGAGTGATCAGAAAAAGAAGATGGACATATGTCGGCCATGTGATGAGAAGAAACATTCAGAGAATACCAAAACAAGCTATCAAGTTGAACACAACAGGCCGAAGAAAAAGAGGTCGACCACGTGAAACTCTAAAGAGGACATTGTTAAGAGAAGTCAGTTTAGGGGGCATAACATCCCTTGATGAGATTGAAAAACTCGCAGAAGACAGCAAATCTTGGCGAACTATACCATTCGGGTCCTTTAACGGCGCGGGAAGGATATATATATATATATATATATATATATATATATATATATATATATAGAGAGAGAGAGAGAGAGAGAGAGAGAATAGTATGGGGAATGCCTTGGTCACTATATTTTTTATTTTCAGCTTTTCTTAAAAAAATGAGAACGTTATTGGCTTCTATGACTTATCACATTTAGGAGCTATTATAAATATTAACATATATATATATATGTGTGTGTGTGTATGTGTGTGTGGACAAAATGTAGCAGTTTTACAATCTCAGTTACTTCACAGTTATTTATTGTACTTGAACCATTTAACTATGGACTAATTTACTGTTTTAAAGTTTTCCAAATCTAGAATCTAAAATGATGTACAAACATTTTTTAAGGTAACTTCTGTATTGCTTTCGACCCCGGTAGTGAAGTAGTTTGTAACATTTTATGGGGTATTCTGTATATAGCGTATATTTTAACATAAATATGCACAAGAATAAGAAGGAGGTAAGTTTATAAATTAAAATAGTTATTAAAATAAATAAATAAATAAATCAAGTGCCGTGCCGCGTGGCGTAGGCGATCATTTCTCTCCACAATTCCCTGTCTTTAGACTTGGTTATGAGATCCGCCGGTGACTTTCTTCCTGGTCACACTGACAACACATCCAGTAACCACTCTCTCTCTCTTTCTCTTATTTCCAACAATTTTTCCAGTTGCCACAATGTGTTCCAGTTTTCCTATTCTCAGAAAATGTCCTACAAATCTCACTTGTCTGCCTCTGATCTTTGCTGTAATTTGTCTTTTAGCTCCAGCCTTTCAGTACTGCATCTGCAATTAAAAGATATTTGCCAGTCATGAAATTAAAAAAAAAAGTACTATCAGTTATGTAAATAGTGCAGACTGAGTATCTCCTGAACGAGAACCAATCGGCAAGTGTCATTTTCTTTTTTCTATTCAGCACATGAAATAAAAAAGTGGGTAGTTTTAATTAATGGACACATTGTGTGTTGTCTAGTGTAATGCCCAAGTACTTTTCGCTTCTGAAAAAGAAAATTAATTGAAAATGTACACATCTCTTTGCTATAAACATAAGTGTGTAAATAGCTCTTATAAAAAAACTAGTTTAATTTGGTCATATCAGAACAATTAGTCACTGAAATTCTACCAGGGCACGGTTTAACAGTGTCATTACATGCCCCAAATCAGTCGTTTCATTGTGTCTCACCACCTCCTCGGTCAGAAAATAATCAAGCATTAGAACATACCATAATGTTCAAGACGAAGATCGGCAAAACTAAATACCCTCGTCACAACAAAAGCATTAATGCACTAATTAAGTTAGTTAACGAGTCATGAAATGAAATGCAAGAAAAATAAAGTCACCAGCCGAGGCCGAAAAAAAAAAACACGGGCTCCTCAAGAAATCGAAAATTCCGCTGTTTCTGTCAAGTGAGACGACGAAGTAAGCAAATCCTTATGTTCGGAGTACAGAAAAAAAAAAACGGCGTGTAAGTTTATCAGTATTGTCAAGCTAATCTTTTACCTCATGTTACCGTAAGCACGAACACAAGAGATTCACACTGAGCAACTTCCGAAAGCAGACCGATACAGTTTGATACTAAGTCGAAGTGAAAAACTGACAAAATCGCTCGAAAGCGCCGACCACGTGGTCGAATTCGTTGATTGTGATTATAACTGACAATGGTCGAAAAGCAGAGACGTCCATGAGTCTAATAAACACGATGTCACTGCAGTAAATCTGTGATAACTTTTTAAAAAAAAAAGAGAAAAAGGGGATAGGAGTAGCTTTATTCAATAAATAATACACGGAAAAAGACGCTTCGAGTTAAGAAGTGGAAAATAATTCGAAAAAAAAGCTAGCCTATGTTACAGACAAGCAAGATATAACAAATAAAATGTAATAATTAATCATATATTTTGCGAAATTCCAGACTGCACGTAACACGAGCAATTTAATTTTCATCCAGTAACCGCTCTCTCTCTCTCTTTCTCTTATTTCCAACAATTTTTCCAGTTGCCACAATGTGTTCTATTGTGTTTTCTAAGCAAATCCACTGTGATGTTTACTTTAGTAGTGAAAAAACAGATATTCTGGAGCACTTGATGGCTTTAAAAATGCTATTATCTGTTCGAAAGTCATGCGTAATGATGACACATTGTAATAACACATAATAAATTTTCACAATTGTAATCCGTTCTTGTATTTGCAACTGTTGATAGCCATATAAAAATCCTATACAGAATATAATGTAAATTTTAAAATATTGGAAGATTGTAAAAAAAAAAGTTTCTCAACAAAAACCAAGTTAAGACTATTCAGTTCAAATTTAATACCCACCCTCATTAGTGCTTGTGAAAGCTTTAAAACAACTACAGAAATAGAAAAAAAATTAGACTCTTTTAAAAATAAATGCCTAAGGAAAATACTCGGCATAAAGTGGGACGAATTCAAGAACAATGAAGAGATAAGACAGATGAACCGACAACAACCATTCTCATGAATGATCAGAAAAAGGAGATTGACATAGGCCGGTCACGTGATGAGAAGAAACGGTAACAGAATCTCAAAACAAGATACCAAGTGGAAGATAACAGGCTGAAGAAAAAGAGGTCGATCACGTGAAACTCTAAAGAGGACATTGTTAAGAGAGGTCAAATTAGTAGGCATAAAACGCCCTGATGAGGTTGAAAAGATTGCCGAAAACAGGAACATTTGGCGAACCACCTTGCGATGCCTATGTGATGTTTAACGTCACAGGAAGGATATAAGATATAAGATAAGAATATGTAGAGACTAGAACAGAAATTTCTTGACAGCTTGAAGTAGTCCTGAAGCATGTAACGGGCTACAGTAATAATTTCTGATATGCAACAGCTGGGAATAGTTTGGAACATACACCACATAGACAGTAATTATTAGAAATGTACATAATAGATGGAAACAGTGCTGTGTTTAGAATAGCAGTTCTCTGCTTTTTTGCACCATGCACCCTTTTAATCTTACTCGCTCAAGATTATGCCCTTTCCCTTTTATTTACACAATAATTAGTGTATAAGTATACAACTATACACGAAGCACTGCAGTAAAGCAGTGACACCAAAATGTATAAACTAGGAAAAAAGTAGGAACAGCTTTATTAATTAATTAAAGGCTACACAGTTGTGCGTTTCCGCGTGAGCCTTAATCATACAAACACACACAGGGTGAAGAATTATAGAGAGAGGAGATATGAATCTTATGTTAAAAAATGATTAAAGCACTTAGCTATAATTTGAAAGAATAAGTAACTTTTCCGACGCTCGTTCAGAAATGTGGTCGTTCAAAATGTGCTACGTTCAAAATGTGCTCATTCAGTAATGTACAGAAATGGGCATGGGGGAGCACAGAAAACGTTTAAATAGAGATTTGTGATGTGTAATAGGTGGATTGTAACTGAGAGTGGTGGGTGGGGAAATTGTTGATAATAATGTGATACAATGGTAAAATAGCCAGGAGAATGTGAAATAAAATAATTATAGTTGGGGTAGAGGGTTTGTAATGCAATGATGTGAGGAGGTTCTGAACTATGTGTAACAAGTGAGAAGAGAATGGAACTTAGAGGGATTATGATTGTGGAAGAGGAGATGGTATGCGTGGCTGAATAACGAGTTCAAACCGTGTGGTTCCAGTGTCCCATATTCTTAAATGTAGCGGTTCTCAAGCGCTAGGCGGCTTGTGTCATTTGCGTGACATTGTTTGATGGGTGTTACCAGAAAATCAAATTTTCCTCTGTGATTGGGACCATTGAAATGATTCTGGGCTGGTTTCGAAGCATGCTGGGTGATATCGTACAGATGTTTCCGCATGCGGTCCCCTAGTCTAAGACCAGTTCCACCAATATACGTATATAAGTTATCCTACATCATCAGACAAAATGTGAGTCTCTCTCAGAAGGCGGGAGTCGGTGGGGTGTGGGAACTTTTTTTAAAGTGGAATTTCCCACTGGTATATAGCGGCTGCAAATATTAGTGTGGAGCATGTAATATACAGAACTATATTTTATAGTACACAGCAGCTGGAGAAGTCTGGAGCTAATAATATACACGTGACATTTTTTTGTGTTCTCAGATGTTTTGTTAAGTGACCATGTCTAACATGGATCTTTCCCATTGCAACATATGCCTATATGTCTTTAAAAATCTTATTTTTGTAGTTCTGTCTGTTCATCTCCACAGATTCTTTAGTTGTTTTATTTTCTGAAGAACGATAGATGTCCTCATTTTAATTTCCCTCATTGTATCTCCATTATTATGTAATGGTCAAAGTAATGATCCAAGATATTAAAAACTTACCACTTCTTCCAATTTTTCCTCATTGATACATATTTCAGCTGCCTTATTTGTTTTGTCAGTTGTCATCAATTTAGTTTTCTTCGCATTAAAATAGAGGTTTTGCTCTTCACTATTCTTACTGAAGACATACTTAGTTTTTACATTCCTTTTTTTGTGTTATGGACGATAATACTGTGTCATCAGCATATGTAATCTCTTGTATTTCATAACCTCCAATTCTTATGGCATCGTAATATTCTTTGTCTACATCTTCTCTAATATTCCTCATTATATTTTCAGTATGCAAGTTAAATAAGTAAAGCGACAATATGCACTCCTGATAGACTCCTTGTTTTATGTCAAAAGCAAGTTGTTGTTTCATCATTTACTCTCACTGCTGCCTTGTTGGTCTAGATACAGCGGTGATATTAATTGTATCAAATTTAGTATAGGACATAGAAATGAGGAAGGTGACAATCTGATGGTGTTTTGCTTGGAAAATGAGCTAATGACAACATCCAAGGAGACTTTAAACATGGACATCACCTGATGGGAAAACCAAGAATCAAACAAATTACATTTTAGTGCAAAGAAGGCGGAGATCAAGTATAACGTCAGCAAAAACTTTACCAGGTGGTGATTGTGACACAGACCATGAATTATTAATAACAAACGTGAAGATAAGGATAAAAAAAAAAGATCAAGACCACTCCGCTTTGATCTTACAAAAATACCAGAACAATATTGTATAGAAATGAAGAACTGTTTCGAAATCTTGATGGCTGTACAGGAGGAGATGACACGAGATGAATTAGCTATGCAGGCAAGAGATATCTTAATAACAATAGCTGAAGACAGTTCTAGTAAAGAAAACACAAAGAATGGATGGATTACACCAGGCACACTAGAACTAATAAAACAACGTAGAGAAATTAAGACAAAATGGAAAGTGACAAACAACAAAAAAGAGGAATATAAACCTTTAACAAAAGAAATAAGAAGAAACATAAGAAAAGACCCAAAAAATACATACAAGATTGTTATGAAAGAATAGAAAGACATCAGAAGTGTGGAAGAGATCGTTAAATGTTTAAAGAAATGAAGACATTGATGAGAAATGTCACACCTAAGCTAAATGTAATTTGTGATGAGATACCTTGACAGAGAGAGAGAGGAAATTCTAGAAAGATGAAAGGAATATTGCAGAGGAATATATGAAACAACCGACTGTGAAAGAAGAAATCAACAGTATGAATTATTATTGAAGGAGAAGAACCCGAACCGAGAATTGTAGAAGTTTTATGGGTAATAAATAATCTGACAAATGGTAGATCACCAGGATGTGATGAGATAACAGCTGAACTTAAAGCAGGAGGAAAGGAATGTGCAACAGTCTATCATGTGCTATGTAAAAAGACATAGTATTCAGGTTTTTGACCAAAAAGAATGGAAAAGAACTATACCACTACCAAAAAGTGTAACTTGAATGTGAGATACCTAATAAATTAATCAGTTTGACCAGAATATGCATGTAAACTATTTGGTGGGCCGTTCTTTGTTTATGTTAGATAGTTAATGTTTACTATCTTTCTTCACTTATTAAATGTTGGTGTAAGGGAGAATACATCCCCAAGAAAAGCCAGTGTTGTGTACACTCGTACCAAAGGGCCAGTTAATACTCAACCCCAAGTTCTACCTTCTAAGATGCGCATGGTATGTCAACGAGGAATATAACTATTAGAATATAACACTTATACATTTCGACAACAAGACACGATCAACAGGAAATAGATCAGGCTCATGAATCAGTATACCTGTATAAGTATAATTTAATACACCACCAGACATGACATCTACGTACACCAAAACTGACCAAACCAGCCAAAACGCTACATTTTATATCGAGCAACAATGGTACGAATCAATATGCAGAACGATGGCACAGTTTTCAGGCTAAAAAATTATGAGCATTGTAATTTCATCTGCAATTTCACTCAATATCATGAATACTCACTCGTCTCACAGCAATTCCTAACCACCATCTTCTACAATTACTGAAAATCTCTCTAAATCCAAACCGCATCTGGAGTTCAACACGCAGTGCTGCACAAAATGACTCAAGCAATGGCATGAAAGCCATAATCAGTCAAATGGTATTAAATCAGAAGAAAAAAAACACTTTTTATCTGTACCTACATATATTTAACACGGAATACAACACATTTCATCATTGGAACTGAATGATAATCATACACATGGAAACCTGCACTAACTTCTTCACAAAACATGAATGAAACTGACATCACTTATCATACAATTTACGCCTTACGACGGAAAGGGGGCGGGGCGGGTAGAGGTTGGACTGGAACGATATCATAACACCTCCACAATGGTTCTAAGGACTGCAAACGCGCCACAAACAGCCTCTGGCAGTCAAGTCCAGCTCCTGGCCTTCCAGTGGCAGAAATGTTTAAACTGACAGGAGAAGGGGCGAGGGCGAATATCTGGCGCCTGAAAACCAGTTACTTAGGGTAGATGAGTGTCACGTTTGTGTCACGTTTGGTAGCTCATCTGCCGCTGTTGGCGAGATCTTCAGCTGCCGTGCGTGGAGCGGTGCTCTTCCCGGCCAATGAAGAAATTTGCAAATGAGGTTGCCGCCCAGCATCACTGCGGAAAAGGTGGTTGAAAGGATAAAGCGAAGCAAACAGTCAAATCACGGCACCTCTGGTCTGGAGGTCGACCACGTCCTGAGTGCAGTCATATCGGGTGAAATGCATGAACCGGCTTGTCCCAGAGGTTAAGTCACTGCTGGCTTGACTCTTCAAATGCCGCGCGTGGAGTGAAGCTCCTCCCGGTTAAGGAAGTAAATGCGGAAATAAAGGTTGCTGTGCGGCGCCGATGGGAAAAGGTGGTGGAAAGTGAAGTTTAACCTGGTATGTCCAGTAGTATAGCTACGAGAGCTATACCATGGCGCCTCTGCTCTAGAGGCCGCCTACGTCCAAAATACACCTACACTGGTGAAATATGCCTAAACCGGCACACACCAGGGGTGGAACTCGATGGCTAGACATGTCATGCCACCTCTGCTCTAGAGGTCGGTAACGCCTGATAAACACCCATACTGGTGAATTTTGCCTAAACCGGCTCATACCAGGGGTGAATCTTGAAGGCTATGAATGTCACAGTACCTCTGCCCTAGAGGTCGGTCCCGTCCCAAACACGCCCATACTGGGAAATGCCTAAACCGGCTCAACCCAGGGGTAGAAGTCACTAGTGGCGAGGATTCGTCCTCCTGGACAAAAGCTCCACCCTGGTCACAACAAGGAAGGGTAGCGGCCACGACCGCAAAATGCTGAAGTCGGAGACACTGGACCAGGGAAGTCTAGATAGGCAACCACCTCTCACCCGGCGGGGATGTCTGCGTATCCTAATCACGCTGAGGTTTTCCGGTGAGAAAGTCCAACCCTGGACTGGATGGGCAACCACCTCTCACCCGGCGGTGATACACGGGTATCTCAAAACACGTCCAGGTTTTCCGGTGAGAAAGTCCAACTCTGGCCTGGGTGGGCTAACGCCTCTCACCCAGCGGGGATGCACTGATATTCCAAACACGTCGAGGTCTTCCGGTGAGAAAGTCCAACCCTAGACCAAACTGGTGCAATGAAAACCACGGTGTCACGCAATCCCGCTTCCGAGACCCACCAAGAATACAGGCTAAAGCACTGTGATACTCTGAACCCCTTGTGGTCCTTTCGTGGAACTCGTGTGGTCTATTTTGGACCACACAGGGGACCACGGGACCTAACGAGGACCACATGCGTGAATTCAGTAGGTTCACAGTGCGATTTTTGGTGGTAGAAGTGAACGAAGAAGAAGAAGAAGACCTTCACAATAAATTAGAGAAAAAATCCTCAATAACACATCCATCACAAAATATGGTAATTATATAAAAAAGGAAGAAAGTCAGAACCCTTCAATAATAAGAACTCGTCTCCATTACATTTCAACCTAGATTTCCTGATGGCTGTACAGGAGGAGATAACACCAGATGAATTAGCTACGCAGGCAAGAGATATCTTAATAAGAACAGCTAAAGACATAGTTCCAGTAAAGAAAATATAAAAGAATGGATGGACTACAGCAGGCACACTAGAACTAATAAAACAACGTTATATATATATAAATTCCAAAACAGGTCTCACTCTACACATGACAAAACGGCAGACTTAGAAAGGACGTTAAAACCTGTGTAAAAAGGTAATCAGCAAATGAAGAAAATAGTACAGAAGAACTAGCTCAAATACTATGATACACTGATGACATCACCCTAGTGGGGGAAACTATGCAAGAAGTCATCAATACCTGCATACACTTGAGAGATGTGGCACTAAAAATGGCCTTGACTATTAACCAAGATAAGACAGTACACGAAGATATCAAGAGACAAGGGGCAGAATGATCGAGATTTTATAAAAGTTGGAGAGATAATCATTAGGAAAGCAGAAACATACAAATAAATAGGCATAACCTTCAACAGAAGCAATATGGTAAAGGAGGAAATTAAAAGTAGAATACCCTTCTTATATCCTTCCCGTGCTTTAAACATCACATAGGGCATAGTAGTTCGTCAAGTTTTCCTTTTTAAGATTAGCTTTTCAACCTCATTAAGGGACTTTATGCCTACTAATTTGGCCTCTCTTAACATTCATTCATTCATTCATTTGCATGTCCCTTGCGGAACTTTGCCTCCCAAACAGCACTCCTGTAGGCCTCTCGGTTGTGAGCAAGATGGCCTGCTGCTGCTGCGTCCATTTGTAGATCGCCAACGATTTCTTGCAGCCATCTTCGTTTTGGTCTTCCTCTTTTTCTTTTTCCCATTCTGTATCTTTCCAATACGGTCTTTCTCTAAATTATCATGATGTTTAATGTGTCCAAAATATTTAAGTTTTCTCTCTTTAATCCTCTTTACTAGCCAGCCTTCTTCAATATTAAGCTCTTATAGTATAGATATATTTGTTCTTTTTTGTGTCCACGATATTTGGAGAACTCTTCTCTCTCTTAACAATGCCCTCTTTATAGTTTCACGTGGTCGACTTCTTTTTCTTCGGTCTGTTGTGTTGCACTTGATACCTTGTTTTGGGATTCTCTGTTTCTTCTCATCACGTGACTGACATATGTCTTATCTTTTCCTGATCACCTGTGTGACAATCTGTTGTTCGCTCATCTGCTTTATCTCTGGATTTTTCTTGAATTCACTTCACTTTATACCGAGTATTTTCCTCAGGCATTTATTTTCAAAAGAGTCTAATTTGTTGTCTATTTCTTTAGTCGTTTTCTAGCTTTCGTATGCATAAATAGGGGCGAATATTACATGTGAATTGAATAATCTTCAGGTTGGTTTTTGTTCTTATACCTTTTGAGTGCTATATGTTCTTGAAGGTCAGTGCTGCTTTTGCAATTCGAAGTCTAACTTTCCTTCTGATGTCACCATCCTGGTCTATTTAGCTTCAGAGGTATGCAAATTGGTATAGCTCTTCAACAGCTGTTCCTTCCACGTATATTTTTCCTTCATGGTTAATGGGAAGCTTTATTCTTTTTTTCTTGTTCATCTCAAGTCCTATTTGCTAACCAGTGAAGAAGGTATCTGTTTTTTCTTGCATCGAATTCACGTTGTCACTAAGTCAAGATCTAGTTGGTCTCCACTTTTCTGGTATACATCAGCCGGAAATTGTGGTTTGAAGTAAATTAGAAAGCACAGTTTAGTAAATGGTGTTTCTATCATGAGATGGGCAGTGATATGAGAAATGTTTCAGTGAACAACAAAGATAGAACCTAAAAGGCAATACTTAAGTGACATGAGTGAAGTCGTCATGTTTCAAAGCGGCCTACTGACCAATTATACGTTGTAAATTTGCTTCATTTTTTGTTTATCATTCAGTTATCCCTCGCCTCTACATATAGTTTACAAAATTAAATCTCACTCTACACACGACAAAACGGCAGACCATAACTTAGAAAAGACGTTAAAACCTGTGCATATACACATGGTGTAACTAATCAGGCGTTACCGATAGAATTAATCCAGCCGGCTCGTTCTGTGGCTTCTTTTATCGTCAATACTTTTATCTGGATACCACACTCCAGCCGAGACATTCAGAGCATTTCATACTACATACGGGGTTACAAATGTATGTTTCATTTTACTTTGTTTATTTTCCTGTTTTACATTATGAAATCATCATTATGTGCTGTGCTAGTAGGCATCGGCAGTCATACTGGTCCATTGATCTTTGTCTTTGGTATTTTTCCATGGTCTTAGTTTATGACTTTTTGTTGTGCCATCGTGTTAAACTGTCCCTGATTTTTTTCTTTCTTGTTTTCCCCTGGCTCTCTTTCAATTCATCTTTGCTGCTGTTATGGTGTTTTCAAACCCTCCCTTTCTGGTTATATGTCCAACATATGACGACTGCGTTTTTCTTATTTATTTAACTATGTTCCGTCTAGATTTGCTTTTGTTAGGCATTCTCTAACATTTTAGCTGTCCATGGTATTCTTGATGATAAGAGTACCACGAAATCATGCATCATGGAAAGAAATTTGCTGTAACGGATGTACGAGTAAGTTAATCAAGTGTTCTCTTTCCTCTTAATTCTCTATTCTGCATGGCCATATTCGTTTTCTTATTCTGCATTTTTGTGCTTGGTCTTGAATTTCTTTTTTAAGTTTTCAAAACATTGATTTTTAAACAACTTTTGTTGATAGATCTTAACATTTTATAGACAGTTTTATTTTTCCCCCTCAGTTTTATACGCGCAGTTCAGACCGATCTCACTTCTGAATGTGGAAGGAAAGATATTCTTCTGTGTGATGGCAAAAAGACTAACAATATACCTCCTAGACAATGGTTACGTTGATACATTCGTGCAGAAGGGAGGAATTCCAAATTTCCTAGGATGTCTCGAGCATGCGTCAATGATTTGGGAAGCTATTCAGCAGGCAAAATCTGGAAAGCAAGATCTACAGGTAATATGGCTTGACCTAGCCAATGCGTATGGCTCAGTACCGCACCAGATGATATGGCTAGCACTAGACATGTATCATGTGCCAAAATAAGTCACAAATATGCTGAAAAGGTACTTCACAGGGTTCCTCATGAGGTTTGGAACATCAGGATACATTACAAGATGGATCGAGCTCCAGGTAGGAATTACAATGGGCTGTACAATATCTCCCATACTGTTCGTACTAGCTATGCAAGTAATCATGAGAGCAGCAGAAAGAGCAACAGAAGGCCCAAGATTCAGAAATGGATGTCAAATGCCACCACTAAAAGCATTCATAGATGACACAACAGTAATAACAACCATTGAAGCACAGGCACGAAAGATGTTAGAGAGTTTGGACAGCCTTATCATATGGTGCCGCATGAGCTTCAAGCCAGAGAAGTCAAGAAGCCTGTCACTTATAAAAGGGAAAGTGATAGAAAGATCGTACACAGTGGCAAATCAAATAATCCCGACTGTAGGGGAAGAGGCAGTGAAGAGCCTTGGCAGAGTATATGAAGGACTCACGTGCTGTGAAGCAGGTTATAGAAATGGCGCAGAATGGACTGAGCATAATAGACAAATGCAGACTACTGGGTAAGTTCAAAATATGGTGCCTCCAGTTCATGCTGATTAAAAAAATGATGTGATCACTACTCATTTACGAAGTAAGTACCAGCACACTAGAGGCAGTCGAAAGAAAGATAAAATAAAGCCATAAAAAAGTGGCTGGGCGTACCACCAGGATTAACTGATGTAGCGCTGTACTGCAAGAAGAGCAAACTGCAGCTACCATTCAAATCTGTGGTCGAAGAATACAAGGTAGGAAAAACAAGACTTGCAATGATGCTATAAGAATCTACAGATCCGGTGGTACGTGAAGTGCAGCCAACACTTAAAACTGGACGAAAATGGAAAGTAGGTGAGGAAGTGACCACAGCCAGGGAAACGCAGGAGCTGAAAGAAGTAATAGGGTACACCCAGACCAACAGAAGGGGATTTGGTCATGGCGAAATCAAATGGTGGTCAAAGGTCTCCTGTAAGGAAAGAAAGGATATGATCATCAATGAAGTAAGGAATTCAGAGGATGACAAGCGGGTCCAGAAGGCAGTCCAACAATCACAACAAGGGCAATGGACAACATGGGAGGAAGTACTGCAAAGATCACTAACATGGAATGACATCTGGAAAATGGCACCCTTGAGGCTCAGCTTCATCATCAGGCTCCAACCTATACAAATGGGGTGTGGATCAGAAGATAGAAAGTGCCCTCTCTGCAACGAAAGGCAAACATTGGAACATGTGCTGTCAGCATGTAGAATGTTTTTAGGGCAAGGACGGTACACCTGGCGGCACAACAGAGTGCTGCAGGAACTAGTAGCCATCGTAGACAGGGCAAAAGATAAAGCAAATAACAGCAAAAGAGTTGAGGTCCCACCTAAATACTTCATAGGCCCTGGTCATCATTCATTCATTTGCATGTCCCTTGCGGAACTTTGCCTCCCAAACAGCACTCCTGTAGGCCTCTCGGTCGTGAGCAAGATGGCCTGCTGCTGTTGCATCCATTTCCAGATCGTCAACATGTCTTGCAGCCATCTTCGTCTTGGTCTTCCTCTTTTTCTTTTTCCCATTATGTATCCTTCCAATACGGTCTTCTCTAAATTATCATGACGTTTAATGTGTCCAAAATAGGCCCTGGTACGACATCGAATATTGAAATCGGGGACATTCCCTTACCATCACTGCTAGATGGTACAAATGAATGGGATGTGATAGCGGACCTTCCCGACTGCCATCAAAAACACAGGAATGCGACCGGACATTTTAGTGTATTCCACAGAAAAACAGGAATTAATAATGATCGAGCTTACGGTCCCGTATGAAACTAGAATAGAGGATCAGCATTTATTCAAATTTGAGAAGTACAATGATCTGGTCAAGCAACTGAGGCAGGCGGCAGGAATCAGGGCAAAAGTGATAGCTGTAGAAGTGGGAGCAAGACCTATGTAAGCAACTGGGCATAAAGGGACAAACAAGAGCAAGGACATTGAAAAGCCTTTCAGAAACAGCAGAAAAGGCCTCATGCTGGCTTTGGAGTATGCGAAACAAGCGTTGAGAACATAAGTAATTTCATTTGTCATAACCAATACCAGTCCTCTGTAGCTAAATTGCTAAAGACGCACTTCAAAAGTGCAGTTCAAACTGGAAGATCACGGGTTCAATCCCGGGACCGGGAAAAGGAAAAAAAAAGCAACAACTCGCAAGACCTCTGGGAGTCATGACCCAGTGGGCCCCTTAGAGTGTCAGGAGTTTAATAGGGCCGAAACATTTGTCTGAGGGGAGGGGGGTACTTCCTCTGATAATCTGAAGGAGTTGTTTTGTTGTTCCGCTCTCTACAGTAGAGAGTTTCGTTTAATAACGAAGTTACAACAGCAAACCCCAGATTTCTTTCCTTTCCTTACTCGTGCAACATCTGCTTACACTAGCATCATGAAATCAGTTTTGAAATAGGAAATCTCTTGTGGAAAATAATCTCTGAGCTCTTCGATAGCATCGCTTAAACTCTGTACTGGCCCAAAAGTCAAAATTACAATAAATATGTCTGCCAATGTAAATTTAGCGTTTGTGTTGTAAGTCCTCATCACATTTAGTTCATCAATGTTTTCTTCAGGTTTTTTCCTTAAGTGAAAAAAAAGAAACAGCAGTGATTTTGTGCTTGTGGAAGGGCTTCCTTGACAGAGCCAGGGGCTGCTTGTTCATTGTCTACAGATAAAAAATAGAATTCAGATTTGGCTAAGTCGATAGTAAGCTGTTCTCTCGTGGCTAGACGGCTGCTCGTCCTACTGGAGTCCGTGTTCGAATCCCAGGTAATTCTCTTGTGATTTTTCTTTCTCTCACGTCTCACTAAAGTGCTTTGTCTTCGATTTTTTCGAGGTCTAATCATACAATATTTGTTCTCTTACTTTACTCCACATTTCTTTAATACAAGTAGAAGGTATCAATTATGCAAATAAATGTTGCAGCGTCAAAATGACACAGAGATATTTCTCGGTGCCAGCTATGTCTGCCACCAAAGTTTTTGAAACTCTTAGCACGGAACTCACACGGAAAAAAATGTTATGCTTCTAGAAAGTGTGTGGAAAATTAGAGCACTGAGTACATTAGGACTGAAGTATCAGAATGATCCACATAACGTGTCATTATACAAGGTGTCGCACTTCTCGTGATTTAAATAAATTGTAATCTTCATATTGGAAAAAATGGAAAAAATGACACAATAAAATTAGACAAAAGAAAGTCTTTGAAAACCTAGCTTTATTCATAAAACTTTAAGGACAGAAAATGTTGGAATTGGCTTCCCTGTTCATTTATACACTTTTGTGCGGGTGTAACTACACTTAAACTAACCTGATGTAAAACACTGATGTCGACAGCTATGACGCTTTTCCGAATACTTGCCTTCAGGTTATCTTTCGTTCTGGGATTCTTCCTTTAAACTTTTAACTGCAAACATCTCAGCAGGTAAAGTCACGCGACCACAAGTTTGGGAAGGAGATGGTCACAATCCTTTGTTTATCGTACGTAGAAATAGGTGAAACATGTGGTATGCGGCGTCATTCTGTTAAAAAAATGCAGTTTTCTTTCCTCCAGCTGGGATAGAAGCTTCGGAAAATCTTAAAATAAACGTCCATGATCAATGAGGTGCCAAGAATGTCGGGCCGATGAACAGATTGCCAGAAACTGGGCACCAAACTCTGATTTTCTAATCATGAAGCAGATTTTCATGCCGAATGTGAAGGTTTTTCTCACCATCTTGCTACTATGTCCTGAAGAGTACTCTTAGCAGGTGAAGCAGAACTTTGTTAAAGCACACCTGGACACAGTTCTATAAAACTTGTTGGTGCAAATTTACATTTATAATTATTGGGATAAATATATTTTCTCAGGATGGTTACAGACCAACAATCTCTTGGCATTCAATCAATACACAGTACATTGACATGCAGTACAAATAACCAAGTCAGAAATTAAGGACACAGCATTTTAATCTCACTATACGCCACAACAACACATACAACTGGCACTGACATCAACATGACATCAAGACAGGTGTCATTCTAATGGTAATTAAGCATGGTATCATATAATAATGATTTCTCATGTTGCATCATTGAAAACCTGGTGGACCTGTGGTTCCGGATTCTCTTGGCCCTACATGTGGCCTACACTAGGAATCTAATGTGCGATGTCACTTATTCCACGCAGCTACCGCTGCCATAGCACATATAACAGCGTTGCTGCAGCACAAGATCAATCTACATGAAAGCATAATAACGAATCAAACATGTTGCCTATCCAGTAAACTGACATTTCACACTGAAATGTTCATATCGATACGTAAATACAGAAGCCTACACCACAGCTTACTGCACTACTACATAATCTACACCACATGAGGTGATAGAACTATAATACACAGGATTTTACAGGACATCCGTAGGCACAACTACACAAGACATCACCCGGCCATTGCCTCTATCTACACTGATCCAAGTCAATGTTTCCTATATCTATATGTCTTTCCGATGCCAACTACCAATCACGTGGACGATGACGCTTCGGTCAAGGTCATATACCCGTCGATCTAAGCGTGCCTCGTCCACAGTTCATTTACATGACTTTATATAACTTTAGGCTATGAATTAACCGCCAATGCCTTTGCCAAGGAATTAATTTCACAAGAACACATTCATGGCTCTTTCTTTGTTTCTTCTTTCTTTCACTTAATGAAAAGGCTTAGGAAACAAAGTCGGTGAAATAAAAATCAATTTCCACACACAAGACAGACAGAACTAAGCAAACTAATGAAATAACCTGTTACGTTTTCTAACTTTCAAAAACCCGCTTTAACTATGAAATACTTCACAAATAACCAATCATAGCTTTTCCGGTCTTTCTTTACGATAGTTAGCTCCACACGGATTAGCTCATTCTAAAACGTGAATACATTAAAAAAAATATTAGGATGCGACTGTAAAAGTAAATTTTAAGCGCAATTTAAGCTGTTAACAAACATTTAGCTCGTCACCTAGTTTCATTTGAATATAGTTAAAAGCATTCGCTGAAATAAAGCTAAAACATTAATCTACCTTTTCTCATTATATATTTTGTATTAGAAAGCCGCAATGTAATAAAATAACAACAATATTATAAACTGTTACTTGTAATTGTATTAACTGTATTTATCATCATCATCATCATTATCATCATCGCCTTTCACTCCCTTGAGAGCATAGACCACGGATAAAGGCTTTCCAGTCATCCTTATTCTTGGAATTATTCTCTGCTTCCTTTCATGTGTATCCCGTGTCTCTGAGCACTGTCACTTCTTTTTTTTCCAAGTAAATCTAGGCCTTCCTCGTTTTCTATTTCCCTGAGGATTCCATGTCAGTGCCTGGTGTCGGGTTTTCTCAGATTGTGGCCAATCCACCTCTACTTCCTAGACATGATTAGATATGGTTCATAGGTTCTGGTCCTGCCCTTTCCCAGACCTCCTCGTTCCTGATCTTGTCCTGTCATTTAATGTTTAAAATCCTCCTCAAGCAGTAGTTCATTAATGTTTGTACAATCCCCTGTTGTATTGTCTTGGTCATAATCCATATCTCTGAACCATGTAGTAGGACAGTCTTTACGTTTGTATTGAAAAGCCTAAGTTTGGTTTTTGCTTTGATGTTCTTAGGTGACCATACTTTGTTAACTTGGATAAATGCTGTCCTGGTCTTGTTTATTCTAGCTTTAGCATCTTTTTTCGTTTCCCCATATTTATTTCGTTTCCTCATATGTGAAATACTCTACTTCATCAATTGTCACTCCTTCAATTAACTGTATTAATCAACATTAATTAAAATGAGACCAGTTGGTCTGGTACAAGCTACAAAACGAACAAGTGCACAGTGATCTCTCTCTCTCTCTCTCTTTGTTTGTCTGTCTGTCTTTTTAGTGGAGAAGACATACAGAGCTGTTTGCAGGAAGAGATTTTCAGCTTTATTTGCTATTCTTTCGGCCACATTAGTCTTTTGTTTTACAAGCGTTTTCTCTGCTGTACCTCTTCTTTTAACATGCGAAGTTTAAAAAAAACACAACAAAAAACGCTGTTAGTGGTAAGGATTCACCTGTCATTCTTACAATGTGACCACTGACGGTGATGATGATGTGTGCATTTTTTCTATTATCATAGTTATCTAACTAAGCAAGATTTCCTTAAAAGGCTTTTTTAAAAAAAAAAATCAGCAACATTCTCGTTACCCAAATCTAACAGCGAATCGCAGTCACATCTGCTTCCCACTCTCCGAGAAAGAAAGAATCACGAAGGCAGACAGATGCTGTGCACAAGCTTCTGGTCTTATAGCTAAACAATAAATAATTATTAATCCGATTACATCTCAGTTCGATTTGATACTGAACTATAGGTAATAGTTAGCAGCCGGTGTGAAGATCAGCGGCCGTGATCAGAAAGTTACACGTGTGCAATATGAAAGAAATGTTTTGGGCGCGGTTACAGTGACATTCATCGAAGCTAGACTCTGACACCTTGTCATGAGAGCTATTTTTGAACTGCCATTATTCTTGTCTCTGGTGGCTTTCCTTCCCAGAGTTCACATGCTTTCTTTTTCAAAGTCCAGTATTCTTTTAAGTCATACACTGGCTAAGAGAACCAACAAGACCTACAAAATCTCTTGGATAAAGTCTCCAAAGAAAGTGAACAGAAAGGCCTTACTTTGGACATCAAAAAGACAGAGACTGGTTATATCTAAGAAACAGAACCAACCAAAATGCAGCATAAAATTAAATGGAACTATTCCAAAATTATTTTCGTAACAAAACAGAAGAAGTCAATATGGTCCAAGCTAGTTTCAGGCAAGGTAAGAGGATCAAGAGATCATATATTCAATCTAAGATTAATAATAGAGAAATGCAGAGAGTTTAATGTGAATCTATATTTAGAGACTACTCAAAGGCAAAACTTTGGGAAATAATGGGGAAAATGGGATTTCCAACACATTTAATACAATTAACATCACTGCTTTATCTAGACCAACAGGCAGCAGTAAATGGTAAAACAACAACTTGGTTTGACATAAAACAAGGGGTCCGTCAGGGATGCATATTTTCACCCTATTTATTTAACTTGTATACTGAAAATATAATGAGGAATGTTAGAGAAGATGTAGACAAAGAATATTATGATGCCATAACAATTGGAGGTTATGAAATACCAGAGATTAGATATGCTGATGACACAGTATTACTGTCCACAACACAGAAAGGAATGGAAAAAAACGAATTACGTGAGTCAGTAAGAATATAGCGAAAAGCAAAACCTCTATCTTAATGTGAAGAAAACTAAATTCATGATAACTGACAAAACAAACAAGGCAGCTGAAATATGTATCAATGAGGAAAAACTGGAAGAAGTGGAGAGTTTTGAATATCTTGGATCAATGCTAACTCTTAATGGAGATACAATGAGGAAAATTAAAAGGAGGACATCTACCGCTCTTCAGAAAATAAAACAACTAAAGAATCTGTGGAGAAGAACAGACAGAACCACAAAAATAAGATTTTGAAGGGCATGCATCTTTCACAGCGCAACATATATATATATATATATTGGAATGGTACATAATGGGAAAAAAGAGGGGAAGACCAAGGCGAAGATGGCTGCAAGACATCGTTGATGATCTGCAAATGGATGCATCAGCAGCAGGCCATCTTGTTCATAACCGAGAGGCCTACAGGAGAGCTGTTAGGGAGGCAAAGTTCCGCAAGGGACATGCAAATAAATGAATGATGAATTCCAAAGCAGGTGAAGAAATTTAAATACCTTGGAACAGTAACAACATTCAAAACAGAAATTAAGAACAGAATAGGCCAAACAAAGACTGCATTTTAGAGAAAATGAGATACATATTACACAACACATCAATGAATGTTAGAAAACGAGCCCTAAAATGCTATATTGAACCTATCTTGTTATATGGAAGTGAATCATGGACAATAGGTAGGTCTGCACAAAAGTTATTGGAAGCAGCATAAATGTGGTTTATTAGAAGAATGTTGTAAATACCCTGGACAGCAAAAATAACTAATGGAGAATGTTTGAGAAGAGTGAGAGCTACAAGAGAGAGAGAGAGAGAGAGAGAGAGAGAGACAATGTACTTTCATAGGACATGCAGTGAGAAGAGGGGGGCACTGAAAATATTATAACAACAGGAAAAACAGAGGGAAAAAGAACCAGGGAAGACCAAGAGAAATGACACCAGAAAGTCTGACGAGATGGTGTTTAGAGATCACCAACTGAGCTAATGGGCTGTATGAAGGATCGTGTACTCGAAAAGCATAGAGTCGGCAGAGCACCTGATTATGATGATGATGACTGGTTTTTGAAGAATCATATTTTTTTCTTTACTTCTTCTCACTGTGTTTAACAATAAAGACTACTACTGACAGTTTTTATATTTTAACCCCCAAACTTTCTCATCACATTTTTACTATGGTTAGAAACACTGGATTGTCTGTGCACAAATTGATCAGTCAGCACTGTCTATCTTTACGTGTGTCAACAGGTTTTTGAAAAATCTATCTGCCTATCTCTCTGTCTAATTTTCTATCCAACTACCATATCTCTGGTCCACTGACTGCTTGCATTTTGAAAATAGTTTTCCGCGCCAAGATTAGTTGATCTTATCAGCAGTAGATGCTTAGTAAAACAAAGAAACAAAGACTGGTCTATTTCATGAGAACAGCCGCTTGAATGAACACCACTGAAGTATCAAAGACAGAAGGTTTCTTTTTAGAATGTGGTAGAAAAGTAAGAAAAGGAAAAACTTGAAAATGATTTCTGTCTGAATGAGCCATTATAGCAAGCAGTCTTAGACCTTCTTTCACTGCGAAAACAACACACATGTTGCAAGTAACAGGTTTCTCTAGCACCTAGCGTACTTTCTTCTTTACCCTCTGAAAATAAAGTTAATTCGTTCTTCATTTTGCCTAGCCTTACGTACGGCAACATTACATGAAAAATTTCCCGTATTCACGTCAAATGTGAATTCTTTCTGTTTTACTTTAGGAAAGATTGTCTTGTTTTGTTTTATGTTGACCGTAATGTGTTCACCTGTGTGGCTGTTACTAGAGAACAATGAGCATAAAGAGAACTGTAAGAACAAGACAGCAGGAGCTTCACTTTATGTTTTTCACTTTTCGCCGCCCAACTCGGCAACTTTTGCCCCGCCTGTTGGTTTCATATTTACGACAGTTCATGTTCTATAGGGGAATACGCATTGGTACAGACGTTGGAAGCAGCGGAAACAATTTCTCCGCGCTAGAACCTCGTACGTGTGAATGATGTACACCAGTCCATGTCATCTACTTGAGTAATAAAATATTCAAGGATAGGTTCAGAAAACCCCAGAGGATCATCTCCCCGTGTGAACAGGCACGAGAACGATTTCAGTATCTGCTCTGGAGGAAAAGGTACAGAGAAAAAGAGACTAGTGTCCAAACGGTCACTATTCTTTGACCAGTGTGTCCCACCCGCCAGAAAAACCCCTCAGCAATTGAATACGACAACAATAATACAAGAAAATGCAATCCACGTTGGATGTGGAGCCTTGCAGGGAAACTCAGTCTATGCAATATCGTTGGCTGGTGCTGAAAAAAAATCCCTAAACAACCACTAGCCTGTGTAGTTGTCTCACTAAGGATGCCACCCGGACCCTGCGGTTTTGTAAATAATATTTTTGGTTTCAACATCGCAGGCGGTGTATTTTTATTTAACCTCTCGCCTGTGCTACTTAAGCCAGTTTAATTCAATCTAGTTTAATTTTACTTCCTTTTGAAAACCGACTGTCGACTATCTCACAGTATTTTTGTTTTCACATTTCTCCCATATAGTCTCACATCTTCCGTCTCTCCTAGTTCCTACATATTATTAACTCACTGCATACATAGAGCATATTTCATAGCTCAAAATCTTGTCTAGCGTATGTCTAAAAACTATTTAAGAATGTGTTAATTTGTGGGACATGAAATGCTCAGTACAGTTCGGAATAAAGTTACCTCTGAATAATAAGACTCACTGCCTACTGAGCACAAATGTGCAAATTCAAATAAAATACATAATTCATAATAATTTATTCGGATTAGAACCAGCGTGTCATTTACTTGGACCAGTAGAACCCATTGGTCTGGTTTATACATTGGATTGTCTTGACAGTCAAGATAAAAATATCCCACCACGTGACAGCAGTCAGTGACAACCAGCACAAACGCTTTGTACCAAGTACCAATCACGAGTATCGTTCATTTAATTAATGAAGAATAAAGAACATGCTGAACTACGACATGTACGGAAATTACATAAATAGTGGCAAGGAAATCACAAAATGAAATGATCCCAATACAGAAAGGGCAATAAAAGAATGCTTCTGATAATCTGAAGTTCTTGGTAATGGAATAATTATCAGACCAAAGTGTAATCTGTCTTATGCTTTACAACCTTGTCCCCGACTTCTTTGAGATGCCATACCGGACACCATCAGGACCGGGTGCACCATTTTTAGCAGACTTAATCATCTGTTTTACCCCCACCACCTCTACTAGGCTTTCCAGGATTTGTGCTTGCACAAAACTTGATATTGTGTTTCTTGTCTTTAGACGTTCTTCAAGATTAGCCTGATCCGATTGTTTGACGTATCGTTGGAAAAGTGCTCTCACTTTCTACGACAGTACATTACCTTCTGCATCCATTATGTTGATACACACTTGTACTTCAGGCTTGTTGTTCATTCTCCTTTGCACCTGCCTTAATTTTCTCAAAGACTTTTCATCTGCTATTTCTTGTGTCAGCTTATTCCATGTCCACGCCTTTGACTCCAGCGCCAGAGATTTTAACGAGTTTTGTTGCCTCACGCACCTCCTCCTCTGTATAAACAGTAGGAGCATCTTTATTACTTAGCGTAATTACTTTACTTTGTAAAGTTGTGACGTTTCGGCGTGAGCCTTGGTCATACAAAAACATACAGAATGAAGAATTAGAGAGAGGAGATAAGGTATAGATTAATATGAATCCTATGTTTGAAAAAAAAAAAATAAAATGAATAGAACACTTACTTATAACTTGAAAGAATATGTAACTTTTCCGACGCTCGTTCAGAAATGTGGTCGTTGAAAATGTGCTACATTCAAAATGTGCTCATTCAGTAATGTACAGAAATGAGCATGGGGGGGGGGGGGGCACAGAGAACGTTTAAATAGAGATTTGTGATATGTAATAGGAGGATCGTAACTGAGAGTGGTGGGTTGAAACTGTTGAAGGGAGAAAGAGAGATGCAATGGTAAAATAGCCAGGAGAATGTGAAATAAATGATTACGGTTGGTGTAGAGGGTTTGTAATGCAATGATGTGAAGAGGTTCTGAACAAGTGAGAAGAGAATGGAGCTTAGTGGAGAGGGATTATGCTTGTGGAAGAGGAGAATGTTATGTGTAGCTGAATAAAGAGTTCAAACCGTGTGGTTCTAGTGTCCCATATTTCTGAATGTAGCGGTTCTCAAGCGCTAGGCGGCTTGTGTCATTTGCGTGACATCGTTTATTGACTGTTATCAGAAAATCAAATTTTCCTCTGTGGTTGGAGCCATTTAAATGATTCGGGACCTGTTTCGAAGCATGCTGGGTGATATCGTACAGATGTTTCTGCATGTGGTCCCCTAGTCTGAGGCCAGTTTCACTTATATAAGTTATCCTGCACCTGTTGCATACGATGACATATATTACACTACGGACTCGCATGTGAATCCCTCATGAATAGTGATGATAGTTTTAGGAAAGGTGATTGTTTTCGTTTCCCAGACTATAGAGCAGGTAACACAGCGAGGGCGGTTACATTTTCTGGTGCCAACATGTGCAGGGTTCCGCTTCAAGTAGCTGTGGGCGAGGATGTCCTTAAGATTTGGCTCACGTTTGTATGCTAGTAGGGGTGGATCAGAGAAAATGTCGCGGGTGTCGGGGTCGGGTTGAATTAGTGGCAGATGACGATAAATAATTTTCTTAACCATCTGACCATGCGGGTGGAAAGGCAGTACTAACTTAACTCTGTCAGATGAGGTAACAGCCTTTTTTCTGAATGCTTCCTTGCGGCTCACTAGTTGGATACGGTTGAAGGCTTCCGAAGGACATTTTCTGGGTAGTAGCGATGACAGAAAAATTATAATAATTGTTGGACTGATCTATAAAGTCCAAAATATCCTGACATATGCGGCGAAGACGGAGGAGTTGGCAGTATGGGATGGAGTTTCAGGCTTTCAGGATGGGAGGAGGTAAATAGATGTGGTTGTCGGTGGGCTTGTAAAATACAGAGGTGTCAAGTCTGTTTGTGCCACTAGATATTTTAATGAGTAAAAAGTTAACTGATTTGTCAGAAATTTCATAATTGAATTTTATGTTATTATTAAGTGAGTTGGCGAATTCAATAAATTTTTTTAGCTCGTCCTGTGGCATAGTAGTGACTCCAATACAATCATCGATGTACCTTTTATACTATCTGGTTTCTAGTCCATCATCTGGAGATATCCACGTTGTTTTATGTATCTCTTTGTGTGGAAGTATTGTGCCTCCAATGACCATGCACTCTGTTAGACATATTCCAATTAATCTTTCTCCGTTCTGATTAAACATGTGAATTCCTTCTTTCCCCATTACTTTTTCAACGTCGGTGTTATCTTTCCCTACCTTAGCGTTGAAGCCTCCCATAGCAATTAGTATGTCGTGTTTAGAGACTTTATTGATGATTTGTTGTCATTGATGATAGAAGTCGTCTATCACCTCATTATCTGCAAAGTTCGTAGATGCATAACATTGTATTATTGTCATTCTTTCGTGTCTTAGGTTGTATCGTGCTCTTATTTACGAATGGTTCCATTCTAAAAGGCTTTTTGCTGCTACATTTGACATAATAATACCTACCCCATCTCGATGTTTACCGTCGCTTCTGCCTAAATATTAACTTACCGTTTTCCGCCGATCTTTTACCTGCTTCTGGCCATCGCATTTCACTGATGCCCAGTACGTCTAGATGGTATCTCTCAATTTCTTTTATGACCTGAGTAGTTTTTGTTGGTGTTGCCATCGTTCTTACATTCCAGAATCTAATCTCTGTCACATGTTTGGGGCCGACGAATGAGCTTTTCGGAGTTGGCATCCCTGATGCTCGGTTGGTTTCTCTGCGAGTTTCTGTAACAATATCTTTTTCCCCATCTGGAGTTGCTTCTAGATAGGTCCCAGGATAAGGTTGTTAGTCTTATGCCCAACTCCCGGTACAGGATCTGTGACAGATCAAGCGGAATTCCGCTGATTTCTGTATACCGTACTACATATCCGTACTACAAATACTAAATATTGAAAAAGACTGTCTAGTAAAGAGGATTAAAGAGAGAAAACTGAAATATTTTGGACACATTAAACGTCATGATAATTTAGAGAAGACCATATTGAAAGGATACATAATGGGAAAAAGAAAGAGGAAGACTAAAGCGAAGATGGCTGCAAGACATGCTTGATAATCTGCAAATGGTTGCATCAGCAGCAGGGCATTTTGCTTATAACCGAGAGGCCTACAGGAGAGAGGCAAAGTTCCGCAAGGGACATACAAATGACTGACTGACCATTTACTGGAACCAAACTGCATTTTAATTCCTAATGTCACATTATTTAAGATTGCACATACAGGGTGGTGCACGAAATGTCACACACTCGAGATGTTTAATAAAATGTTTAATTTTTGGTTCAGAAATTTCAAATTTTGCGACGAGTACCCTTACTTGCGAAGAACAGCGAAGAGCAGAACCTCTATCTTAATGCAAAGAAAACTAAAGTGATGACAACTGACAAAACAAACAAGGCAACTGAAATATGTATCAATGAGGAAAAACTGGAAGAAGTGGAGAGTTTTGAATATCTTGGATCACTACTAACTAATAATGGAGATACAATGAGGGAAATTAAAAGGAGGACATCTATTGCTCTTCATAAAGTAAAACAAATAAAGATTCTGTGGAGAGGAGCAGACAGAACCACAAAAATAAAATTTTTAAGGGCATGTATCTTTCTCATCGCAACATATGCCTGTGAGACCTGGACACTTAACAAAACAGCTGAGAAACACATAAATGCCTTTGAATATAAATGCTATAGAAGAGTTCTCCAAATATCGTGGACACAAAAAAGAACAAATATATCTATACTACAAGAGCTTAATATTGAAGAAGGCTGGCTAGTAAAGAGGATTAAAGAGAGAAAACTTAAATATTTTGGCCACATTAAACGTCATGATAATTTAGAGAAGACCGTATTGGAAGGATACATAATGGGAAAAAGAAAAAGAGGAAGACCGAAACGAAGATGGCTGCAAGACATCGTTGATGATCTGCAAATGGATGCAGCAGCAGTAGGCCATCTTGCTCACAACCGAGAGGCCTACAGGAGTGCTGTTTGGGAGGCAAAGTTCCGCAAGGGACATGCAAAGGAATGAATGACCCTTACTTGCATAGATCACCAGATGGTAGGTTGTGTTTAGTATGTCCACTTTGCTGGCGTATAGCCTCGTGAAAACGAACCCTCATATTTTTAATCACTCTACGACACAGTTCCTCTGTCAATCCCTGGAAAAAAGTCATTATGGCCGCTCGCAATTGCATTACATTTTCCAATTTCTTGAGATACCCTACAGGAAAAATCGCAGGGATTAATATCGGGGCTGTGTGGCGGCCACAGTGACCCTCTCTGAAAACGTTGTGAATTGTTGATGGGACTGAGCCCAACATGTTCATGCAGGAAATCCAGAACATTTGCTCAATGAGAACGAGTGTTGTCTTGGATGAATCGTTGTGTCTCCATTGATAAACTTACTGCCAAGAAGTGTGGAAGAAATTTGTTTTCCAACTTGCCAATGTCCACTGATAACAGTGTCGTTGAAAAATAATGACTCAATGATTATACGGCTGGAAATCGCAGCCAACACACACAATTTCTCACTGTAATTGTAAAACTCGTACGCAAAATTAGGAGCTTCTATCGCCCAAAATATAGTTTCTAATTGTTCACAGAACTGTTCAGATAAACGTAGATCTCATCAGAGAATCATGTGTTAATCAGCACGGCGTCACCTTCTGCAATAGCTGAAGCAGTAGATTGTACCCTCCGTCCATGTCATTCGCCGTTAGTTTCTGAAGCACTGTAATTTTATAAGGGAACAAGTGCAGTATTCTTTGAAGAGAACGACAGGAGATGCTGAACTCGGTAGAAGCAGTTCTGGTGGATTTAGCTGGACTTCAAGACAAAGCCACTCTCACAGCCTCAATATTCTATTATATATGGACTGTAACAACACAGGTATTGACTGGGTACATGGGACCCAACTAGAAGATCTTGATTTTGCTAATGACATAATTCTTATCAGAAACAATGTGAATTCCATGCAAGAAAAAACAGATAGCCTGTCTTCACTGGCTAGCAAAATAGGACTTAAAATTAACAAGGACAAAACAAAAATATAATGAAAATTCTCATTAATCAAATTGGAAAAATACACATAGAAGGGACAGATATTGAAGAAGTCAGTCAATTTGCATACCTTGGCAGCTACATAGACCAAGATGGTGACACTAGAAAGGAAGTTAGAATTAGAATTGCAAAGCAGCATCGATCATCAAGAATCTTGAGAACATATGAAATTCGAAAGTTATAAGCACAAAAACTAAGTTAAGACTATTCAATTCAAATGTAATATCCACCCTCATTTATGCATGCGAAAGCTGGAAAAACAACTGAAGAAATAGACAAGAAATTAGACTCTTTTGAAAACAAATGCCTAAGGAAAATACTTGGCATCAAGTGGAACGAATTCAAGAACAATGCAGAGATAAGACAGATTACTGAACAACGAGTCTCATGGGTGATCAGGAAAAGGAGATGGACATATGTTGGTCACTTGATGAGAAGAAATGATCAGAGAATCCCAAAACAAGCTATCAAGTGGAACACAACAGGCCAGAGAAAAAGAGGGAGACGGCGTGAAACTCTGAAGAGGACATTGTTAAGAGAGGCCAAATTAACAGTCATAAAATCCCTTGATGAGGTTTAAAGACTCGCCGAAGACAAGAAAAATTGGCGAGCTACTTTGCGAGCCCTATATGACGTTTAACGGTAAGGGAAGGATACAAGATATAAGATAAAATGGACTGTATCTGTACGGGGTAGTTTTCTCTCCAGAATACTGCCATCATTCTGTGGTCTGTGTGCAGGGAGCGGCCAGTCTATACACTGTGTGCAGAGAGCCCGTCGTTTAGGAAACTAAACACGAAGACTTTCGTTAGTCCGGGCTACACTCTTTGTTCCTGCTTAAAACAGCACTGTTTTAACTTTCTTTTTCAGCGTCAACCGTCTCTGGTCTGCCATGTTTCACAAACTAACATAGGTGGCGACACCGACGCGTTACAAAAACTCCTATATACCGAACCAAGCATGAAGTAGGGGTTAGAGGTGGGCAAGGAACAGAATCTCTCGGGTAACCCTTTTGTATTTGCTTATGGAACCGATTTCTGGAATCGATTCTTCGAGTTAAGGAGCATTGTAAATTGTGAAAACAAGAACAAACATAGGCACAGCTTTATTAACAAGCACACATTTTTAAATTTTCGGTTTACACTTTATTCATACAAAAACATACAAGACAAAGAAATGTAAAAAGAAAATATATAAATTTACATAAATGCTATACAACAAACAGGAATTGAAAAAAAAATAGGAAAAAAGGGATCACTTTGCTTTAAACTGAACTGACACTAAGTCAACAATTATATTGATAATGTTATAAGAATTTATCAACCCAGCTGTCCAGGCATTTCTTTGGCATGTACTACTGTACTGTGTGGTCAAGATCTCGTTAAAACCCATAACCGCCAACTCAGATTCTCCTCTCCAAGGAATACTGTAATGCCAGTTAGGCATCACGTTAAACATATATCACAACATTACAACACAAAAAGGAATGGAAAAACTAATTACGTCAGTCCGTAAGAACAGTAAAGAGCAAAACTTCTATCGTAATGCAAAGATGCACTAAATTTGATGACAAATGACAAAACAAACAAGGCAGCTGATATATCTATCAATGAGGAAAAACTGGAAGAAGTGGAGTTTTGAATATCTTGGATCACTGCTAACTAATAATGGAAATACAATGAGAGAAATTAAAAGGAGGACATCTATCGCTCTTCAGAAAGTTAAACAACTGAAGAATCTGTGAAGAAGAACAGACAGAACTACAAAAATAAGATTTTTAAGGGCATGCATCTTTCCTATCGCAACATATGCCTGTGAGACCTGGACACTTAACAGCTGAGAAACACATAAATGCCTTTGAATGTAAATACTGTAGAAGAGTTCTTCAGATATCATGGACACAAAAAATAACAAAAAATATCCATATTACAAGAATTTAATATTGAAGAAGGCTGGCTAGTAAAGAGGATTAAAGAGAGAAAACTTAAATATTTTGGAGACATTAAACGTCACGATAATCTATAGAAAACTGTCTTGGAATGGTGCATAATGGGAAAAAGTGGAAGACCAAGGCGAAGATGGCTGCAAGACATCGTTGATGATCTGCAACTGGATGCATCAGCAGCAGGGCATCTTGCTCACAACCGATAGGCCTACAGGAGTGATGTTTTGGAGGCAAAGTTCCGCAAGGGACATGCAAATGAATGAATGAATGACAACAACATACCATTGACATTACAAGTTATCCAATAAAATACATAAACGTTTTATTTACTTAACTACATAAATCATTGGTGGTCACAGGACATACATTGCACAGGACATACAGCATATATCATAAAGATTATATAGAGGTATAATATCAGTAATGCTATATTCATAATTAAGGAAAATTAATAACAAACTAACACGACCGTGGCTAATCTGGGCTCTACTCCCTCCCTCCATCACAATGCACATTTTGCAACTCCAAATTGTGCTAATGCGCTTATTCATCCCGCGGCTACCCTGCCTGTAACATGCCCTTCCTTCATACATGAAATTCGCACATGCTAACGCACCGATGTTCCTCCACAGTTTCATGAAGTTTACATGTACTAACGCACTAATACTCCCCAACAGCTTCATGAAATTCACATGTGGTAACGCACTAATATTCCTCCACAGCTTCATGAAATTCACATGAAATTAACAGCATAATGACATCACCCGTGTCATTCAAGAGAACATCATGAATCGTCGCGGCCAATACCAGTCCTCCCTGGCTAAATCGTTAAAGACGCACTTCAAAAGTACAGTGCCAACTCAGTCCAGGGAAAAAAAAGAAATAACTCACAAGACCTCTGGGAGTCATGACCCAGAGAAGCCCTCCCCCCTTAGAGTGTCAGGAATTTAATAGGGCTGAGGGGGGTAGTACTTCCTCTGATGATCTGAAGGAGTTGTGTTGTCGTTCTGCTCTCTATAGTAGATAGTTTCCTGCATATATATATATATATATATGAATATGTTTGTTTATATATGTTTGGTAGAGCATCACGCTGGAACGCCTGGAGCAATTTCAACCAAACTTGGCACACAGATGATATACAATTTGGACAGTGCACTGTGTGTAGTTTAAATCATCCCTAGGGCCTCTGAGGGGCCTGGGCTGTGGGGGTCGATCGATACAAACAATACCCTGCTGAACGACGGGAAGTAACTCTCGTGATATGTTCGGGTTGTCCCCCGCGACGGACAAAGATCAGTCCAGACAAATCGATGACGTTATATCTGGCGACTTTCCAAACGTTTTAACGAACGTTGTAACGAAACACATGATCCATGGAGTAGATTTCTGATTCATGACAGACACCCTAGCCTCCATTTATATAAAATAACCAGAGTGTTTATTTCATACCAGAGAGTAGCCTTACAGTGGTTGATCAGCTACCAACCGCGTGGGGGGGGGGGGGCTAGGGGTGGGGGTGGGATCTTCTAGAAAGTCATGGATATGATGTTCGAGAAACTTCCAGCACCCACCTGAATCTTAGATGGTAGCTAATTCGGCAAGTCTTCCAGCTTATCATCTGACAGGGAAAGTGACAGTGTCATGTCGCTCTTCTAGTTGATGGTCTTTTTTTTGTTTTAATTATATTTGTAAAAATGCTTTTTAACTTTGTTTTCTCCTTATGTTTATATTAGCTTTTTTATTGTATTCTATAGTAGATGTCATTGCTCCGTGACAGTGTGCCGTTTTCTTATTTTTTTCAAATTTGCTTTTCAAATTAGGGAGAGAGAGGGAGAGGGAGAGAGATTGAGATAGAGAGATAAAGAGAGAGGAAGAGAGATATAGAGAGGGAGAGAGAGAATGAGAGAGGTAGAGGAGGTAGAGAATGAGAGAGGGAGAGAGAGAGATTTTAGATCACCATGTTGCTCCCATGGACAACTTTATGTTGCTTGCTCAAGGGCGAGAGAGAGAGAGAGGGAGATAGAGAGAGGGAGAGAGATGAAAGAGGGACAGAGAGAGAGAGAGGTAGATTTGAGATCACCATGTTTCTCCCACGGACAACTTTATGTTGCTTGCTCAAGGGAGAGAGAGAGAGAGAGGGAGATAGAGGGAGAGAGATGAAAAAGGGACAGAGAGAGAGAGAGAGTTAGATTTGAGATCACCATGTTTCTCCCACGGACAACTTTATGTTGCTTGCTCAAGGGAGAGAGAGACGGTGAGAGAAGGAGAGAGATAGAGAGACAGGGAAAAAGAGATAGGGAGAGACATAGAGACGGAGAGAGAGTGTGTGAGAGAGGGAAAGAGAAGGAGAGAGTGAAGTAGAGAGAGAGGTAGAGAGTGAGAAAAAATAGAGGGAGAGAGAAGGAGAGAGATGGAGAGAGAGGAGAGAGTGAAGTAGAGAGAGAGGTAGAGAGTGAGAAAGAAATAGAAGGAGAGAGATAGGGACAGAGAGGGAGAGTGATAGATTTGAGATCGCCATGTTTCTCCTATCGACAACTTTATGTTGCTTGCTCAAAGGAGAGAGAGAGATGAGTGAAGGACAGAGAGAAAGAGGAGGAAAGATAGATTTGAGATCACCATGTTTCTCACACGGACAACTTTATGGTGCTTGCTCAAGAGAGAGAGAGAGGAGAGAGATAGGGACAGAGAGAGAAAGAGAGAGAGGGAGAGAGATTGGGGCAGAGAGAGAGGAAGAGAGAGAGGGAGAGAGATAGAGAGGGAGAGAGATAAGGTTAGAGAGAGATAGATTTCAGATCGCCATGTTTCTCCCACTGACAACTTTATGTTGCTTGCTCATGAAAGAGAGAGAAAGGAAGAGGGAGAGGGGGAGAAGGAGAAAGAGCTAGGGAAAAAGATAGAGACGGGAAAGAGAGAGTGAGAGAGGGAATGAGAGAGAGTGAAGTAGAGAGAGGGAGAGAGTGAGGTAGAGAGAGGGAGAGAGTGAGGTAGAGAGAGGGAGAAAGAGATAGAGAGGAAGAGAGAGAATGAGAGAGGGACAGAGAGGGAGAGAGACAGATTTGAGATCGTCATGTTTTTCCCACTGACAACTTTATGTTGCTTGCTCAAAGGTGGGTTCACCCAAGAATTTATTTATTCTTGCTCCTGGAGGTGAAACTAAAAATGTTGTTTATAATCAAACCGTCTTGACTATAGAGTCGAAACCGTCTAGAAGTTTGTGGAAATGAACTGAATATTATAAAATCTTCTAGAAGATTGTGGAACTGAACAGACCTTTGTAGGACTTCTAGAAGGTTGCAGCAATGAATAGAACTGTGTAGAACCGTCTAGAATGTTGTGGAAATGAATATAACTTTATTGATTGAGAGAAATAAATACCCGGACAAAGTATAGCTAGTATATATACATATATATATATATATATATATATATATATATATAATACACAATATTCAGGGGGACTGGGGCTAAGTAATTCCTTATCAAACACAAAACAGACGAGATCGAACTTGCCCCGCCATATGCCCGCTGGCTATGCTCAGTGCGTCCTTTCCCGCACGCTTTTTCCTTTATATAAGTCTTTTATATAGGTGATTACGTGAATTGCATAGCCCCTCTCACAGTCCGTACACTATTCTGGGCTTCAAGAGGCAGTTCACATAGCTGTGACGTGGAAGAACCTATGTCCGAGTATGCCTCTGGTGGATTATCGGGAATGTTTAAAATAGGACTTTATGTATGATAGGTAATATCAAAGGAAAGAGAGGATGTAGAAAAGGGTAAGGAGAATGAATGAATGAATGAATAATCTTTATTTTTAATGGGTAAAGAATTGGGCACGCAGGCCCGTCTTACATTCTGTCTTTCATCACTCCATCTTTCATTCTTCCCACACACTTGATTTAGTACAAATATACAAATTAAATTAGGAAAAACATATCAAAAGAATGTAAGATTTAACTACTACATTCAAAGTAAAAGAGAAGAAGTAATTAACCTAATAAAATAGCACTCAAGCACACATACACACGCAGAAATATACATAAACAAAAATACATTGTAAATACAGATCTTCTAACATATGTTTTTTAACAAACAATAAAATAATTTCTAACAATATCTAACAAGTTGCTTTTCTAACTATGTCATTTTAGTACTTGATGGTTGGCGAGTCACGTGTTGAGAGAGTGCTGGTTATTTTATGGAGGCATATAATTACAAGCAAGTAAATAATGAAACAGGTTTGAGTTAAAGGATGAAGTATTACCATTGGATTTTAAATGGTAGAGGAGGGTGTTCCAGAGCTGTACTGCAGAGTATGCAAGGCTTTTCTTGTACAGATCAATCCTGGGTTTAGGAAGAAGACAGTTTTTTAAACACTGGCTATGTTTAGTGTTATACATAAACAGTGACCACAAGTAAGGCGGAGCATTGTGTTACAGAATTCTCTGAACGAACTTAACTTTGTTAAAAATGATTCTATTTTTGAGAGGTAGAATTTTGAGTTGTTTGTGTTGATCTACAGTCTGTACTAGGTGTTTGTCACAAATCAGATTTAATGCTCGCTTATGAAGTGAGTGGAGGCTTTTTGTGTTTGAGACTGAGCATCCATTCCAGATTGTGGAACAGTAATCTAAGTGTGTTTGTATGTGTGATAGGTAGTATATCTTTCTTGTGTCTTTGTCGATAAAATGTTTAATTTTGGCTAATTGGTAAATTTGGAGAGAGAGAGAGAGAAAGAGAGAGAGAAAGAGAGAGGTACTGGTAATCAAGCCAAGAAAAGAGCGAGTGCTTGGACTAGATGAATGTAGTTGGGCGAGGGCAGTGAAGGAGTAGGAAGGTGAGATAAGTATAGAACTTAGTTGAGAGAGAATATGATTGTGCAGAAAGAGAATATTAAGTTTAGCTGAATTTCGAACCAATTCGTTAACTGGCTCGATCGGTAATAAAGTTGTTCCTACTCTTTATTTTCAATAGTTTTAACATTTTGTTATCACAGGTCTACTGTGGTGAGTTTTGAATATTTATATATTTATTCTTCTATATTATATCCAAAAATTATTCATCTGTTGGTAAATGTGAGTGATGGTTTGCAAATACGACAAACACAACTGATACTAGATCTTTATAAGCCATTTATTTACACCTACCGTTCATAGTAAAACATACCGAACCGCAGTGAATGAAATAAATTTTGGAAAAGTGATTCCATAAAAAACAAACTGTAGGCTTATATAACAACAACAATTTTATGAGGGAATACTAATATGTTCATCAACGTTAACAAATAGAATCAGCACAGTGCAGAAATACGGTATATGGCGGCTAGGTTTAAATGGTTCATCAATTAATACTAATGGCTCTAATGTGTATAGTAAAAGGAAAGGGAACGTAAGGGAGGGGCAGCTGAGAAGTGATATGAGGCGATGACGCTGTTGCCTTGATCACACAGCTTTCAAATAAAATCTCTCGCTATTACACGTCAGCCTGTCTACGCTGTAGCCTTGATCACACGGCTTTCAGATAAAATCTCTCGCTATTACACATCAGCCCATCTACGCTGTTGCCTTGATCACACGGCTTTCAAATAAAATCTCTCGCTATTATACGTCAGCCCGTCTACGCTGTTGCCTTGATCACACGGCTTTCAAATAAAATCTCTCGCTATTACACGTCAGCCCATCTACGCTGTTGCCTTGATCACACGGCTTTCAAATAAAATCTCTCGCTATTATACGTCAGCCCGTCTACGCTGTTGCCTTGATCACACGGCTTTCAAATAAAATCTCTCGCTATTATACGTCAGCCCGTCTGCGCTGTTGCCCACCAGCAAACGGCTATATTCAATAAACGTTCTACTCATATTTGGGATCGATTTGGATTATGTTTTATAAAACGGTTTCACGTTGTTACTACTCGGTAAGTAATCAGTTTGCATCTGATATTGTTTTGTAGGAACTGGGTACCCACTTTAACCGGAAAAACCGAAAAAACCGGTTCCTAATTCGGTTCCTGCTCAGCTCTAGTAGAGGTACTCGTCACAAAAGTTTAAAGTTATGAATTTACAAATTTTATTAAACATTCTGAATGTGTGACATTTCGTGCGCCACCCAACTAGGGTTGATTTGTCGCAGGAGCAACCGAGTTTTAAACATTTTCTTCGCTGTCCACAGTACTGAAATATTTTAAATTTGGAACATTTCTAAATGTCAGAGAATCACAAAATAAATAAGCTTCTTACTAAAACAGAAAAAAATTTAATGACCTACAAATTGTGAACATTACGTGGCCTCTCTCAAAGCACTTATGAACGCGGCATAGGAATTCTAGCATGATTTTTTAGTATAGTGGCTGTCTTGCTGACTTGCCACTTTAGACTTGACTTGTATCATGCTTAAATAAAGTCAACTGCTGTCAAGTCAAAGGACAGCGCAGATCAGATTATGTTGCAACTCATCACACGAAGCATCCGGAGAACACATGCAGAGAACGTCGCCAGGTTTATTTCCAGGCTTGTTGTATATGCTAATTGTACCATCATGTTACACACACATCTCCCAAAAGACGTCGCGAAAATTATACAGTTTATCGGATATTCTAAACAATGTGTCAAACTTTTGGAAAATCGGTCTCATCTATTCAAGTATGGTTGAAAAAAAGGTATGTTTGCTAATGTACTTATTAATATGAAATTGAGTCTCATTGCTCTTTAATTTCATCATGTATGCTTCTGTCTATTGCAATTCCAGCAATGTTACACACACTTAGAGGCTTTATTTCACCAAATTCACTCAGTTCGTGAGCACTGCATAGGTTATACAAATCAAATTTTGTCTTATACTGCGTGCAAAAAAAAAATACAGTTGACAAACATTTTAAGAACCATGTCATTACTACAGATCTTCTGAATACAGTAAACGTATACTGAAACTTTGCTGAACATAAAAGCGATAATACATGGTCATTAATGCGTGGCAGACTTTACATTTAAGTATTCATTTAACATTTTTTCACCCAAATCATCTTGAAAGGCTGAGTTTTAGCTATATATCTGTCACCCACTAGGGAGGAGGAATGCTAAAATCTGCGCATGCTCAAATCCCTTATAGTAAATTGGCATAGTTTTTACATATAACCTACGCACATCCTCCAGCATAAATCAATTTCATTTATAGATTACTTACGAGGGATGATTGATAAGTTCTTGGCATAAGGTACAAATACATGAAACACGCAGTTGATATTAGGCGCACTTGTAGATCAGGTTAACGCAAGATTAAACACCAAGTTTCAAGAAATTAACTGCAATCAATTTTTTTACAGCCTACAGAAGTGATAAGGGGTGTCAGAAATTGAGAAAATGGATACAATTTCTCATCGAGCAGTCATTCGCTACTTCTGTGTCAAGGGCTTATTATCGAAGGAGATCCACGAGGATATGGTGGAGACTCTAAGGGAGAGAGCCCCTTCTTACAGCACAGTGAAGAAATGAGTAGCTCAATTCAAACAAGGAAAGGAGAGTCTGGAAGATGATCCTCATCCAGGAAGATCAAGAACGGTAACCACCGATGAAACCACCGGCAGAATTCATGACATGATAATGGAGGATCGACGATTAACTGAGAGGTACATTGCTTTTGAGTTGGGTATCTCCAGGAAATGTGTTCATGCCATTATTCACAATGATCTTCAAATGACAAAGGTCTCTGCTCGATGGGTCTCGAAACTTCTTGAAGCTGATCACAAACGACAGCGTCTCAACATGTCAAGAGACAATTTTGGCCATTTTTCTGCAGATCCACAAAAGTTTCTTCAGCAATTTGTGACTATAGATGAGACTTAGGTTCATCATTTTCAACCAGACACGAAAGAACAGTCAAAACAGTGGAAACATCATGGATCCCCACCTCCAAAGAAAGCAAGGGTGGTTCCGTCTGCAGGTAAAGTGATGGCTTCCATCTTTGGAAATTCAGAAGGTGCGCTATTGGTAGACTATCTTCAAAAGGGCAGAACGGTCACCGGGGCCAATTACGCTAACCTTGTGAAGCAACTGCGAGTCAAATTGAAGGAAAAGCGTCGAGGTGAAATTGACGAGAGGAGTCTCATCTTTCATCAAGACTCCAGTTCAGAAATCGGCGGTGGCAGTGGCTGCTATCCATGAATGCGGCTTCCAGCTTCTCGAACATCCTCCCTATTCCCCAGATTTGGCCCCTTCGGACTATTACCTGTTTACCAAACTAAAAAAGAAGCTCAGTGGTCGCAAATTTGCTTCAAATGATGACGTCATTCATGGTGTAGATCACTTTTACTGGCACAAGATACTGACATTTATGTGAAGGTGTCCGTATGCTCCATGATCACTGGACTAAGTGCATAAACTTGTAAATAACCCAAAAAAGTTGTCCACCTTATGCCGAGAACTTATCAGTCACCCCTCGTATAATGCCCAGTGTAAAACAACACCGTTGTGTAAATGGTGTAAATTAAACCCAGTGTAAATGCTACGTTAATAGTTTTTATACTGTACGTATTGTTTAAGGTATATCAAGAAGAAAAAAAAGTCTGTACGTATTCAGAACAAACGTAACCAACATAGACCTGATTAAACGTGCCACTTTTCAAAAGATCTAAGATTTGTATTTTTCCTTCGAGAGCTAGCACATGCCCCTTTGAGGGATTGTTTTGATCACATAAATGGTTTTTACGAGTTATTTTTTAAAACAGAAACAAAGGGTCCACACAACACAAATAGCAAACGAACGAACCACGAGGCGAACAAGTGTGTTGGAGAGTGACGGAGGATCTATGAAATGGCCAATATTCTCTGTGTGTGTGTGTGTGTGTCCTCAATAATTGTTGTCAGTGGTTTCATCTGCATTTCTGCTAATAAGATGTTATTTCTTATGGTGTTTGGACAAAATATTTTTCTAATTCTTCGTAAACATTTAGTCTGGAAAGAATTCAACTTGTTTTCTATGGTTTTGGTGATTTTCCAGCATTCACTTCCATAGAGTAGTACACTTAGAACATTACTCTTAAATATCCTGATTTTTATATTTATGCTTAGTTTATTTGATTTCCATATATTCTGCAGCATTGCAAAAGCCTGGTTTGCTCTAGTAAGTCTGCTGTTGATGTCCTCTGTGCTGTCTCCATTTTCTACTACTCTGCTGCCAAGGTATACAAATTCGTTGACCTCCTCCACTAACTTGTTATCTACTCTGAGTACATTTCTGTTGTTCACATGGAGAAGAACAACAGAAAGGATGTTGAGCAATAGAGGGCTCACCTGGGCAAGAGCAGGAAAAAAGGCGAAGGACAGGCATTTGTGGAAAACCCTTGCGGAAGCCCCATGTGCCCTGGGCACTTAAGGTTCAGAGAGAGAGAGAGTGTGTGTGCGTGTTTGTTTTGTTTGTTTGTGTGTATGTGGGTGTGGCTGGCGATATTTTAAAAATAGATTTTGAAAAGTTATTTGTAAATATATATGAGCAACATAAACAAAACAATATTTAAACACCTGTTACGAGATTTGCCGCCATGGACTGGTGAATGCTTTCAAATGTCTTATCTTATATCTTATATCCTTCCCGTGCCGTTAAACGTCATATAGGACTCGCAAAGTAGTTCGCCAATTTTTCCCGTCTTCGGAGTCTTTCAACCTCATCAAGGAATTTTATGCCTGTTAATTTGGCCTCTCTTAACAATGTCCTCTTCAGAGTTTCACGCGGCCTATCTCTTTTTCTTTGGCCTGTTGTGTTCCACTTGATAGCTTGTTTTGAGATTCTCTGATCATTTCTTCCGGTGTGACGTGCAAGATGGCGGACTTTTTTTTTAACGCTCTCACTGGCATGCAGAAATCAGCGGAATTCCGCTTGATCTGTCACATATCCTGTACCGGGAGTTGGGCATAAGGCTAACAACCTTATCATGGGACCTATCTAGAGGCGACTACAGATGGGAAAAAAAGATATCATTACGGAAACTCGTTTTCAAATTTACAGCGAATTATTTTCTATGTATGACCTAATGCAGAATTAATAACAATTTTAGAAATTTAATTAACCAGAACGGAAAGCTATTGTCGAAAAAGATAGCAGAGTATCAGAGAAATATCTTTAGTAGAAAAGAATACTACTGTATAATGAAAAACATCGAAAAAAGAAGATAAAAAAATGGAATAAATCTGAACAAAATATCTAAGCATGTTAAACAGATCAGATTTCGTCCATGTAAAATTCAAACTGTTGAACAACTTTTAAACACGAAAGCTTTTGACAAGTTAGACGTGAAGATATGATAGAAATGCTAGAAAAAATTTTACTTAGGTGATAAGGAGATGAGAATTATTAAGAATATGTACTGGAATCAAAGGACACCAGAAAAATTGAACAATGACATGAAGGAGTATCAGGATGCAAAACGAGGCGTAAAGACAAGACTTGATCTATTCTTATCATACAGTGAAAACATCATGAGATGCATTACAAAGGAAATGAATTAAAACAGAAGCCATAATTTCAACAACCTGAGATGTGCAGATAGACACAGTTTTAATAGCATAAAGTGAAAGCAGTTTACAGAAACTAAAGAACAAGATTAATGAAGCGAGCAATAACATAGGTTTAGAACTTAAATAGCAACAAGACAGAAACACTGGTAGAAAGAGTAAATGTATCAAAGTGCTGCAATCTTTTCAACGATAAGACACTGAAACAAGTAAATAAATTCGATTACCCGGTAACAATATCAGTCAATGGCAAACCTATAGACAAAATAAAACCACCAATAGGTAAAGCAACATCAGCTTTTGAACATGAAGAAGATACTAACAAATAATATGTGCCTAAAAATGAGAAAAAGAGCATTACAATGCTATATAGAATCACCATTGCTGTACGGTTGTGAAACGTCAACGCTTACTAAAAGGATGACAAAAAATTTGGAAGCAAAAGAGAAGTGGTTTTGGAGGAAGATGTATAATATTGTCAGGTGTGAATCATATATTTCTTAATAGTTCCATATTATAGCTTACAGATGCTATTTACAACATTCACTAGATCAGAGCAAGTCCTATGAAATCTTCTCTACAGAATCAATTTATTTTAACAAATAAGTTCAAGATGTATTGTCGACTACGTCACTTGGATTGAAACACTTAATCATTTGTTCACAATATCAAACTCTACCATATTCTACATGCAGTATTTCTCAATTTCTCAAATTCACAATATTCTACACTTGATACGAGAACATTTCCTATCTCATTATTATATCACATCTGCAACACGTGGTCAACTTAGTTTCTAGTCTAAAATCACTGTACTCAAAGTTTCAAAAGTGTCAATTCTTCTTAATTACTTGAATCACGTGATAACCATCTTCCGTCTAACACTACTTCTGATTTTATATCGTCTCGTCCTCTTTCTTCTCTTGTCTGTCTTCTGATTTCTTCTGACGGTCTTCCTCTGCCATCTCTCAATCATAGTGTACTAACGAGTAAAGTCTTCTCTGGACTTCTGTTCTCATTTCTCATCTGATGGCTTCTCGGCTGTTCTAATCGGACCTTCTTTCTTCTTCTTGTATTCCCGTATTTCTTCGCCCTACTTGGTTTTCTGATTATCTGTTCTTCCGTCTTCAGACCCCCTCCTCTGTCTCCTCTCTCCGGGACTTCCATACCTCTTCGTCTTCCCCTATCTCTCCTCTCGCCTTTTTATCTTCAAGTCCAGCTTGACGGATTAACCAATAAGTATTTTGGCTCCACCTTGCAGATATCCACTGGTTCCCAGGAGCGTTCTTATTGTCCGTCATTCAAACTGGCCCGTGACTTATCTCTCGTAAGTCAATTGTTCAATAGGCCAAGCCTCTAAATATTTAATTGGTCAGCTGGCCGAGTTGGTCACTCCCTTATTTAAAAACCGTGTGCAATCGCTTCCTAACGGGTGTCAGTCTGTGTCAGTTTCGTCTATATAATTATTATTGACCTAAGTCATTATCTTGCTCTTTCACGCTGGAGATTTTGTTGTGTCCTCGCTTTTCATTGTGTCTGCCTTTTCTATTCGTCTTTTCTATTTTGTTCACAAGTGTCAACGTCCAGTCACCGCTTTGTTATCATTGGACCATCCTACTTTCTGGCGTCTTTCCTTTGTATACCTAAATCTCAGCGTCACTGAATCTCGTCTTTTTCTATTCACTGTTCCACTGTTTACTTTTGTCTGCGACTTGTTCCCGTGTCATGGACATTTTATACCTTTCTCTTCCTTTCCTATCCACTTTTCTCTGTCGCTATTCGATGTTAGTATTTTGTTTACGGTATATTTTCATAATCATATTCATTAATAATAATAATAATAATAACAACAATAATCATTACTTACAAGGCCATGCTACTGATGCAACAAATACCCTGAACAGACAGAAAAAAAAAACAAACGAAGAGGTCCTCAGAGAAATTTCAGAGCAACAGAACCTAGTTAAATCTATAAGAGAAAGGACAATCAAAATTCTTGGAGAAGTCATTAGTAATGGCTGGAAAATTCAAGAAAAAAGGAGAAGGTCAAGATAAAAAAAAGAGAAGGCCAGGAGAAAAATATGTCAATGGACTGACCAATTGGGATGGAAAAATGAAGGTATTTAAACTGATTGGATATACCTGGGATTCCACAAGACAGAGAAGCATGTGTAGGCGACGACGCATGGCTCAGAAAAGAGAGCGAGTGGTGTGATGGTCATCGCTCACGCATATTGTGAATGAATCAGTGGCGGCTGAGTCGTGTCATCTGCCATGTATCGTGATATACTCAGTCCAGCCGATTCACACTGTTGATTAATACTGTGCTATGGAAATCATTATCATATTGTGTCCTGGAATTTATTTTTATATGTTATGGAAATCTTATCTGTGCTGTGGAATATCTAACTGTCATCGTTCATGGAGATTGTCGATAATTCTGTCAAGTGTTGTCGTATTGATCTGCAGACAAAGGTCCATCGTGTGCATTCCTGTCATGTTATTATTACTGGAGTGGGATCTGGAGATGCCTAAACCCGGTAGCATCGGCTGCACAATCAATGAGGCGCATGGCACCGGTGATTCGATAATATGAAGGGGGCACGGAGACAGCTGTGCAATAATTCAGTGCATAGGCACCAGTGGACCATGTGGGAAGGTGGATTGGAGATATTTCGTTATTTCAGTGCATTAGCACAAGATGGTGATGGGCATGTTATGAGAGGTGGATTCGTAGCAGCAGTGGCTGCATATGTTAATGAGTGCGCTGGCACATGTTAGTTTTATGAGAGTGTAGGCTTGGCCTGTGAGGGCCAGGAGGGCCCAGGCCAGCATCAGGCATATATATATATATTAGTTATGCTTAGAAGGCTTCTGTGTTACCCTTGATGATACATTGTATTTATGGCATCTTTGTTATCATGATCAGATTTGTTGTCATTCTATACATGTAGGTCTGTCTGGCGTTTAACATGGTGTCTGTTGTGTAATATTAAAATATTGGTTGATTTAAATGCTTGACTTTGTACTGTGTCATGCAAGTCATATAGCTTGTTTGTATGAATGTGTGTGATTTACTGCACGACTGGCATACGTTATCCTTTGAAGGGAAAATCCTGGGTTGTAGGTTGGTTTAGGAATGGCCACCAAGTACAGTAGTATATAGGCCATGGGTTTTGGAGTTGCAGTTGGGTTCTTGGTCCTGTCCCACTCTTTATTTGTCCCCAATATGTGGACTTCGCAACCAGCGAAGTTTTACACATGATTTATTACGCTATCTGGCACGAATAATAACAGTAATAATAATAATAATAATAATCGTAAACCACTCAGAAAAAAGCCAGAACTAAATTGAGGACTGCAGACAATAAATTTAAATGTTCACAGAGTAATATTTCAATTAATCATTCAAAAATAAACTTTGAGCTAACGATCTACCGTACTTTCAATTCTGGCCATTTTTGTTTCTCTTTCAATGCCTGCAACAGGTGCTGGGAAAGAGCATAAGATAATTTGAATACTTGAATGTAAAGAAGCCTGGCTGAGGAAGAACATTGATTTATTTCGATCTTCCTCTCCCTCCATTACTCACCGTTGCATTTTTTCTCTTACAGCTTACAGAATACATTTGTAAGATACCGTGATAGAAGCATGACACTTTCACTAGAGTTAACGAAATATATCACGGTCGCTCTGCAGGAGCAAGTGCTTCTGACCGCGAGCGACTATGGGCTTGATATGTTTTTGCACCCGACAAATTGAAAGTGAGCCAAACGATCTTTTACATAAAGTTTGCCGTCTGAGAATGTTAGAAAATAGGACGTATACAAATTTCCAACGACAAACCCAGGAACACTATACAAAATTGTAGAAATCACACACGAAATAAATATTATAAAACTACTGTTCTTCAATGATAGCATCATTTTGTCACAAACTGCAGCTGCTTCTTTCTAATGGACTAACTCATCCTCAGCGCAGGAACCAAAGCTTCTAGGGCCACGCTCTATCTGCAAATGTCTTTCTCTGAGAATGATTAACAGCCCAACAGCGAAAAAAAAAGTGCCTTGGTTTTTAGACCTATTCCTTTGGTATTTAGGGCGCTGATTTAGAAAATTGCATTGTATAGACTGTATCAGCTTTAGTTTCTTAGATATGGCTGAATTTATAAAATTTTAGTCCTCTCTTTAACAAATCTCTTCTGCAGAATTGGTATGTCATAACAAGCTGTCTTATTTGATTTAATTTACCCACATTATTTTTCTGCATAATGACCTTTGTTTCACAACTATTCGTCTACTTCCTTTCCTTTAATGCACACCGCATAAAAATGTATAGCTCAAGTGACAAAATCGCTTTTGTTCTGTTTTATTACATATTTATGCCCAAAAAAAATTAAGATGGCACGTCATGGACTACGTCGTAGACTACATAAGTTTGTATTTTTTAAAGTTTCTTAGCCTGATCAGTTTAAAATAGTTGCGCTGTATAATATTTATGACCGTATATGAGGCGTGTGTATATTCCTACTCCTATCACTTCATTTTTTCAAAACGAACGCCGTAAAAAATCATCCCTATGTATTTTGCTATACGAGTACTTGTGGGGAGCAGACACTGAAAACAAGTTGGAAATATATTTCTGAGTTTGTAAAAAGAGCATATGTAGTTTATTTTAGCCGAAAATCACTTCGACGACTGTCTCTTGACATGTTGAGACGCTGTCGTTTGTGATCAGCTCCAAGAAGTTTCGGGACCCATCGAGCAGAGTCCTTTGTCATTTGAAGATCATTGTGAATAATGGCATGAATACGTTCCCGGGAGATGCCCAATTCAGTAGCAATGTACCTCTCAGTTAATCGTCGATCCCCCATTATCATGTCATGAATTCTACCGGTGGTTTCATCGGTGGTTACCGTTCTTGGTCTTCCTGGATGAGGATCATCTGCCAGAGTCTCCCTTCCATGTTTGAAATGAGCTGCTCATTTCTTCACTGTGCTGTAAGAAGGGGCACTCTCCTTCTCTCCCTTAGAGTCTCCACCATATCCTCGTGGATCTCCTTCGATGATAAGCCCTTGATGCAGAAGTAGCGAATGATTGCTCGATGAGAAATGTTATCCATTTTCTCAGTTTCTGCCACCCCTTACCACTTCAGTAGCCTGTAAATAAAAATTGGTTGCTGTTAATTTCTTGAAACTTGGTGTTTAATCTTACATTAACCTGATCTACAAATGCACCTAATATCATCTGTATGTTTCAAGTATTTATACCGTATGCCGAGAATTTATCAATCACCCCTCGTAACTTATAAATGACCTATATTTTATATAATCAATGAATGAAATCGAATCATGTGCCTGGTCTTCATTTGTTTCTGCTGTGAAAAGCTTTCTTGACAACAAGAAGGTAGACAATTACACACAATCAGTAGAGGATATGGCCTTACAACAGAGTTGCATGTAATATGAGTGTTAAAATCCATTATCTACACAGTCACTTGATCGCTTTCCAGATGAGCTTGGTGAAAGATTTCACAAAGACATAAAAACAATGGAAGCCAGATACCAAGGAAGATGTGAAGCGCACATGATCGCAGACTATTGTTGGAATCTTATGCGGGATTGTCCTGGCAGATCCCATTCTCGGAAGTCAAACATAAAGAGCTTCTTGTGTGTCGAATGAGTGGAACGTTTGTATCATAGACTTATGCTTTTGGTATGAAATAAGTAGATTTTCTTGCAATACACTTTCCTTTTAATTTTCAATGTTTCTTTCATGCTTAAAAGATACTAATTTAAACACTGTATTAAAATATCCTGATTTGTTATGGGCGAGCAGAGTGAAGAGTGGTGTATGACATATGTTCTATATCTAAAAAACTAGAGCTGATAAGAGAAAACTTGTGCCATTTTTTTAAATTAGCAGGTCAAATATACCAAGAAACAGGTCTAACATCTGAGGTACCAAAATGTGTGTTGGATAGTGTAAATGTATATTGTTTTGAATATGAGAAATTGATGCAGAACATAATTTTATTTCGTGAACCAAAAATGTGCTAAAATATGTTTTCATATTTCACACCTTTTTTTTCAACAAGTTTACTCATGGAATGTTCTTTCATTTATAAGGACTTTCATATATGATAAACATACTTTGAACACATAATTGCTGTATTACACTGACTTCTACAGTTAGACCCCACAAATGTCACAATACAGCGCCAAAAAACTACATGATCCGATTTTTTTTTTCGCGCAGGGAAAGAGTATACATCAGTAAAAAAAGAAAAGTATACATCAGCCAATCCAAAGATCTAGGGCAGGGATTCCCATGATGTTCCATAGCACTTCAGTGTGCCACATTTTTTTGTAAATGTGTCTTGAAATTTCATCATCTGAATTTTTAAAAAATGTGTATCAATCTTAAGTGCCGTATTGTTGGAACAATTTTTATTTTAAAATAAAGTCCTTAAACGTGTTTATGTTTTGCACTTTGTAATAGCTTTTGTAATAAGGTAATAAACGAGGTTTCTTAGAAAATGCTGCAAATATATTGTTAACTGCACAAGAGTCCAGCAAAGGCAGAGGTGTACCGCGACAGAAACATATGTTACTAAGTGTGCCGCAGCCTGAAAAAGTTGGGAACTGCTAATCTAGGGAACATGTGTAACTCACTAGAAGCGTTTTTTTTATTTCTTTGTGCTTTCGGTAAATGCCACGCCAACTAACATTTTAATTTCAGGGGTAGTAGCACTGACCGGTCGACTACTCCTTGTCGCATTGCAGATGGACCTAGTTTGATAAAATTTTATCGGGTATTCTGTTAATTTTTTAGCCTAGTTAGTAGAGGTGCATAAAATTCTTCACCTCATTTCTATCAAACATTTTCAGCATTCTCAGTATTGTTTGATTCTCAACTTTAGCTGGTCGTTGGTCACATTACCAGCATAATTAACTGAAAAAAATCTAAAAAAAAACACAAATATCACATATCGCTATTTAATAAAAGATACAGAGTAATATGAAAGAATTAAGCTATAAAATAACAAATAAAGAACCCAGCCAGAATTCTGTATTTTTCAGATTCTCAACTGTATATGCATTTTTGCACAACCCCCTCCCTCCAACCGTACAGTATTTGCAAACATTGATGTGTGCAGTTTATGCTTTCAGCTAATGACGTTTCTTATACGGTGCTAGTTTTCCTTGCGTCTGGTCTGGCGGTGACCAGAAATAAATTTCGAGGTTTCTCAGAAGTCCTTTGTCAACTTTCACTTTTACCAGACGCAGTTTATTTTCGTCTGAACACCTGCTGAAAGATGAACGAGCTTGCAGTGGAACTTCTAGACCTAAGTTTATCCGAGAGCACAGATGATAAATGTGTCCCTTTCTTTTGGCAAACTTTGCATCTCGTTAAATTGGCGGCAAGTCAGTGGCGTAACTAGACAGCATGGCTTTTTTTTTTAACACTATTGTCAAATGTGCTCATAGCCTCACTGCAGAAAGTGATATATATATGTGTGTGTGTGTGTGTTCTTTTTAACGATGTAGTGCAGACAGCATAAAATAAAGGTGACTTATTTTGCGTGCAAATGCAGCAGAAACACCATACAAAACAAAAATGTTTACTCTGAACGGGCGGGGTTTGGTTTTCGTAACGCGGCCGATTATGAAGGTTAAACTTACTGTCTGTTCGCAGTTCCATGGGGGGGGGGGGGTGTAAAAGTGTGGTTGTGCACACGTGACAGATGTACAGATAACGGGGGATATGTTAGGAATTTTCTGAGTCAGTTGTTGTCTTGTCCAGGAGTATGATCGGCAACACGTTTGTATAATGAGGTGGGGGGGGGGGGGGTATTGTTCTGTCTTACCTTGAAGTGATATTGTTGTGATCAAGGTTAGGTGGCTGTGAGTATGACTGTTTTGACAGTGATGATCTCAGGGTGCTGTTCGAGCCGCCTTGTTTGTGTAAGTTATGATATGTTCGTGGATGTAAGTGTCAAGTAATGTCCAGTCAGACACTATGGTGTCTGAAGTAAATGTTACATTTCTTTTATGAACTAGCTCGTTGAGGAAGAAAAAGTTAACGAGTTATAAAGTGTTAAGTTTCATTGAAGGATAAGTTGGTTAATATTTTTTTTTAAAATTGAGGCTACACTTCTTGTCAAAGAATGTGAGAAACATGACACTGATGTGTTACGTGTTGTGCTACACGCACGTGAGTTAAGTGTTATCTGCAGTGTAACGTGGACATTATTTTGTGGCTCACATTGATCCTTGTTTATAGAAATGTTATGGATCTATGTGATGGTGTTTTTTTTTAGTTTGAGCCACAAGATGAAATTATTGTTCTTTTAAGATATTTAAAATTAAGCGTGGATTTGATGTTATTGATGGATACTATATATGTGGGGGATAGGTCCGCGTGTGGGGTTTTTAAAAGATAATAGGACTTCATTTATGTAACCTGTCCTGGGGAGGGGGTGGGAGAGTTGGTAGCCGTGGTGGTTAAAAGGAACTACATGGAAGAGAAGAATGCATTTCGGTTTCGGTTGTAAACTTCAGTTGTGAAAAAGGGGTGGGATGGGGGTGGGTTGTAAAACAGAAAGATGGGAGAGATTTGGGATTGGGGTGTGAAAGGGACGTTTTGAGGAAGGTGTTTTATTATGTATAATGGCTTCTTTCTGTGGATTTTGGTTCGGGTAATAGTTTGCTTTGTTTTGCTGTGTTATTTAAATAATAGTTTTTTTCCTCGTTTGGTTTGTTGGATAGAGCATTTGTTAGGAGTAACTTACTGTTGGAAGGGAAAGGACTGAAGAAGATTAATCTAGAAGTTCATTAATATGTTTTGCAAGGGGGTAGCTGACCAGAGAACTGGCCATGAGGGTAAAGAATCCTGGGTTATAAATGTTGGTCTGGGGCTGGCAGTATGGAAGCAGAGGCAACGTGGAGCTGTGACGTGGGTTCCACTCTATGCTGAAAGCTAAGATAAGCCGTGTTCTCGGCGTGTAGTAGTAGTTGGGATAGTTGGGAGATGAAAGTGGACTGAGAATTGGGATTCTCACACAAGAAGTGGTTTTGTTCGTCATTCTTCCATTATCAACAAAGAAGCACCATAATGACCTTAAATAATTCAATAACAGCAATAAATATTTTACAATACAATCTGTTCTGCTTTAGCACGGAAACTGCATTCCGGAAAAACCTCATGTTACGCAAATTTGGGCTATTACAAAGCTAACAAACAAAAACAATATGCATATGGAAATAACGGGAGGAAATACAGACTTTGTAAGTTAAAGAACAAAAACAAAAATAAAGGAAAATAAAACAGACATGAAAACAAAGCTACCACAGTATTTTCATTAATATATAGTATAATACTACGATAAATATAGCGCCTAACCTTAAAGGAAGGCTTGAAGATTGCTTGTGGCATTGTGCTGGAAGGTTGTGTGAAGTGGAGGAAGGAGGATTGCTGTCTTTCGCTCTTGGCTCCGAACGAACTGACGTAATATCAGATGTTGATGGTGATGCTTCGTTGTCCTCAAGTCCTGTTTCTAGAAGTTTAAACAAAATACATTCAGTTTCTGTTACTTTGTGTAGTTCCAAATACCACCTAATATCACAGGTGACAACCTTGCTTCTTTCGCCATTATAATCATTATCATGAAGTCATTTCGATTGTTTTTCTATTACGATTAAAGCGTCTGATAACTCATAGTTGTGATGTGTTTAGTCGCCATGAGTAAGTCTTTAGCTGTTCATTTTCGTCGTTCTTTTCGTCTACGTCTTCAGCTTGTCCATCCGCAATAAACTGTTGTACCTCTTCAGTAACGAAATCATCAAAACCTACAGTCTAGAAACTTTTTAACATCTTCATGTTCGGTTTCCTCAGATCCCACCTGATTTGGTAGTTGAACATAATTTGCATTGATTTCTGTTATTTGCTTAATTGTTCGAAATCTTCAAAATCACAAGCTAAATGCGGAGTAAGTTTCGACCGAATACGATAACAGCTTCTACATGGTTATCAATGACCAAGTTTTATATTTTATTTCTTCCAAAATTCTGTTACACTTTCAGCACTTTTCACTTCAGCACCATTGGCTAACAGCTGAAATGTTCGGCTTCAATATGAACCTTTAAACGTTGCATTCACACTTCCATCTGGCGGCTCTGACAGAAACGTAGTTTTTGGCCGTAAAAAAACTTTGGGATGAGTCCGGCTGTCATAGGTGGATGGGTAGATGCATTATACATAATTTTGTAACCTTTAAAAGCTAAGTTCGCCTTCTTTCTGAAATAATTTTATATTTCGCCAAAATAAGATTGGAGAAATATTTCATGGGAGAATTCAATTTCTGTGATTTGAGATCCATGCTTTTTTGCATAATTGTTGTAAAAACGACGGCTAGATTTTTACAGTTCCCTTTAAAGTCCACCGATTGGCAGAGTGATAAATCACCAAAGACTTAAGCTTAAAGTCTCTACTGTCACTGGAACCGAGCTTTTATTCCATCTTTCACATTCAAGAGCATATTTTTCAGTGATTGATATATATTCCCCTAATATGCAGACCTATTTCATCAAAGTTAAAAATTTGGTCCAAAGTATAACCTCTTCCTTTTATTTTCTTTATCACTGGAAGATATTCTTTTTTACAGCGTGCTCATCTACACTTACAGCTTCTCCCGCAAGATGAATGTTACAGAAATTGTAGCGATTTTAAAAAACCTCTACACCAGCCACTGTCAGCTCAGCAGTAAACATTTTGGAGACTATCAGTCATCGTATATAGTTATATATAATGTTTTCTCCTTAACTGTGAGACGAGCTGTTCCTGAATTTTTGGCCTCCAGTCCACACGATGAGAAATTTTTCCATTTCTTCAGTATCTGTGGGTCTTGCAGTACTAGAAGTTGTTGCACTAAAACTATTTTCTTCATTTTCTCAGCGTTGTTTCTGATGGTATAAAGCTACAGGTCTCATACATATCCTCTCATTTCTAACAAAACACTCTTTTTTATTTTCATTTTTAAAATCCTAATGGCTTTTCTTTTGCAGTCTTCACTGCTCTTCACGCTTGAACTTTAACGCTTAAGTATTATTTGCGTGAAACTATTTTTTGCTTCTTCAACCATAATAATAAATTGATGGCAGCAAAATAATTCTCATGATTGGAAACTTGTTGTGATTACTAATTACGGTAGTATGTGCAGTACTGCTGTGTGTGTCGTGTTTCCTCCTGTGTGACTATCAACTGATAGGTATATCATCATCATCAGGTGCCGTGCCGACTGGTATTGCCTATTTATGTTTCTCCAGAATACACGATCCTTCATCTAGGCTCAGTTGGTGATCTACTCTCGCACCATCCCGTCAGACTGTCCAGTATTATTTCTCTTGGTCTTCCCCTTGCCCTTCTTCCATCTATTTTTCCTGTTGTTAGAATATTTTCAATGCCCCTCTTCTCATTGCATGTCCTATGAAACTACATTGTCTCTTTCTTATTTTTTTTACAAGATTTTTTTCTATCTCCAACTCTTCTCATACATTCTTCATTAGCTATTTTTGCTGGCCAGGGAATTCGCAACATTCTTCTAATAAACCACATTTCTGATGCTTCCAGTGACTTTTGTGAAGACCTGCCTATTGTCCATGATTCACTTCTATATAACAAGATAAGTTGAATACAGCATTTTAGGACTCGTTTTCTAACATTCATTAATAAGGATGTGGTGCATAATATGTTTCTCATTCTCTGAAATACAGCCTTTACTTTACTTGGTGTTCTTACTTTCTGTTTTGCATTTCCTATCTGAAGTTATTACTGCTCCAAGGTATTTAAATTTCTGACCTGCTTTAAAATAGTTCCATTTAATTTTATACTGCATGTTGGTGTTTTCTGTTTCTTAGATATAACCATGTTCTCTGTCTTTCTGATGTTCAAAATAAAGTCTTTCTGTTCACTTTCTTTGGCGACTTTATCCAAGAGATTTTGCAGGTCTTGTTGGTTCTCATCTATCAGTACTGTGTCATCAGCATACCGAAGGTTGTTAATATTGTATCCTCCTGCTTTTTTACCTGATTCTCCAATGATCATTAGGAACCCGTGTTCTTCATAGGCTACATGCCCGGTAGTTACGTTCCTGCGTATTATTCGTTTACATGTAGACTCAAACTTCCTATAGGAGTTGGATCTGCTGGTCAGTGCCCACGCCAAAGAGATGCAGACGAGAGAAATAGATCTTTGTTTTCGCCGCTTCTCTAACACAGCAATTTATAAGGTGTCCCATATATTTAGTCTGTCTGTAGTAACAGGTATTGGTTTGATCATAGAGACATCCTGTTTACGTGAACTAGTGCAAAAGATTATACATTTCAAGGACCGCTCACTTGATTTAACTGAATAATCAACTGACCAGTGATTAGCGAGCAGACCAAAACACATGATAGCACGTACACCTGAATGTCAGATAACTGTGACTCCAGTAGATATGAGTATACAGAGCATTGCGTATGTTCTAGCACGACATCCTGCCCCTATATAAACTAGCAGTAGTAACTTTGGTTGTTATCACTCCACTCTGAGACCAGTTTCTGGCGCCTCCACACTAGTTCTTCTAGATTCTGGGGGAATATAACACTTGGTTTCTTTGTACTTAGTCGCTTATGTTAGCACGTAGACTAGACTGCATTTGCTACAGAGTGGACGCACTAGTAAACAGAGGAAACTAAATGGTGATATTGGATTTAACATTTAGTTTCGCACACTCGTTTCAGTCGACTTGAAGATGAAACAGAGAATGACATGGAGGTATGAAGGCAGAGAACCTTACATGAAATATATTTCACGATATCACCTTTAAACACAATCGTGAAGGATGCTGTTCGCATAAAACAGACTGTGCAAAGAACAGTAGACATGAAGTCGACAATAACAAAGAGTTTATGTGCAACAAATGAGATAGAAAAAAAATATTAATGCTGTTCTCTAACTGCTGCATTGCATGCCCAGCGTATTTCTGGCTCGTGTGGTTGTGATGTAGGGTATGAGATGAATGGGAAATGGGATATATATATATATATATATATATGTATGTATATATATATATATATATATATATATATAAACTGAGCTAATGATCGCTAACACACTTTTTAAACAACATCCAAGAAGACTTTACACATGGACATCACCTGATGGTAAAACCAGGAATCAAATAGATTACATTTTAGTGCAAAGAAGGTGGAGATCAAGTATAACATCAGCAAAAACTTTACCAGGTGCTGATTGTGACACGGACCATGAGTTATTAATAGCAGACATGAAGATAAAGATAAAAAAGACAGTTACGGGATCAAGACCACTCCGCTTTGATCTTACAAATATACCAGAACAATATGGTATAGAGGTGAAGAACCGTTTCGAAATCCTGATGGCTGTACAGGAGGAGATGACACCAGATGAAATGGCTACGCAGGCCAAAGATATCTTAATAACAACAGCTAAAGACATGGTTCCAGTAAAGAAAACACAAAAGAATGGATGGATTACAGCAGGTACACTAGAACTGATAAAACAACGTATAGAAATGAAGACGCAATGGAAAGTGACAAACAACAACAAAGAGAAATATAAAACTTTAACAAAAGAAGTACGAAGAAACATAAGAAAAGACAAAAAACAATACATACAAGATTGTTGTGAAAGAATAGAAGAATATCAGAAGTGTGGAGGAGATAGTGAAATGTTTAAAGAAATGAAGACATTGACGAGAAGTGTCACACCTAAGCTAAATGTAATTTGTGATGAGATGGGGAATACCTTGACAGAGACAGAGGAAATTCTAGAAAGATGGAAGGAATATTGCAAAGGAATGTATGAAACAACCGACTGTAGAAACAGAAATCAACAGTGTGAATTATTATTGGAGGAGAAAGAACATGAACCGACAATAGAAGAGTTTTATGGGCAATAAAGAATCTGAAAAATGGTAAATCACCAGGATGTGATGAGATAACAGCTGAATTTATTAAAGCGGGAGGAAAGGAGTGTGCAACAATCTATCATGCACTGTGAAAAAAGATATGGCATTCAGGTATTTGGCCAAAAGAATGGAAAAGAACTGTATTCATACTACTGCCAAAAAAGGGTAACCTGAAATTATGCACAAACTACAGAACTGTTGCCCTGATTAGTCATGCCAGTAAACTTCTGTTAAAAATCATAATTGGTAGACTTCGTAAGAAAATAGAAGAAGAAGTCACTATGGTCCAAGCTGGTTTGTTTCAGGCAAGGAAGAGGATCAAGAGATCATATATTCAATATAAGATTAATAATAGAAAAATGCAGAAAGTTTAATGTAAATCTATATTTATCCTTTATAGACTACTCAAAGGCATTTGATTGTGTACAACACCAGAAACTTTGGGAAATAATGGAAAAAATGGGATTTCCAACACATTTGATACAATTAACATCACTTCTGTATCTAGACCAACAAACAGCAGTAAGAATAAATGGTGAAACAACAACTTGGTTTGACATAAAACAAGGGGTCCGTCAGGGGTGCATATTGTCACCCTACTTATTTAACTTGTATACTGAAAATATAACGAGGAATGTTAGAGAAGATGTAGACAAAGAATATTACGATGCCATAACAATTGGAGGTTATGAAACACCAGAGATTAGATATGCTGATGACACAGTGTTACTATCCACAACACAAAAAGGAATGAAAAAACAAATTATGTCAGTCCGTAAGAACAGCGAAGAGCAGAACCTCTATCTTAACACGAAGAAAACTAAACTGACGACAACTGACAAAACAAACAAGGCAGCTGAAATATATATCAGTGACGAAAAATTGGAAGAAGTGGAGAGTTTTGAATATCTTGGATCACTGCTAACTAATAATGGAGATACAATGAGGAAAATTAAAAGGACATCTATTGCTCTTCAGAAAGTAAAACAAATAAAGAATCTGTGGAGAGGAACAGACAGAACTACAAAAATAAGATTTTTAAGGGCATGCATCTTTCCCATCGCAACATATGCCTGTCAGACGTGGACACTTAACAAAACAGCTGAGAAACACATAAATGCCTTTAAATGTAAATGCTACAGAAGAGTTCTTCAAATATCGTGGACACAAAAAGAACAAATATATCTATACTACAAGAGCTTAATATTGAAGAAGACTGGCTAGTAAAGAGGATTAAAGAGAGAAAACTGAAATATTTTGGACACATTAAACGTCATGATAATTTAGAGAAGACCATATTGAAAGGATACATAATGGGAAAAAGCAAGAGAGGAAGACCAAAACGAAGATGGCTGCAAGAAATCGTTGACGATCTGCAGCACCAGCAAGCCATTTTGCTCACAACCGAGAGGCCCACAGGAGTGCTGTTTGGGAGGCAAAGTTCCACAAGGGACATGCAAATGAATGAATGAATGAATATATATATATACACACACACCAAAATAGCCCAGAGGCTGGGTGAATCCCGGGGCCTTTTTGGTATATATATATATATATATATATATATATATACTTCTTCATTCTTAAGCTTTCCAAGCCATTAAGGCTGCAGATAATGTTCGCCTCCATTCTTCTCTATTCTTAATCTTCTCTCTCCAGTTGCTGACACCTATTTCTTTTATATCATTTTCTATGTTGTCTTGGTCTGCCCTTGGTCTTGTTTCCCTCATCTCTTGTGCATACATAATTTTCGTTTGTCTGTTCTCTTCCATTCGTTCTATATGGCCAACCAGAGTAATCTGTTCAGTTTCAAGACATTTATAATTCTTTGGGATTTAAATAAGCAGTTTAGTTCAGTGTTCTTTCTAACTCTTAATTCTCAATTCTCCACTGTTTGGTATCCTTCATGAGCCCAAAGATTTCTTCTTAGGATCTTGTTTTCAAAGATCTACAACTGTTGTCCATCTTTCTTTGTTGCACTCCACGTTTCTGATCCATACATGACGGCTGATCTTATAGTTTTGTAGATTGTTATTTTAGTGTTTTGGGACAGGATTTTGGATTTTGAACACGAGTTTTGTAGATTGTTATTTTAGTGTTTTGAGACAGGATTTTGGATTTTGAACACGTGTTGCAAGGCAAAGTATAGTTTATTCTATATCTGTACTCTGCGTTTAATTTCCTCGCTTACTGTATTGCTTCTGTTGAAGGTTGTGCCTAGATATTTGTATGTTTCTGCTTTCCTAATGATCATACTCCAACATTTATAAAATCCAGATCATTATGCCTCTGGTTTTTTGTGGGCATGTCTGTATCTCGCTTATCATGTCCTTCATATAATGTCGTTTTTGTTGGCGGATTTTCTTTTTGAGATTCTTTACATTGTGTGGTACTTTTGTTTTGTCGTTCATGTCATTCAATCATATCTGTCTCGCTGTTCTTTTCTTTATGACTGCCTCTTTGCAAACTTCATCGAACCAGTTCTTTCTTTTATCGGTGGGCTAGACTCCGAGGCATTCTTCCACTGTGTTCTTTAATAATGGTTTTTATATCTTCCCATCTGTCATCTATGCTTTTATTTTATTTTATTCATTTCCTCTTGTGATCTTATGGTTTATGTCTTTTCTTAATTTTTTCTTTAGGTTCTTTTCATTTCTCTATTTATTACTGAGCTTTTATTTAATTTATTATAAAAAAAAACTTTCTTCAGTCTGAATGTTAGTTTAGCTCCAACAAGATATTGGTCGGTGCTGCATTCAGTCCCTCTGTAACGTCTGATCTGAAGTATGTTTGTTGTGTGCTTGGTATCAATTAAAACATGGTCTATCTGGATGCATGTTAAGTTTATCGGGTGATATATATTGGCTATGACCTAGCTCTGTTGCTGAGGGAGCTACTTCATTACACTCGGGACACGCCAGAACAGTTTTCCTTCGGAGTATGCTGCGAAACCCCATCCGCTTTTAATAACACTATGAACTGATCCATCTATGTAAACCATGGTGTCTTTAGGGCTCTAGGTTTTCTAACTTAATTCGTTTATTTCATCTTGTGGTTTTCCTCGCAGGCCAGTTTCGGCATTCGCGGGTCAGTGTGATGTGTCAGTACATTAGATTGTTGCACTGAACCCAGTCATTATTGTCCGCAAGGGATATTCCGCAGCCGCCACGCATGATTGTTCTCTCTTTATTCTCGCCTGTGTCCTTGTATTTATATATTTATGGAGTGGATGGGTTTTGTTAGTAGTAATCTGAAGGCAACTGAAACAGCGGTGAATCTAATGGCTAACAGCAAAGCTGCAGGTTCAGATGAAATAACAGTCGAGATGTTAAAGGCTATTAACAGTGACAACATGAGCCAACTACAAAGAATGTTTAATAAAATTTGGAAAGAAGAAAAAATCCTTTCTAAATGGAAAACGGGAATCATTGTTACCATACCCAAAAAGACAACTTCAGTGACTGCAATAACTGGAGGGCTGTAACCTTACTATCAGTTGTGTCAAAGGTGTTTTGTAAAGTGATTCTGAATAGAATTAAGGATGTAGTGGATATTGCAATGAGAGAAGAACAGGCAGGATTTCAAACTGGGAGAAGCTGTCCTGACCAGATCTTCACTCTAAGAATAATACTTGAAGAAAATACTTTTAAAAAAAGCATTTGATAGCATACACAGATATTTATTGTGGAGAATTTTAAAACTGTATGGAATACCATCTAAAATTGTCAACATCACTAAGGATCTCTACAACGGATATGTTTGTGCAGTCAAGACAGAAGAAGGAATGAGCGAATGGTTTCAGACTGAAACAGCCTTGAAACAAAGATGTATATTATCTCCCCTGCTTTTTGGAATTGCCATAGACTTTATAATGAAAAGATGCTGTACAGGTAAAACCGGCATTGATTGAGTACATGGGACTTAAATAGAAGATCTTGATTTTGCAGATGATATAACTCTTATCAGTGACAATGTGAAATCGATGCAGGCAAAAAACAGATTCCCTGTCTTACTTGGCTAGCAAAATAGGACTTGAAATTAACAATGACAAAACAAAAATAATGCAATTTCTCATTAATCAAGAAGGAAAAATATACATAGAATGAACAGTTGTTGATGAAGTAAACCAATCTGCATACCTTGGCGGCTACATAAAATGTATAAACTAGAAAAAAAGTAGGAGCAGCTTTATTACTTAACGATTACAAAGTTGTGACGTTTCGGCGTGAGCTTTAATCATACAAAAACATACATGACGAAGAAATAGAGAGAGGAGATAAAGTATACTTGTATACTTATACACTAATTATTGTGTGGCAGCTACTTAGACAGAATGGTGACACCAAGAAGGAAGTTAGAATTAGAATTGTAAAAGCACCATTGTCCTTCAAAAATCTCGAGAACATATGGAATTCAAAAGTTATAAGCACAAAAACCAAGTTAAGATGTGGTATCCCCCCTCATTTACGCATATGAAAGCTGGAAATCAACTAAAGAAATAGACAAGAAATTAGACTCTTTTGAAAACAAATGTCTAAGGAAAATACTTGATATAAAGTGGAACGAATTCAAGAAATAACGCAGAGATAAGACAGATGAGAAAACAACAACCTGTCTCATGGGTGATCAGAAAAAGAAGATAGACATATGTAAGCCATGTGATGAGAAGAAACAATCAGAGAATACCAAAACAAGCTATCACGTAGAGCACAACAGAAAAAGAGGTCGACCACGTGAAACTCTAAAGAGGACATTGTTAAGAGAAGCCAGTTTAGTGGGCATACATCCCTTGATGAAGTTGAAAGACTCACCGAGAAAAGGAAAACTTGGCAAACAACTATGCGAGCCCTATGTGACGTTTAACGGCAGGGGAAGGATGTAAGATGTAAGAATCTGAAGACATTTCTTAACGTGTGGCCATTTTTGGCGGTTCTGAAGTCTGTTAGATCAATGATATATCTCAATGCAGCCGTTGGTGTATTTTTAGAGCATCCTAGTACGAGTCTCATTGCCTTATTCTGTACAAAGTCCAGTTTTGGCAACTTGTGTGTTTGGCAGAGTCAACAAGCCGAGAACATAATCTATACTCGCGGAAAAAGTAAGTGTGGAATTCTTTAAAAAGCATCATGAACGTGCTGAGGTAATGATTGAAATAAAATTTGGCACACATTATGTTTGATTATCCAGTAACAGATTTAACTTTCAGGCCAGTCACATGTCACAAAAAATGAAAAAAAAATCTCACCTAATGTGACTCACCGCCCCAAGAAAAGAAAATCAGGATTTCAGTATCTTATGTGTGTCCTCCTCGAGCAGTTATCACTGCTTGACACTGCCTTCTCATCGAACCAATGACACGTTGTATCAGTTGTTGAGGCATGTTATTCCATTCTTCTTGCAACGCTTGGACTAATTCTTGGCGGTTTCCAGGACGATTGTGTCGTCTTCGCAACCTGCGGTCCAGTTTATCCCAAATGTGCTGGATAGCTGACAGGTCCCGTGAAACTGATGGCCATGACAAGACAGTAATCGAATGCTGTTGAAATTGGTCCCTGACCATACGTGCGACATGTAGACTAGCGTTATCCTGCTGCAGCATCACGCCTTGTCCATTAGCATCAAGAAAAGGCCTTACGTGGCGTGTAATGATTTCGTCTTTGTATCGTAAACCTTTAAAGTTGCCATTAGGAAGACTAGGTTTGTTCGGCCGGCATAGGAAATTCCCCCCCCCCCCTCCAAACTATTACACTGCCTCTTCTCCTCCTATCCACCTCTAGCACACAGTTATTCGCAAAGCGTTCTCCTCTTCGCCTGTACACTAAAGCACGCCCATCATGGCCTTGCAGACAGAATCTGGACTCATCAGTGAATAGGATCTGTCTCCATTGGTGATAGGGCCATGCCACGTGGGCCTGGCCCAGGTCAGGCGGGTTTGTCTGTGGCGAACTGTCAGTTCTGGTCTAACTGCAGGCCTATGAATTAAGAGATTGACCCCTCTGAGTCTGTTCCGCACTGTCCTGCCCGACACACGTCTTAAACCTGGAATGTTGCTGGCAGTCCATGTTGCCTGGAGAAACCTGTTACAAATGTGCATGAGGTGGATGTAGTGGTCTTGTGAAAGGGGTGTAATTCGTGGTCTACCACCTCTATGGCGGTCAGCAACGGAACCATTTTGGTTAAAACGACTTTGAAGGCGTGATATTGTGTTTCTGTGAACATTAAAATGTTGAGATACTGCTGCTAGGCTACTGTTGATCCAGTAATTAACATCCCAACAGCTATTTCTCTCTGATGTTCGTTCAATCTTGGCATGCTGAAAAAAGTTGTTCATGTTGGAATTCCACTACTCCTTTCTTCAACAATTACGTGAAGATATCTCTGATGACAGATTTTCACACTTACCCTCATTTTATCGGTGGTCAGTAACCAATCATGGATCACTGCACGTGATTTCATAGGAGGTGTGGCTATCTCCCTATGAATAGTGCGATCAACATTTTGCAGCACGGGGAAATGGACAACACTCAGACAAAACTTCTTGCCAAATTTGATTTCATTTCACTTATGACAACGTGATTGGTGCTCTTGACACCATTGCACACTTATTTTTTTCCTAGAGTATATTTTGGGTAGGCCTATTGTTTTCATAAGGGTAAATAGCGTTCGTTGTGGTTACGATATGTGGATGCATCAGCAGCAGTGAATCTTGCTCACAACCGAGAGGGCTACAGGAGTGCTGTTAGGGAGGCAAAGTCCCGAAAGGGACATGCAAATGAATGAAATGTGGTACGATGTGGCTTTGATGGCTGAATGTCCTTGCCTGGCCTTGTATACCATTTCTTCATAACATGTTTTGCTGAAAGCCAATGTTCTATCCATGTGCATTGAAGTATTTAAAATTTTGGCTTCTCCCAAAAGGTACATTTTCAATTATGATGTCAGGCGTTTTGTCCTGAATAGTTATGTAATCATCTTGTGACATCTTCACGCGAAAGTTGGCTTCATTGAATCTCCAGTCTGCTCTGTTTCTTCTCTTCGTAGTGCACTCTCCCAAACTGGCTCTTGTCCATTTCTTGATGTTGTCCACCAATCTGTGTCCTTGTCGTCTTCTTGACCTAGCCCTCAAAGATTGGTCTTCAGTATAGTATTATACCTCTTGACATGTCCAAAGTATCTTAGCTGTCTTATTTTTGTGATTTTCAATATATTTCTTTTCACTTCTGTCTGGTTTAGCACTTCTTTCATTGTTTTCTTTTCTGTCCACGGGATACGCTCTATTCTTCCATATATTCACATTTCAGTGCTCTCAGTTTACTTTTCTATTTTCATTCATGGTTCAGGCGTCTAGGCCATAAAGAAATATTGATTATATGTAGCATTTTACAGGAAGTAATCTCAGTTGTTTTGAATTTATTATGGCGTAAAGATCTTGTTCATTCTGTTGAAGGTGTTTTTTTGCCATTCCTATTCTTCTGTTAATTTCCGTTTCACATTTTTCATCTTCTGTTATCATGTGTCCAAAATACCTGATGCTTTTCACCTCTTCAAGTAGTTCCCCATTTATTTTTATATTTACGGCTGGTTTTATTTCCCCTCTGCTGATTACCATCACAATTTCCAATCCGTACTTTTGACTTTTGTCTTTTACTCGCGTAGTAGATTCTGTGGGTGTTTGTGGTTCTCCTCGATCAACACGGTGTCATCTGTATATCTTAGGCTGCTGATTTCTACTCCGTTAATGTTTAATCCAGACACCTCACTAATTTCTTTTAATACTTTCTCTTCAAAAAGTAAAACGACTAAAAAAGCTGTAGAGAGGAACAGACAGAACTACAAAAATAAGATTTTTAAGGGCATGCATCTTTCTCTTCGCAATATGTACCCGTGAGACCTGGACACTTAACAAAACAGCTGAAAAATACATAAATGTCTTTGAATGTAAATTTGAAGAGTTCTTCAAATATCATGGACACAAAAAAGAACAAATATATCCTCCTGTTAGGGAGGTAAAGTTCCACAAGTGACATGCAAATGACTGAGTGACCTTGTCTGTATAAAAGTTGAACAGACATCGACAAAGAGCACGTCTGATCCTCTCTTTATATCTATGAAATTTGAGTAGTCTGTGTTGGACCGTACGACTGCTGTCTGTTCTAATTATACCTTGCTTATTATTCTGATTATTCTCGTACATCATTAAGTCATTTCAACTGTAAAGTTGCTGCTTCTGTATTACTATTTCCACTCAGAGAGAATGAACTTGGGAGCAAGTAAGTCTGTGAAGTGAGTAACAAAACAGACGCACAACAACGTAGAATAGTAATGTAAGAAAGAACATTATTCCAGTGGACAATAGTGGAAATATACACAGAAATGAATAGCAACGCATCTACAGTTTACTTTCTATACACAGAAGAGCAGAAGATAGAATCACCCGAGAATCCTGCTTTAATGTAAACTGATATGAAGAAAATCAACAATGAACACAAAAATAATCCAGGCGAGTTACGATCGCCATAGGACTCTAACTAGCACTCAGAAACATTGAAAACATACTGGCCTAGATCATGCTGAAAACTCCATGCACAATTTTCCAACAAGAATCACATTTGTTCTAAAAAGGACAACCAAGATCCCAAAACATTACATAACGAATTTACAAATTTGTCCTAAAAAGGACAACCAAACTTACAAAAACGTACATAATGATTCAAGCAACACTAACAACCACTCCAGCCCAAACAACAAGAGGTCCTCTCTCTCTCTCTCTCTCTCTCACGTCTCAAGTAGGAGTATCCCGTCCCGTGCAAGAAGGAACCCCAGATCCCGTGAGCAAATGGCCAATGGGAACGCGGAGATATATTTTGCTCCCTTGCTTGATAAAATCACCTGCTCAGTGGTCAACAACTTTTGACCACAAATAACTGGATTACAGCCCATTTTCTGTTACAGAATATCTATTCTGTTACACTCTATTGTATACATTGTTAAACAAATATGTTATCTTCTCTATTCCAGATTCTTTTGGTGCTTCTAATATCTTTATGGTAATGTTGTCCAAGCCAGAAGCTTTCCCATGTTTCACTGTTCTCGTAACCTCTTCTAATTCTGATTTTAGTATTGTTGGGCATGTCTTGTTGTCTACATATGGGCTTTTATTTCCATTATCCTTGTAAAGCTCGCTGATATAAAAAAAAAGGTAAAGGTAATCTTGTCATGCCTTAGAGGCACATAGATGATATATTCCACCGTTTATTTATGTCTGAACATTCCATCAAGAATCAGCGTCTCCTTGATTTACTTTATGATTAGTGCCTGTTAATTTCTTAATTTCTTATCTTGTATTTTGTTGTTTCTCCATCTGTTCTATTTCTCCGAAGCTGATATATTTCCTTCTCCTTGCAGCACACCCTACGTATTTCTTTGTCTGTATTACGAGTATTATTATCTGGCCTGTTTTTGCTCGTTCTGTTTCTTCTATTTTCTCTTAGCATTTCATTTATCGTCCACTTTTGCTTAGCAATCTGTTCTTTCTCTGATATATTTTATTGTCTATATATTTGGTTTTAATCATTCCTGTTTGTTGCCTATTTTCTCTAGTGGGATTTCTCGCCTATATTGCTCAATGCTCTCTTCTAGGAGGCATTTCTACGTATGTTTCACTTCAGCTAAATATTTCTAAGTCTATGTTTCTTAGAGCTGTAAGGTCTATTTTTGGTGTCTGGTACTTCTTGGTTTGTCTTTTGTTTTTTTAATATAACCTTCATTTTTCATCACTACTGTGTTGTGATCTGAATTTATGTCAGCCCCTGAATAGGTTTTGTTCATTATGTCTCCAGGACTTCTTCGTGTATATGGTTTCCTTTTCTCTTGTTTGTAAAATGTGTTGCAGATGATTAGTTGCTTCTTTTTCACACAACTCTCTCTCTCTTTCTCTCTCTCTTATAAATATATATGATGTATGTACAAGATATGAAGGCAATAAGATCAAGTGGTAGACTAAGACAAAGATGAAAAAACAACACAAAAGAGGTTACAAAGGAAATTGATGTCACCAACTGGAGAGAAAAGAGTAGAAATAGAGGGGGATGGAGGCGAATTTTATATGCAGCAAAAAGCCTTAATGGCCCGGAAAGCAGAAGAAAGCTTATATATATATATATATATATATGGCAATGCCTTGGATAATGTCAATGACGCGCTGTTTCTCTAGAGTATTATTTGTAAACTCTACGCAAAGTTTAACATATAATTCTTAAATATGAAACCTCGTTCAAAACACTAACAGCCTGTCAAGAGCAGCATCCGCTGCATAAACATTCAAGAAGCTGATGAGAACTCTTCGCAAACGAAGTGTGAATAAAAAAAAGCAATGGCCAGTAACATGCATCAACCTGCAATAATTTAAAGTCAAATGACCCTATCCAAAACATCGGTTGGCTAGTTAATGAAATGACACTATAGATTATTATAGATGCCTATGGTAAAGTATTATTAAAGTCTCATAGTGAGAGCCTTGTAACAGAATATAGATTTATAGAATGAAAGTAGTAGTTTAATCTTGTTGAAGTTGTTGGTTTTCAGTGCTCGACACAGATGTAGGAAAAGGCTTTTTTTTTTTTTGGTATTTGAGTTTTGTCCCGTTTGGACATTTGTAGTAATGTAACGCTTTTGGTAATTTGTCCTTTTTAGGACAAAGTTTTGTTAGTCAGTGGATATGTTGACCATGACATTGGCTTTGTTAGTTTTTTTTTCATGTTGGAATTCTAGGATGTGTTGGAAATTCAGCTGTTATTTATTTTGTGTAATATTTCCACGCACCTGTCAGTTTAGTTCAATGATTGTTTGTGTGTGTGTGTGTGTGTGTGTGTGTCTTGCTAGGTATCGGCTCTCTCTCTCTCCCCATCCGGCAAACCAGTTCTTGCTGGGGGGATGAGTGGATTTTTGTAATTGTAACTTCTGCCATGTGGCTCTTCTTATTTTCCTAATCGACATACACTACCTTCCATTTTCTCCATTAATAAACTGTTCTATGTATGATTTATACTAGTGTCGGTTCTCCTCAAGTTGTATGATAGCCAGTTTTTGTCTACTGCATTATGGTTTACTCAGTGGAGAGCGTCGAATGCCCGGGTTGTATTTGTTTCTTTGGAGTATATTAGAAGAAGCCAGATAGAGAGATAAAGTTGAGGAATCTTATGACATATTCATAAAAAGATTGACAGACAAATGAAATAATTAGTAACTCTTCCACAAGAATTAGTAGTAACCAGCAGTACACGTTGTTCACTGCCTGTCACAGGCATACAAACAGATTCTTCTTTAACAGGTACATACTTCTTTAGCTGAGTGATAGGTCTTTTAATGGCCTGATTCGTCTTTAACTGATGCCAGTGGGTTTGGCACATATCTCTAATCTCTTGTAAAATACAGGTATTTTGATAGTCTTCAGCTGGTGCCAGTGAGTTCGGCACATATCTCTTACATAACATTTTGATACGTCTTTAGCTGGTACCAGAGAGTTGGGCACATATCTCTAATCTCTTATACGAAGATTTTTATACTTCGTTAACCTTAATAATGAAGAGCTTCTTAGAATTGCCAGAGCAATGTATCGTGGGTGAATTTGAGAACACAGGTTGAGAAGCAGCAATAGCATGAGGTATACCAACAGAATTCTTTCACAACAGTCATCACAATAAAGCAAAGGAGATTGTTCTCATCATAATTTCCAGCTAGCGATGACTGCTTCATGAAAGGAAACGCGACAGATGGTAGTAACTTTTCAATAGGAAGCATACAAACCTGTTCTTCAATAAGAAGACAAAGTTGGAGGATGCCACATAGTCTTGTCCCTCTTCCAAGATATAGCTTATTCATCTGCTGTAGTGCTGCTCCACAAATGTAGGGATAATTACGTTTTTTTTCTTTTTACATTAGATATTATTCATGAAAGTGTATTAATGTTATTATTTGTTTGTTAAAATTACGACTATTGTAACAAAATAAATAATCATATCTCAAGCATTCTTGCTGTATGATACTCTGGCGTATTCTTATGTGGAATCTTTGTGCGTACTTTCAAACACACCAGTGATTGTCACTACACCAATCCTAAAGATAACTGAACCAAGGTGACTGTGAGGATTGGAGAGGTGTGGAGAGATATGGAAAGTATTTCTCTCTCTCACTCTCTCTCTCTTTCTCTCTCTGCGTGCCCAATTCTTAACCCTTTTGAAATAAAGATCAATCAATCAATCAGTCTCTCTCTCTCTCTTAAGTTAGATGATTTGGTGACGGTGTAAACTTAGCTGGTGCTAAATCTACATTTTATTGGGAAGAATAGATGGACCCAGCTGTTTCAGGCAATCCTTTGGCATGTACTACCCTACTATGTAGCCAAGATCTCACGACCTCCATGACCGCCAACCCAGATTATCCCCTTCAAGGATACTGCATGCCAGTAAATCCAGCATCTTACACACATTCATATATCACATCAACATGAAATACATATTACCAAGTCAGCAAATCAATTTACATCCATTTATTAACACTGTCTAAATATATCATAGTGGCATCATTATGTATTACATATACATGACATCAACATGTATCATCATGATAATCAAGGCATGACATAAATAAATTGTATTTTCTATAACTAAGTATCAACTAAATCAGTGGACCACATTGGTCTGGGCTCATCTGGCTCTACTAAGCAATTCAAAATTGTGCCAATGCACTGAATAACATTTCCACTTTGTGCCAGTGCACTGAATAACTTGTGTCAGTGCACTGAATAACATATTTCACTTTTGTGGCCATGCACTTAATAACATATTTCACTTTGCACCAACGCACTGATGGACCTAGGTATGCCCATCCAAATATGAAAAAACTCAACAGAATCCCCTAAATCTTCATGTGCGACGAAATTGAAGGCACATTATGATTTACGGCACATCCTATACATATAGTACATTTGAATCAGTCACTGTGAGGATGATAGGGCTGCCCAGACGAGACGAAATTAGCTCCCTGTCATATCCTCTGGTTTTCTGCTCTCCTCTCAGCTTCGTGATTTTCACATGAAATTAACACAATGATGGCATCCTCCGTGCCATTCAAAGAACAATAATCATTATGAATCACCAAATATACTTCACACATACTATTTAGGGTGGCTGGGGCTAAGTATTTCCATATCAATCACACAGACTAGATCGAACTTGCCCCGCCATTTACCGCTGACTATGCTCAATGTGACTTATCCCACACACTTTTTTCTTTAATATAGGTCTTCCACCCTTTATCATGTGAACGCTCATGCTCTTCCCATGACGTACAACCAATGAGCTTCGAAATGGCCGTTCACAACGGGACAAGCGAAGATTGTGAAAGGATGAAATGCAGTCAAGTTGATCATTGCCTCTTTCAGAACAAGAGAAAACAAGCAAGTCTTACAAAAAGAAATTATATTTAAAGGCTTAATATGTTTAGCCAGGACAATATAAAAATTGCCTGTGGACATTAATAAGAAGACAGATCCAGACACAGCAGGCAGAGATATGACCAAAAAAAACTTGAGATTTTCTATCCCCAGAGAACGAGCAACTGTTTATATAGGAAAGCCAAGGCATAAATTGTTCATCTATCCACTGTTTGTTTCACCAAAAGTAATTTATTTATTTTAAATTTAAAGAAAAAATTATATTCTTGGCCAATTACTGTGTCTTCTGTTTGTATGCGTGCATGTATGTGTGTATGATTATTATGCACGAGTATGGTATGGTATGTATGTATAGTACACACTCGGTTGTACTGATACATATACTGGTATGTACTGGCAGGGATACCTGACAGTTGTAGATTCATATCTATCGTGGTGTATTAACAAAGACATAATTATAAACTATAAAAATGTGAGCCACTTCTGATTGGATTCGGTAATGTAGCATCATTATGTTTTAGCGTTTTAGTGTTTAAATTTAGAAACTTAAACATAAATAGATTTTATGTGCAGAAAACAATTTTTATGTGACAGTTAGCAATGTCCTAAAATTTGAAACCACTCTTTTTCCTGAAAATGAAAAAAAAAATCCAGAAAATCAGAAAATGATACACTAGGAAAGTCATTTATGCCACATTTTCTTAAACGTAATTATTATTCTGCTTTATCATTACGTGTAAAATGTTTATCTCAGTGATTTGTGATAGACAATATGTATGTATATAATGTGAAACACATGAAGACACGATATTATAATGGAGCTCTGACAGGTACAAATCTGGCGTCGAATTCATACTTACAGTCACGGTCAGGGAGTGCCTGTCCTCAAGAACAGATAAGTATAAATGCAAATATAACGTATTGTATATGATAAATTGTGTGCTTTAATAATGTTCATTATGTATTATTTCTTCTTTTTCTTCAGCTTTCCAAGCCATTAAGCCTCGTAGTTGCAGATAAAGTTTGTCTCTATTCTTCTCTATTCCTAATTTTCTCTCTCCAGTTGGTGAAAGCAATTTCCTTTACATCCTCTTCTATGTTGTATTTCAATCTTTGTCTTGGTCCACCCCTTTATCTTGTTTCCTTCATCTCTTGTATGTACATAATTTTTGTTTGTCTTTTCTCTTCCATTCTTTCTACATTGCTCAGCCATGTTCAGTTTCAAGACATTTATAATTCGTTGGGTTTTAAATAAGCTGTTCAGTTCAGTGTTCTTTCTAGTTCTCCATTCTCCAATTTATTGGTATCCTTCATGGGCCCAAAGATTCTTCTTAGGATCTTGTTCTCAAAGACTTGCAATTGTTCATCTTTCTTTGTTGTACTCCACGTTTCTGATCCATACATGACGCCTGATCTTATTATAGTTTTGTGACACGTATTATGCTGCGATTTTAAAATAAAACTAACATTCATTACTTACAGTTTTTGTCATTAGAAGAGGTGAAAATTTTTAATTTAGGTTTTTTTTAATGAAGTATTGTCATTTTGCCTTTATTAGCATTGTTTATTTATGTTCTAAAAGGATAAGTCAGCCTAAAACAAGACATTCATTCATTTTCAAATTTCATTACATCAAGATAATCTGCAAGGGTTAATGATATAAACAGCACAGCAGTGAAAATATACATGTAACAACATTAATACACCTACTAACAACGCTAAAATCACATACTGTCAATACTGAAAGCACATAAATAAGCGCATAAATATACAGAAGAACTAAAAGCATATATATTTAAAAGAAATAAGGAAAAAGAAAGAATGGAAGTGGCTAGTGAAGGACGAGTATGACAGTTTTCAGCACTAGTCTAGCCACAAGAAATTCAATCAGATCTTTTTAGTGGTCAGTGCATTTTTACTTCATTAACATTATTCCTCAAACAGAATCACACCATGTATCTTTACGCCCAAAACAGAAGCATCTGTACTCATCGCGCATACTTGTAAGTAATAAGTAATGTGAGATGAACATGAAAATGATGTATGTACAAGAGATGAAAGAAACAAAACCAAGAAGTATATCAACAAAAACTGGGAGAAACAACATAGATGAGGATATATAGGAAATTGGTGTGACCAACTGAAGAGAGAAGATTAAAAATGGAGATGAACAGAAGAACTTTATCTGCATCTGTGAGCCTTAATGGCTCGGAAAGCTGAAGAAGAAAAAGATGTACAATGAGAAATGAAGAGGCAATGGAAAGTGACAAACAACAACAAAGAGGAATATAAATCTTTAACAAAAGAAGTACGAAGAAACATAAGAAAGGACAAAAAATACATCCAAGATTGTTGTGAAACAATAAGAAGAACATCGGAAGTGTGGAAGAGATAGTGAAATATTTAAAGAAATGAAGACATTGACGAGAAATGTCACACCTAAGCTAAATGTAATTTGTGATGAGATGGGGAATACCTTGACAGAGACAGAGGAAATTCTAGAAAGATGGAAGGAATATTACAGAGGAATGTATGAAACAACCGACTGTAGAAACAGAAATCAACAGTGTGAATTATTATTGGGGGAGAAAGAACAAGAACCGACAATAGAAGAAGTTTTATGGGCAATAAAGAATTTGAAAAATGGTAAATCACCAGGATGTGATGAGATAACAGCTGAATTTATTAAAGCAGGAGGAAAGGAGTGTGCAACAATCTATCATGCACTGTGAAAAAAGATATGGCATTCAGGTATTTGGCCAAAAGAATGGAAAAGAACTGTATTCATACCATTGCCAAAAAAGGGTAACCTGAAATTATGCACAAACTACAGAACTGTTGCCCTGATTAGTCATGCCAGTAAAATTCTGTTAAAAATCATAATTGGTAGACTTCGTAAGAAAATAGAAGAAGAAGTCACTATGGTCCAAGCTGGTTTGTTTCAGGCAAGGAAGAGGATCAAGAGATCATATATTCAATCTAAGATTAATAATAGAAAAATGCAGAGAGTTTAATGTAAATCTATATTTATCCTTTATAGACTACTCAAAGGCATTTGATTGTGTACAACACCAGAAACTTTGGGAAATAATGGAAAAAAATGGACATCACTGCTGTATCTAGACCAACAAGCAACAGTAAGAACAAATGGTGAAACAACAACTTGGTTTGACATAAAACATGAGGTCCGTCAGAGGTGCATTGTGTCGCGTTACTTATTTAACTTGTATACTGAAAATATAATGAGGAATGTTAGAGAAGATGTAGACAACAAAAATTACGATGCCATAACAATTGGAGGTTATGAAATACCAGAGATTAGATATGCTGATGAGACAGTATTACTGTCCACAACACAAAAAGGAATAGAAAAACTAATTATGTCAGTCCGTAAGAACAGTAAATCTTAATGCGAGGAAAACTAAACTGATGACAACTGACAAAACAAACAAGGCAGCTGAAATATGTATCAATGAGGAAAAACTGGAAGAAGTGGAGAGTTTTGAATATCTTGGATCACTACTAACTAATAATGGAGATACAGTGAGGGAAATTAAAAGGAGGACATCTATCGCTCTTCAGAAAGTAAAACAAATAAAGAATCTGTGGAGAGGAACAGATAGAACTACAAAAATTAGATTTTTAAGGTCATGCATCTTTCCAATGGCAACATATTCCTGTGAGACCTGGACACTTAACAAAACAGCTGAGAAACTCATAAATGCCTTAGAATTTACTTTTATGCTACAGAAGAGTTCTTCAAATATCATGGACATCATCATCATCATCATCATGTGCCGTGACGACTGGCGTTGGCTATTATGCTTCTCCAGAGTACGCGATCCTTCATGCAGGCCATCAGCTCAGTTGGTGATCTCCTCTCACACCATCCCGTCAGACTGTCCAGTATCATTTCTCTTGGTCTTCCTCTTGATCTTCTTCCTTCTATTTTTCCTGTTGTTATAATATCATGGACACAAAAAGAAAAACAAATATATCCATACTACAAGAACTTAATGCTGAAGAAAGCTGGCTAGTAAAGAGGATTAAACAAAGAAAAGTTAAATATTTTTAACACATTAAACGTCACGATAATCTATAGAAGACCATCTTGGAAAGATCATAATGGGAAAAAGAAAGAGAGGAAGACCAAGACTTAAATGGCTGCAAGACATCGTTGATGATCTGCAACTGGATGCATCAGCAGCAGGGCATCTTGCTCACAACCGAGAGGCCTACAAGAGGCAAAATTTCACAAGGGACATGCAAATGAATGAATGAATGAAACGTGAAATATATTAAATTCCAATAAGGCCACATTTGATTTTTAAAAAAGCCACATAATAAATGTAAATCGTACAGAAGTTAAAAAATATTATAAGTATATTCAACTTCGACTAAGCTTAATTCTGATTGGAAAATATTTTGTAACGGTAATGCGGTCTTTTGCATTAACTATAGCGGAAAAAAATCTCTATCAATGCTTAACACTTGTAAATCACATACAGGATTCTTCACAGTTTGTCAGTGGATGCGTTTCAGAACTGGCTTAATTCTTTTGTTTGCCCCCTTTCTCATGTACCTTTCAGTGTTGAGGGAGCAAATAGACTTCATGATAGGGCTTGATCTTTAAGTTTGATATACAGTTGTAGATATTTAAGATTTATGTTAAATACTCCATCTGCCTCATGCGTGGGAGAGACCTCTCCATCTCTTTTCTACTATTCTTAATATGAGTGTTTTATGTGCTATACCGTCTAGAGTAATGTGGTCAACCTGTTTGGCTTGATGTTTCTGAATGTAATTTAATACTGATATTACTCTAACCCTTTTTTCCGATGAATCTTTTTTTAAAATTATGTCTCTTCCTGCTACATTCAGTATACCTCTCAGACATCTCACTTCTCTCGTGATGATTCTTGTATTTCTAGCTGTTAATGAATATTTGACATTAATAAAAACTGGAGGAAAATTGTTCTTCACTTTTGTGTCAGTCGTTATATATATGTGTTTTCTGTAAAGGTAGCATTTGTCTAAAGATCTGAATTGCTTTATTTCGTCTATTCTCAGTTCACAACAGATTTTTCCCGAAGGATTATGTGTATGCACATGTGGTGCAAATGAATATTACGGCGATGAAGACGCTATGGTTATAAAGACATTTGGAAATGTTATATAAAATTCTTGTGTGACATCTAGCTACAGTTGCTAGAATGTCCTAATGAAACGAGGACACTGACTTCCGTGTGAATCCTAAAGTTACAATAAAAGCCACTGTAAATGAGTCTTCTACAAACCCTAGCAGGTAGCGGTGAGCAAATAACACGTGCTTTGACAACATAGTGCAAGCTCTAATGAAACAGGCGAAGTGTGTGTGTACATATTAATGGAATCAGCGCATGCATATTGGGTCAAAGGTTTGGCGCAGAAATAGGAAGCCAGACAGAAATTGGCGAAGATGGCTTTAATGTGTCACATGACAGCATTTGGGTATCTCGTGACCTCGGGTGAAGATCATGTCACCAAGGAGCGTGACACAGGCTACATTCAATTTTGTTCGAAATGATTAAAGTCGTACGTGTAGTCGAAAGCATTACTGCAGTTCATGATGGATATCCATGTTGTGATAGACGCTGTAGATTAATAGGATGGAAAATATGTTTCTAATTGTCTTTGTTGGGCTAGTGTATATGATGCCCTAATAGTGTCTGGAAAATAAAAGAAAGATCAGCTTTCTGTATATTCAGACTTGTGTTTGACAAACAAAGCGCCAGTAACAATTTAGCTGCTCCATAATATAGAGAAACACCTCTGTTCATAAAAAAAGTATTTGAGCTTGCAAATGTTTCGGGTAGCAGGTAGCTTGAATATATGGCAGTATAGTACTTGTTACAATTTAAATTGTAAATAATATGCACAGATAATAGAAAATACAAAAATACTGTATGCTTGAAAACGCTATGCGAAAGCGATAGCATGAAAAGGTCTACATGAAATAGTGTTTTATTCAGTCAGAATGTGGCGTGAGGTTTTTTTTTAAAGAAAGGAAGGATGAAGCTAGCCAATTTTTATTTATCCGACGTGAAAGTGGAAGTTGGCCTGAGATAACTGTTTCCATTCCATAAGTTCTGTTTAACAACATAGGTATATAATCATAATTGTTTCTTGTTTGGAAGGAATCACTAAATAAATTGGTTTTCTTGTAATCTTTTGTGTTCAAGAGATACTCATCGTCAGCACTGTTCCTTGGCTTGGATGGAATGGTTAGGCAACTATTTCATGTTCATCCCTAGTGATGACCTATTAGTAAGACCGTATAACGAACTGACGTTTCATGAGGCAACTGTTATTAATCATTATTGTAATTTTGTTTTTCATCCAGTATGATTTTCACTGCTCTCTTCTTCTTCTTCTTCTTCTTCTTCAGCTTTCCGAGCTATTAAGGCTCATTGCTGCAGATAAAATTCGCCTCCATTCCTCTCTATACCTAATCTTCTCTCACCAGCTGATGACACCAATTTCTTTTTTTTCCTCTTCTATGTTGTCTTTCCATCTCTGTCTTGGTCTACCCCTTGGTCTTGTTTCCCTCATCTCTTGTGCATACATACATTTTCGTTTGCCTCTTCTCTTCCATTCGTTCTACATGCCCCAGCCAGCGTAGTCTGTTCAGTTTCAAGACATTTATAATTCGTTGGGATTTAAATAAGCTATTCAGTTCAGTGTTCTTTCTAACTCTACATTCTCCACTCTTGGTATCCTTCATGGGCCCAAAGAGTCTTCTTAGAATCTTGTTTTCAAAGATCTGCAATTGTTCGTCTATCTTTGTTGTACTCCGCGTTTCTGATCCATACATGAGGGGTGGTCTTATTATAGTTTTGTAGATTGTTATTTTGGTGTTTTGAGACGGGATTTTCGATTTTAACAGGCGTTGGAAGGTGAAGTATATTTTATACCCAATCTGTACTCTGCTTTTAATTTCCTCGCTTATTATGTTGCTTCTGTTCAAGGTTGTGCCTGGATATTTGTCTGTTTCTGCTTTCCTAATAATTATCTCTCCAACATTTATGTAATCTGGATCATTCTGCATTTGATCTCTTGATATTTTCATATACTCTGTCTTATCTTGATCAAGCCCAATTTTAGTGCTACATCTCTCAGGTGTATGCAGGTGTTGGTGACTTCTTGCATGGTTTCCCCCACCAGATCGATGCCATTAGCCTTATCCTAGTATTTTAGCTTGTTCTTTTGTACTGCTTTCTTCTTTCACTTTTCTGATTACCTTTTCTAGTACTAGGTTGAATAGTAATGGAGATAATATATCACCTTGTTTTAAACCAGTTCTTATACTGCTCTCATATGTTCCTAATATTAAAAAATATTTTACTTCCGTGAATATTTATTTCATAACATGATCGCTCAAAATTCTATTGCTGCTATACATGTTGTTAGATTGCCTGGAAATTTTTTTCATTCTTCGGCTCATTTTACAGATATATATTTATTTTTGTTTCCACCTTTAATCGTTAGGTTCTATGAATCTGCGTCATAGAATAGTTTGGTACACTAAAGAACCAGAAAGTTTAAATGAATGTTTGTTCAAGTGAAAAGAATTGTTCAGTTAAAAACAAAAACAATTTTGGCTCACACCAAAGACAAGACAGGCCAATCACTCCTCACTGGTTTCCTAAAACATGAAACACTCAACAGATAAATATATGTTCATTTAGAAAAATAAAACAAGAGTAAGTTAAAAACATTAAGTCAAGAAATGTTGTAAATTAATCATGATATTAGGAATATCGATTCTTTAACATATATTTTAAAAATAATTAAATTTAAGCTCGGATCAAACACAAAAGGAAGTAAATCAACAGCTGTCTTAAATAAACATCAATAGCCGATTAATGACATAGATCTGTTTGTTTGTAACAGAAACGCATTCTTAGCACTTTCAAAATGTATAAACTAGGAAAAAAAAGTAGGTTCACTCCTGTAGTTGTCTGATTGCAGTCTAATTTTCAAATGTTTCTTTCATAGCATAATGTAGTACGTTAGATTTTCTCCTCGTAAATATCAAATAATTAGTTTCAATTTACTAAATCAATCACCATCCCCGGCCACCGTCGGTCGATGATGAAACTGTTAACAAACTTCTGAGAATGCATAATCTCGGTTATAGAAATACCAGTAATTCTAAGGCTGCTGGTCATCTGTTTGAAATGTCAGTAAACATTCTGAAATTATATATCTCTGGAAAAAAAACTCGTTATCATTACTGCCTATTTCATTTCATGTGACTTAATATCTAAATGTCAAGATAATTTAGAGAATACCGTATTGGAAGGGTACATAATGGGAAAAAGAAAGAGAGGAAGACCAAGGCGAAGATGGCTGCAAGACATCGCTGATGATTTTGCAAATGGACGCATCAGCGGCAGAGCATCTTGTTCACAACCGAGAGGCTTACAGGAGAGCTGTTAGGGAGGCAAAGTTCCACAAGAAACATGCAAATGAATGAATGAATGAAGTCTGTTTTATCTGGTGTGTCCTGCTATTTGCTCATGCGGTGCAGCTAGTATTCTATCCAAATATTGTTTCAGCTTATCTAAATCGTTTTCGTGTTCATTTCCTTCTTCTTTCTTCGCCTTCTCCCTGAAGTGTGATTTTCTTCATATTTCCTAACTATATTTTTTTGGGTGGGGAGGGGTGGTGGTCAGGCCATTAAATTTTGTGTCATTTCGCTTTGAATGTCAGTAAATCAAGTGCTTTGTTTTCTTTTCTGTTCAGTGTACACGCACTATTCCTGTGTGTATTATAAGAGCCTCAGTTTTTTCCCCATTGTGTGTGTCCTTTTTTTAAACATTCAGTGTTATTTCTAAACTAATAAGGAATTTTATTTATACATCTATTTATTAGATAAAAATCGTTCTGTAATTTATTTGATGGTGCGTTTTGTCATTTCTATTCTTATGCAATTTCAATTTAACATATTCCGTTGCCCATTTTATGTGTTCCAAATGTATTAAATGTTTCCATTACTCTGTTGTTACTGTAACTCATTATACATGTAATCACCTCTTCTCCTCTAAGTCCATTTACCATGCCGTTTTATACGTCTTTCAGTTTTAATACCCACTTTTTCACACATGATCTTCGTATTCAGAAAAGCTTCATAGCGAACACTTCCATGGATACAGCTCAATTCTTTTATCAGATACCCCAAATCTAGTGCTGCAGTTGTGATATTCATTTATCAGTTGCAAATAATTTTAGTTTCATTACTTGATCAATTTCTTCACGAAATGATACTAAAATAATAATAATAATATAAAATTAGAATCAAGGACGTTTTGAAGTAGACTTTTGTCTACTGAAATTATAATATATAATAATAATATATATGAAACACACACACACATGGAGAGAGAGAGAGAGAGAGAGAGAGAGAGAGAGAGAGAGAGAAAGTGACGAAGAAAAACATAAAACTAGCGACCAAAAAATATTGTCCGATATTACGAAGGAAAAGAAGGAAGAAGTCAAAAATGTTTCTTGAAAAAAAAAGTAAAAAAATGTTAATATAACTTTTGTACAGCTAAGTCGGTCAGTTCGAGACGCGCGCCAAATGAATGCACCTGTCTCCTCGTGTCGCGGGACGTCTGCTCTATTATGTTCTGGTGTGTACAGGCACGCGACAGGGACACAAGAGCAACACGCGCGAGTATAATAAGAACATCGAATAGTAATCTGTCTCACGGTTTCAAATGAATTTAAAAAGATCAGCATTTCCTTTCGCATTTACCAAATAAAAAGATAATTTTTTTTCAAATTTCAAGGATGACAAGGCGAGAATAATTTCTTTGTCTCACAAAAATAAGATGATCTTTTATATAAAAGCACCCTTTTGATTTTTTCTTAAGATTTTCAAGTCGTAAGCGTACAGTAGCGTATAAATATTTTTTTTTCTGACCAACAGTCGCTTTTCCTGACAGAAATATAGCGCCTAGAAAGAAAACTGTAATAAGAATTGTTGGATGGCTACAGAAAGCGTAAAAGTCTGAAGGATGAAAATAAGAAATAAAAATATAAAGAAAAGGAAGAAAGAAATGACAAACAGAGTGAAACCAATGAGTGTCAGGGGTAGAATTTATTTCTGTAATATAGTCTGCTTTGTTCTTCTTGTTGCTTATCGAAATGGTAGATCGCTATAAACTGATCGCTATAAACAGCCCCAAACTGATTCATTTTTGTTCTTCCTATGCTACTGTTTTATTTCTGTTCAAGCATCTGTGAAAGGACAAAACAATAATAATGAAATTTCACATGGAAAAATTCACATAGAAGGGACAGATATTGAAGAAGTCAATCAATTTGCATACCTTGGCAGCTACATAGACCAGGATGGTAACACCAGAAAGGAAGTTAGAATTAGAATTGGAAAAGCAGCATCGATCTTCAAGAATCTTGAGAACATATGGCATTCAAAAGTTATAAGCACAAAAACCAAGTTAAGACTATTCAATTTAAATGTAATATTCACCCTCATTTATGCATGTGAAAGCTGGAAAGCAACTAAAGAAATAAGACTCGTTTGAAAACAAATGCCTAAGGAAAATACTTGGCATCAAGTGGAAAGAATTCAAGAACAATGCAGAGATAAGACAGATGACTGAACAACAACCAGTCTCATGTGTGATCAGGAAAAGGAGATGGACATATGTTGGTCACTTGATGAGAAGAAATGATCAGAGAATCCCAAAACAAACTATCAAGTGGAACACAACAGGCCAAAGAAAAAGAGGCAGACCGCGTGAAACTCTGAAGAGACATTATTAAGAGAGGCCAAATTAACAGGCATAAAATCCTTTGATGAGGTTTAAAGACTCGCTGAAGACAGGAAAAATTTGCGAACTACCTTGCATGACGTTTAACGGCACTGGAAGGATATAAGATATAAGATAAGATCGGTGAAATTCTTCTTCTCTACATATTATCCATTGCTCTCCAGTCATTTTTATCCGGTCAGGAAAAAAAACCTATGATCTTATTTTTTTTAAGATAGATACAAAAGTCTACTTCAAAACGTCCTTGATTCTACTTTTATATTATTATTATTAAGACTTATTTCAGATCCACAACTCGATTCATATGAAACTGGCATCAAATAGCTTGTCTTGGAATTAATAACTTAATCTCTTATGTGCGAAGAGTCATAAATTACTTGATTGTTGAATAAAACCGGAACATTCTTTTGTATGTTATTTATATATTGTTCCAGAAATTCAGCAACATGTGTTCCAAATGTCCAAAGAATGTCAAGAGAACAACAGTGAAGTGGCAATTGATAATTCTTCTGTACACATATCTCGCTGTGACACATAGAACATAAATTTCATATTTTATTTCTAACTTAATTGCAGATTATTTAAATTAGAACAAAGGAAATGTCAAAGTCATTTGCTTACGTGGTATTGTTATAGTATGAATCATACTTAATACAATGGTATTATGAGGGCCGAATGATACGTGCTTTTTTATAATATGAACCAATGGGCATAAATTTGACTAGAAACTATTTCTGTCTGTCATTTTAAACAAAAAATTAATTATTTGGGTTTTAGTAAACATATGGCATCTTAAACTGAAGCTTTATGGTGTTCTCAAGCTTTTGAAGTGTCTCGAGCCACAACTCCAAAAACGGCAGGAAAACCGTTCACTTGTATGTCCCCTAGTTTAATACTAATCAGCCTACAACAGAATGAATACATTTGATCACAAAAAAAAAAAGAGAGAAGGAAGAAGTGTGGATTAGTGTGGGAGGCAAGTGAAATAAAATAAGGTCATTTAGATTAAAAACGACTAACCAGATCTCAAAAATAGGCGGACATGGATTCAAAAATAGCCCAGCTGGACAAGACTAGGGGTCAGAACTTTCAGCCTGATGGGTTGCTACTTCCCGGGCAACTTTGAGGCGTCATTAAATGTTTACAGTGATACCTTTGTTTCCAAACATCATCTGGCTTCCTAGAAATCACATTGTCACTATTCACAACATCGAGAACAATCACGTTCACTGTGGCCATCCACTGGCCATTGTCCTAATTTCGCTGCCCCCAGAAGAAAAATAATAAAAACGTGGTTTGACAAGTATCTGATACTTTAAGGTCATTGGTCTCTTTCAAAGTTTATAAATATATAGAAAAGCAGGTGTTGAAAAGTGTACTGTTGCCATCATTTCATAGTTTAGTTTCATTCTTTGTGCTTTTTAAAACAAAAAATTCATTTTACCCTTTTAATATATTAGCTCAATGTCATTTTTTTTCTCAGTGATCTTTCAAAGAACAATGGCAACAGGAAAATAATATATTGTTTTTAAAAACACGCATATTGTGCAGATTTTCATTTGGATTTTTCTTACAAGTTCTCGTTGTTTCAAATAAGGGGTAAACTGCGGCTACTGTGAATGTAGCACTTCACTAGGAGCTAGTAAAATGACCGAATCATCTGATCTGATATGACTATAAATAAGTTTAGAAATGTTGTTTTTGTAATAATTTCTTCTGACGCATATTTTTTTTTCCCAGTTTCACTTCATTTTTTTTAAAAACTATATTTCAGACTTCCAAAAAACACAAGTGAAATTGTTTCGCCATGTTACATAACTGCTGCCAGACATCATACCACAGAGAACACAGAAAGCATTCAAGTTAAGAGTGGCAAGAAACAGCGGTAGAGGGAATGCATAACAGAAACCTTAAATATTCCGTTCATGAAGCAAACAGCCGAATCAAGAGATCCATGTTTCCTCAACACTGAAAGTTATATAAGAAGACAAGACAAGATATGACAAAAAACGGGAGACTTAGTAATATTAATATCTTCATCTGACTTATTCATAATTGCAAAAAAGATGTGCTTTATATTTCCAGTTCACGAAACCAATTCACTCGTCCTTTAATAGATTACAAAAAAATTATTCTCATAAGACTAGGTTTTTTTTTTTGCTTTACTCTTATTGCTAGATCCTATCACCTCACAGCGGCTCATATTAAGTTTATAATATAATGCCAATATTTCTATGTAGTTCTTCTGTTGAAATGATGAAATACCTCTTTCTCATGATTCCAGGTGAGTCTTAAATATAACTGTAATTCTTGCTGGTCTTAATTGTTATTGATATTTCCATTTTACATCTGTATACATAACTAATGTCTAGGATATTATATTATAATATATATATGTGTATACTCATATATGTATAAAGGCTATTCATCATCATCATCATGTGCCGTGACGACTGGCGTTGGCTATTATGCTTCTCCAGAGTACACGATCCTTCATGCAGGCCATCAGCTCAGTTGGTGATCTCCTCTCACACCATCCCGTCAGACTGTCCAGTATCATTTCTCTTGGTCTTCCTCTTGATCTTCTTCCTTCTATTTTTCCTGTTTTTATAATATTTTTAATGCCCCCTCTTCTCATTGCATGTCCTATGAAAGTACATTGTCTCTCTCTTATCTTTTGACAAGGTTTTTTGTCTCTCCAGCTCTTCTCATACATTCTTCATTAGTTATTTTTGCTGTCCAGAGGATTCACAACATTCTTCTACTAAACCACATTTCTGCTGCTTCCAATGATTTTTGTGCAGACTTGCCTATTGTCCATGATTCACTTCCATATAACAAGATAGGTTCAATATAGCATTTTAGGACTCGTTTTCTAACATTCATTGATAAGGATGTGTTAGTTAATGTTTCTCATTCTCTGAAATGCAGTCTTTGCTTGGCCTATTCTGTTCCTAATTTCTGTTCTGCATTTCCCATCTGAAGTTATTACTGCTCCAAGGTATTTGAATTTCTGCACCTGCTTTAGAATAGTTCCGTTTAATTTAATACTGCATGCTGGTGGATTCTGTTTCTTAGATATAACCATAGTCTCTGTCTTTTTGATGTTCAAAGTGAGGCCTTTCTGTTCACTTTCTTTGGCGACTTTATCCAAGAGATTTTGCAGGTCTTGTTGGTTCTCAGCTATCAGTACTGTGTCGTCAGCATACCGAAGGTTGTCAATATTGTATCCTACAATTTTTATGCCTGGTTCTGTGATGATTGTTCTTAGAATATTCTCGCTATACAGAGAAAAAAGGTCTGGAGATAGTACACATCCTTGTCGCACCCCTTGTTTTATAGGTTGATATTTTCCAATTCTATTTTCAACTCGAACTGCTGCTTCTTGGTGCCAGTATAGATGTTTTATAATCCTCAGGTCTTTGCCGTCTATATTGATGCCTTCAAGCATTTTAATAATTTCATTATGTTTCACCTTGTCGAATGCCTTGGTGTAATCAATGAAGCATAAGTAGAGATCTTTCTGTACTTCTAAAGCTCTTTCTGTTAGAGTTCGTAAAGCATAAATGGCATTGTGTGTTCCCTTTCCTTCAACAAATCGAAACTGTTCATCTGCTATTTCCATTTTTATCTTTTTCCTTGTTCTTCTCATAATTATTCTCAGAAGTAGCTTCGTTATGTGACATGAGAGGCTGATAGTCCGGTGGTCGTCACATTCCTTTGCACCTGGTTTCTTTGGTAGTGCTATAAACGTGGATTTAATCGGGTCACTGGGAATATAACCACTGTTGTAAATATCATTCAGTAACTTGGTTATTATTTTTATTCCTGTCTCCTCTAGTGCCTCTATTTCTTCTATTGTTATATTATCAGGCCCAGTCGCTTTTCCTTTCTTCATGTGTTTGATGGCATCTATGATTTCATCTTCAAGTATTGGCGGTCCATCACAGTTTTCAGTATCTGGTGTTAATTCTGGTCTTTATCTTCCATATAGCTCACCGATATACTCTGTCTACCTGTCCACAATGTCTTCTTTTCCCATTAACATTTTACCTTCTTTCGATTTCAGGCATCCTGTGGTATATTTTGTTTTCCTGCCTGTGAGTTCATTAATTCGTTTGTGCATGTTTTTGCTGTCTTTAATATGAGAGTCCTCTATCTGTCTGCACTGCTCATTTAACCACACTTCTTTTGTTTCTCTGCATTTGCATATTATTTCTTTATTTATCTTGTTATATTTTTTCTCGTTATTTTTACTCCTCCTCCTCTTGTCCATCAGTCCTAAGATGTCGTCTGTTATCCATTTATTTTTAGGGGCTTCTTTTTTTGGTGGTATTATCTCCTTAACAGTTTGGTGGATAGAATCTTTTAACATTTCCCATTGTTCATCTATACTATTTATCTTTGCTATTGCATTGTATCTATTTGTTATAATAACTTTGTATTGTTCTCTCAGTTCTTGGTCATTTTTAAGAAGTTCTGTATTCAGTTTGATGTTTCTCACTTTTCTGCCTGCTTTCTTAAGTTTTATTCTAACTTTTCCACAGAGTGGATCATGGTCACTATTGCAGTCAGCTCCTGGCATGGCTTTTGTTGTCAGTAATGCATTACGGAATCGTTTGTTGATTAATATGTAGTCTATCTGGTTAAAAGTCTTTTTGTCTGGCTGCACCACGTTGCCAGTCTTCGAGGATGTCTTTTAAACCAGGTGTTTCCTACAACCATGCTGTGTATTCTTGCCCATTCAATTAATTTATAACCTCTGTCATTCCTCTCCCCCAGTCCATAGTCACCAACGATGTCTGAAGTTCTTCCTTTACCAACTTTGGCATTAAAATCTCCCATGACTATGGTAACTTCATGTGACTTTGTGTGTTTTAGTGCTGTCTGTATGTCATTATAAAATAGCTGTACATCTTCTTCAGAGCTTTCAGATGTTGGAGCGTACACTTGCATAATATTTATGTTTATTGGTTGTCCTTTCAGTTGGGCTAGCAGGACTCGGTCCGAGATGTTCAAATATCCTACAATTGTCCTTGCCGTTTGTTCATCAAATATAATTCCTACTCCTCGTTCATGTTTCTCACTTCCTGAATATATTATTGTATATTTATCTGAGTTTATCTTCCCTGCACCTGTCCATCTATGAAGGCTATTAATAGCATCTAAAAGACTGCTGGAGATGAAGAACATATAATAAAACAAGAAGAACTGCATAACAATGGAAGTACTCAGTATTCAAGATGGAAATCTTCCCAGAAGCAATGGGTGCAATTCATAGACACTGTCTCAGGCTTTCATTAAAGATGATCTCACCTTTTGAGATTAGATATTATAGAAGAGCCCTTAGAATATTTTAAAAGGAGAAGGAAAGCACCAGAGACATTGTAGAAAAAAATAAATGTAGATGAAAAGTGATACCTTTGCTCCATCAAGTTGTTCTTGTTAGTATTAAAGAAACACAAAGGACTACAGGAGAGGACCGTATCATTCATCCGCACAGAAGCCGTTTGCTATGTCTTTGGGTGGTTGATGCCCACGACAGCTCTTGAGCTAGTATACGAAAGTCTCACTGCTAAAACATAGCAAAGTAAGACCAATTTTTTTCCAGATACAGAAACAAATTCAGCATCACTCCAAACCACATGAGCCTGTGATCTTCATAGACGGGTCAGTGGCACGAGACTTGAAAAGTTGATGGGGCTATGTTGTCTACCGTTGCAAACTGGTTGCCAGTAAATCAGAAGCCTATACAACCACCACTTTGAGCATGAGAATGGAAGTAAAGACTGCATCATAAGCAATTTCCTGGTTGGTTGAGCAGGACGACTCACATGGGATCAATGTAACAGACTCCCACAAGAGAGAATCGAGAGACATTTCTTCCGTAGGGAGTTGGTCTAGCTTCTGCTTGACTCTCGGTTATCTAGTTTGACATGGATCTACTGGCCAGGTCATGCGGGGGCAGAGGAATGAGAGAGCGAACAAGCTGACAGACATGGCATCAATTCAGAGTACTCTTCTTCTTCTTCGTTCGCTTCTAACACCAAGACATACTGAATTTACTCCTGTGGTTCTCCTGTGGTCCCCGATAGGACCACAAGAGATACTCGAAAGGACCACAAGAGGTTCAGAGTATCGCGGGGCTTGAGCCTGTATTCTCGATGGGTCACAGAAGCAGGATTGAGTGACACTGTGGTGCTCGTTGCACCAGTTTAGAGTTCGACTTTCTCACCGGAAAACCTCGACGTGGTTTGGATATCAGTATATCCCCGCCGTGTGAGAGATGGTTGCCCATCCAGTCCAGCGTTGGACTTTCTCACCGGAAAAACTCACCGTGATTAGGATACGCATATATCCCCATCGGGTGAGAGGTCCAGTTTCTCTGACTTCAGCATTTTGTGGTCGTGGCCGCTACGTTGTGACCAGGACGGAGCTTCTGTCCAGGAGGACGAATCCTCGCCACTAGCAAGTTTCACCCCCTGGGTTAAGCCGGTTTATGTGTATTATTTCAGTATGGGCATATTTAGGGCTTGACCGATCTCTAGAGCGGAGATAGAGTGACATGAGTAGTCATCAAGTTTCACCCAAGGGTTAAGCCGGTTTAGGCATATTTCACCAGTATGGGTGAATATAGGACGTGGCCGGCCTGCTATAGCGGAGGTGCCGTGGTATGAGTAGCTCTCGCCGCGAGACTACTGGACATATCGATTAAACTTCACTTTATCCTTTCCATCACCTTTTTTTCACAGCGACGCCGCACGGCAACCCTAATCGCATTTTCCCATTTTATTCATTGGCCGGGAGGAGTTTCACCCTAAACGCGGCAGCTGAAAAATATCGCCACCAGTGTTTTAGTTTAACCCCAGGGTTAAGTCGTTTTAGGCAATCTGCCCCAGTATGAGTGTATATAGGTCGCCCGGCCTCTAGAGCAGAGGTGCTGTGATTTGAGTAGCCCCGACCCCGAGACTACTGGTTAATTCACTTAATCCTTTCCTTCATTTTTTCCACTGCGGCGCAGCGCGACAACCCTAATCGCATTTTTCTTCATTGGCCGGGAGGAGTTTCATCCCATGGACGGCAGCTGAAGAGTACTCTAAAAACGGACAAAGAGGAGATTGCAAGAGCCACCTTGAATAAGCTGTGTATGGAGAACGACAGTGGGTTGAATCAGAACAAATACATCAGGAGGATGATCGAACTGAGAGAGGAGAATTGGACGTTTTTCTGAATAAAGTGGTTTAGCGCGCATTATCCACAACAAGTGTGTGACTGACTCCTTCAGGTGCACACTTCAGTGGGTGTTTGAAGGGAAGGCGGAACACATATGAGTATGCTTAGGTTGGGAGGATGCCAGTCTCTGATTATAGATTACAGAGTGCAAACTGTGAGTGATAAATAAAGATATGCATTACAAATAATATAAAACGGAACAAATAAAAAGATTATATGCAATGTCAAACGTATCGTGAAATTTTAAAAAATCAAATAAGTAGCAAATTAAAAGTTTGTAAGAACAAAGAATTATTCTCATAAGACTAGCTTCTCTCGTTTCAGTATTCTTTTTTTTTTATCCAAAATTTTATTCACTATTTTTTCTGAATCTCTTTTGAATGACTTTGAATAATAGGTTTGTTCATTAAATTTATAGATCTTAAGTCCGTATATTCTACCAGCTTTGTTTTCTATGGTGGGATTACCCAGCTTTGTTTTCTGTGGCGGGGTTATAACTATTGATAGTTTAATATTGTATAGATTATCCGTGTTGCATATGTTTCTACATGAATGCGTGATCTTGTCTAATCCATATCCTTTTATTTCTCTAATTCCTATAAAATACTGCCATGTCACAATTTTGACTCAAATATGTTCTATCCACCTATTACATGCTACATAAGATTAAATGTATTGAACCCTCTCTTCCGAATGGAACCAAAATAACCGATCCACCTGCTAAATGACGTCCAGCTGAGTGAAGAATAGTGTTAACTCAAAACTACTGAAGTATAATACGTTACTGGAAGTAGCTGACAGAAATTTCAACTACAATACTACAGATAGACTCAGTAGATGAAGTTAAATTTTAAAAAACTTAGTAATTGTGATCAGGCCTGTGAAATTAGAGTCGACTGAAATATATTACTTATGAAACAGTCAGAGCCAGTAGAAGAAAAAAAAAAACAGAGGATTCAGAATTTTAAATAATCCTTCTGTTACATATAAAATTATCTAACAAATCAAATTTGTTAGAAAGATGATTTGTCTGCAAGTTGCTTTTTTCAAATAATATATACTGACGAAGCAAATTTATTTGTAGAGATTAGAGCGCTATGAACATGCACAAAATAAGAATTTAGAACTGAACTACTAATCACAGCACATGCAGTTGAGACATAACCAATTTCTTCAGTATCTTGAGATATTGAAGTGAGACTCCTGTTAGTATCCTTGGCATAAATGGAAAAGAAAAGCGAGCCCCTCGAAATGCTGCTTTTCGTAATTTAAAGAAAAGAAAAAGATAGATGAAACTATTCGAACTTAAATTTTTTTAAAATCCAACATTAGACTCAGACAGCTAAAATATTCAGAACAAATAAAATTGAAAAAGTAATAAAAATGTACAGATTAGTAAACAAGATTAACAGATGAAGAGGTGACTGCCTTTTCAAGTGTGTCATCAGTCACATTTAGGTGTTAAATCGGTTAAAAATAATTGAAAAAACTTTGCAGTCATTCTCCTAACTGGAACAAACAAAATTTAAAGATATTTAAATATTTTATTTCTTTATTTCACTGGTTATCATGGCGGTACCGGGTTCAAATCCCAGCAGTGGGATTTTTTTCTGCTACACACCAAAAACGCACCGAGGTCCAGGTAACCTCTAAAAATGGGAACCAGAGAAACCTGTGAAGGTAAATGCGGCCAGCACCACATCATACTTTCATGTGCATCAGGTCGTGGAAATACAGTCCTAACAGTTTCCGCAATATGCCTCTGTGACATGGAAGCTGGAATTTTACTGCTTATCATGAACTCCTGACATTGTGTTGTAAAATACCAAATTATATGTATTAGTGCTGTAACGGTTCTGAGAATCCTGTTGATGTGCTGCATTTCATTTAAGGAACATTATTTATAAAATATAAAAAATGTGCTTGTCTGATGCATTGAGTCAATGATTCAACTGATTGATTATAAGGAGGAAGAAAGGAGAAAGTAAGATAAGTCAAGACTATTCAATAATTATATCAGTGGATATAGTTTTTTATATCAGTCATGACATGTACAATAACAGAGAAACAAAAATTCATAATTAAATACAATATAATATTTTATTTAATAAGATCAAAGTCAATTTTACATGTTTTCTGTTACATTTACACACGACTAGAAACAAATGAGTACGCTGTATAATAAACAACACATTCGACTGAAGTTAATTATAGTTAGAAAAGCAGATCATTCAGTTATTTTTTCCCGTTTTGCGTCTTTATTTCTGTGCATGCTGTTCTCTCTGATGACACTGACGTTTCGAAATATTTAAAGTGCATAGAAGGAGCAAAGTTAATAAAAATGACAAGCTCGAACAATGACAAAAACACAGTGTAAACAGAGAAATCACACAATAACGTATATGTGGAATAATGTTTAGAAGTACGTGTAATTTGTTTTAAAGTTCAAGAAAAACTGCTTTTCCTTCTCCTTAAGTTGAAGAGAGAGAGAGAGAGAGAGAGAGAGAGAGAAAGAAAAAGAGAGAGATAGAGAGAGAAAAACAGGGAGAAAAAAATGATCTGATGTTGGAATAGTCGAAAAGGTAAGCAAATACGAGAGATGCTAACACCCTAGATATTGTGTGTGTACGAGTATGTATGTATGTATATATGTATGTATGTATGTACGTATGCATGTATTTTTAATGTATAATAACATTGACAGAACATTGTGCAGTGATTGCAGCATATCAGTTACAATGATTAGATTCATTTTCATGCATCTATATCAAAATTCTACATAAAGCAATGGCAGTTCTTTTATTTTTATTTCGAGGTGGAAAATAATCTCGTGCTGTCTCCTCACGGAAGGTTGGCTAAGGTTGGCTGCAGTGAATCTACATTCTGCTCCGTCTTTGTAGTGCACTAGGCCAAGCTGGTTCATCTCTTATCGCTGTCGTCATCTCGTTCTTTTCCCTTCGATCTTGCCCTCAAGAAGGGTTTTAAAAGCATTATGCCTCTTGACATGCCCAAAGTATCTTGTTTTCATGATTTTCAATATTTCTCTTGTCACTTCTAGCTCGTTGAACATTTCTTTGTTTTCTTTTCTGTCCATACCATACGCCCCATTCTTCTATACATCCATACTTCAAAGGCCTCGATTTTCTTTTCTGTTTTATTCAAGGTCCAAGCTTCTAGATCATAAAGGAATATCGAGTACTCTTGTATGCAGCATTTTATGATGCGCAATCTCAATTGCTATGATATTTGTTTTGATGTAAGGATCTTCCTCATTCTGTTGAAGGTTTTTTTTTTGTTGCTATTTTTATTCGTCTGTTAAGTTATGTAAATAACTTTTTGGCGGATTATTCAAGAGATCACATCTAATATACCTACAACTGTTATAGGAAACTTCATAAACAAAATCTTCAGTGTAGAACTGCATTACACTACTTGACTTTCGAGTTTTCTGGGGTTTTTTTCACATTACGCCCTTCAAATGGTTCATTGTCGCATTTTTTTTTCAGAGTTCAACTTTTTCCTCTCTTCGAGTACATGAGTTTGCATAACTGTGACATGAGCTATCTTTTCGTCACATATCCACCGCTCCGAAATTCCAAAGGTCATGTCACGGTGCTTTCTCACCTGTGGAATGCAAAATGCTAAAAGACTCAATGATAATAAAAGGACAAATTAGTAAAGAAAGTGAATCGTCTGGGGTGAATCTGGTTCATCTTTTTTGTTTCAGAAACCAATTTTTAAAAATTAAATCACAAACCAATATCTTTAAAAGTTGTACATTTTAGTAAAGGAAAGATGTAAGTGTAGATTCTCTAGAATCTACCTGCTTTATAATGTCATGATATGACTTTCTATCCATGTGGTGCTTTAATGTTTTACGACATAATGAGACAACTTCTTAACACAAAAAAATGGAGGCAGAGTTAAGCCTGGCCTGAAAGATTATTGTTACTTATACAAGCATCCTCATGTTTGCTGAGCAAAGATATGCGCGAAAATGTCTTTGTGCACAATTTACAACTGTATCTTTTGACGTCAGCGTGAGTTTGCAAATGTGCTCGTAGGTTGGATCTGTCTGCGAATGCACGCCCACAATGACAACATCTGAATGGTTTTTCTCCAGTATGTGTGCGTATGTGACCTTGAAGAAGCCATGGTCGGGAGAAAGCTTTCCCACACACATGACACTTGCACGGTAAAGTATGCGTTCGAATGTGCATCTTAAGGGCACCAAGAGATAAATAAGTCTTATCGCAGTGCTTGCAGGAAAATTCCTTTTTTATTTGTGTGCTGCAGTGGAACTGCCTATGTTTGCAGAGTCCGCTTGGCGTGCTGTAGCTTTTATTGCAGAAGTCACAGCTGAATTTCAATGGATCCGATCTTTTAATATCTTTTGTTTTATTGTTTTGCTTGTTTTGGTCTTGCCTGCAGCGGAAGTTGCTGATGCTAATAGTCCTTTCGTTAGCATAGTCACTGCCATGACTGACACTGGATGAACTATTGCTGTTACTAGTCGTGCTTGAAGGAGAAGTGAGGCATGATGACGGAGAAAGAGATGCCGATTTGTAAAGTGAAGACTGGGACCTATGCATTTTCGTGTCGAATGATGTAACTGGAATGTTGAGTTCTGGCCGAAATAAAATAGACTCGGAATTTGACATCGTGTTGGCCTGGAACATTTCTTGTCTTTGCCCTGACCATAAGGACGTCATTTCGGAATGTGTTTGGAATGTTGCGGGAAAGAATGACGATGAATGCGGCAACATCAGAAAGGGTGTAGCAGGGTATCCTTTGATAATTTTTCTTTCAAAAATAAACGGTGATAACGGTGTTGGGCAAAAAACGGAATATAAGGAAGAGTGAAGGGCAGGATGAATGGCCTGGGCGAGATCAAGTAACTGCATATAGTAATGTGTCATAGTAGGATGTGGGCGCATATCTGTGAATTTTTGAGCCAAATCAAATGGAAACGAACATGGAACTCTCACTGGTTCAATAAGACGATGAACATTGTGTTTTTCTGACTGTTCAGGATTTCTTCCACAAGACAGGAAGTGAATATTTTTGTCCTCTTGCTCATGCACACTCCCACTCCTAATATTGAAGTAGTGTAAAGTGTCATTCGCTTCTGAAAGGTCCGACTGATAAAAATCACAAACTTTTGCCGTATGGTGCATATTGTTTAGTGTCTTATCTATAGACCTGACATGTTCTCTCAGTTCGTGCCGATTCGTATTGCCAGGCATATTGCTCAGTGAGATACCCATTTCCTTAGAATTTAGCTTGGAATACAACAAGTTTCCATCATTTGTTGCTTTCTGGTGGTGGCTTTCAGAGATCCTCATAGAAGGTTCTTGGATTTCATCGGTTTGAATATCGCCCACGTCTGCTGAAGTATCTGAAGTAGGCACAGTATTCATGTTCCTAATTCGAGTTATGTCACAAATTATGAGCTTCTGCTTTGTCCTGAGATTATCTGAGATGCGAAAATCTTCTAACTGGGTACAAGTGGCTTTACTGGCACATGCGCCGTTCAGTTTTTTCTTCCACGACTGCTGAGGAAACGTTTTACAGTTGCAATCGTTAAACACTTTTCTGCGCACGGATGAGAATTTTACGCATGCGGCTTCATTAGTGATGGGTGGATTGAAACATGTAACAGAGGATGGTGACGAGATATAGCCACTGTCGTCATTTTCCAAACAGTTAAACGAGTTGGTTTTAAAACCGTGAGTGATATTTTTACTTTGCTCTTCTACTCTCTCTGTCTCGAAAGAGTCACTTTCAGCAGTGAGTACTTTGGAACACTGTTTGGTGATTACTGAATCCTGATCAGCAACGTTGTCCTTAATGTTTAAAGGTGATGAGTGTTCATGGAATTTTCCTGAATTCACTGAATTTTTGTTCGTGTCGGGAAATTTTGAACGGGAGTCTTGGTTACCTAGCTTATCAGACAAACAACGTTGAATGTTTGTTGCCTCAGACGTGTTTTCATATTTGTAATCAAAAATTATTCCTTCTCCAGTCTTGTCATCCCACTGGACAGGACGCCAGGGTAAATACTTTTCAGGGCAGGAAAGTGATGATGTGGTCGAAGGTTTATATAAGTTTTCAGAATGAATATTTCTGTTGACACTAAAAAAATCAGAAGTTTTACTGCTTTCTTCAGCGACAGAGTGATTAATATTGCCCAGAATTCCTGCAGGACAATTTGTACAAGAGATCGTTTCATCAATACTATCAAGTTTATGGGCATCTAAACTGTTGTCTTTAGGTGAAAAGTTGTTGACGCATACAATGGACAGAATAGACTGTGAATGCTCTAAATTAGTAGGACCCTGATCTGCGTTCTCTGAAAGGATAAAAACAGAAAAGTCTTTCTCTCAGATAACCGAAACATAGTGTATAAATTTAAATCACTAATAACACTAATTCACATATTACCTTATAGTGTAGTGTGCTCCATGTCTTCCTTGCCTTTAAATACGGATTTTCATAAGACAAATTAATTAGAAAAATAAATTAGAAAAATAAAACAGAATGATAATAAAATAACAGAGAGACAGAATAGGTCACGAGTTGAAAATATTTGACCGTTTTTACAAAATTCCTCTCAAAGGCCCTGTGTGCAACCGACTTAAAATACTAGGGTGAGTAAAAAAATAAACTTAATTTTAAAAAAAACTTTGAATAAAATGTACAGATATGACTGAGAACTCCTTATCACTTTTCAACATGGTCCCCACCACCTTCAGTGCAGGCCTGCCACAGCTTCACTACTGTCTGAATTCTTGATTAAAAATTTTAAAAAAAACAGCTGCTGACAGAGGGCGTGCTATGAACGGGTTACTTGTTATCTTCTTCCGTACTGAGCTTCTTCTCACCTAGCGCCTCACACATGATAAATCACATAGTGTGAGTTCGGGTGAATATGCAGGTGTGAGAGACAGTCTAAAGGATTCGTAATTTACTGGGCTGTTGGCAGTTTTGTGTGAGGCCTCGCGCTATCATGCTGTAACAACACGTCAGAACTGAGCAATCGCCATGTTTTGGACTTGATCGTAGGTTTCAAGTGATTCTCAGTCAAATCACTGATTCGCTATTGACGGTTGTTCTTATGGGTATGTATGGTTTCAGGATTGGGGCTTTACAGTTACAGAAGATCGTGAGCGTCAATTTTCAGCCTGGCATGGTTATATAGAACGTCTTTGTTTTCGGCGGGAAAAAAATGTCGCCACTCCTTTCTGGCTTTGTCTCTATCTTATCTTATATCTTATATCATTCCCGTGTCGTTAAACGTCACATAGAGCTCGCAAGGTAGTTCGTCAATTTGTCCTGTTTTCGGGTAGCTTTTCAATCTCATCAAGGGATTTTATGCCTGTTAATTTGGCCTCTCTTAACAATGTCCTCTTTAGAGTTTCACGTGGTCTACCTCTTTTTCTTTGGCCTGTTGTGTTCCACCTGATAGTTTGTTTTTGGGATTCTCTGATTGTTTCTTCTCATCACGTGACCAACATATGTCCATCTCCTTTTCCTGATCACCCATGAGGCTGGTTGTTGTTCAGTCATCTGTCTTATCTCTGCATTGTTCTTGAATTCGTTCCACTTGATGCCGAGTATCTTCCTTAGGCATTTGTTTTCAAAAGAGTCTAATTTCTTGTCTATTTCTTTAGTTGTTTTCCAGCTTTCACATGCTTAAATGAGGATGGATATTACATTTGAACTGAATAGTCTTTAACTTGGTTTTTGTGCTTATAACTTTTGAATGCCATTTGCCTCTATGCCTATCCTGTGTTGTCAGCATGTTTGTTAACTCCAAAAACCACCATTCGCCTCCACTCATACGTCATAGAAAGTTATCTCCTTCATTTTTAAAACGTCGTACAAGAGTTAACAAACATCCTGACAACGTTCTTTCAGATCGTGGCTGAATTGCTTTGGTACCCACCTGACGGTGACGTTTCGGTATTGCAGCACTTCGTGAATGAAGTGGTGCGTCGAACCATGATTAATCTTCAATTCTTCAGTCAAATTATCGACTGATACCCGTCGGTTTTCCTGAATCATTCAGTGTTAGCATTAAGCCTACTCCCAGTGTGAGGACGGCTGGAGCGAGCTGTATCCTCCAGATCTGAAACTCCACTTTTGAACTTCCTGTGTCATTCATACACTTGCTGAAGCGACACATACGTGCCTTCATACTGCCTCTTCGTTCTGTTGTGAATATTTGCAGGTTTTTCGCCCTCACTACGCAGGAAGCGAATACATGCGAGCTATTTTTCTCTCCTGCATGCTTCCAAAGGAGAAACCATCTTTTATCTGGTCTGCAACACCGTATTTCCAAAATAGTCAACGTGCCTCCACACAAATACATTTAGGAGGAAGGGATGGCATAGTACATCTATACTACCAGTGTCTAGTATTCGATTTAGATGTTTTACAGCAAAATTAAAGTCTTGAGGTTACTTTATGGCTGGCTCGCTCAAATATTTATTTAAATAGGGTACACTGCGTTTCCCCAGTAGATGGCATGAAGGATAAAACCTACCAACTTGTTACATAAGAAATATAAATATTTGTTTTACAATTATCTCCTATCAGTTGCGTTTAGAGTCTTTTTCTACTTGTACATCAAGCAGTGATACAGTGAGACAGGTATTGAACTCAGCAGCACCGTGAAATAACAGTCATTGTTTGATTACATCCAGCAAAACATTAACCTTTCCTTCCAATAGAGGCCTACGTCAACATAGGTCTCAAATTCAGTTTTTCGGCTTCTTTTTTTTGGTTGAACTGATCCCAGAAGTAGAGAAAGACCATGACGTTTTATGATCCTTTAGTAAAATCACACACGTGACTATCATAATTCAATTTCAGTACACGTGTGAAAACAGAGCGTGCTGTTCTACCTTATTCAAGACTATTCCCATGCAAATATTTTAAGCTTTCTTTTTTTTCCTCATTTAAGGCGAATCTTCTTCTTCTTCTTCTTTTTCTTCAGTTTTCCAAACCATTAAGGCTCATTGCTGCAAATAATGTTCGCCTCCATTCCTCTCTATTCCTTATCATTTCTCTCCAGTTGGTAACATCGATTTCTATATCCTCTTCTATGTTGTCTTTCCATCTCTGTCTTGGTCTACACCTTGGTAGAATCTTGACGAAATTAAAATTTGCGAACGTGGCGACATCTGTATTTGATTTATTGAATCCAGGACAGCGTTGTAAACTGCTCTCTAGTCTGGCATCAAAAGTGACTTATTAAAAGCATACTTATGTTGCAAGTTCTTAAATGCCATAATTATTTCTAAAAAAATTTTAATGCGAAGTGAACATATTCCAGGCTTCCTTCAGCTGAAAGCGCACCACAGGTCTTCAGAGATTTTCCATCAGTGTTCTCCGTAACTACCTCGTATCAAGGCACTTTTGAGAGAACTTTAAAGCTGGACTGCATTTTCTACTCCAAGCTGTAAGAGAATATCCTCACTCAGTGTCATTTTGGTTTTTCTCAGAAACGAAAGTAACTGGATTGTTGACGAATATTTGTTAAGAGCAAGTTTACGATAAATGTTCGACGACCTCCATTAAGTGAAAAAAAAAATATATATATATATATATAAGGTCCGACAATTAAGTAATGAGACTAATTATATAAAAAATAATATAAAAAACAGTTGAAGATATAATCTGTATTTGAGTCAAAGTAAGCCCATCGAGCATTGATACAGCAATTGGCACGATCTAACAAACACTGGAACGACCTCTGCAGTTGGTATGGCCCTTAAAATCGATGTTACGGCCCTTTTGATGTCATCAGTATGATCAAAGAAGCGTTCTTTAAATTGTAACTTTAATTTTGGGAATAAAAAATAATCACAGGGAGACAAACCTTGGGAATATGGTAGATGGTTGAGAACACACACTTGCTTTTGGGCCAAAAATTCCTGTACAACTACCGCCCGGTAAGCCGGTGCATTATCATGAAGAAGGAAAAAAACTGCCAGGTGTTGAATACTCGGGTCAGACTCGGAGAATCCTTTTGAATAGGCATTTCAAAATACTTAAATAAACTTTGGCAGTGACAATCTGTCCCTCTTTAATAAATTCTTTGTGAGTAACTCCTTTGCTGTCGTAGAAGCACATCAACATTGTCTTCACTTTCGACTTTTGAAGACGAAATGTTTTGCTTTTTGGTGATGATGATGACTTCCACTGAGCACTTTGGCTTTTGGTTGTGGGATCACAGCGAAAGATCCATGTTTCATCCTGTGCAACAATCAAATTTAAGAAATGTTTTTTTCTGCGACACGTTTTGATAATGTCTTTTGCGTACTCAGAACGCTGATGTTTTTAGTTATCGGACAACGAATGTGGTATAAACTGGCAAGCAACTTTTTTCTTGCCCAAAACTTCCACTCAAATTTTACGAATGGTCTCTCGGTTAACATTCATCTGTCATCATCCTCACAGTCAAACAACGATCTTCTTGTATCCGTTCTCTGAATTTTGCAATGAGTTCCTCATTACGAACAGAAATTGGGCATCCATGTTTGGTTGCATTTGTAATCGCTTCCACACCACTTTTTAATCGTGAATATCACTTGAATATCTGTGCACGAGATAAACAATTATCCCCATAAACTTGTCGCACCAATTCAACTATCTCAATGGTATTTTTTCCGTGTTTTAAACAGAATTTAATGTTAGCTTTTTGCTCCATGCTGATTACGTAACAATGCATCTCTGATTAGATCAACAAAATGGCTGTTTGTTAGTTGTCTGCTTATTGGGCGGCGATGAAAAGTTACCAGGTCATATGAAGGTTGTCTCTTTGAATTCCATGCTTTGCTTCATAGATGACATTTTTTGTCTTGGCCATAATAAAATCAGTCTCATTACATAATTGTCGGACTTTGTATGTACGAGGTATTACTAGTTTCGAAATTTTATGAAAACTTTATGTAAATGCATTAAGGTAAGACAATATTCAACTTTTATCCTGCTTGTACAAAGATCAAACAAAGATTCCTAGTGTGTTTTTTTTCAACCCGTGAACATGCAACAAACAAATTTCTGTCTGAAAATTATGAAGCTTACAAATGAATGATTGTAATTATGAACAGATATTCTTGGTTTTTGTTGGCAAACATTGCAAAAGCAAGACGAAAGAGAAACTACAGTTTAAATCCAAAGGCAAAACACGAGAGAATCCTATATATGAAGATATTTTCATCTCTTGAAGATCCAGTTAGAGCACTTACTTCAAATAGCTTACATAAGTGCAGCCTTTATATTTAAAATGAATGACCATGAATTGATATTCATCTGAATAAATTAAGAATACTTCCGAGTCGAGGTGCATATACTACTTTATTGCAAAGAAAGCCTTTAAAAATTAGTAAAACTACAATTGTGACCTATACATTTAAAATCGATTCAAATCTCATTGGAACATAACTTCTGATTTGCAAACAGTATTTGTTCACAGGTAATATGTTCACGTTCACAAATAGAAAAACATGCATTTAAAGTTTTATATATAGACCAGGAAAGTTATACTACACTAAGCGATTTATTACTAAGAAAGAATGGGGATATTTAAACAGATAGAAAGAAAGACAGAGAGAAGAAGATGAAGAAAAGAAGAAGAAGAAAAAAGAAGAAATGTCATGAAAGTTTGATGCTTATTGTGAATTTACCAGAATTGTTCGGTAGCAAACTGATGACCTCAGAGTCACTAGTCACTGCAGTGGAACTGTTGACGGACTGCTTATATGTCTCTGGTACTTGATCAGGTGTTGAGTATTGGAGGCAGCCAGGTTTGGGTTTATTTTTTATGAGAAACGACCGAGGCATTGCCAGATCTTTGGGCGAGAGAAATAAACCATCCGCTTAAAAAGTCAACATCAAACGCGCAAAGGTAGATTTAGAACACGACGTATACAGAAAAAGAAGCAATGGCAACAACAACAACAAATCGGAGGAAAAATACAAGTGTACTAAAGAACTGAACCTGATAATCGGATAATTCTTTGGACATACCTTATATATACATATACATATATACTGTATATGTATATATATACTGTGTGTGTATATATATATAAACTTAGTATATTAACACAGAGGTGAAAGCGCTGTCCAATTAGTCAGCCAGCGACCCGTAGTTGACATGCTGGCGCCAGGGTTGGGGAACCATAGTCGACCAATGATATCTGTTGATATCCCATCAGGTCCAGTGTGGCAAACAGGGCAGGGATCGTTTAAATCCTATGGCAGTGGAGTGTTGCTTACCCCTTGTCTTTTAGTTCCACTAGGACGTCTAACAAAAAAAAATCCGCCGTTAACCCGCTCCTAATTCTATATTCCGCGACTCAACATCTTCATCGGTTGCAAAAAAAAAGAACATCGTGTTCACAGTTCCAGAGAAATAAAACAATAGTAACGGTTAACAAACACACTAAAAAACAAATAATCGAAACAGATTGTTTATTTGCAAAGAAAACCCTACAGCAAACTCTACAAGATAAAAATAAAACGAAAAATATCATTATGTAGTTATTATTGCATTTTATTTAAAATGTAACAAAAATTTCACTAGAAATCCAGCATTCATGGCATGATTTTCTTCACAAGCAACCATAAAAGATGCCGTTTATTTACACAGGGTCCGGCATAAAGCATATCTGGATTTAACTGACGTAGTGCGCAGAAACTGAATTCATTCATTCATTTGCATGTCCCTTGCGGAACTTTGCCTCCCAAACAGCACTCTTGTAGGCCTCTCGGTTGTGAGCAAGATGGCCTGCTGCTGCGGCATCCATTTGCAGATCGTCAACGTTGTCTTGCAGCCATCTACGTTTTGGTCTTCCTCTTTTTCTTCTTCATATTATGTATCCTTCCAATACGGTCTTCTCTAAATTATTATGACGTTTAATGTGTCCAAAATATTTAAGTTTTCTCTCTTTAATCCTCTTTACTAGCCAGCCTTCTTCAATATTAAGCTCTTGTAGTATAGATATACACTGAATATGTAAACTTATATAAACTGAATATGTGTGAAAAAAAAACATGACGTCATAGATGAAGCAGACAAACGATCATTTTTAACAATGGTTTCTTGGCAAACACAACATGAAGCAGACAAACGATCATTTTTAACAATGGTTTCTTGGCAAACACAACATCGCGTATTCACCGTTGAAACTTATTTTAAAAGTGGAGAATCGTCTGTTACTGTACAACGAAAGTTTCGTCGTCATTTTTAGTTGCATTCCCGTGATAATGTTCCAGATCGGAGGACAAAACAATTTTGAGGTGGGTCAACAAATTTAAGGAAACCGCCAAATGCCTTAATAACAAGTCTACTGGTCGTCCAAGAACTCAACAGACACCTGAACGAATTCAAGAAGTCCGCAACGCATTGCTGAGTAGCCCTCAGCGATCAGCTATTAGGAACGCTATTGGCACCTGGCATCCTCTTACTGTTAATAGTGATCTTTTATGTGTAGATGCTAACTGAATACTTCATTCCAGACTTGGCCAATAGAAATAAGAGACTAATATGGTTTTACCAAGATGGAGCAACTGCCCACACAACCCGTCAGTCCATGGCCATGCTGCGACAAGCATTTCCTAATCGTCTTATTTCCAGATTTGGAGATATTCATTGGCCGGCAAGGTCACCGGATTTATCGGCCGCAGACTTCTTTTTATGGGGGTACCTCAAGAACATGATGTATGCTAGTCGACTACATTCAGTTGCAGACCTAAAAGATCGAATCCGACACTGCATTCAAAATATCCCTTTGAACATGTTTAAATGGTGCTATGCAGGAATTTTCCAGACGCCTGGCTGAATGTATAAAATGTAATGGCGGTCATCTAACCGGCGTAATTTTCAAAACCTAAATATGATTGTCAGTAATAATAAAAATACCCTCTTTTCTGAGTTTCATTTCACTTTTTTTAAAACCCAAAACATGTATAGCGTTTATTTATTTTCAGTTTTTAAAATCTAGCTATGCTTTATGCCGACCCTTACTATTTCCATGACAGTGCTAAGTTTTCAAAAGTTGATATAATTTCGTGTGCAGATCATAATGAAATACATTGTCTGTTAATGTCACATTAACTTTCTGCAGAGTTTTAGAACATGAGAAATAATAGAACTTTACCAACCAATTGACCCGGGCGCTGGTTTCACGAAGAGAAAAAACAAATTGCAAAATGATAACCTTGCAATTAATTTTCTGACTTTTGACTGAAAACTGACCTCCAGTGTCTAATATCTTCCCAGATGTTTCCGGATATCGTTCGTGGGTTTTTGTTTTTGCTTTTTTTATAGATTTTTTAAAAATCTTTCCAACGACGAGGCGGAAGATTCATTTATTCACATTGATTCATTTCTCACAAACGTAAATAATTTGTTTCACGGAGTCCACTCATGCTGTCAAGGAAAATGAGATATATCAGAAATTTTTAAAAAACATATTCTTGCTTATTCTATTATAGTTCTTAAGAAGCAAACATAAAATCGTAATACAGATAAACAGGAAATTAAAAAGGGAGAATTTTGATAATTTTGTTTGATGCATGTTTTATTGCCAGTATAGTTTATGTCAACATTTTGGTCCTACTGACTTATTTATCGCTTTACAGTCCGTAACTTTCATTACAATGATGCATCTATCGCGAAAAGAATCTCTTCATTACATACACGCGATAATTTGTTACACGGCCAGAAATTCTGCCAGCATTATAATCGTGTATTTTAATTTATGAGTGTCTTTTCTTGTCTTTATTTCATTTTGAAAAATGATTTTGTGTTCTAAAACCCCTCACACATTTTCGACGTAATAACTTTCTACTTTACCTTTTATTGTATGAAATTCTGTACTAAAAACTGTCTTGAAAAAAGTAAGAAGACAAGTTCATTCTAAGCTTTAATTCGTTAAATGCAAGTTTAATACAATAAGCAGAACAAATATTGTGAAAGGACAATACAAGTACTACTAAAGCAGTTCTATAAGTCTGCACGTTACGTACTTTCAGTGAGTCAAAAAGAAATTATAGATCTAAAATATGGACTTCTAGAGTAAAATATTTTGACAAAAATGTATACTTACGTGTGATCACAAATAATGTTCTATCCGAAAGAGCACTGCTGCTCTCTAAACAAATGCACACTTAGAACGTAATGAATGCTTGAATCGTTTTCTGAAAATTTATGTCAATGTTCAATTGTTAACAAAACCTAAATACTTGCGAAACTTTTGCGGAACATTTAGTCTAGCCAACGCAGCTGATATGAAAATGAGGAAGAAAAAAAGAACCGTGTCCAAGAATATGGTCTCGAAGGCCACAAAAAGCAAACATCGACAAAGACAAGTTCCTTTTTTTTTCAACCTCAAGAAAACAGATGCGCCTGCACTTTAATAAATACACAACCAGTAACGCGCACTAGTTTTGCTAGCTTTTGTTTGGAAGCCGAGATAAATGGCGCCCAGTGTGCCTGCCAGACATCAAGACATCTTGGTAGCAGAAGTAACGCCGCTCATTGGTCGCCGGGGCCAATCAATGCGCGGGAAGTTTACCAGCGTACCGCCCCTTGTAGAATGTGATTGGAAGAGGAAAGGCAACAGGTGTTGAGATGATGAGAGCAGATCGATTTTATGTACAAGAAATGCAGATTGTAGATGAAAAGATTAAAATTCCAAAATTTGACAAGACGAAGTGAAAAATTTTCATTATTAACTGACCTATGATACAAATACATAAAACAACTCTGTGTGTGTGTGTGTGTGTGTGTGTGTGTGTGTGGACGGGGGGTGGAATGCTAGATAGCTAAGTTTCCCTGTTTCCTCATGGCTAGACGGCTCTGTGTGTTTGTGTGTGAGTGTGTTTGTGTGTGTGTTTGTGTGTGTGTGTGTGTGTGGACGGGGGTGGAATGCTAGATAGCTAAGTTTCCCTGTTTCCTCATGGCTAGACGGCTGTGTGTGTTTGTGTGTGAGTGTGTTTGTGTGTGTGTTTGTGTGTGTGTGTATGTGTGTGGACGGGGGTGGAATGCTAGATAGCTAAGTTTCCCTGTTTCCTCATGGCTAGACGGCTGCTCATCCTACCCAAGTAATTCTCTTGTGATTTTTTTTCTCACGTCTAAAAGTGCTTTGTGTACGATTTTTTTCCAGGTCTAATCATACAATCAGACCACAACCGAAAGAACATATTCATTGGCCCCAAATATGTAACAAAGATCGGTTTCTGGAATGTAAAAGAACGATGGTCACACCATTAAAAACAGCTCAGGTATTCCAAGAAATGGATAGATATCACTTAGACGTCCTGGGCATCAGCGAAATGCGATGGCCAGAAGCAGAGAAAAGATCGGCGGAAAATCGTAAGTTAGTCATACATTCAGGCAGAGACAAAGGGAAATATCAAGAAGAAGTAGGTATAATTATATCAACCACAGAGAGATACATAAAACAACATGGATATCCCCAGATGTTAGAACAAGAAAGCAATTTTATATTGTATTAGAAAGCAATTCGGAACATCTTGATAGATATAAGAACATATGGGGGTGCAGACGTCAACAGTGATCACAATCTGTTTATAGGGAAAATAAGACTAAAATTGAAAAGCCAACACAAGAAAGCAATACTCAGAAAGATAAACAGTCATAGTCTACGGGATGAAAATACTAAGAGTAATTTTAATCTGGAACTTACCAAACAGTTCGCTGTATTCAGTGAGGTAGAGGAGACAGATATAGACGAATTATAGCATTCTTTCAGCACATTCATTCATTCATTTGCATGTCCTTTGCGGAACTTTACCTCCCTAACAGCACCCCTGTAGTCCTCTCGGTTGTGAGCAAGATGTCCTGCTGCTGTTGCATCCATTTGTAGATCATCAACGATGTCTTGCAGCCATCTTCGCCTTGGTCTCCTCAGCCATAATTACAGCAGCTAAATCAAGTGCTGGACAGCAAACAAGTAGAAAAGCATGGATATCAGATAACACATGAAAATCCATACATGAAAGACGAGCAGTCAAATTAGCCATGTTGAATGTAAAGACATACCTTGGAAGAGATTTGGCAGAAGCAACATAACTAGACAATAAAGTAAAAAGTTCAGCTAGAAGGGATAAAAGAGAATATGGCGAAAGAAGCAGAGAAGGCAGCAAAACAGGAGACAGCAAAACTCTATATAACGTACAAAAGAGGCTAACAGGTACTATTACATCCAAAGAAAGACCAATCCTTAGCAAAACTGGCACACAATTAACATCAAGTAAAGACCAAAAGCAAAGATGGGTCAAACACTTCCAAGAAATACTTAATCGACCACACCCAAAAGATTTGATAGACCTTGAAACTGACTTACCATTCCCACAATTAAATGTCAACCTCCTTAGATGAAAGTACATTGCATGAAACTGAAACAGCAGTGAAGCTAATGGCTAACAACAAAGCTGCAGGGGAAGATGAAATAAGAGCCGAAAAGTTAAAAGCTATTAATAGTGACAACATGAACCAATTAAAAGAGTGGTGTAAAAAGTTTGGAAAGAAGAAAAGGTCCCTTTTAAATGGAAAAAAAGGAATCATTGTTAAAATACCCCAAAAAAGGCAACCTTAGCGAATGCAATAACTGGAGAGGAGTAACCTTACTATAAGCTGTGTCCAAAATATTTTGCAAAGTTATTCTGAATAGAATTAAAGATATAGTGGATGCTACAATGAAAGAAAAACAAGCAGGATTTCGAAAAGGGAGAAGCTGTCTCGACCAGATCTTTACTCTAAGAATAATACTTGAAGAACATATGCTAACCCATTAATCCTGAACTTCACAGACTTTAAAAACGCATTTGATAGCATACACAGAGATTCATTGTGGAGAATTTAAAGAATGTATGAAATATCATCCAAGATTGTCAACATCATTAGGGACCTCTATAATGGATATGTTTGTGCAATCAATACAGAAGAAGGAATGAGTGAATCGTTTCAGATTTAAACAGGCGTGAAACAAGGCTGTATATCTCCCTTGCTTTTTGGAATTCCCATAGATTTCATAATGAAAAAATGCTGCACAGGTAAAATGTGCATTGATTAGGTACATGAGACCCAACTAGAAGATCTTGATTTTGCAGATGACATAACTCTTATCCGTGACAATGTGAAATCAATGCAAGTAAATCAGATACCCTATCTTCAGTGGCTAGTAAAATAGGACTTGGGATTAACAAGGATAAAACAAAAATAATGAAACTTCTCATTAATCACGAGGAAAAATATATGTAGAAGGAACATCTGTTGAAGAATTAAACCAATGTTCATGCCTCGGCATCTACATAGACCAGGATGGTGGCAGCAGAAAGGAAGTTAGAATTACAAAAGCAGCATTGATCTTCACGAATCTTGAGAACATATGGCATTCAAAAGTTATAAGCACAAAAATAAAGTTAAGATTATTTAATTCAACTGTAATATCCACCAGCTGGAAAACAACTAAAGAAATAGACAACAAATTAGATTCTTTTGAAGACAAATGCCTGAGGAAAATATTAAGTGGAACGAATTCAAGAACAACGCAGAGATACGACAGGGGAGCACCTGTCTCATGGGTGATCAGAAAAAGAAGATGGACATATGTAGGCCATGTGATGAGAAGAAATAATTAGAGAATCCCCAAACAATATATCAAGTTGAACACAACAGGCCGAAGAAAAAGAGGTCGATCACGTGAAGATGACATTGTTAAGATAGTCCAGTTCAGTGGGCTAACATCCCTTGATGAAGTTGAAAAACTCGCCGAAGACAGGAAATCTTGGCGCACTACCCTATGTGACGTTTAGGGGCACGGGAAGGATGTAAGATGTAAGAATCATACAACACTGTTTTCTGTTACTTTACTGCTAAAAGGAAACATGGCTGTTAAAGAAAACTACGAAGTAAGATAGTATTGTACAATGTAACTTTAAAAAAAAAGTTTTATTCCAAGTATCATTGCTTGTTTCCTGTTTAAACTTTCTTGTTCTTTTTGCGCTCAAATATTGATGCGAATAAATACCACCAACCAGTCTGCTTCTGCTTTTCAACATTATCACACAACTTACCTTGTAAGGAACTGATGTCAAGTCCTTGTGACTGAACGAAATGTATACATGGCATATCTATAAGAGATGGGACGATTTTTTCGAGGTCCAATCATACATTTACCGTCTTCTATTATTTTACCCTACGAAAGCTGCATTGCTTCCTATCTGTAGAAAACTGTATGTGAAACCTATTCTCATTTGGAAGTTTATGAGTCCATCTTTTTTTGTGTGAGTTTGGATCAATTATCTGTTGAGTGTTGTGGCTGCTGATGGGAAAAAAATAGTACTAAGTAGAATCACGATACTCTTGCCTATTATATGTTAAAACTTTTAGTCAATATTCGGCTTCATCGAACTAGCGAGGTGGTGTCTCCAATCCATAACGTCTTTTCATTTATCCAAACAGCCACAGTTTAGTCACAATTTGCAAAGCCGAAAAACTAAAAATTTCTGAATGCAAAAGAATTAATCAAATTGCTGTGAAAAAAATATACAGCTGTAAATGAAAGCTGGGATATTAAATCCGCAAGTCAACAGTTTCACTATCATAAAAGCTACAAGTTTTTATACATCTTTCTGTTCATCGTTGTTTATGATGTTAACTTCAAACGTCTTGAGGAAAGAATGAATGAAACTAGAAGATTTAATCATATCTCTTATATAACCTCCAATCCCCCAATGTTGTCCCGTTGAAGTGCCATAATCTTAGTACTCTCTCTCTCTTTCTCTCTCTCTCTCTCTCTCTCTCTTTCTCTCACTCTTTCTTTCGCTCTCTCACCGAGTGGTTTTTGTATCAAGAACAGAGGACAACTAGAAACGGGTGCAACATTTCGGAGTCTTTACAACAGTGCCGAAGCTTTTTACGGTGTCGGTTAGAAATTTTTAGCGCTGTGTAATGACCAACAGGGTTAGTCTTCGTGATTTACATCGCACTGGTGCGATGTCGAGAACTACAGAAGCAAACGGTAAACTACAGAAGCAAACGGTAAACATATTTGTATTTAGAAATAACTGGAAGTTTTCTTCTCTCCGTCCATTTTATACAGCTGGCTTTAGTAGATTCCGAATTCTTAAATTTTTTAGCCAATTTTGTTTTATGGATGTAAAGCATGGTCCATGAATAAGAGAGTACAGTGAGAAATTGAGGCCATGGAAATGTGGTTCATAAGAAGGATAGTGAAGGTACTAAGAAAACCAACGAAGAAGTCTTAAGAGACGCTGGAGTTAAAAGGCAAATTACAGCAGAGATCAGAGGCAGATAAGCAAGATTTGTAGGTCATTTTCTGAGAAGAGGAAAATTGGAACACATTGTGGCAATTTGAAAAACTGAGGGAAAAAGAGACACAGGAGAGAGAAAATACTGGATGTTCTGTCAGTGTGATTAGGAAGAAAGTCACCGGCGGATCTCATAATCAAGTCTAAAGACAAGGAACTGTAGAGAGAAATGATCGCATATGCCACTCGACACGGCACTTGATTGATTGATTCATTGATTGATGTAGTAGATCAGAGACCTGCTACTGTAGTAAGTAAGGTAAAGGTAAAATCCCCGTTTCCATGCCATTAAAGCTTACTGGGGATACAGTGTTAGGCCCGAATTTCCAAGACCACAGGCACATGAAAGTCTGACGTGGTCAGTATCATTCCTGGCCGCATTTACCTTCTCAGATTTCTCTGGTACCCATTTTGACTCTGGGCCTTTTTGGTATGTACCAGGAAAAAATCCCACTGCTAAGTGCCAGCTTACTTGTTTTTCATCGTTTGAAAAGCAATGTAAGCACATGCGAACTCTGATACGACATGTGTGTGTGTGTGTGTGTGTGTGTTTAATCTGAGGAATAATTCGAGTTTTTATCCTAATATGTTTAAAGGTGCTTAACTGCTCTTAATGTAAAATTATTATCTATAACCTCTGGTTAAGTTCCTGGGTCTACAAAGTCATTTACACACTGAAATTAAACACTCTTCTCTGAGGATTTTTTTTTTATTCTTGGTGGGTAAAAATTAGCCCAAATATATTTCTCACTACTCACAGTTGAAATTGATGGGGTTTTTTTTATAATGACAATAATGCGTTCTGTATCTACTATAGAGCTTGTTTCATCCTTCAGTTGATCTTTGTTATTTAAAACTGAAGCTGCTTCGCCGATATCTGTTACTAAGGACACTGTACATCGCCGATATCTGTTACTAAGGACACTGTACTACTATCTTTCACAGTACCAACGAGTCTAAATGCAGCCTTTCAATGCATCCTTTCTCAACCCTTTTTCCCAGGTGAAAGACTTGTAATATTTTTGTTTTGTCCCAGCGGAACCCTTGCATTAAAACTTATTTAGAAAGATTTGGAATATTTATTACTCCCCAAAAAAAAAATAAATATTACAGACCTACTTTCCCAGGGAACTAGAAGATATGCATATCGTAATAGCTAAAAAAAACCGCTAGAATTGGATTAGTCTTGTTGCCCCGAAGAGACCCCGACAATATGGCTAAAACAGTCATGCAGTAGACACCCGAGGGAAAAAGAAAGAGGCTGACAAAAAGCTACATGACGGAGAACTGTAGAAGCATAAATGAGTAAGCATGCAGCAGAGCTGGGGCACAAAACAAAGACTGATTGCAGACCGTGATAGGCGGATAGAATTAGTTGCTGCCCTGCACACGCCACAGGATGTACTGGACAATGATTGCCTAGCGATCGCCGACCAAGGGCATGTATGGATAGATAAAATGTTAAAAAAGGTAAAATCCCGTTTTCGTGCCATTAGGGCATACTGAGGATATGGTGTTGGGCACGTATTTCCACAATCTTCGGCACATGAAAGTCTGATGTGGTCAATATCACGCCTGGCTGCATTTACTACATCAGATTTTTCTGGTACCCTTTTTTATAAGCTGGGTAGACCCTGGGCCCGTTTTTGTATGTACCGGGAAAAAATCCTGTGTATGGATAGATACGAAATATTATTCAGATATGGCTTGCAATATGCAGCATGTGCAAGAGTATGTTTTTCTTTTCCTTGTTTAGAACTAAAAATTCCTTTTTTTTAAAAAATCAATCTGCCTTGGGGGGAAAAAAACAAAAACAAAAGCATGTAGCCTAGTTAATCCCTAGGATTCCGCAAGAGGTGTCTAGGAGAAATTTTCCGGTCACGATCTCTGGCGGAATTTCTGCAGATTTGTTGGGGAATCCGGGTTGAAAAATCTCTATTCCAGTGACATCGCCATTGCTCATTCTGTAACAAATCTTTTTGTTTTTATTTTTCTGCTAATAAATTCTTCTTCCGTTTTTTTTAAATTCCTGGCTCCTGAAAATTATTTCCTACCCATTTACTAATCATGAGAGTGTGCTAACATCTGAACTCGGACTAAAAGTTTCTGTTTTATCCATTGCAGTAATTCGAGGACAAAATAGTAGACTGCACAAGCTACAGTTATTTTGCAGAAAATTCCACACCAGCTGACACTTACATTTGAAATGGAAGTTTAGAAATGTTTCAAGATTCAGAGGTTTTAGAGAAAAAGTACTATAACTCGATTTCACGAAATAATTAGCAGATAGCAGTAATAAGAGAGAGTTCATTGTCCAGAATTTAAAATGATAAATACTATACTAGTCTAAAACATAATATCCCAAAACGAAATGTAGCACATTAAAATTTGTTCGCGATATACCAGATGTGTTAAAAAAGAAAAAAAGAGCGAACTTTTTCAATAAGTGAGCCAACCGGCACAGTGGACACAGTGCGGCTGTTGAGCTCACTTAGTGGCAGGTCTTGACAACAAACTGCCATTTGTCACATTCGGCAATAAGCATTAGTAGTCGAGCTACATCCGTTGAAGTGAGCACTTCCACAAGCTGTTAGGTGGATTAGTGACAAAGTGACAATGAATGAGGTTGAAGAACCGCGCGTGCGTGAAATTTTGTTGCAAATGCTGAACCAAGCATAAGAGGACTGTATGAGTCGAACGAAGTGCTACAAGTAGTTTAAGCGTTTAAAAGAGGGCAGAACGTCGGCAGGTGAAGATTCCGGGCACGGACGACTTTCCACGTCAGCAGACTACGAACTCTTTCTTTGGTGTGATTCGTGGCAGTCGTCGTTTAACTATCCGAGAAGTTACTGACGCAGTGGGAATCAACAATGCCATCAAATTTTGATTGAAAAACTTAGATGTCTATGAAAAATCTGTCACATTTGTTGACTGACGATCAAAATAAAATCAGTGTTGAAATCAGTCAGGAACTGCTTGTCAGTATAGAAACTTTCGCACATCATAACGGGAGTCGAGACATGGGTTTATGATTTTGGTGTTGAAACCAAGATGCAGTCTTCATAGTGGATAGGAAAAGGCTCTAGTCGACAATTTAAAAAAAAAGCACGGATGAGTCGGTGAAAAAAGTGATGTTGATTGTGTTTTTTTTTTAAATTGCAAAGGCATTTTCCACAATTAATTTGTAACATATGGTCAGATAGTAAACAAATAGTTGTATCAGAGAGTTTTAGCGCGTTTGAAGGATGCTGTGCGCACAAACAGACCTGAATTGCGGGAAAACCAGACTTGGATGTTCCACTACGACAATGTTCCGGCACAAAAGTCGTTCTTCATATGCAGTTATCTGGTACAAAATCAGACATTAGTTTTGCCCCATTCACTCTATTCTCCGGAGCCAAGCAGACTTTTCCCTGTATCCCAAACTTAAAACAACATTGAAATGACCTCGTTTCCAAAACATAGAGGAGATTCATGAAAATGGATAAGAGAACTGCGTGCCATCACAGAAAGTGCGTTCCAGGAAGAATTCCATTAATGAAAGAAACATTGGGAAGTTGAGAGTAGAGGTGATTATTATAAATTACTTTGATTGCTCTCACAGTGTTGAATATATATATATATATATATATATATATATATATATATATATATATATATATATCCCGTGTGGTACCCGGGATCTGCAAAGAATAGGACCACTGTACCCTACCATGCATGATCGTAAAAGGCGACTAAGGAGGGTTCAGCATAGGGCCAGCAACCCTATCTGGTAAAAAACTATCAGACTGCTACAGAAACAGAAGCAAGGGAAAAAGCAAATGCAGGTGGAAGGAGAAATGCTTATCAGGAAACTGAGCCCATGAAGGTTGTGGATGAAAGCCAGCCACTGGAAGTCCCCAGCCCGACTGCAGACCTCCTGGAACCTAAACAAAAGATGCAAATAGGCAGCTGGAATGTAAGAACACTAAACCAGACTGGAAAACTAGCACAAACCATCAAGGAAATGCACAGATACAAACTAGACATACTAGGAATACAAGAAGCAAGATGGACAGGACAAGGCAGAAGGAAATTAACAACACAGCACACAGAAGATACAATAATATGGTCAGGTAAAGAAGATCTTCATGAAGGAGGAGTAGCATTGATTATAACAAAAGAAGCATCAAGAGCATTGCTGAAATGGACCCCAATAAATGAGAGATTATTATATGCACGGTTCAACTCAAGATTCACGAAGCTGTCTATTATAGTTTGTTATGCACCAACAGAAGCAGCTGAAGAGGAATTAAAAGAAGATTTTTACAACAGCCTCCAAGCCACAGTAGAAACAATACCCAAGCATGATATGCTACTCATCTTGGGCGACTTCAATGCAAAAGTAGGTGAAGGAAATGAAGATAGAAGAAGAATCATGGGAAGAGAAGGAATCGGAGAAATAAATGAAAATGGAGAAAGACTGTGCAGTTTCTGTGAAGAAAACATGATGACCATCGGAGGGACAATTTTCCAACACAAAAACATCCATAAGGTGACTTGGAGGTCACCAGATAAAACCACAGAAAACCAAATCGATCACATACTAATAAACAACAAGTGGAAACGGTCACTACAAGATGTGCGAGCAAGGAAAGGAGCAGATATAGGAAGTGATCACAACCTTCTGGTAGCAAAAATAAAACTAAAATTAAGGAAAGCCAGAATCGGAGAACACAGAAAGATACATTTTGATACAAGAAAACTGATAGACCAGCAAACAAGAAATGAATTCTCAATAATACTTAAGAACCGCTTCAGTGTCCTACAAGACGAAGCAGAAATGTCCATATTAGAGTTCAATAAAACACTACAGGAAACAGCAAAAGAGGTGCTGGGATATCGGAAAAGGAGAAAAGAGGAATGGATAAGTGAGACCACATGGGAAAAGATAGAGCAAAGAAAAGAAATCAAGAAAAAATTACTGAACACCAAATCACAACGGCTTAAAGAACGAGTTTTAAGTAATTATGCACAAAAAGACAAAGAAGTGAAGGAATCATGCCGTCAAGATAAACGTCAATATTATGACAACTTAGCAGAAACAGCAGAGAAAGCAGCATATACAAATGACATGAAAACCATATATAAAATCACAAAGCAGATGACAGGTAACTTCAATACAAGATGTGAAAGTGCAGTAAGAACACAAAATGGACAACTGGTCAGTGGAGAAAGAGAAAAAATTGAAAGATGGAGGGAACACTTTAACACCCTACTAAACAGAACACAAGCAGCACAAGCAATAGATATACCTGAAGCAAAAGCGGAACTAAACATCAATACAGGACCAATAACAATAAATGAAGTAAAAGAGGCGATAAAGATGCTAAAATCAGACAGGGCACCAGGTGAAGATGAAGTGACTGCTGAGATGTTGAAAGCAGAAGAAACAGAAACACCAAAACAACTTTGCCGGATATTACAACAAATTTGGGATTTAGAAAAAGCCCCAGAGGAGTGGAAAACTGGTCTTATAGTAAAACTACCAAAGAAGGGTGACCTCAGAGATTGCGGGAACTGGAGAGGCATTACCCTACTGCCACTCACTAGTAAAGTATTTTGCAGAACAATCATCAACAGAATTGTACCAACACTTGAGGAAAAACTTCGGAAAGAGCAGGCAGGATTTAGGAAAGGAAGATCATGCATAGACCATATATTTGTACTTAGACAAATATTAGAACAGGCAAATGAGTGGCATAGCACAACATATGCATTATTCATAGATTTTGAGAAAGCCTTTGACAGTGTCAACAGAGATGCACTGTGGAAAATCCTAAGATGGCATGGCCTCCCCCATAAAATAGTTAATGTAATCAAAGCCCTATACGAGGGTTTTCAGTGCAAAGTTATCTGTGGAGAACATACCTCCAGCAGCTTTAGGGTACAAACAGGAGTGAAACAGGGATGTGTACTATCACCAACATTATTTATCTTGGCAGTAGACTGGTTAATGAAGGAGGCAACATCAGACAAACGCAGAGGATTACAATGGACCCTTGACACAGTGCTGGAGGACCTTGACTTTGCGGACGACATTTGTCTATTATCAAGCAGTCACAAAGATATGCAAGATAAAATAAACAAGTTAACCCAGAATGCAAACAACATAGGACTAAAGATCAATGTAGGAAAGACAAAGTTAATGAAGCAAAATGTGAACAACAGAAATGTACTCAGAGTAGATAACAAGTTAGTGGAGGAGGTCAACGAATTTGTATACCTTGGCAGCAGAGTAGTAGAAAATGGAGACAGCACAGAGGACATCAACAGCAGACTTACTAGAGCAAACCAGGCTTTTGCAATGCTACAGAATATATGGAAATCAAATAAACTAAGCATAAATATGAAAATCAGGATATTTAAGAGTAATGTTCTAAGTGTACTACTCTATGGAAGTGAATGCTGGAAAATCACCAAAACCATAGAAAACAAGTTGAATTCTTTCCAGACTAAATGTTTACGTAGAATTAAAAAAATATTTTGGCCAAACACCATAAGAAATAACATTTTATTGGCAGAAATGCAGATGAAACCACTGACAACAATTATTGAGGAAAGACGCTGGCGATGGTTGGGACATGTGCTCCGAATGACTGACAACTCACTACCAAAAATAGCACTAAGATGGACACCACAGGGGAGCAGAAGTAAGGGTAGACCAAAAGAGACATGGAGAAGAACAACAGAAAGGATGTTGAGCAATAGAGGGCTCACCTGGGCAAGAGCAGAAAAAAAGGCGAAAGACAGGCATTTGTGGAAAACCCTTGCAGAAGCCCCATGTGCCCTGGGCACTTAAGGTTCAGATATATATATATATATATATATTCGATAAGTAATGAAACTTATTTTATTCAGCCAATCAGCAGGGCCGGAGGGCGCATTCTCCGGGCCTGAATATTAGTGGGAGATGTTGGGTAAAGGGTCGATATCTCGTCATTTGGCTCTGAGCTTTTATAGAGTGCGGATCGCTTGCGAAGTGGACAGCTGTTTAAACGCCGCGTAACGGTTAAAATGCAGAGTAGTACTGAACACCGATGCACAATAAAGTTTTGTGTTAAACTTGAAAAATCCGCAACCTTTGATACAAAAAGCCTATGAGAAGGATGCTTTATCGAAAGAACAAGTGTTTCGGAGGCACAAGACGTTCACCGAAACGACAGAGCCCTGAGTGGCACACTACTGAGCCTCCTCGACAAAAGAAAGCTGAAATTAGCAAATCGAAAATGAAATCGATGCTAATTATCTTTTTTTTACTCTAAAGGTGTTGTCCATACGGAGCGTTCGTACCACCCGGATAAATGGTCAACGCAGCATTTTACGTAAAAGTGAAACACCTGAAGAACAGAGTCGCCCGCGTCCGCCTAGAGATCGCCAACACCTTTGGGTTCTTCACCACAACAATGCATTGAGCCATGCGTCGCAGCTAGTGAGAGTGTTTCTGGCGATACAAACCGCGGCAACGCTGTGCCAACATCCCTACAGCCCGGACTTGGCCCCGGCTGATTTGTTTCCCCGGCTCAAATCAAGCTTGAAAGGCCACCATTTTGGGACTGTTAATGACGTGCAAGCTGCCGTGACGAGCGCTTTGACGGAGATCCCTGTTCAAGACTTCGGGCGAGCTACGACGCATGGCAGAACCGCTGGCAACGGTGTATTGATGCTCAAGGATGTTATTTCGAGGAATCTTTAGTATACATAAGTATATCTTGACAAAATCGAATTTTATGGAATCAGTCTCACTACTTATCGGACACACCTGTATATCTTCTCTTTTGTCCCTTCACGTTCAGTTCACAAAACACATGAGGCTGGCTTTAGAGACAGATTTTTACATTTTATTAGTTTTTTTCTATTATTTTGGCCGTCTACTACATCAGTTCCTTGTTTCTCTGCTGTATGTCTTCATGTCTGTTTGGGTTGTCCCATGCTTTCTTTTGCCCTATGGAGTTCACTTCAAGGCTGTCTATGATAATTCGTCTGTTATCCTCATAATGTCGTTATCTCCTCCTTTCAATCACTGTCGATACTAGTGCAATGTCTGTCTCTAAGATGTCATGTCTTATTGGCATTTTGGCCGGAATATTTCTTTGATCTTACATAGACCAGACAGAGAGACAGACAAACAAGCAGGCAGGCAGACAGACAGCCAGCCAGATAGACATACAGATAGAACTAAACGGTGCGAAACTATCAGGCATCTATGTGTTTGGTAATATAAAACATCGAAACATTACGAGCGTGGCGCATACAGCAATAACATAAAATAGTGTTGCACAATAAAAAACAGAGATTGTTAATGGATCAAAATCAAGTTAAGTAACATCACCTGGGACTGTTCTCCCAAAAAAGGTTAGCTGAAAGGGATGTCCATTTGCCCTGTACAGTGCTTTTACAGTAAATCCAGCTGAATCGTTGTCTGCTCTTTCTATTTCAATTTTCTTTTAAACATACTTAATTAATGTCCATAGGTCTCTACTATAAAGGAGTGTAGAATATACATTGCATTTCACATCTCTTCAGTTTCAGCTGCTGTGCAGTAAGGTGACGGTGTGCATGACCATTAATGTTCTTTTCCTTGTCCATTTCACATTTCCTATAATCTATTATAATGTATTCCAAGTATATGAAATCTGTCACTAGTTCTGGTCTGATTTGTATTTGCAAATGGTTTCAAGGTTTCCCCTCTATCCTGATATTTGCCATGACATTTATTGGCTTTTGTTATTTATCTGTGCCTTACAGTCGGTAAGTCTTCTGCGTTTTCACTGTGCCATTTACAATTCTGAGGTTGTTAAATGTTGCTCAATTAATCCAGGCAAATCACAAGCATATTTCTTAAGAAGATCTGAAAAATAGTGAACCATGGAGGTTGCATTAAAAGCTAGCAAGAACAGCTCTTGATAGACAGTACTAATATCAGAAAAAGAAGGAGTACATAAGAGAACTTATAAGAAACAGATGTTTACTGAAAATGTCTTTAAAAAATTAGTGGTAGAAAAGGCTATGAGTAAAATGACAAAGAAGACATCAATGTATAAATGCTCCAAGCATCAGAAAGATATAGATTAGACTAGATCACAGAACTAGATAACGAAATATACAACACAGGTTGTCTATCACTCAAACGAGGACGAGTCAAGAAATCTTTTCATATATTTTTCAGTGTTACATCCCTTCATTTGCGATATATATATGTATATATATATATATATATACACACATACACTACTGATTACAAGACGTTGCCCGAGTATTTGTTTATCTCAGTCTTCTATTAGACAGAAAAAGTGATGAATTCTATCTATAATGTAAAATCGAAGTAATTTTATTAGGTATTTAAGTATAAGCACAGTATACAAATTATAAAGTAAAGTCTTTTATAAATTCAGTATAATATTAATTTAATTCAAAACTTGATCATAAACAACACTTTTAGTTAAAAAAAACAACTCACAAGATCTCTGGGAGTCATGACCCAGAGGGGCCTATTCCCCTCCCCCCCCCAGAGTGTCAGGAGTTTAATAGGGCCGAAACACTTGTCTGAGGGGGGGGGACTTCCTCTGATGGTCTGAAGGAGTTGTGTTGTTGTTCCGCTTTCTACAGTAAAGGGTTTCCTGCATACACCTCCAGGAGCAAGATTAAATAAATTCTTTGGTGAACCCACACTTGAGCAAGCAACATAAAGTTGTCCCTGGGAGAAACATGGCGATCTCAAATCAAATCTATCTCTCCCTTCCTCTCTCTCTCTGTCCCTATCTCTCCCTCCCTCTCTATTTCTCCCCCTCTATCTCCCTCTCTATCTCCCTTTCTCTCCCTCTCTCTCAACATTTTTAGTTGCAACTCCAGAAGAAGAATAAATAAATTTTTGGACATAAAATTGTCTCTCTTCCCTTCTCTCTCTTTCCCTCTCTCTCCGTCTCTAACTCTTTCTCCCCCCTCTCTCTCTCCCTAGCTCTCTCTCTCTCCCTCCCTCCTCCCTCTCTCAACATTTTTAGTTTCACCCCCAAGAGCAAGAATACATAAATTCTTGGACATAAAATTGTCAGTGGAAGAAATATGGCGATCTTAAATCTCTCTCTCCCTCCCTCTCTCTTTATCTCTTTCCCTCTCTCTCTCTACTTCTCTCCTTCTCCTCTCCCCTCTATCTCCCCTCTCCGTCTCTCTCCGTCTCTCGTTCTCTCCCCCTTTTTCTCTCTCTCCCTCCCCCTCTCTCTCCCTAATTTGAAAAGCTAATTTGAAAAATTAAGAAAAAAACCCGCACTGAGCAACGAAATCTACTATAGAATACAATAAAAAGCTAATATAAACATAAGGACAAAACAAAGTTAAAATTTATTTGTACAAATATAATTAAAACAAAAAGAGACCATCAAAATTATTTGGACGTGCCATGAGAGGCTACAAATGCTGCTCTAAGACCAGTGCCGTTCTATTTTACGATTATCTCTCGTAGACAATTTTTCCTCCTTGAATGTATGAAAAAAATTCACCCCTCCCCACCCCACCGCAAGGGTGCTTAAGGTGTCATACCCCTACAGTAGTTGTCTCTAGACTTAAGTCATATGTGCACCAAGTTTGGTTGAAATTGTTCCAGGCATTCCATAATTACGCCAGAAAGAAAAAAACACACACATATTCCCATTGTCTGTATACGCTTTTTACATTTCATGTTCCAAATCTATATTTGTGACGTTCCATGGTCGTAATCCATTTTGATCCGTCCGGTTTCGAGGCCTCTCTGTCTGTTCCGTAACATTAATCTTTTTTTTTTTTACGAAGATGGGGTCGTTGGCCACCTGCTCCAACCCCCAGCCAGGAATGCCAAGGTGCAAGTTTTGTTTGAGTCATAACCACGCAGACCTTCTTAGCTTGGTTGGACATGCCTGGAGTAAAACTCCCGCGGGTATAGCTCTTTGGGGGGGGGGTGTCGGGGTACCCAATCTGGTCATCATCATCATCATCATGTGCCGTGCCGACTGGCGTTGGCTATTATGCTTCTCCAGAGTACGCGATCCTTCATGCATGCCATCAGCTCAGTTGGTGATCTCCTCTCACACCATCCCGTCAGACTGTCCAGTATCATTTCTCTTGGTCTTCCTCTTGATCTTCTTCCTTCTATTTTTCCTGTTGTTATAATATTTTCAATGCCCCCTCTTCTCATTGCATGTCCTATGAAAGTACATTGTCTCTCTCTTATCTTTTTGACAAGGTTTTTTGTCTCTCCAGCTCTTCTCCTACATTCTTCATTAGTTATTTTTGCTGTCCAGGGGATTCGCAACATTCTTCTAATAAACCACATTTCTGCTGCTTCCAATCTGGTAAAATCCTAAATACTGTCCCAAAACACCAAAATAATGATCTACAAAACAATAAAAAGACCAGCCGTCGTCTATGGATAAGAAACGTAGAGTACGATAACAATTGCAGATCTTTGAGAAAAAGATCCTAAGAGGAAACTTTGGGCCCATGAAGGATACCAACAGCGGAGGATAGAAAGCTAGAAAGAACACTGAACTGAACAGCTTATTTAAATCCCAACGAATTATAAATGTCTTGAAACTGAACAGATTACGCTGTGCCATGTAGAAAGAGTGGAAGAGAACAAACAAACGATAATGAGATGAAGGAAACAAGACCGATGACAGAGATGGAAAGACAACAAGAAGAGAATATAAAAGATATTGTTGCCACCAACTGGAGAGAGAAGATTAAATATAGAGAGGAATGGAGGCGAACTTTATCTGCAGCAATGAGCCTTAAGGCTCGGAAAACTGAAGAAGATATATATATATATATATATATATATATATATATTGGACACAGCAGCAGCAGGCCATCTTGCTCACAACCGAGAGGCCTACATGAGTGCTGTTTGGGAGGCAAAGTTCCGCAAGGGACATACAAATGAATGAATGAATATTATATATTTTATATATATATATATATATAAAGAAAACAGAATGAGCAGAATGTACCGATTTCATAACTATAAATTTAATGAGCAATGTCAAAAGTATCAGTTCAAAGCTATATGACATTCAGAAAAAAAGGAGCTTTTAGATTTTTATAAAAATGAGACCTTGGTATTATGATGAAAATCGAGAAATCAAAGCGAAAATGGAGCTTTACACTTTTGATTACACAACGGCTTTTGACAGGGTAAAATAACAACATCAAAGGAATGGATATGTCTTCTAGTCTTTAAAACAAAACCAAACAATTTATCACAGAGACAAAATCTGCACAAGAAAAAAAAAATGACGAAATATGTAATAAGCCCCCCCCCCCCCAGTACTGATGTTAAACATAACAAACTAGGCAATATATTGTGGCTAGATCATCTCTACTATTTGGTGCACCACCAAAGCGGTATAACTACTGTCTAAACTCTAATAACTATCACATTAGATAAAGCAGTATATCCAATGCCGCCGAAATAGTAATATTTGTCACATTTGATGCATATTTGGTGCATAATTTCTTGCTCCAGAATTATGCTCTGCTGTATTAGCTGCACCATGTAATATTGTGGAAATGTTATGTTCACACATTGGATACTGCTTCTGCTTTTCTCAAGAAATATGATCTTCTCTTCATTTACTAGTTAATACTAACTACTTACAGTAGAGATTTTACTCTTTCAACTTCAGTCGAGCTCAGACTATTTCTACGTCTGTTTAACAACTCGCTTCACAGACTTACTTCCCAGGAACGATCATTCTTTCAGTGGCAAATAGTAGCACAGTAGCGACAATGTTATGTAGACTATGTCTGTGTGATCTACAATTATTATATATAATGTTCAAGAATTTGGTTAATTACAGCTGTTAAGGCACTCTCTTGGCATGTACTTCCGTACTGCGTGGCCAGTATTACCCCAACCCAGGATTTTCCCCTCCAATGAATACTATATGCCAGTTGGGCATCAAGTTAAACATACATCACAACATTACCACAACATGATATAGATATTATCAAATCATATATAAAAATACACTAACGTTTTATTTACTCAACAACGTGGATCAATGGTAATCACAGGACATACATTCACACAGAACATCAACACATATCATAAAAACATATTGCAGGCATAATGTCAATCAATGTAACATTCATTAGCTCATGTAACTAAAATAACCGTGGGTATTGTTCTCAAACCCCTCATCCCAATACACAGTCCATTACTCCAAAACGTGCACATACACTTCCATGCGGCTACCCTGCCCTGTCACTCTACCCCTTCATACATAAATTCACGTGAGCTATCAGACTAATAATCTCACTTCTTAATACATGAAATCCAGGTGTGCTATCGCACTATTACTCCTCAGTTCAATACAGATCAAATATGTGCTCATGCACTATGTTCCCTTGCAGTTCATGAAGTTCAAATGATATATCAACATACTAATACTCCGTCTCAGTTCATAAGTTCAAATGTACTCATGCACTAATACATATATCCACCGTTTCGGGAAGTTCACATGAAGACCAAGCCTGATGGCATCACCCACGCTATTCAAGAGAGCGTGCATCATCAGGAATCACAAATATGTATATATGGACATGGAATTCATATGAATTATAAGCATGATTCATCATGAACACAATACATATCCAGTTATACGTAACACAACAATATCAGGGTGACAGGGGACAGGTACCTCCATATCAGCGAGATCGATCTAGCCCCGCCATGCCTGTACTAATCTCCATCTTATCCTTATTCATTTTTTCCGTACGCTTTCGTCCTTATATAGTCTACATCAAGCGTCGATGTGGACGCTGCCCACTCGCCCGCTTGCTCGCATCATTCTGAGCCACGCGCGCTCGTCCACAATTAAGTTATGAAGACTTTACTGGTGCATAGGGTGACAATGACGATGAACGATGTATAAACGGCGTAAATGTCCAAGAAGACATGACAGGACGAAATTCTAATTCAAGACGACATAGAATAAGTTCCAAGCGACTACTGATGTCAACAGACTTCGTCGCCAACAGAACTTCTACTACATTTCTATTCTATTAATCTATCACACTACACAACTACATATTTTCACAGACAATCTGACCTACGAACTGCCCTATCCGAAACTTCAACTGTCGCAAATCATCTCATTTCTTTCACACGACTTTTCTTTCTCATGAAGCATGCCAGGCACGAGATATTCAAATAACTGACTTAAAAGGAGAATAAATCAGAACACAAAGCTATTGATTTCTATGGTACCTAATACTTTTTTATCCCAAGTTTCAAATTATATGATAAGTTGCCTAACTTTCATTCTATAAATCACTCTATAAATCTATATTCAATATACTGTTCAACAAAAGAAACGCAACACTACCAAATTTCAAACGTGTGCCACAATGTTATTTTACGGAATTAATGTTTCAATCTTGGCATGAAGAAACTTAAAGACTTTAACACTGAAATAATGCTCATTAAATTTGGTTTGGACTCTTATTCTTTGCGACTAAGGCCTTCGTTTCAGTGAGGTGTAAGGCCTCCTCTGGCCTGTATCAGAGAACGACATCTCCTTCACACGGATCCGATTAGCCGTTGGATCTGTTGTTGTGGGATGGTTGCCCACTCTTCTCTTCCCGCAGTGCAAGAGAAAACTGTCGGAGATTGGTTGGCACCACGTCTCGCTGGTGGACTTGTCTGTTGAATTCATCCCATAAATGTTCTAATGGGTTCATGTCTTATGACATGGATGACCATGGAATGGTCTAGACGTTGTTGTCAGCGAGGAGCTGGCTGGTGAGTTGTGCCACATGAGGTCGACCCTGGTGCAGCCGGAAGTGGAAGGACGTGAGGACGAATAATTTCAGCAACGTATCATTGGGCATTCAGGCGTCCTTCAATTTGCACCAGGTCACTTCTTCCCATGAAGTTGATCCTCCCCCACACCAGTGCACCTCCACCACCATGTTTAGGAGCCTCATCCACGCAGTTCTGTTCGTAGCGCTCATGGACTCTGTGGTAAACTCTTCTCCGTCTGTCGTGTCGCTGGAGCAGAAAGAATGATTCATCACTAAACCAAACCCTTCTCCAGTCATTCGCAACAGTCCATTGACGATGCTGGTTCGCCCACTGCAGTCGGTTCTGGCGATGCCGGTTCTTAAGAACAGGACCTCTGTAGGGTCTTCTAACCCAAAGACCAGCGTCATGTAACCGGTTCCTGACTGTTTGATCTGAAATTCGACGAGCTGTTTTCATTGACTTGATTGTTGAGGATGTAGATGCAAATCAATTCCTGCGGTGACGCAGCCGTACTTCGGCAGGAGTTGTGACTATGGGTCGTCCACTGCGCGGCCGGTCAACAACTGAATTAGTTTCTTGAAATCGTCTCCAAAGGTGACTAATGGTGCTTCTAACCTCATTAAATTGTCTGGCCACTACACTTTGTGACCGTCCAGTCTGTAAACGTTCAATGATGATGAGTCGTTGTTCTGCATTGAGATGAGCCATACTTGCGCATTGAATTTTCAAATGAATTGATTCGAGGATCGTTAATCTTTTATAGGCATTGAATAACATGGTCAGTGAGTTTTGTGTTCAGTAAGTTTCAGGGGATTCTCGTGAAACTGTCATGAGTTATTGTCCAAAATGTTGTTTTGACTAGTGTCGCTTTTCTGTGCTCATGAATCATCTGCTGAGCACAATTCAGGTCAATACGTGAAGTTGATGTCCAAGTGAACGTTTCAGGCAATTTGCCCTTGTCTGATCAGCAAACTTCAGTTTAAATCGCAACATCGTATTTGTTGCGTTTATTTTTTTCAACAATATATTATACAACTCGATAATAGTACAGACATTAGAATAGAGTGTAAACGTGAAGAAATATTACTTCAGTGCTTTCCTGTAGGCAATAATTACAACAGACGAAATTGGCCTGATTTACACCATATTTCAGACTACAGCTTTTGTTAATCTACACTACTTGACATAGGACAAAAAATCCCGTAGGGGGCAACACAAAGCACGCAAAATACAGTTTTTCTTAAAGGGGAAAACTGAAATAGCACAAAATACATGAGCATACATTTCATATCTGTTTCTGTCTTATCATCTGTATCGTACATCCTATATCCTTCCCGTGTCGTTAAACGTCACATTGGGCTCACATGGTAGTTCGTCAAGTTTTCCTCTTTTCGGCCAGCTTTTCAACCTCATCAAGGGATTTTATGTCTACTAATTTGGCCTCTTTTTCAATTTTTGAATAGAAACCAGTTTAGTGGGCATAACATCCCTAGATGAAGTTGAAAGACTCGCCGTCAACAGGAAAACTTGGCAAACAACTATGCGAGCACCATGTGACGTTTAAAGGCAGAAGAATTTGGCCTCTGTTAACAATGTCCTCTTTAGCGTTTTACCTGGTCGATCTCTTTTTCTTGGGCCTGTTGTGTTCCTGTTGTGTGATAGTTTGTTTCTGAATGCTATGAAAAATGAGACGGACATATATCGGTCATGTGATGAGAGACTCTCATCACGTGACCGATATATGTCCGTCTCATTTTTCTGATCATCCATGAGACAGGTTGTTATTCACTCATTTGCCTTATCTCTACGTTGTTGTTGAATTCGTTCCATTTTATACCGAATATTTTCCTTAGACATTTACAAAAGAGATACAAAGGAGTTTAATTTGTTGTCTATTTCTTTAGTTGTTTTCCAGCTTTCCCATGCATAAATGAGGGTGGGTATTACATTTCAATGTGATGACCACCGGACTATCAGCCTCTCATGTCACATAACGAAGCTACTTCTGAGAATCATTATGAGAAGAACAAGGAAAAAGATAAAAATGGAAATAGCAGATGAACAGTTTGGATTTGTTGAAGGAAAGGGAACACACAATGCCATTTATACTTTACGAACACTAACAGAAAGAGCTTTAGAAGTACAGAAAGACCTCTACTTATGCTCCATTGATTTACACCAAGGCATTCGACAAGGTGAAACATAATGAAATTATTAAAATGCTTGAAGACATCAGTATAGACGGCAAAGACCTGAGGATTGTAAAACATCTATACTGGCAGCAAGAAACAGCAATTCGAGTTGAAAATAGAACTGGAAAATATCAACCTATAAAATAAGGGGTGCGACAAGGATGTGTACTATCTCCAGATCTCTTTTCTCTGTACAGTGAGAATATTCTAAGAACGATAAATGGAGAATCAGGTATAAAAGCTGGAGGATACAATATTAACAACCTTCGGTGTGCCGATGACACAGTACTGATAGCTGAGAACAAACAAGACCTACAAAATCTCTTGGATAAAGTCTCCAAAGAAAGTGAACAGAAAGACTTTACTTTGAACATCAAAAAGGCAGAGACCGTGGTTATATCTAAGAAACAGAAAACACCAACATGCAGTATAAAATTAAATGGAACTATTTTAAAGCAGGTCAGAAATTTAAATACCTTGGAGCAGTAATAACTTCAGATGGGAAATGCAAAACAGAAAGTAAGAACACAATAGGCCAAGTAAAGTCTGTAATTTAGAGAATGAGAAACATATTATGCAACACATCCTTATTAATGAATGTTAGAAAACGAGTCCTAAAATGCTATATTGAACCTATCTTGTTATATAGAAGTGAATCATGGACAATAGGCAGGTCTGCACAAAAATCATTCGAAGCTGCAGAAATGTGATTTATTAGAAGAATGTTGCGAATCCACTGGACAGCAAAAATAACTAAATCTTGTCAAAAAGATAAGAGAGAGACAATGTACTTTCATAGGACATGCAATGAGAAGAGGGGGTATTGAAAATATTATAACAGGAAAAATAAAGGAAGAAGATAAAGAGGAAGACCAAGAGAAATTATATCGGACAATCTGACGGGATGGTGTGAGAGGAGATCACCAACTGAGCTGATGGCCTGCATGAAGGATCGTGTACTCTGGAGAACCATAATAGCTAATCCCAGTCGGCACGGCACCTGATGATGATGATGATGATTACATTTCAGTTCAATAATCTTAATTTGGTTGTTGTGCTTATAACTTTTGAATGGCACATGCTCTCAAGATTCTTGAAGGTCATTGCTGCTTTTGCAATTCCAACTTCCTTTCTGGTGTCACCATAATGCTGCCGAGGTATGCAAATTGATTTATTTCTTCAACAACTATTCCCTCTATGTATATCTTTCCTTCTTGATTAATGGGAAGTTTAATTATTTTTGTTTTTTCCTTGTAAATTTCAAATCCTATTTTGCTAGCCAGTGAAGACATGGTATCTGTTTTTTCTTGCATCGAATTCATATTGTCACTGATAAGAATTACGTCATTTGCAAAATCAAGATCTTCTAGTTGGGTCTCATGTACCCAGTCAATACCCGTTTTACCTGTGCAACATTTTTTCATTATAAAATGTATGGCAATTTCAGAAAGCGGAGGAGATAGTATGCATCCTGTTTTCACGGATGTTTCAATCTGGAAACATTCGCTCATTCTCGTTCTGCGTTGACTGTACAAACATATGTTGTAGAGATCATTAATGATACTGACAATTTTAGATGGTATTCCATATAGTCTTAAAATTCTCCACAGTGAATCTCTGTGTATGCTATCAAATGCCTCTTTAAAAAGTTTATGAAGTTCAGGATTAATAGCTTTTGCATATTAAAAAATATGTTCTTCAAGTATTAGAGTAAAAATCTGGTCGAGACAGCTTCCCCTTTTCTTCTCTCATTGCAATATCCATTATATCTTAAATTCTATTCAGAATAACTTTACAAAATACATTTAGTTGTGGGAATGGTAAGTCGGTTTCAAGGTTTCTCAATTGTTTTGGGTGTAGTCGATTAAGTATTTCAAGGCAGTGTTCAGTCCATCTTTATTTTTGGCCTTTAACTGATGTTAATACTGTGCCAGTTTTGTTAAAGATTCGTCTTTCTTTTGATGTAATAATACCTGTTGGCGTCTTGTACATACTATATTCTCCTGTTTTTGCTTTCTCTGCTTCTTTCAGGATATTGTCCATGTATTCTCTTTTATTTCTTCTAGCTGAACTTTTCACTTTATTGTTTACTTCTTTATATGTTGCGTTTGCAAAATCTTTTCCAAGATCTGTCTTTACATTCAACATGACTGATTTGCTGCTCGTCTTTTATGTATGTATTTTCATGTGTTTTCCGAAATCCATGGTTTATATGTGTTTATTACAATCCAGCACTTTCTTTTGCTGATGTGATTTTGGCTGAGCTGTAAGAATTCCATAATTCATCTATATCTATCTTATCTACCCGACTGAGTGTTCCAAAATGACTGGTAAGTTCCAAATTGCAATTACTGTTAGTATTTTTTCCTGTATGTTGTGACTGTTTATCTTTCTGGGTATTGATTTATTGTGTTGGCTTTTCAGTTTTAGTCTTATTTTCCCTATACACAGGTTGTGATCACTGTTGACATCTGCACCTTTATATGCTTTTACATCTATCAGAGATGTCTGAATTGCTTTCTAATACAACAATGATCTATCTGGTTTCTGGTTCTATCATCTGAGGATATCCATGTTGTTTTATGTATCTCTTTGTGAGGAAATATTGTTCTTCCATTGACCATGCCCTCTGTTAGACATAATTCAGTTAATCTTTCCCGATTATGATTTATTGTTTCAAATCCTTCTTTCCCATTTACTTTTTCGACATCAGTGTTATATTTTCCTACCTTGGCGTTGAAGTCTCCCATGACAATTAGGATGTCGTGTTTAGGGACTTTGTTGATGAGTTTTTGTAGTTGGTGATAGAAATCGTCTTTTATTTCATCATCTGCAACGTTCGTGGGTGCATTACATTCTATTATTGTCATTCGTTTTGTCGTAGTTTGTATTCTGCTCTTAATATACGACTGTTCACCGTCCATTCCATAAGGCTATTTGCTGCTACATTTGACATAATTATACCCACTCCTTCTTGGTATTTCCCATCGTCTCTACCTGCATATAGTCCAGAATAAATCATTTTATTTTCAAACTTTGAAATACCCTTTTAAGATGCTGGCATTTAGACATTTAGACAAATTCTGTCATAAGGGCAGGCATGGCAATATAAAACAACAATAATAATAAAGTTATAGTAGATCTTGCATTCAAAATGACATCTCTGTGACACAAAAATTCAAATCATTCCAAAATTGGCGTGCTTATACTGAAATTCCATGATGATTTCATATGAGGCATGTGTTTATGGGAACTTCTAATGAAGTTGGTCAGTTGTCTTTACTGATGCATCGGGGTGCAAATGTTGTATTTCTCTCCATTCTCTAAATTTCAATCTCTCAAAAAGAACAGCCTAAGTATTTCAAATATTCAAAATAATCTCTTCTTTACATATGTTCGTTTAATTTTTAACTTGATTCCAGCTCAAAAACTGATCACTGAAACGGAACTTATGGTCCATATGTTATCTAATCCATTCAACACTTTATAACTCCGAAATATTCTGTTTTGAAAAGATCATTTTTCACATTTCGTATCAATAGAAGCGAGTTTCAAAATTATTTATACACTCCAAATTTCTCTCTCTCTCTCTCCACTCACTGTCCCTCTTTCTCTTTCTCTTCCTCCCTCATTCTTTCTTTTCTCATCTCTTTAATGTGAATATTTTTTTCCCTACACGACATAGGTGTAAAATTTATAAAGTACCAAAAGATTAAGTCAATTTAAAAGCATTTTCTAAAGAAATCTAGATGAATATCTGAAGGCTTAAATAATTTTACATTGCCAATACATATGCCCTGATTTATAGACAAAAAGAAAATATAAAATTCATTAAGGGATACTGGGAATACGGTGTTAGCCCGTATTTCCATGACCTTCAGCACATGAAAGTGTTATATTGTCAGTATCACGACTGGCCGTTTTTACCATGCCAGATTTCTCTGGTACCCATTTTTAGAGCCTGGATGGACTCCTCTGATTAAGAGAAATGACAACTTTATTCGAGCATCTATTACAGTTATTCACATTAGTTCTGTTTTTCACTGTCGTAATATTTATGGTCACTGCAAGACAACATCTTCAAGCCCTGTTCGATAACGTAACTCTTTCAATAGCCACTATTTAGATTTCATTGCGCTACAGTGGCAGCACATTTGCCCAGGTCGACAGCGAAGTCTTCCTTCCTTGCATATTTTCACAGATCTTGTTTCATACATTGGACACCTAAAAACAATTCCATCATTATTGTATTTGTAATTTCGCGAATTCCCATTTCTGTTTGCACACAGTGGTTTTAAACTCAACACTTCACTCTCTCCAGATTATGTCGACCTTGCCCAGTTAAACCCGGCCTTTTGATGTTTCTGTCTGCTAGGCCGCACAAATTATCTCACTAAATCCCTAATCTGTGGCCCATTGCTCAATTTGTTTCTCTCACGCTAGAAAACAACGGGATGTCTGTGACTGAAGCCTGGTGGGAACAAGGTGGTTGTCCGACAAGTTTACCTACGAGTTAGACTAAAACCAGGCAACATGTTTATAAAGTCGTCGAAGATCAACAAGTGTGTGCTTTCCCGCCGACTCACAGCAAGCCATTTTTTCACCCCCACTGAAAAGAAAAATCCTCCGTTTTTTTCTTTTTTCATTTTCTCTTTTTTTTTTCTCTTTCTAGGTTTGCCGATAGTTATGCTACTGTTGTCGTTGCTTTTCTTCTTCCATTTCTAAAGTCCTTGCTTTTCTTCTTCCATTTCTTTTGCTGATTTTCACTGTTGATAGTCTTAGTTTTTCTATTTTCACTACATTAGTATTTTGCATTTACAGTATTTCCAAAACTATCCAAAAAAAAAAAGGATCACTTACGAAGAGTTAAACAGATTTAGAAAACATTTAAGGAATGAGGTGAATTCGTGCACAGCAACATTCAAATAATGAAAATGACTTCCACTCATTTTTTAACATAGGAGGGAATTTTACACAAATGTTTCCTATTTATTTATTTTAAATAGCTTTTTTAACACGAGTTTCTTAGCGCATGAAAAAAGTAATGTTCTCAGTATTTCAGAAAAACGTACCTGTACAGTCTCGTTTTTAAAAAAAAACATATACTAATATCATACCTCTATTTCTTCTCGCGTAACTGTTTCTTCTTACACCTTACATCTTTCCCAAGCCGTTTAACGTCACATAGCGCTCGCATGGTTTGCCAGATGTTCCTCTTTTCGGCAATATTTTCAACCTCATCAAGGGATGTTATGTCCCCTAAACTGGCTTCTCTTCACAATGTTCTCCTTAGGGTTTCACGTGGTCGACCGCTTTTTCTTCGGCCTGTTGTGTTCCACTTGATAACTTGTTTTTGGGACTCTCTGGTTGTTTCTTCTCATCACATGACCGACGTATGTCCATCATATTTTTCTGATCACCCATGAGATAGGTTGTTGTTTGTTCATCTGTCTTATCTCTGTAGTTTTCTTGAATTCATTCCCCTTTATGCCAAGTATTTTCCTGATGCATTTGTTTTCATCAGAGTCTAATTTCTTGTCTATTTTTTTAGTTGTTTTCTAGTTTTCGCATGCATAAATGAGAGTGGATATTACATTTGAATTGAATAATTTAACTTGGTTTTTATGCTTATAACTTTTGAATGCCATATGTTCTCAAGATTCTTGAAGGTCAATGCTGTTTTTGCAATTCAAATTCTAACTTTTTTATTCTCCTGTCATCATCCTGATCTATGTAGCTGCCGAGGCATGCAAATTGGTTTACTTCTTCGAAAGCTATTCCTTCTACGTATAATTTTTCTTCGTGATTAATGACAAGTTTAATTATTTTTGTTTTATCCTTGTTGATTTCAAGTCCTATTTTACTAGTCAGTGAAGACAAGGTATCTGTTTTTTCTTGCATCAGTTTCACATTGTCACTGTCAACAACCGTAGCCCTACAATGGGTACCATCCCATTGTGGAATAGCTGGCAATGAAATAGCTGACAAAGCTGGCAGCAATCAAGATCAAACAAATCACCTAGTAAACTACCATGAGGCAAAAACAATAATCAATAACCAGTGTAGATCTGAATGGAAAAAGAAACTGAAATGCAACAATGAACCAGATCCAATACACCAACTACAAAGACATCAGCAAACCATCCTCTTCCGCCTAAGGACAGACCACTGCAGACTACTGAGCCACCTTCATCGACTCAAAATGTCGCACACAGACGAGTGTCCATGTGGCAGTGGAGTCCAGACTCCAGAACATATCCTACAAGAGTGCCCAAACCAAGCAGACCTGAAGCGTGAGACATGGCCAGAGGACACAAGGTTGGGGCAAAAGCTTTGGGACTCCTATCAGGATCTGGAGAGGACTGCGGGCTTTGCCATATCGATAGGGATCAGGATCTGAAGTGACGAACAACCTTGAACGCAGAAGATCTAGCTTAGTCCCATGAACTCAACCAATGGCAGTTTTAACTGTGCAAGATTTTTTTTTTATTATGAAGTCTATGACAATTCCAAAACGCAAGGGAGATAATATACATCCTTGTTTCACGCCTTTTTCAATCTGGAACCATTCGCTCATTCAGGCTGTGTTGATTGTGCAAATATCTCTTGTAGAGATTGTTAATGATGTGGACAATTTTAGATGGTATTAAACATATTCTTAAATATATTTACATTTTAACATGTATTTCTTATATATATTAAATATATTTATTATATATTTCTTAAATATATCTAATATGCCGTCATGTTTTATTATAGATAAAAAGGAAATGAATAAAATAAGAGGAAAATAACGTTTCATATATGTTCTAATTTTCTGTGTGACTCTACACTGTTCCTTTCAGTTTCGTATTTTCTTTTTTTTCTTAAAACTATTCTGTTCCTTTCCGTTTCGTATTTTGTATTCTATAATGTTGTTGTAAAAGTGGTTAATTTAGTAACAATATATTTTGTATTTCTTTACATTTGGAAATCGTTTATCACATTTTCTAATGCTGCTTGCCGTTACATACAGTAACTCCTATCTTTTTTTACATGGCTTCGAAATGCTAGAAACAATACCTCCAGTATCAACAGTTTCTCGTCACGACAGTCTCATCTTTTACGGCTTACACGGTCAGTGGGCGTCGTCGTCATCATTATGATTTTAGCAGCCGGGTGTAGTTCTAAGGACTGTCATAGCCGGAGGTGGGGTAGGGGATACGCTCTCCACTCCAATTAAATGTCTCCAAGGCGTGCGACTCAAATAGCCTTTGACAATCCAAGTCCAGCTCCTGGCTTTCTCGTGGCGGAACTGTCTAAACTGACAGGAGAAGGGGCGAAAGGGGAATATCTGGCGCCTTAAAACCAGATGCATCGGGTAGATGAGAGTCTTGGTTGGTAGCTCATCTAGGAGAAGGAAAACTCTAATTTAAAACCCGATGCTGGCCAGATTCTTCAGCTGCAGTGTGTGGGGTGAAACTCCTCTCGGCCAATGAACAAAAACGCGATTAGGGTTCCCCCGCGGCGCCACCGTGGAAAAGGTGAAGGAAAGGATTAAGTGAAGTAACCAGTAGTCTTGAGGTCAGGGCTACTCAAATCACGGCATCTCTGCTAGAGAGGCTTCCCACGTCCTATATACACCCATACTGGGGCAGATTGCCTAAACCGACTTAACCCAGGGGTTGACCTAAGGCACTGCTGGCGATATTCTTCCACTCCCGTGCGTGAAGTGAAACTCCTCCCGGCCAATGAAGAAAATGCAATTAGGGTTGCCGTGTGGCGTAGCTGTGAAAAAAAGGTGATGGAGAGGATAAAGTGAAGTTTAATCGGTATGGCCAGTAGTCTCAAGGCGAGAGCTAATCAGACCACGGCGCCTCTGCTCTAGAGGCCGGCCACGTCCTATATACATCCATACTGGTGAAATATGCCTAAACCGGCTTAACTTACTAGCGACGAGGACTCGTCCTTCTGGACAAAAGGTGCATCCCGGTCACCATCAGGAAGAGTAGCGGCCATGACCACAAAATGCTGAAGTCAGAGACACTGGACCAATGCAGTCTAGATAGGCAACTACCTCTCACCCGGCGGGGATATAATGATATCCAAAACACGTCGAGGTTTTCCGGTGAGAAAGTCCAAATCTAGGCTAGATGGGCAACCACCTCTCACCCGGTGGGGATATATTCATATCCAATCCACGTCGAGGTTTTCCGGTGAGAAAGTCCACTCTAGACTAAACTGATGCAACGAAAACCACAGTGTCACGCAATGCCACTTCTGTGACCCACCGAGAATATAGGCCAAAGCCCCACGACGCTCTGAGCCTCCATCCTAAATAAGACTATCGCGAGAACCACAGGAGTAAATTCAGTAGGATCACGGGCGATCTTGGTGGTAGAAGCGAACGAAGAAGAGGAAGAAGAAGCACCCGGGTGTGAATTTGTAACCCTTTTGCATGCGGGGATCATACTGACATTTCCTCATTCAGCTTCGACTACTGGATAGGGTAACATATTCTTGAGTTCATAACTACCTCTAATATTATCATACGACGCTGATAAGAGTTTGATGAAGGTAGGCATGAAGACACCCGCCTACGTTTACGACAGATCAAAAAGTAATAACGTAAAGCCAAGTGTGGTTTTGATGAAATACAAATGTTTCATGACTATTTTCTCTTTTTGAAAAATAAATGTCTAAATGACAAAATTACACAGTGAAAGTTAAAAGAGAATAAATGTATGTAGGTAAAAAAATCTGTGCCCCAGAAAACATTCGTTAACAAGTTTACAGGACAAACCAGTTACTTATGAAAAGAGACAGAAATGTCTGACATCTGTCTTTGAAAACAGATTTAACAGAAGAAAGATATTGTCCAGGTGTAGAAACACATAATGAAATTAATAATGAAAGCTGGGAATAAGAAAAATGTGAAGTCTTTCAACCAGCATCATGATAAATGTACAGCATAAGTAGCGAATCACAAAGATATGCAAGAGAAAATAAACAAGCTAACTCAGAATGCAAATAACATAGGACTAAAGATCAACGTAGAAAAGACAAAGTTAATGAAACAAAATGTGAACAACAGAAATGTACTCAGAGTAGATAACAAGTTAGTGGATTAGGTCAACGAATTTGTATACCTTGGCAGCAGGGTAGTAGAAAATGGAGACAGCACAGAGGACATCAACAGCAGACTTACTAGAGCAAACCAGGCTTTTGCAATGCTGCAGACTATATGGAAATCAAAAAAACTAAGCATAAATATGAAAATCAGGATATTTAAGAGTAATGTTCTAAGTGTACTACTCTATGGAAGTGAATGCTGGAAAATCACCAAAACCATAGAAAACAAGTTGAATTCTTTCCAGACTAAATGTTTACGAAGAATTAGAAAATATTTTGGCCAAACACCATAAGAAATAACATCTTATTAGCAGAAATGCAGATGAAGCCACTGACAACAATTATTGAGGAAAGACGCTGGCGATGGTTGGGACATGTGCTCCGAATGACTGACAACTCACTACCAAAAATAGCACTAAGATGGACACCACAGGGGAACAGAAGTAAGGGTAGACCAAAAGAGACATGGAGAAGAACAACAGAAAGGATGTTGAGCAATAGAGGGCTCACCTGGGCAAGAGCAGAAAAAAAGGCAAATGACAGGCATTTGTGGAAAACCCTTGCGGAAGCCCCATGTGCCCTGGGCACTTAAGGTTCAGAGAGAGAGATAAGTAGCGAATAGGTATTCCTACATTGCTTTTGTTTTATTTTTTTATTCAGTCCAAGAAACCGTGTGTGTCCTTAAATTAAAATTTTACGAAGGGTTCATAAGGCTTAACATACTTTCAACCAGTTTGTTTTTCTCCAATATGAATCCATACACTGAACGAACGACATACTTTATTTTCAAAGGGTTAAGAATTGGGCACGCAGGTCCGTCTGACATTATGCCCTTCATCATACAGCTTTCACTCAGTCACAGTCATTCAGCATTTGTTAATGAGCATAATAATCATGAAGGCACAATTAAATGATCACATAAATAAATAATAAACTTATCTCATGTCCATACACTCTACGCTCTGATTTATGCAACAACATGAAATAAACTTGCATTCTTACATTTATTCAAAACTAACAAATTCATAGAAAATAAATATATAAAATTACATCAATCAAGCCATATTTTAAACTACTTTAAACTATGCTTTGGAAGGCATATAGTCCATATCAAAAAGATGTTGACAAAGTTTAAAGTTATAAGAACGAATATTAGTTATAAGTTTTACATGAATTTGTAGGGCATTCCAAAAGTGGGCAGCTGAGTAAGAAGCTTTTTTAAAACATGCTAAACCTTGATTTTGGGAGAATACAGTTGCTTAAGCGTTGACCGTGTTTTGAACAACGACCACAGATAGGGTGGAGCATTGTGCGATAGAATTTTATAAATTAACTTGGTCTTGTTCAAAAGAAATCTCTTCTTGAGGAGTAGAATATCAAGATGTTTGTCCTTATTTACAAATAATATGTGCTGCATGTTTGTTATCTATAAGCTTTACTGATCGTTTTTGAAGTGAGTAAAGTCTTTTCATGTTTGACATGGAACAACCATCCCTGACTGTGGAACAGTAGTCCGAGTGTGTTTGTATCTGTGATATATAGTATATTTGTCTAGTCTCTATGTCAAGACAATGTTTAAATTGAGTAAATCGGTAAACTTTTTGTGCAACGAGTTTGGTTAGATTGTCTACATGATGATTCCAGCTGAGGTGGTGGTCAGTCACGAGACCTATAGTTTTATGCTCGCTAACATTCTCTGTCTGTGAAATTCCAGCGTGGAGCTGTAGTGTTGTTGGCGAATTAGTTAATGTCTGTCTTTTAATGAGCACAGATTTTGTTTTGCTGGTGGTTATCAGCATTCTGTTGTTGTTGCTTCAGTTAATTAGACTGTTTATTTCAATTTGAAGACTTGACTCATGGTTAATACAGTCATTGTCACAAGTGTAAACTGTGCAGTCATCAGCAAAGAGGTCACAAGATGATTTTTTGAGATGAAGTGGAAGATCATTGATGTAGATGGTAAACATGAGAGAACAGAGTATAGATCCCTGTGCAACCTCATTATCAACCACAGATGAACTTAACTTAGAGTTTTTGAGGCAAACTACCTGATGTCTGTTGGAAAGAAAAGATGTAATAAATTTTGTCAATTTAGTATAAGTCTAAAGCTTTCTAGGATTTTATGATCAGTCATGTCAAAGGCTTTTTTAAAGTCAACAAAGACAGCACCACATAATTTATCATCATTTATATTAGATAACCAATATTCTGTCATTTTTATGAGCGCTGTGTGGCAGGAATGTTTCGGCCTAAAACTTGACTGACAGTCAACAAACAAATCATTTCCTTGCGTGTGTTGTAAGGTTGTATCTTTTTTTATGTTTTCTAGTGATTTTGACAAAGTCAGTGGAATTGAAAATTGGTAGATAGCTTGAGGGATTTTTCTCCGAACCACACGGGATATATTTTTTTGCAATTTTAAAAGTCTGGGGAAAATGACATTGACCGATTGTAAAAAATGATGTTAATGTATCTGTAATTAGTGGGTCTGAGTAGCGTAATATCGTGTTGCTAACTTCATCAAGCCCTGCTGTGTTGTTCTTCTTTAAAGATGAAAGACAATTATAAACATCACTAACTGGCATGAAAGGAATACAGGGTTCCTTTAGATTTGCACATTTGCTAAATGTATGTAATTCGCTTAAGTCAAAAGTAAGGGTTGGTAGTGAAGGTTTCAAGATACTGACTTCTTCTCTGAAGTGATTGCTTAACTCTTCACAAGCAGGCACATAATTATAACTCTGCAAGTCAGACTGTTTTCTCTTGTTTGTTAGAAAGCTAATTGCTTTCCAGACAGACTTACTGTCTGATTTATTCTGAAGTAGGTGTGGCAGTATTTTTAAATCCTGCGTTTCTTAGTATATAAATGTTTACTATCAAAGGGACATAATCAAAGTTAGAGTTAGTTCTTAGACTTAGTTTTTAAACCCCTTAGATGGGGTTGAGGGGAGCTTAGTTTATGTTATGTTGACTTCATGAGAGTTAATATTTTTAAAAATTGTGTCTAGACAGGCTAACTGAGGTAAAGCTGGGACGACCATCCCCAACCCAGCGCGTCACAGGCGGCGGATCGTGAAATTCCTCCAGATATGGAAGATCCCTGTGAATAAGGAGTTATCCAAATAAGCAGGCGCGTACCAACTGGGGATAGACTCAGAGAGCGAGGTGGGGTAGTTGGTGGCTCTACTACTCCTATAAAGTGCCTCAGGTGCTCAGTGAAGGGAATACCAGGCGGGTAAGCGGCGCCTTAAAACGTCTCGCTCCCGCTGCCTTGCGGGTAGGACAGGGAGTCTAAAGGCTAGCGGAGAGTCCGTACGCAAACCGATAGAAGGCAACGGGAAACCACTGTTGTAGCTCCCAAGAACAATTATGCTTATTCAGAGTAATAGATTTGTCATGAACTACGTTAATGGATGTTCCTTTGGAACAGCCTCGTCCGTTAGGGTAGGTCACGAGCCACAGGTGAGGCCAAATCGTCATCAAGCTACTGGTGGCAAAACTAACAAATTCAAAATAGCAACATGGAATGTTAGAACTTTATTCCAGACTGGAAAATTAGAAAATGTAAAGAGGGAAATGGAAAGGATGAAGATCAACATATTAGGAATGAGTGAAGTTAGATGGACAGGTGCATGGAAGATAAACTCTGATAAATATACAATAATATATTCAGGAAGTGAGAAACATGAACGAAGAGTAGGAATAATATTTGACAACAAACAGCAAGGACAATTGTAGGATATTTGAACATCTCGAACCGAGTCCTGCTAGCTCAACTGAAAGGACGGCCAATAAACATAAATATTATGCAAGTGTAGGCTCCAACATCTCAAAGTTCTGAAGAAGATGTACAGCTATTTTATAATGATATAGAGACAGCCCTAACACACAAAGTCACATGAAGTTACCATAATCATGGGAGGAATTACAGAGGTTGTAAATTAATTGAATGGACGAGAATACATCGCATGGTTGTAGGAAACACCTGGTTTAAACAACATCCCTGAAGACTGGCAACGTGGTGCAGCCCAGACAAAAAGACTTTTAACCAGATAGACTACATATTAATCAACAAACGATTCCGCAATGCATTACTAACAACAAAAACCATGCCAGTTGCTGACTGCAGTAGTGACCATGACCCACTGTGTGGAAAAATTAGAATAAAGCTAAAGAAAGCATGCAGAAAAGTGAGAAACATCAAACTGAATACAGAACTCCTTAAAAATGACCAAGATCTGCGAAAATAATACAAAGTTATTATAACAAATAGATACAATGCAATAGCAAAGATAAATAGTATAGATGAACAATGGGCAATGTTAATAGATTCTATCCACCAAACTGTTAAGGAGATAATACCACCACAAAAAGAAGCCTCTACAAATGTATGTTATGATTTTGTATAGAATGTTTTATGAGTGGTCATTTTTCCAGCTGCAAGTCAGTTTTAGTAATGTAATAGTTTTAGCTCAGCATATTGTCCTTTAGGACAATGTTCCTTTACCTAACATATGCAGATGTTACTAGTGTTGTCCTTGTCAGGACAGATTTGTGTGTTCGGGAGATGTGTTGGAAGTTCACTAAATTGTAAGTATTTCTTGTTACTTGCTTATTGTTGTCAGGCTTTTCTTCCCCATGGCGCTGACTACGCGCCAAGGAAGCTCTTGTTTTGCTTGTTAAAGCACCTTGCCATGTTGGCAGTTCGTTTTCCTTCCCCATCTCCATCTTCCATAACAAACGTTGGTCAAGCTTAAATATTCCCTACAATTTTACCTTGAACTTTCTCACCATTTATTTCACGTGACGTCTGTCTACTGACCTTGGGTAATAAAGTGTCATAACTAACCTTGATTTTAAAAAAATCAGAGTTTACATATTCTGTTACTAAATATAACTAGTGTAGACAGTTCACAATGTCTCATGAAGCTAACATGTCATAACTGACCTTGAGTAAAAAAAAAAAAAAACATTCCAAGGTCTACATTTTCTGCACTAAATTTAGGCTGTCTCATCATCATCATCATCATCAGGTGCCGTGCCGACAGGCATTGGCTATTATGCTTCTCTAGAGTACACGATCCTTCATGCAGGCCATCAGCTCAGTTGGTGATCTACTCTCACACCATCCCGTCAGACTGTCCGGTATCATTTCTCTTGGTCTTCCTCTTGATCTTCTTCCTTTATTTTTCATTTTGTTATAATAGTTTTAATGTCCTTTCTTCTCATTGCATGTCCTATGTACATTGTCTCTCTCTTATTTTTTTATAAGATTTGTTGTCTCTCCAGCTCTTCTCATACATTCTTCATTAGTTATTTTTGCTGTCCAGGGGATTCACAACATTCTTCTAATAAACCACATTTCTGCGGCTTCCAACAATTTTTGTGCAGACCTGCCTATTGTCCATGATTCACTTCCATATAACGAGATAAGTTCAATATAGGATTTTAGGACTCATTTTCTAACATTCATTGATAAGAATGTGTTGGATAATATGTTTCTCATTTTCTGAAATGCAGTCTTTGCTCGGCCTATTCTGTTCCTAATTTCTGTTTTGCATCTCCCATCTGAAGTTATTACTGCTCCAAGGTATTTGAATTTCTGCACCTGCTTTAGAATAGTTCCATTTAACTTTATACTGCATGTTGGTGGATTCTGTTTCTTAGATATAACCATAGTCTCTGTCTTTTTGATGTTCAAAGTAAAGCCTTTCTGTTCACTTTCTTTGGCGACTTTATCCAAGAGATTTTGCAGGCCTTGTCAGTTCTCAGCTATTAGTACTGTGTCGTCAGCATACCGAAGGTTGTTACTATTGTATCCTCCAATTTTTATGCCTGGTTCTGTGATGATCGTTCTTAGAATGTTCTCGCTATACAGAGAAAAAAGATCTGGAGATAGTACACATCCTTGTTGCACCCCATATTTATAGGTTGATATTTTCCAATTCTATTTTCAACTTGAATTGCTGCTTCTTGGTACCAGTATAGATGATTTACAATCCTCAGGTCTTTGCCGTCTATACTGATGTCTTCAAGCATTTTAATAATTTCATTATGTTTCACCTTGTCGAATGCCTTGGTATAAATCAATGGAGCATAAGTAGAGGTCTTTCTGTACTTCTAAAGCTCTTTCTGTTAGTGTTCGTAAAGCATAAATGGCATTGTGTGTTCCCTTTCCTTCAACAAATCCAAACTATTCATCTGCTATTTCCATTTTTATCTTTTTCCTTGTTCTTCTCATAATGATTCTCATAAGTAGCTTCGTTATGTGACAAGAGAGGCTGATAGTCCGGTGGTCATCACATTCCTTTGCACCTGGTTTCTTTGGCAGTGCTATAAACGTGGATTTAATCAGGTCACTGGGAATATAACCACTGTTGTAAATGTCATTCAGTAACTTAGTTATTATTTTTATTCCTGTCTCATTTAGTAACTTTATTTCTTCTATTGTTATATTATCAGGCCCAGTCGCTTTTCCTTTCTTCATGTGTTTGATGGTATCTATGATTTCATCTTCACGTATTGGTGGTCCATCACAGTTTTCAGTATCTGGTGTTAATTCTGGTCTTTCTCCTCCATATAGCTCACCGATGTACTCTGTCCACCTGTTCACAATGTCTTCCTTTCCCATTAACATTTTACCTTCTTTCGATTTCAGGCATCCTGTGGTATATATTTTTTTCCTGCCTGTGAGTTCACTAATTCGTTTGTGCATGTTTTTGCTGTCTTTATTATGAGAGTCCTCTATCTGTCTCCACTGTTCATTTAACCACACTTCTTTTGCTTCTCTGCATTTGCATCTTATTTCTTGATTTATTTTGCTATATTTTTCCTCAATGAAGAGAATCAAGGGATCATATATTCAATATAAGATTAATAACATAGAAATGCAGAGACTTTAATGTGAATCTATATTTAGCCTTTATAGACTACTCAAAGGCATTTGATTGTGTATAACACCAGAAACTTTGGGAAATAATGGAAAAAATGGGATTTTCAAAACATTTGATACAATTAACATCACTGCTGTATCTAGACCAACAAGCAGCAGTAAGAATAAATGGTGAAACAACAACTTGGTTTGACATAAAACAAGGGGTCTGTCTGGGGTGCATATTGTTGCCTTACTTATTTAACTTGTATACTGAAAATATAATGAGGAATGTTAGAGAAGATGTAGACAAAGAATATTACGATGCCATAACAATTGGAGGTTATGAAATACCACAGATTAGATATGCTGATGACACAGTATTACTGTCTACAACACAGAAAGGAATGGAAAAACTAATTATGTCAGTCCGTAAGATCAGTGAAGAGCAAAATCTCTATCTTAATGCGAAGAAAACTAAATTGATGACAAGTGACAAAACAGAGAAGGCAGCTGAAATATGTATCAATGAGGTAAAACTGGAAGAAGTGGAGAGTTTTGAATATCTTGGATTACTACTAAGTAGTAATGGAGATACAATGAGGGAAATTAAAAGGAGGACATCTATTGCTCTTCAGAAAGTAAAACAACTGAGAATCTGTGGAGAGGAGCAGACATAACCACAAAAATAAGATTTTTAAGGGCATGCATCTTTCCCTTCGCAAATTATGCCTGTGAGACCTTGACACTTAACAGAACAGCTGAGAAGCTCATAAACGCCTTTAAATGCTACAGAAGAGTTCTTCAAATATCATGGACACAAAAAAGAACAAATATATCCATACTACAAGAACTTAATATTGAAGAAACCTGGCTAGTAAAGAGAATTAAAGAGAGAAAACTTAAATATTGTGGACACATTAAACGTTATGATAATCTAGAGAAGACCGTCTTGGAAGGGTACATGGTGGGAAAAAGAAAGAGAGGAAGACCAAGGCGAAGATGGCTGCAAGACATCATTGATGATCTGCAAATGAATTCATCAACAGCAGGCCATCTTTCTCACAACCGAGAGGCCCACAGTAGTGCTGTTTGGTAGGCAAAGTTCCGCAAGGGACATGACAATGAATGAATGAAAATATTTTTCCTCCTTATTTTTACTCCTCCTCCTCTTGTCCATCAGTCCTAATATGTCGTCTGACATCCATTTATTTTTAGAGGCTTCTTTTTTGGTGGTATTATCTCCTTAACAGTTTGGTGGATAGAATCTATTAACATTGCCCATTGTTCATCTATACTATTTATCTTTGCTATTGCATTGTATCTATTTGTTATAATAACTTTGTATTATTTTCGCAGATCTTGGTCATTTTTAAGGAGTTCTGTATTCAGTTTGATGTTTCTCACTTTTCTGCATGCTTTCTTTAGCTTTATTCTAATTTTTCCACACAGTGGGTCATGGTCACTACTACAGTCAGCAACTGGCATGGTTTTTGTTGTCAGTAATGCATTGCGGAATCGTTTGTTGATTAATATGTAGTCTATCTGGTTAAAAGTCTTTTTGTCTGGGCTGCACCACGTTGCCAGTCTTCAGGGATGTTGTTTAAACCAGGTGTTTCCTACAACCATGCGATGTATTCTCGTCCATTCAATTAATTTACAACCTCTGTCATTCCTCTCCCCCTCCCCTCTCCATAGTCACCAACGATGTCTGAAGTTCTTCCTTTACCAACTTTGGCATTAAAATCTCCCATGACTATGGTAACTTCATGTGACTTTGTGTGTTAGGGCTGTCTCTATATCATTATAAAATAGCTGTACATCTTCTTCAGAACTTTGAGATGTTGGAGCCTACACTTGTATAATATTTATGTTTATTGGCCGTCCTTTCAGTTGAGCTAGCAGGACTCGGTTCGAGATGTTCAAATATCCTACAATTGTCCTTGCTGTTTGTTGTCAAATATTATTCCTACTCTTCGTTCATGTTTCTCACTTCCTGAATATATTATTGTATATTTATCAGAGTTTATCTTCCATGCACCTGTCCATCTAACTTCACTCATTCCTAATATGTTGATCTTCATCCTTTCCATTTCCCTCTTTACATTTTCTAATTTTCCAGTCTGGAATAAAGTTCTAACATTCCATGTTGCTATTTTGAATTTGTTAGTTTTGCCACCAGTAGCTTGATGACGATTTGGCCTCACCTGTGGCTCGTGACCTACCCTAACGGACGAGTCTGTTCCAAAGGAACATCCATTAATGTCGTTCATGACAAATCTATTACTCTGAATAAGCATAATGTTCTTAGGAGCTACAACAGTGGTTTCCCGTTGCCTTCTATCGGTTTGCGTACGGACTCTCCGCTAGCCTTTGGACTCCCTGTCCTACCCGCAAGGCAGCGGGAGCGAGACGTTTTAAGGCGCCACTTACCCGCCTGGTATTCCCTTCACTGAGCACCTGAGGCACTTTATAGGAATAGTAGAACCACCAACAACCCCACCTCGCTCTCTGAGTCTATCGCCAGTTGGTACGCGCCTGCTTATTTGGATAACTCCTTATTCACAGGGATCTTCCATATCTGGAGGAATTTCACGACCAATTAGAAAGACTTACAGGTGTGTCTTTTTGGACAATTGACGTATGACATATAGGCCAGGCGTGCAGTTTGGAGGGGGTGATAGAGAACAGAAGAGGGGCGACAGCAAGAGGCCAGTGTCAGATGAAAGAGATGGACAAGTAGATCAATAGATATTCAGGAGATAAGAGTTATTCACGAGTTGTTGACCCAGTGCTGTGTAGAGTTAGACATTTCCGGTCATAGTCTGCGCTGGAGTTGATTTTGTGAACGATGATTATGTGTTTAAACGACGAAACCAACGAATTGTATGTCCTATTGCATCTTATTCCAAGTAATTTTGTCAGTAATACATCTATGACTTTATTTGTCAGAATTAAACGGATTCAGTGAATTTTTCACTGGACTAGTCAAATGAATGTTGTAATATTTGTGAAACTTATTCTAGACCTTAGAAATTTGGATTGTGTCTGCAGATAATGTCTCATAACGACTAACGAAGACTGGAGTATACGACGAATAATAAGATTTTAATTGCTAGTAAGAAGTCAAATGTCGTCGCGGTCACAATATGCCAATAAGGCTGTATGAAAGTGCAGTACGTTGATGTTGATAACATTTAAACGGTAAAAGCATGCTGCTATACAAGACAGTCGTCATCATTTAAGAGTCCCGCAATACCACTGAAAGATAACGTAGAGCAGTGAGTAGTGCAACGTGGCAGTATTCAAACAGAAACAGCAGCATCACAGTTTTATCCAATTCGAACTTCTCATCATCAAAACGGAACATTCTATTCATCAATATGTAAATCACAACAGTTACTTTGTTATGCAAGTCTATCTGTCACTTCATTGCCACATATTCCCACACGCCCTGGATAATAAAGTCACAGTCGACTGGCTTAACAGATGAACCTATTCTTCTCAAATCAACATTTTTCTCATTCTTACGAAGCATTTTATGTGAATTCATTACAATGAAGCCATGAACATTGACAACTAGCCATTCCACTACCGCCGAAACACCCTCAATTTCCACTCGCATGCTTGATATGGTGACTTCAAAGGGTCATGAACCATATGCCACTACTCTTCCATTGCGGTACCCAAGAAAATCCCAACCACGTCTGCTGTTCCGAGGAACCGAACCATCTATATGTACAGGGCTGATTGATAAGTTCGCGGCCTAAGGTACATATACTTGAAACACACAGTTGATATTAGGTGAATTTGTAGATCTGCTTAATGTAAGATTAAACACCAAGTTTCAAGAAATTAACTGCATCCAATTTTTTTTTACAGGCTACTGAAGTGGTAAAGGGTGGGAGAAATTGAGAAAATGGATAAAATTTCTTATCGAGCAGTCATTCGCTACCTCTGCATCAGGGGTTTATCATCGAAGGAGATCCATGAAAATATTGGAGAGACTCTAGGGGAGAGTGCCCCTCCTTACAGCACAGTGAAGAAATGAGCAGCTCAGTTCAAACATGGAAGGGAGAGTCCGGAAGATGATCCCTGTCCAGGAAGACCAAGAACGGTAACCACCGATGAAACCACCGGCAGAATTCATGACATGATAATGGAGGATCGACGACTAACTGAGCTGTACATTGGTACTGAGTTGGGCATCTCCCAGGAACGTGTTCATGCCATTATTCACAATGATCTTCAAATGCTCGATTGGTCCCGAAACTTCTTGGAGCTGATCACAATCGACAGCGTCTCAGTATGTCAGGAGACAATCTTGGCCATTTTTCTGCACATCCTGAAAAGTTTCTTCAGCAATTTGTGACTATGAATGAGACTTAGGTTCATCAATTTCAACCAGAAACCAAAGAACAGTCAAAGCAGTGGAAAATCTTGGATCCCCACCTCCAAAGAAAGCAAAGGTGGTTCTGTTTGCAGGCAAAGTGATGGCTTCCATCTTTTGGAATTCAGAAGGTGTGCTATTGGTAGACTATCTTCAAAAGGGCAGAACGGTCACCGGGGCCTATTACGCTAATCCTGTGAAGCAACTGCGAGTCAAATTGAAGGAAAAGCGTCGAGGGAAATTGACGAGAGGAGTCATTTTTCATCAAGACAATGCTCCAGTTCACAAGTCGGCGGTGGCAATGTCCGCCATTCATGAATGCGGCTTCCAGCTTCTTGAACATCCTCCTTATTCCCCAGATTTGGCCTCCTCGGACTATTAACTGTTTACCAAACTCAAAAAGGAGCTCAGTGGTCGCAAATTTGCTCTAGATGATGACATCATTCATGCTGCACACTACTTTCTACTGGACTAGATGCTGATTTTTACAAAATAAGGATCCGTATGCTCCATGATCGCTGGACTATGTGCATAAACTTGCTAAAAGACTATGTTGAAAAATAACCCAACAAAGTTGTCCACAAATAATCCATTGTACCTTATGCCGAAAACTTATGACTCACTCCTCGTATTACCGTGTCAGAAGACCCAGTGATGCTGGATAAGATCTTGAACCTAAAGTTCAACTGCCACTGAGCCCAGTCTCTATATTCGCGGACCTACAGTAACCTTTTTTTTTATCTGAGATCGGTCCTATACTTGTAACCAATCACCATATATAGGCACCTCATCTACAATCGTACACTGATATTATTGTATCCTCAGCAATAGCTATCCAGGATTTGCCTCGTCTGATGCGTCTGCCCTTTATCAACCCCAGCTCCTTATGCTGAAGACTCGTCCTTCATGCCAGCAACCTTGATGTATGCCTTAAACTGTGTATTTTGATATCACACTCAGCATATCAAGCAGAAAGCCCATGGTCACCACAGGATTATCCCTAGCGCAACTCAAGACCACTCTCATTGTCTCGTTCTGTACACGCACTAGTCTTTTCAGCTGCGCATTTGATAGGGTGAGTAGGCCTAGACTATACTCCAATGGTGGCATCACCAACGACTGGATCAGCAAAAATAGAGTGGGCTGTGCAAGGTTTGTTGCAGTCAGTAACCTACCTCCTCCCAAAGCTTTCCTGTCTTTTTGTATTATATTGTCGACATGAAAGAGAGGAAGACCAAGGTGAAGATGGCTGCAAGATATCGTTGATGATCACCGAATTAGTCCGTCAGTAGCAGGGCATCTTACTTATAACCGAGAGGCCTACAAGAGAGCTGTTAGGGAGGCAAAGTTTAGAAAGGGACATGCAAATGGCTGTTCACACTTTTGTGTTGTGGTCAGTAGGAACTAAACAGAGACTCTAGCATACATAAATAGTGCACATAGTCCTGATGGCGTCCGGTATCGGATATGCTGATATATATATATATATATATATATATATATATATATACATTGTAATAAGTCGATAACAGTTCAGTTTTGTATTGTCTTTACCTTTTCTTTTGGCAGAGGAATCAGGTAACTGTGCAACCATTCCTTGGTTATTACGCCAGTCTTCAAAACTCTGGTTGCAATCTTCTGTCATCTGTTTTACAACCTTGTCGTCAACTTCTTTGAGATGTCGATACCGGACGCCATCAGGACTATGTGCACTATTTATGTATGCTAGAGTCTCTGTTTAGTTCCCTTGCTGTAGTACAATATTGGATGGTCTTTTAATTTATAGAACCGTCGCCGTTGCCTCAGTAATCGCGCACTTAGCTCAACGCTTCAGCAGCATAGGGTTATACCGAAAGTCGTGATCGAAAAATTTAAAAAATCAGAATTTATAGACAGTGAAAATATAAATGTATCAGCTTAATCTGCATCCTTTTCTTCACTTTTCAATATAATCTCCATTTCTCTACACACATTTTTCCCATCGCTCTGCAAGTTTGACAATACCCTCTCGGTAGAATTTCCTTCCAGACAACCGACGGCACAGACGCACTGCTTTCTGGACGTTCTCTCCCGTGGAACCCAGCGGACACAGATTTCTATATCCTAGGGTTTAAATCATTTCCTGTACTGCATTGTGTTCTAATCCAAGATTTACAGCGATTTCAGATACTGTGATACGTCTGTCGTGTTTAATGATGTCGTCAAACCTTTACACGTTGCCTCTAATGGAGGCAGTTGGAGGGCGACAGCTGCGAGGCATATCTTGAATGCTCGTGTTTCCATCTTTGAAATGTTTCACCCCCTTCCTAACACTGCTAGCACCCATACACACATCTCCATAAGCAAGTTGAAGTCTTTGGTGAATTTCAGCAGCGGGCATTTCCTCTTTAACGAGGAACGACGAAAGGAAACTTCAGCATCCGCCATTTTGTTTCTGTTCCGCATGGTCATGTGACACATGATGATGACGTCATATGACCTCTACATGAAGTGCAAAGGATGCAGTTAAGGTGATACATTTATATTTTCTGTATATAAATTCTGAATTAACAAAATTTTTGCTCACGACTTTAGGAATGACCCTCGTAAATAAGGATTGGGGGTGGAGGAGAAAAATTAATTATCGTGTGGGGGGGGGGCGTAAGAGGAAAATGAGAGAAAGGAAACGAATATGACTAAATCCGATAGAATAAAGCTGAAGTGCATAAATGTTGGTTACTGGAACTGCAGGAGCGCCAAATAGAGGGCATCTGTCCTGGAACGTATTGTTGTGTGATTTTTATACGTACGAGTTTAATGCTCTTACAAGAATAGCTCACAAAGTCTCTTCGATTCCAGTGTTATTATAAACCTGGCGAGAGGAAATTGCAACGGGGAAATGATTTTGATATAAAAGGGATTGCAATATAAAATAACTGACATGACAGAGTGGAACATGGACCAAGTCTGGATTGGTGGTGCAAGGTGGAGAATAATTAATATATACTTTGGAAACAACTCGCTAACAGATGAAGAACAGTCTGGTTCTTATCTGAATTACAGGGGGGGGGGAATACACTGCTGGTTTGTGGCGACATTAAGTTGAAGTACAAGCTGGAAAATACACAAGGTAGAGCATTAGATAATGCCTTGTTAGGAATGGACTTATCTGCAATGAGCAGAAAGAAAGTGACGCGATTAGCAACAAGAGAGCAGGACTTAGATTCAAGACTAGATCTGACTCTGGCACAAGACTTACTGGATGTGAATTAGTGGGCCCTGGCATACAATGGCAGTTATCATCTCCCCTGCACTGGAAGAATTAATAAAATTGGAAGACAAGACACGCATTTAAATATGAGCTTTCAGATGATCAGGCCCAGGAAAGTCCAGGCTGAAAGCGTGGCAAAATAGAGAACGGAGGATTGAGTCAATCACTTTGGTGGACAGAACAAATTAAAAATGTTTGGCGGACCAAGCGAGAGGCGATACAAAGATGGCAAAGATATAGAGAAAATCCCCATGTAATAGATGAAGAACTGAATGGAGCAGAGGAGGAAATCCTGGAGGCAACAAATTCAAATCTCTTGCTATGGAGTCAAAGAAGTGGACAGGGAGTAAGTTGATAAAAGAAATAACAGCTGAGAAGTCTTTGCGTAAATTCTGGCAGGTCCAGTGGAGGATGAATAACAAGCCTGGAATTTACAAGTGAATACCAACATAAGGAATGAGGAAGGTAATATACTGAGATCTGATAAGCTGAAAGGGAGAGTCGTTTTCCAGAGATATGTCAAACAAAAAGAAAAACAGTTCGCAGGGATTGTCAGAGGAAAAAGATTAGAAGACGTCCTCTCCGAAACTATGAAAAATATTTTATATATATTGCTGAGTGGTGGTAATATTTTAAACAACTTACTCTGCGTGAAGATCGGTCTGTGATTTGTTATAGCCCTAGTATGTTGCTCTTGCGCTTATCAACGTCATTTCTTCCTAAGTAACCAAAAAAAAAACAGTAGTTCATTTATGCAGTGAGATTAACGTGATGGAATAAACGTGACCAGGCTGGATCGAATGTTACCTCAGAGTAAGGTGCTATTCTTATAAATCTTCTCACGGCGCCTACAGTCTAATCCCCAACCCAGCAAAGAGACTGGCTTGCACAAAACCTGGGCAGTAAAAAAGAAACCCGCGGATTTTTTTCCACGAGCTGGTGCATTTCTAGTGCACGTGATCAAAACTCGTGGCCTTTGCCACTCGTCAAGAGTGAATGAGAAAACGCCTGGTGTCAGCTTTCAAATACTCATAACGAACAATGCATAAAGAGTGAAACTAAATTGCAAGAATCGGTCCTTAAAGGAAATTTTTTTTTCAAACCGCTGCTAAATGATCACAATTCTCCTGTATGCAGGATAATGTGTGAGTGGCTTTGGTTTGTTGTGTCTGTGGTAAGGCGGGATGGGAATTAAGAAGTTGGTTAATATCTTCGGCCAACCTGTTACAATGTTGCGCATGTTCAGAACTGTGTGCACACATTCGTATGGATATTGCCTTGTTTATGGTTGACGAACAAAGGACTGAAATGAAATGTTGATACTTCTAAACATGCAAAGGAACCGGCAGCAGATTTCGTTACAGTTGTCTTCTTTTGAATTCCAACTCAAACAAATGTGGGCCTTTTTTTAAGTCTTTATTTCTTTTTAGTTTCTTTTCTTCCTTTTCCCCCCTTAATTTCCTATCTACTTATCTATATACTTAGCCATTTACTCACCAACCTACCCACCGATTTACATACCCAACTACCTACCTACATATACATCCAGTAACTGACTACTTATCAGCTTGGCTCCTGCCCATTTACTCATTTGCTACCGATCCATAACATCGCCTAGATCACGTCCCAGTTGTTGCTAAATTTTTTTAAAAGAAAACTCATTTAAAACCATTCTTGCTCACACTGTTGTGATGAAGTCACGAACTGAGCTGATCAACCCCATCCTACCTCTATGTGCTGCTCAAAATAACAAATTTTTACAAATAGGAAACAACGAGACTTCCATGCAGTAAAGTAATAGAATACAGCATTTTATGGGTAGAGCTTGAAAAAAGTTGCCGGCAAAGCGCCTTCAGGCGTGAGAGAAGGAAAAATGACATGAGAATTATATAGGACTTTAGCCACTGACTCCGGTAGTTGTTATATATATATATATATATATATATATATATATATATATAACAATATGTCTATGCATGAGAGAACAGCCCATTAATAACTTTCGCTATCTTGCATTTCCCAGAAAGGTGTTTGATAGTGAAGCTATCTGGTCGAAAATCCTGACACCTGGACTTTAATGGAACGAGGTCATGACACAGAAATTCTGCCGTCTAGATTCAATCTCCCATTCATTCATTCATTAGTATGATCCTTGCTGAAATTTGCCTCCCTAACAGAAAGAGAGGAAGACCAAGGCGAAGATGGCTGCAAGACATCGTTGATGATCTACAAATGGATGCATCAGCGTCCCATCTGAGAGGCCTACAGTAGGGAGGCAAAGTTCCACAACGGACATGCAAATGAATAAATGAATGAATGAATGAACAGCTCTCTTGGCAGTTACATAGAACAGGATGGTGATACTAGGGAGGAAGTTAGAATTAGAATTGCAAATGTAGCACTGTCCTTCAAAAATCTTGAGAACATATGGAATTCAAAAGTTATAAGCACAGAAACCAAGTTAGATTATTCAATTCAAATGTGATACCCATCTTCATTTATGCGTGCGAAAGCTGGAAATCAACTAAAGAAATAGACAAGAAATTAGACTCTTTTCAAAACAAATGCCTAAGGAAAATACTTGGTATAAAGTTGAACGAATTTAGGAACAACACAGAGATAAGACAGATAAGCAAACAGCAACCTGTCTCATGGGTGATCAGAAAAAGAAGATGGACATATGTAGGCTATGTGATGAGAAGAAACAATCAGAGAATACCAAAACAAGCTACGAGTATCAAGTATAACACAACAGGCCGAAGAAAAAGAAGTCGACCACGTGAAACCCTAAAGAAGACATTGTTAAGAGAAGCCAGTTTAGTGGGCGTAACATCCCTTGATGAAGTTGAAAAACTCGCCGAAAACAGGAAAACTTGGCAAACAATTATACGAGCCTTATGTGACGTTTAACGGCATAGGTAGGATGTAAGAACAGTTCTCTTAAAGGCCTCATGTTTGTAAGCAAGATGCCCTACTTCCAATGCATCTATTTGCAAATCATTAAAATGTCTTGTAGGCATCTTCGCCTTAGTCTTCCTTTCTTTTTCTTTCCCATTATGTCATCATCGCCTTTCACTCCCTTGATACCATAGGCCACGGCTAAATGCTCTCCAGTCGTCCATGTTCTTGAATTTATCCTCTGCTTCATTTCATGTGTATCCCTTGTCTCAGAGCACTGTCATTTCTCTTCTCCAAGTAGTTCAAGGTCTTCCTAGAGGAAGACTATCCTGGTGTCATGTTTCCACAGTGAGTGGTCAATCCATCTCCATTTCCTAGACATGATTTGTAGGTTCATAGCCTCTTGTCCTGCTCTTTCCCAGATATCCTCGTTCCTGATCTTGTCCTGCCATTTAATGTTTAAAATCCTCTTCAAACACTAGTTCATGAATGCTTGTTATGTTGTCTTGGTAATAATCCATGTCTCCGAACCATATAGCAGGACAGTCTTTATGTTTGTATTGAAAAACTTAAGTGTGGGTCCTGTTTTGATGTTCTTTGATTACCATAATTTGTTAAGCTGGATAAATGCTGTCCTGGCCTTGGTTTCTTCTAGCTTTAACATCCTTTTCCACTCCCCCATATTTATCAACTATGCTGCTTAAATATGTGAAATGCTCTGCTACCTCAATTGGCATTCTCTGGATTACCATGGGGTTATTGCTTGGCTATTACATTTCAGTATCTTTGCGTTTTTTGTTAATATGTAGTCCCAGTTTAGCTGAATTCTTGCTTAAGATCTGAAGTTTCTCTTGCATTTGTGTGTCACTGTGTGCCAGAAGTGCCACATCATCTGCAAAGTCAGGGTCTTCCAGATGGTTTCACAATGTCTGTTGTACCCCGTTTCTTTTCCCTTGCGTGGTGGATTTCATCAAGGTCAAAATAGGAATTGTGATAGCAAACGTCCCTGCTGTACGCCTGCTTTCACTTTAAAACTTTCTGTGAGAGTTTCTCCATGCATAATTCTACTAGTTATTCTTTCATATATGGTCTTTATAAGCTTTGCTATCTTGGCTGGGACTCAACAGTGTTCCAGTAGTTTCTATAGCATCCTCCGATCTAAATTATCAAATGCCTTCTCGTAATCAATGAATGTATATGATAGTGAAAACTTCCACTCCATCAACTATTCTATTATTTTCATTGTAGCGATGTGGTCAGTACTACAGGATCTTCCTTGCCTGAAACCTGCTTGCTCTTCTCTTAGTTTACTATCTACTGATGTTTTAATTCTATTTACCAAAATCCTGCTGAATATCTTGCTGGGTATTGAAAGCTTGGGGATGCCTCTATATTTCTTATGTGCTGATAGGTCTTTTTTCTTCAGGAATTTTATAAGATGAGCCTCCTTTAAGTCCTCTAGGACCTTCTCTTCTTCACAAATCCTGCTAAATACTTACTATTTACCAGGATTTGTGAAGAAGTAGTATTTCTGTTGTTATTTCTTTGTTTGCCAAAAGCACTTCTGCTGTGATTCCGTCTAGACCTGGTGCCTTATTTCTCTTCAACTCTGAGATAGCGTGTTCAGTTTCTGCCTTGTTGGGTGGTTCTACATTGATGTCTAGAATACTCTCTGTTGCTGGTATCTTCTCTGTTTTTGTCAGTAATGGCCTATTTAGGATTCCACTGAAGTATTCCACCCATCTTTGTATCTGCTCTTCTTCTGATGTTACTACCTAACTCTCCTTGCTTTTGATGGGGCTGTTTGTCAAGTTCTTGCTGATTTCACACAGAGCTCTCGTACTGTTTTTACCAGCTGCCTTTTCTCCCTGTCCCGCCACATTATCAAAACAGGCCTGGCTGTCTTTCTAATATAAATGATGATAAATTATGTGGTGTTGTCTTTGCTGACTTTAAAAAAGCATTTGACATGACTGATCATGAAATCCTAGTTAGAAAGCTTGAGACTTATAAATTACACCCTGATTTCACAAAATTTATTACATCTTTTTTTTCCAACAGAAATCAGGTACATCAAACATTCTAAGTCAAGTTCATCTGTGGTTGATAATTAGGTTGCACAGGGATCTATTCTTGGTCATCTCATGTTTACCATCTATATCAATGATCTTCCACTTAATCTCAAAAATTCATCTTGTGACCTTTTTGCTGATGACTTCATAGTTTCCACTAGTGACAATGACTTTATTAATCTTGAGTCGGCTCTTCAAATTGAAATAAACAGTTTAACTGGAGCAACAACAACAACAGAATACTAATAAATAAACCAGCAAAACAAAATCCATGCTCATTACAACAAGACAGAAATTAACAAATTCATCAACACCAATGCTACAGCTCCATGCTGGAACTTCAAAGTAGAGAACGTTAGTGAGCATAAACCTCTATGTCTCATTATTGACCACCAAATCAGCTGGAATCATGTACACAATCTAACCAAACTCTTTGCATAAAAAGTTTACCAATTTACTCAAATTAAACATTTTCTTGACATAGACACCAGAAAAATATACTACATATCACAGATACAAACGCACTTGGACTACTGTTCCACAGTCAGGGATAGTCAAACATGAAAAGTCTTTACGTGAGTAAAAAACGACCAATAAGCTTATAGATGGCAAGCATGCAGCACATATTACAAATAAGGACAAACATCTTGATATTCTATGCCTCAAGAAGAGATTTCTTTTCAACAAGGCCAAGTTAATTCATAAAATTCTATCGCACAATGCTCCACCCGATTGTTGTTCAAATCCATCCTTAAACACAGTCAACACTTAACCAACTGTATTGTCCCAAAATGAAGGCTTGACATGTTTAAAAAAAAGCTTCTCTTACTCAACTACCCACATTTGGAATGGCCTACCAACTCATTTAAAACTTATAAGTAACATTCGTTCTTATAACTTCAAAATTTGTCAACATCTATTTGATATGGACTATATGCCTACCTAAGCATATGGGTAGCCATAATGGGTAGACTTCGTAAGAAAATAGAAGAAGTCAATATGGTCCAAGCTGGTTTCAGGCAAGGAAGAAGATCAAGAGATCATATATTCAATATAAGATTAATAATAGAGAAATGCAGAGAGTTTAATGTGAATCTATATTTAGCCTTTATAGACTACTCAAAGGCATTTGATTGTGTACAACACCAGAAACTTTGGGAAATAATGGAAAAAATGGGATTTCCAACACATTTGATACAATTAATATCACTGCTGTATCTAGACCAACAAGCAACAGTAAGAATAAATGGTGAAACAACAACTTGGTTTGACATAAAACAAGGGGTCTGTCTGGGGTGCATATTGTCGCCTTACTTATTTAACTTGTATACTGAAAATATAATGAGGAATGTTAGAGAAGATGTAGACAAAGAATATTACGATGCCATAACAATTGGAGGTTATGAAATACCACAGATTATATATGCTGATGACACAGTATTACTCTCCACAACACAAAAAGGAATGGAAAAACTAATTATGTCAGTCCGTAAGAACAGCAAAGAGTAAAACCTCTATCTTAATGCAAAGAAAACTAAATTGATGACAAGTGACAAAACAAACAAGGCAGCTGATATATCTATCAATGAGGAAAAATTGAAAGAAGTAGAGAGTTTTGAATATCTTGAAAATGTATAAATGAAAAACATACAACATCCGATATTTTGGCGTGAGCCTTATTTGAGGATACATACACAACGAGACAAAAACACGAAGAACTTATCTGAATGTGTCTCGAGGAAGACACATTCAGATAAGTTCTTCGTGTTTTTGGACATGCAAATAAATGAATGAAAGCATAGTCTAAAGTAGTTTATAGTATGGCTTGACTTTTTGTAATTCTTTATACTGCTTTTCTATAAATTTGTTAGTTTTGAATGGGTGTAAGAGTGCAAGTTTATTTCATGTTGCTGCATAAATCAGAGTGTAGAGTATATGGACAAGAGATTGGTTTATTATTTATTTATGTAATCATTTAATTGTGTCTTCATGATTATTATGCTCATTAACGTAAACTGAATGACTGTGACTGGGTGAAAGCTGTATGATGAAGGGCAAAATGTTAGACGGGCCTGAACTCTTTGAAAATAAAGTATGTTCGTTCGTTCTTTATGTTTTTTTCTCACCTCTATATGGGCCAAATTGCTATCAGAGCTGAAGCCTTTACTGCTCTTATTTCGCTGTCATTTATTTTTGCTTTCATTTCTGTCTTGCCTATCTTCTTCAGTGTTTCCAACATAATCCACTCCTTGTACTGAAGTTTCTTAATTCCCACTGTCTCTTCACATGATTTGCTCCATATTTCTTTAGCACTGTTCCACACAGTTTTCACATCTAGTGTATCTTCTTCATATAACTCAGGGAGAACCTGAAATCTGTTGCTCAGTTTCAGCTAGAAGTTCTTTGTTCATTTCTGGATCTTCCAACAGAACCATATTGTATCTTTTCCTTGCTATGTCTGTTTTGTGGTTCTTCTTCAGTTTTATCCTCAGATTTGCTATCAGTAGGTCGTGGTCAGATGCTATGTCTGCCCCTCGTTTCACTCTGATGTCCTGCAATGTTCAGTGACATGATCTGGTGATACCCATGTGGCTTTGTGTACGGTTTTATGTGGAAATATACTTCTTCCAATGACAAGGTTATTGAGCATGCATAGATCCACCAGCCTTTCTCCATTTTCGTTCATTATTCGTAATCCATTTTGACCCATTAATTTTTCATAACCTATATTGGTCTTACCTACCTATGCATTGATGTCCCCCATTATAACTGTTATGTGTTGTCTTGGTGGTCTATGATTTCCTGCAATGTGTTTAGAATTCATCCTTTACTTCCTCTTCTGTATCATTTGTTGACACATTAACCTGGATAATATTCAACTTAATATCCTTAATATCTAACTACTGAGCGCACGGCTCGTCTTTACTAGTCCAAGCTTACATATTCCTGACAAGTCGTTTTTGCTCAGCCCCAGTATCTTTATATTATATCTGTTTATGTCTCTCGCTTTCATACATTGTTCTTGGACATTCCAACATGCAATGGTAAAAGGTGTCCAGGTACTCAGTTGGGATGTCGGCTCTACAGCTTCCTTTTGCCTTTGACTGCATAACTTTATAGGCTCTGTTATCAGAGTCCTTTTCTTTTCCAAGACAAAGTTTTGTGGCTTTGCTCTGTGGCGCTCCATTTTTTTTTCTTTACATGGTCCAAGTCGTTGGTCTATCCTCCAAACTCCTCAGTCGCTTCTTATGACATTCATGGAAGGTGGAAGTGGTCCTATTCTTTTCTGTCCAGATCTGGGCCCCGGTAACCTTACGGGCGTTTTCCATTAAGTACCCTTTCAATGGGTACAGGCCAAAGAAAAAGAGGCAGACCGCGTGAAACTCTGAAGAGGACATTGTTAAGAGAAGCCAAATTAACAGGCATAAAATCCTTTGATGAGGTTGAAAGACTCGCCGAAGACAGGAAAAATTGGCGAACTACTTTGCGAGCCCTATGTGACGTTTAACGCCACGGGAAGGATGTAAGACCTTTTCAAAACTGTCTTATCCAAAGTCTCATGATGTTTAATATGTCTGAAATAGTTAAGTAGTTTTTTTTATGTTATTTACTAACCAACCTTCTTCAATATTAAATTATTGTATATGGATATATTTGTTCTTTCTTGTGTCAATGATATTGAAGGACTCTTCTGTAGATTTACATTCAAATGCACTTATTTGTTTTTCAGCTGTTTTGTTAAGTGTCCAAGTCTCACAAACATATATTGCGATGGGAAAATTGTGTGGTCCTTAAAAACACAATTTTTGTAATTCTGTCTGTCCCTCTGCACAGCTTTTTAAGTTGTTTTCTCTTCTGGAGACCAATAGACGTCCTCCTTTGAATCTCCCTCATTGTATCTCCATTGTTAGTAATGATCTGAGATATTCAAAACTCTCCACTACTTTCTGTATATATTTCAGTTGTCATACTTGTTCTGTTAGCTGTTATCAGTTTAGTTTTCTTTGCATTAAGATAAAGGTTTTGCTTTTCACTATTCTTACGGGCTGATATAATTAAGTTCTCATTCCTTTTTGTGTTGTACACGGCAATACTGTTTCATCAGTATATCTAATATATAGCATTTCATAATCTCCAATTTTTTATAGCATTGTAATGCTCTTTGTCTGCATCTTCTCTGGAATTTCTCATTATATTTTCAGTATAAAAGAGGTAAAATTACCGCCTCCATGTCAGGCATACTGGGGATACAGTGTCTATCGCTCTTCAGAAAATAAAACAACTAAAGAAGCTGTGGAGAGGATCAGACATAACTACTAAAAAAAAAAAAAAAGATTTTTAACGACATGCAACTTTTCCGTCGTGAGACCTGGACACTTAACAAAACAGCTGAGAAACACATAAATGCCTTTGAGTGTAAATGCTACAGAAGAATTCTTCAAATATCATGGACAAAAAAAAAGAACAAATATATCCATACTACAAGAAGTAAATACCGAAGATGGTTGGTTAGCAAAGAGGATTAAACAGAGAAAACAATATTTTAGGCATATCAAACGTCATGAAAATTTATAGAAGGCAGTCTTGGAAGGATATATAATGCGAAAAAGAAAGAGAGGAAGACCATGGCGAAGATTGGAAGACATCGTTAATAATCTACGAATGAATGCATCAGCAGCAGGGCATCTTGCTTACAACCGCGAGGCCTACAGGAGAGCTGTTAGGGAGGCAGTTTTGCAAGGAGCATGCAAATGACTGATGAGAATAGAGTGCTAGGCCCGTATATTGAGAAACGTGTGTCTCATTACATGAAACTCGTCCATCATATTAAAAGTTGAGAAAATTATGCTGTAGGTGAGTTATAAATGTACTCCTTCATATTGTTAAATTGGTTTGCTTGCTAAGTTTTTAGTTGTGTAATGTATATCCTAGTTTAATAATTAGTGTAGAAGTATACAACTATACATGAAACACTCCAGTAAAGCTATGATACCAAAATGTATAAAGTAGGAAAAATGTAGGAACAGTTTTATTACTTATCAACCACAAAGTTTCCGCTACCAGACTGCCCTATAGGGTTGCTTGCTGTTTTGCACCCAGGTCACCCTATAAGGCTTCCGATTTGTTTCGTTGAAAACTCGATGTAACTTTTCATTTAACCAGCCAGAACTTTTCTAATCCAAAGTTAAATTAGTGTTTAGCATCTTGTCACTCCGAGTGGTAAAGAAAATCTTGAAATGGATGGGCTGGAGTGTGATTTTCAAGTTTTTTTTCGAAATCGGTTGGTAGAATGGTCACACCGATCGACTAGACCTATCTTACTAAATGTGTTTCTCACAGATGTAGACCTGTTAGATTTATTGGGTATCAAAAGCATCACCAAAATATCGATGCTTCTGTACTCATCTACATTGGATTCTGGCACATTTAAGGTATGTACAACTTTGATTTTAGTGCTCACCCCTAAAAAATATTTTTAGTGCCCAAAAATCTTCCATCTTTTCATACCACATGTTTTTTTCTATTCTTCGTTTTTTTAATGATAAATAACTTCATTTATGGAATCTTCTTTCATTTCCACTTATTTTAATATGAGATACACACGTGTTGATGGAGTCTGTTAAATGAATTTTATGAACGGAACCCTTGATGTGAAGACACCCACTCGGCCATGTAACGTTCGCGTCGGTACAAACAGGAAGGCCCGCGTTTTAGTTCTGGTAACGAAAGAGTTTTAATCATACAAACACATAATGAACGAAGAATTAGGGAGAAGATATAAAGTATAGATTCAAATTAATTCTGTGTTAAAAAGTAAAATGAATAGAGCACTTAGCTTGAAAGAATATGTAGATTTTCCGACATTCGTTCCGAAATGCGCCCGTTGCTACGACAAAATGTGCTCGTTCAGACTATATTAAAGCTGTTCCTACTTTTTTTCCTATTTTATACATCCTAGTTTAATAGGCCATTGTACGAATAGTACATAACGAATCGGGGGGAGGGGGTGCGCATTAAGGATATGGCCTAGCAGAAAAGAGGACAGCAGCCCGAACATACCTGAGAAACACTGCTTTTTCTTCCTGTATTGTGCGTCTCCATGCATGCACTGGCCTCCTCTCTTTCTGTTTTCCTTGAAGTGTCCAAGTCAAGGGGGTATGGGATGTCATGTTCTTTCAATTCTTAGTATGCTCAGTCATTTCCAACTTCGTATTTTGACCTCTTTAGTAATGTTCTCAGTGCATGTTCTTTTGGTCGTTCTTTGTCACGCGTTCTTCCCAGTGTATTCTTCACATTTTCTTGAGGCATCTTTCTTCAAATCCTCTCAGTCTAATTTCAGTTCTCTGATTTGTTCTCCGTGCTTAGGTGGCATATAATAAAATGTAGCGTACATTGGTTTTATAGATTCTGAGCTTGAGGCTTTTATGGAAAACTCTCTCTCCCCTCCCCGGTTCCCCATCCACCACTCCCAGTTACAACCCACCGACCACATGTCACAGGTCTCTATTTAAACAATTTCCACGTCCTACCAGATCCATTCCTGACACACACCGCCAGACAAGCCACACCTTGCAATTTACAGCTAAGTACTTTTTTTTACGGTATTCTTGTAAATCTATACTTTATCTCCTTCTTCTAATTCTTCGTCCTGTGTGTTTTTGTATGATTAAGGCTCACGCCGAAACGTCACAACTTTGTAATCGTTAAGTAATAAAGCTGCTCCTACTTTTTTCCAATTTTATACATTATGGAAAATGGGAGATTTCCATATATTAACTAATTTATTAAAGGCCTGAGATGCCTGTCCAGTTCTTATGGATATTTTCTTCTTAGTATTGCTGTCTGCTGAAATGAGGCTTCCAAGATTAAAAAGTTAGTGTTCTTCCTCTTCAGTTTCTCTTGTCCCAACTGAGATTCTTTCCTTATTTTTTTCCATTGATTCTCATGGTCTTAGTCTTGTCTGGATATTTCTTAAATCCTGGTTGTCTTCTCTTGTATGTCTCTTTGGGTATATAATAGTTGACAATATCATCTGCGAAGTGTTTGTCCCCATGTTAATTCTCTAGGTCTGTCTTTGGTAGCATTCTTCATTATCCAGTCCATAACGATCAGGAAAATAAGTGGGGAGAATATGCATTGTTGTCTTACTCTCATTTTGATCTGGAACCATGTAGTTTGCTGTCTGTCGTGTTTCACGCAGCTCTGGTTGTTCACACATATATGTTTCATAATATCTGAGTTTTTCAGGGAGTCCATAAACCAGCAATATCTTCCACAAGGAAGGATGATGGATACTCGAAGTCCGCAATGTTTATTTTTTATTTATAATGGAGCGTTCCATTTTAGTGACTGTTCAATAATTGTTCTCATGAGGAATATTTGGTCTGCACATGATCTATCCTTCCTGAATGCTGTCTGTTCTTCTGTAAGTATTTTGTCCATGCAGCACTTGATTCTTTGTAAAAGTAACCTGCAAAAGATTTTGTGTGTCACCGATAGAAGGTTAATTGGTCTCCAGTTCTTATATTTTGTGAGGTTGATTTTCTTGAGAATTTTTAGAATGATGCCTCTTTTCCATGATTCTGGTACCTTCTCTTTTTCTCAGACTTTGTTGAAAAGTTTTCCAGGATCTTAGCACCAATGGTAGTATCTCATCATCATCAGGTGCCGTGCCGACTGGCGTTGGCTATTATGCTTCTCCAGAGTACACGATCCTTCATGCAGGCCATCAGTTCAGTTGGTGATCTCCTCTCACACCATCCCGTCAGACTGTCCAGTATCATTTCTCTTGGTCTTCCTCTTGATCTTCTTCCTTCTATTTTTCCTGTTGTTATAATATTTTCAATGCCCCCTCTTCTCATTGCATATCCTATGAAAGTACATTGTCTCTCTCTTATCTTTCTGACAAGGTTTTTTGTCTCTCCAGCTCTTCTCATACATTCTTCATTAGTTATTTTTGCTGTCCAGGGGATTCGCAACATTCTTCTAATAAACCACATTTCTGCTGCTTCCAATGATTTTTGTGCAGACTTGCCTATTGTCCATGATTCACTTCCATATAACAAGATAGGTTCAATATAGCATTTTAGGACTCGTTTTCTAACATTCATTGATAAAGATGTGTTAGCTAATATGTTTCTCATTCTCTGAAATGCAGTCTTTGCTTGACCTATTCTGTTCCTAATTTCTGTTCTGCATTTCCCATCTGAAGTTATTACTGCTCCAAGGTATTTGAATTTCTGCACCTGCTTTAGAACAGTTCCGTTTAATTTAATACTGCATGCTGGTGGATTCTGTTTCTTAGATATAACCATAGTCTCTGTCTTTTTGATGTTCAAAGTAAGGCCTTTCTGTTCACTTTCTTTGGCGACTTTATCCAAGAGATTTTGCAGGTCTTGTTGGTTCTCAGCTATCAGTACTGTGTCGTCAGCATACTGAAGATTGTTAATATTGTATCCTCCAATTTTTATGCCTGGTTCTGTGATGATTGTTCTTAGAATATTCTCGCTGTACAGTTAGATGGACAGGTGCGGGGAAGATAAACTCAGATAAATATACAATAATATATTCAGGAAGTGAGAGACATGAACGAGGAGTAGGAATTATATTTGATGAACAAACGGCAAGGACAATTGTAGGATATTTGAACATCTCGACCAAGTCCTGCTAGCCCAACTGAAAGGACAACCAATAAACATAAATATTATACAAGTGTACGCTCCAACATCTGAAAGCTCTGAAGAAGATTTACAGCTATTTTATAATGACACAGAGACAGCACTAAAACACACAAAGTCACATGAAGCTACCATAGTCATGGGAGAGTTTAATGCCAAAGTTGGTAAAGGAAGAACTTCAGACATCGTTGGTGACTATGGACTGGGGGAGAGGAATGACAGAGGTTATAAATTAATTGAATGGGCAAGAATACACAGCATGGTTGTAGGAAACACCTGGTTTAAACAACGTCCTCGAAGACTGGCAACGTGGTGCAGTCCAGACAAAAAGACTTTTAACCAGATAGACTACATATTAATCAACAAACGATTCCGCAATGCATTACTGACAACAAAAACCATGCCAGGAGCTGACTGCAAATAGTGACCATGATCCACTGTGTGGAAAAGTTAGAATAAAACTAAAGAAAGCAGGCAGAAAAGTGAGAAACATCAAACTGAATACAGAACTTCTTAAAAATGACCAAGAACTGAGAGAACAATACAAAGTTATTATAACAAATAGATACAATGCAATAGCAAAGATAAATAGTATAGATGAACAATGGAAAATGTTAAGATATTCTATCCACCAAACTGTTAAGGAGATAATACCACCACAAAAAGAAGCCCCTAAAAATAAATGGATGACAGATGACATCTTAGGACTGATGGACAAGAGGAGGCGGAGTAAAAATAACGAGAAAAAATATAACAAGATAAATAAAGAAATAAGACGCAAATGCAGAGAAGCAAAAGAAGTGTGGTTAAATGAGCAGTGCAGACAGATAGAGGACTCTCATATTAAAGACAGCAAAAACATGCACAAACGAATTAATGAACTCACAAGCAGGAAAACAAAATATACCAAAGGATGCCTGAAATCGAAAGAAGCTAAAATGTTAATGGGAAAAGAAGACATTGTGGACAGGTGGACAGAGTATATCGGTGAGCTATATGGAGGAGAAAGACCAGAATTAACACCAGATACTGAAAACTGTGAGGGACCACCAATACGTGAAGATGAAATCATAGATGCCATCAAACACATGAAGAAAGGAAAAGCGACTGGGCCTGATAATATAACAATAGAAGAAATAGAGGCACTAGAGGAGACAGGAATAAAAATAATAACCAAGTTACTGAATGACATTTACAACAGTGGTTATATTCCCAGTGACCTGATTAAATCCACGTTTATAGCACTACCAAAGAAACCAGGTGCAAAGGAATGTGACGACCACCGGACTATCAGCTTCTCATGTCACATAACGAAGCTACTTCTGAGAATAATTATGAAAAGAACAAGGGAAAATATAAAAATGGAAATAGCAGATGAACAGTTTGGATTTGTTGAAGGAAAGGGAACACACAATGCCATTTATGCTTTACGAACACTAACAGAAAGAGCTTTAGAAGTACAGAAAGATCTCTACTTATGCTTCATTGATTACACCAAGGCATTTGATAAGGTGAAACATAATGAAATTATTAAAATGCTTGAAGACATCAATATAGACGGCAAAGACCTGAGGATTGTAAAACATCTATACTGGCAGCAAGAAGCAGCAGTTCGAGTTGAAAATAGAATTGGAAAATATCAACCTATAAAACACGGGGTGAGACAAGGATGTGTACTATCTCCAGACCTTTTTTCTCTGTATAGCGAGAATATTCTAAGAACAATCATCACAGAACCAGGCACAAAAATTGGAGTATACAATATTAACAACCTTCGGTATGCTGACGACACAGTACTGATAGCTGAGAACCAACAAGACCTTCAAAATCTCTTGGATAAAGTCGCCAAAGAAAGTGAACAGAAAGGCCTTACTTTGAACATCAAAAAGACAGAGGCTATGGTTATATCTAAGAAACAGAATCCACCAGCATGCAGTATTAAATTAAACGGAACTGTTCTAAAGCAGGTGCAGAAATTCAAATACCTTGGAGCAGTAATAACTTCAGATGGGAAATGCAGAACAGAAATTAGGAACAGAATAGGTCAAGCAAAGACTGCATTTCAGAGAATGAGAAACATATTAGCTAACACATCTTTATCAATGAATGTTAGAAAACAAGTCCTAAAATGCTATATTGAACCTATCTTGTTATATGGAAGTGAATCATGGACAATAGGCAAGTCTGCACAAAAATCATTGGAAGCAGCAGAAATGTGGTTTATTAGAAGAATGTTGCGAATCCCCTGGACAGCAAAAATAACTAATGAAGAATGTATGAGAAGAGCTGGAGAGACAAAAAACCTTGTCAGAAAGATAAGAGAGAGACAATGTACTTTCATAGGACATGCAATGAGAAGAGGGGGCATTGAAAATATTATAACAACAGGAAAAATAGAAGGAAGAAGATCAAGAGGAAGACCAAGAGAAATGATACCGGACAGTCTGACGGGATGGTGTGAGAGGAGATCACCAACTGAGCTGATGGCCTGCATGAAGGATCACGTACTCTGGAGAAGCATAATAGCCAACGCCAGTCGGCACGGCACATGATGATGTTGATGACAGAGAAAAAAGGTCTGGAGATAGTACACATCCTTGTCACATCCCTTGTTTTATAGGTTGGTATTTTCCAATTCTATTTTCAACTCGAACTGCTGCTTCTTGCTGCCAGTATAGATGTTTTACAATCCTCAAGTCTTTGCTGTCTATATTGATGTCTTCAAGCATTTTAATAATTTCACTATGTTTCACCTTGTCAAATGCCTTGGTGTAATCAATGAAGCATAAGTAGAGATCTTTCTGTACTTCTAAAGCTCTTTCTGTTAGTGTTCGTAAAGCATAAATGGCATTGTGTGTTCCCTTTCCTTCAACAAATCCAAACTGTTCATCTGCTATTTCCATTTTTATCTTTTTCCTTGTTCTTCTCATAATTATTCTCAGAAGTAGCTTCGTTATGTGACATGAGAGGCTGATAGCCCGGTGGTCGTCACATTCCTTTGCACCTGGTTTCTTTGGTAGTGCTATAAACGTGGATTTAATCAGGTCACTGGGAATATAACCACTGTTGTAAATATCATTCAGTAACTTGGTTATTATTTTTATTCCTGTCTCCTCTAGTGCCTCTATTTCTTCTATTGTTATATTATCAGGCCCAGTCGCTTTTCCTTTCTTCATGTGTTTGATGGCATCTATGATTTCATCTTCAAATATTGGCGGTCCATCACAGTTTTCAGTATCTGGTGTTAATTCTGGTCTTTCTCCTCTATATAGCTCACCGATATACTCTGTCCACCTGTCCACAATGTCTTCTTTTCCCATTAACATTTTAGCTTCTTTCGATTTCAGGCATCCTGTGGTATATTTTGTTTTCCTGCTTGTGAGTTCATTAATTCGTTTGTGCATGTTTTTGCTGTCTTTATTATGAGCGTCCTCTATCTGTCTGCACTGTTCATTTAACCACACTTCTTTTGCTTCTCTGCATTTGCGTCTTATTTCTTTATTTTTCTTGCTATATTTTTCCTCGTTATTTTTACTCCTCCTCCTCTTGTCCATCAGTCCTAAGATGTCGTCTGTCATCGATTTATTTTTAGGGGCTTCTTTTTTCGGTGGTATTATCTCCTTAACAGTTTGGTGGATAGAATATCTTAACATTTCCCATTGTTCATCTATACTATTTATCTTTGCTATTGCATTGTATCTATTTGTTATAATAACTTTGTATTGTTCTCTCAGTTCTTGGTCATTTTTAAGAAGTTCTGTATTCAGTTTGATGTTTCTCACTTTTCTGCCTGCTTTCTTTAGCTTTATTCTAACTTTTCCACAGAGTGGATCATGGTCACTATTGCAGTCAGCTCCTGGCATGGTTTTTGTTGTCAGTAATGCATTGCGGAATTGTTTGTTGATTAATATGTAGTCTATCTGGTTAAATGTCTTTTTGTCTGGGCTACACCATGTTGCCAGTCTTCGAGGATGTTGTTTAAACCAGGTGTTTCCTACAACCATGCTATGTATTCTTGCCCATTCAATTAATTTATAACCTCTGTCATTCCTCTCCCCCAGTCCATAGTCACGCCGTGGTCTTCCTCTCTTTCTTTTCCTATTATGTACTCTTCCAAGACGGTCATCTCTAGATTATCATGACGTTTAATGTGTCCAGAATATTTAAGTTTTCTCTCTATAATTCTCTTTACTAGCCAGCCTTCTTCAGTATTAAGTTCTTGTAGTATGGATATATTTGTTCCTTTTTGTGTCCATGATATTTGAAGAAGTCTTCTGTAGCATTTACATTTAAAAGCATTTATGAGTTTCTCAGCTGTTTTGTCAAGTGTCCAGGTCTCACAGGCATATGTTGCGATGGGAAAAATACATGCCCATAAAAATCTTATTTTTTTGTAGGTCTGTCTGTTCCTCTTCACAGATTCTTTAATTGTTTTACTTTCTGAAGAGTGATAGATGTCCTCCTTTTAATTTCCCTCATTGTATCTCCATTATTAGTTAACAGTGTTCCAAGATATTCAAAGCTCTCCACTTCTTCCAGTTTTTCCTCATTAATACATGTTTCAGCTGCCTTCTTTGTTTTGTCAGTTGTCATCAGTTTAGTTTTCTTCGCATTAAGATAGTGGTTTTGCTCTTCGCTGTTCTTACGGACTGACATAATTAGTTTTTCCATTCCATTTGTGTTTTGGACAGTAATACTGTGTCATCAGCATATCTAGTCTCTGGTATTTCATAACCTCCAATTGTTATGGCATCATATAAACTAAGGAAAAAAAGTAGGAACAGCTTTATTACTTAACAACTACACAGTTGTGACGTTTCGGTGTGAGCCTTAATCATACAAAAACACACAGGACGAAGAATTAGAAGAAGGAGATAAAGTATAGATTCACATGAATCCTATGTTAAAAAAAAAATAAAATGAATAGAGCACTTGCCTATAACTTGAAAGAATTTGTAGCTTTTCCGACATTCATTTAGAAATGTGGCCATTCAAAATGTGCTATGTTCAAAATGTGCTAATTCAGTAATGTACAGAAATCCGCGTGGTGGAGCATAGAGAATGTTTAAATAGGCTTGTGATGTGTGATAGGTGGATCGTAACTGAGGATGGTGGGTGATACAGTGATAACCTAGCCAGGAGAAGGTGAAATAAGTGGTTATGGTTGGGGTAAAGGGGTTGTAATGTGATGATGTGAGGAGGTTCTGAACTATATGTAACAAGTGAGAAGAGAATAGAGCTTAGTGGAGAGGGATTATTATTGTGGAAGAGGAGAATGCTATGTGTGAGCTTACGAAACCGGTATTCTTCAATTGGTAAAATAATGACAGAGATGTGTAGACAATGGTTGACATGTTAAGTCAAATACACATTTTCATTTGACATTTTCATAAGACTGACATGTTAAGTCAAATACACATTTTCATTTGACCCTGTTATGATCATATGTGGTTGATTATGAGGAGAAAAGGAAATCTTTTAATATTATGGACTGTCTATGTTTTCTAAGAGCTTTTGTGAGTCTAAAACCATTATTTCAGGGGTTAGGCTGGCTGGTGCAATTCTTATCATGAATACTGGTCCATTTGCAGATGTTATCAATATACACTATGAATATTAACAGAAATAGTGCACAGTCATGTCTCACACTGAAATGTATGATGATTGGTTCAGAGTGCCTGGCATTTGTTGCAGTTGTGCATTGGCTATAATCGTACAGGTTTTTCATCAGCTGAATGCTTCATAGTGTTGTAAGATTTCCAAGATTTGTATCTGTCTATTCTGTCAGATGCTTTTCTTGATCAACATAGGTTATGCTTAGGGTTTGTATTCATGTGATTTCTCTTTTGGTTTTCTTTAGGTAGCAAAGATATCTGTACACGTTTTTTTTTATTAATCTCATTTGAATTTTAATTAACTGTGGCTCAATTACTGTAGGCAGTCTTTTTTAGGATCTGAGATTTGCAGGCCTAACCTGGCTAACAGGGCAGGGATCGACATAATCCCAAGGTAGTGGAGTTTGCTTAAGAAGCATTGCACTTTTGCTTAAGAAGCGTTGCACACCCCCAGCTTTTTAGCTGTACACCGGAACTGAAAAAATAGTGGCCATAACCCGCTCCCACGCCAGTATGATGTTGTGCCTCGACAACTTCACAGCATCAGCTGCAAAGAACAACAGTTAGCAGTTACAGGGAGATAGTACAAGATGAGACAAGATAAGTTTCTAGGATATTGTAGAATATATTTCCAGTGTGGCTGAATAGCCATATATGTGCTGTATTAGCTGCAATCTCTTTTACTGCCTTTTTTTCTCTTCTAGACGAGGGTAACATTTGTTTTTCACCAATTTACTTGTCCTTGTTTTGCCCGCTGCAGGTTATAAGTTTTGTGAAGCTAGGATGTTCCAACCTTATTTTCAATTTTGATTAATGCATTGGATATTTTATCACATGCAAGAGCTTTAGGGGCGAAAACGCTGTCCTATTTGCAGTCAGTGACCCATAGCTGACATGCTAGCATCAGAGTTGACGAACCATAGCTGATCAAGACCCTGTCCCACCTCTTAAGTAACAGGCCTTGTTAATGGGGCATATTCCATTAGGCAGTGGAATCTGCTAATGAAGCATTGCACACCCCCTCTGTTTTAGCCCCACAGGGACCGAAAAATTAGATGCTGTAATTCACTCTCAATCCGACATGAAGCTGTGTCTCAACACCAGCACCACATAAGTTCTAAAGAACACCAGACTCACAGTTCCAGGAAGATAGTAAAAGAAGAAGAAGCTTTGTTGATTAGGACATTTCGAATGGATTATCTAATTTCAGTTAGTAATATGTCTAGCTCGAGTTGTATTTAGCCAGCTGCTTCATTGTCCACTTGATAATGTGCTTCAAATAGTATACTGATTACATGTCAGAATGTTGTCTGCACCTCTCTCGTAAGTTTTGATTTTATACTCTCCATTTTTTACATTTTCACACACTAATTAGCCCTTTCTTGCAATCATTCACAATATGCATTGAGCTGAACTGCTATTTTCATTGATCTTTTAAAATATTTTTGAGCCTCTTTGTAATCATTGTTTAATGTTTCACGGCATCTCTGCCCATGTTTTTTTTGTTTTAATTTTTTCTTCTTTTATTACTCCCTTCGAGTGCCTTCTAGCAGTTATATATATATAGTCTTTTTGTGTGTGTGTATTTACTGCTGCTAATAAGCTAATACTTGAAGAACATATTGAAAAGCAGAAACCATTAATACTGAACTTCATAGATTTTAAAAAGGCATTTGATAGCATACACAGAGATTCATTGTGGAGAATTTTAAGTCTATGTGGAATACCATCTCAAATTGTCAACGTCATTAAGGACTTATACAATGGATATGTTTGTGCAGTCAAGACAGAAGAAGGGATGAGTGAATGGTTCCAGATTGAAACAGGTGTGAAACAAGGATGTATACTGTCTCCTTTACTTTTTGGGACTACAATAGACTTCATAATGAAAAAATGCTGCACAGGTAACACAGGTATCGACTGGGTACATGGGACCCAACTAGAAGATCTTGATTTTGCTGATGACATAACTCTTATCAGTAATAATGTGAATTCCATGCAAGAAAAAACAGATAACCTGTCTTCACTGGCTAGCAAAATAGGACTTGAAATTAACAAGGACAAAACAAAAATAATGAAAATTCCCTTTAATCAAAATGGAAAAATACACATAGAAGGGACAGATATTGAAGAAGTCAATCAATTTGCATACCTTGGCAGCTACATAGACCAGGATGGTGACACTAAAAAGGAAGTTAGGATCAGAATTTCAAAAGCAGCACCAATCTTCAAGAATCTTGAGAACATATGGAATTCAAAAGTTATAAGCACAAAAACCAAGTTATGACTATTCAATTCAAATGTAATATCCATCCTCATTTATGCATGTGAAAGCTGGAAAACAACTAAAGAAATAGAAAATAAATTAGACTCTTTTGAAAACAAATGCATAAGGAAAATACTTGCTATCAAGTGGAACGAATTCAAGAACAATGCAGAGATAAGACAGATGACTGAACAACAACCAGTCTCATGGGTGATCAGGAAAAGGAGATGAATGAATAATCTTTATTTTTCAAGGGTAAAGAATTGGGCACGCAGGCCCGTCTTACATTCTGCCCATATGTTGGACATATGTTGGTCACTTGATGAGAAGAAATGATCAGAGAATCCCAAAACAACCTATCAAGTGGAACACAACAGGCCAAAGAAAAAGAGGCAGACCGTGTGAAACTCTGAAGTGGACATTGTTAAGAGAGGCCAAATTAACAGGCATAAAATCCTTTGATGAGGTTGAAAGACTTGCTGAAGACAGAAAAAATTGGCAAACTACTTTGCGAGCCCTGTGTGACGTTTAACGGCACAGGAAGGATATAAGATATAAGATTTACTGCTGCAAAACATCACATAGTTGGCATGGTAGTTCGCCAGGATTTCCTGTCTTCAGTGAGTTTTTCAGTCTCATCAAGGGAACTGGCCTGTCTTAACAATGTACTCTTTTCCAGCTTTCACATTCAGAAATGAGGGTGGATATTACATTTGAATTGTATAATCTTAACTTGGTTTTTGTGCTTATAACTTTTGAAAGCCATATGTTCTCAAGATCTTGAAGGTCAGTGTTGCTTTTGCAATTTGAATTCTAACTTCCTTTCTGGTGTCACCGTCCTGGTTTCTGTAGCTGCCGATATATGCAAAATGGTTTCTTCAACAGCTGTTCCTTCTATATATATTTGTCCTTCGTGGTTAATGAGAAGTTTCATTATTTTATCTTTGTTAATTTCAAGTCCTGTTTTATGCTGCAGGGTGTTGTTGTTTAATTTTTGGTGTATTCAGAGATGCCACCAATACAAGTAGGCCTAAGACCTAACGTTTAAAGTGCCCGTCACGTGATAGAACATGTGAATAATAATTTTAAAAAAACCTTCTAGGTAATTCAAATATCACTATATTCATACTCAGTTCTGAAGATCCATGAGTGATAGATGCATAGGCTTGTACTATCTCAACAGTACCCTAGTTTGGGAGAAAACAAAGGCATTCAAATCTTTTGCTGTGGCATCAAAGGTGCTGACATGGAATAAATTGATAAGCTGAGAAGTCTTGGCCCAAATTCTGACAAGTGCAAAGAAGGACGAACAACAAGCCTGAGATACAAGAGAATATCAACATAAGGGATGAGGAAGGAAATGTACTGAGATCTGATGAGCAGAAAGGAAGAATCTTTTTCCAAAGATACAAAATGGATCAGGGTAATTTCGATGAGCGTCTAGTAATGAGAAACACAATATCATGCTTTGTATAAACAGAAATCCTAGAAAGCCCAGTCTAAGTGGAGGAATTAAGACAGACAATTTAGTTTGCCAAAAATGGTGCACTCAGTCTTGGTGACATCCAGTATGGACATCTCAAAGAAGCTGACGACAAGATTGTAAAACAGGTGACAGAGGATTACAACCAGAGTTTGAAGATTGGTGTAATACCTGAGGAATGTCTGCACAGTTATTTGATTCCCTTGCCCAGACTAGGTAAAGACAGTACAAAACTGAATGGTTTTGAATTATAACATTGCAGAATGTATATGGGCAAGTGATTGAGAGGATTATATCAGGGCGATTATCAGGCTTTCTAGAGACCAGCGGGCTACTACCGAATACATTAGGAAGTTATTGTCCAGGAATAACGCTACGATCCTGGCGTATGATGTATATGAGGGATTTCAGAGAAGAGAGGAAACCATAGTTGTGGCACTTGATCTTGAGGATGCATACAACAGAGTGGATTATACACCGCTGTTGATACTTCTGATGGAGGTTAGGGTAGATCCCAGGTTAGTTCGATGGAGAGGTTAAATGCTCTTAAGGTGATCAGTTGCCTTGATATACAGAACTTAAATCTCATAGCACACAACCATTGCAGCGGTGCTGCGTCAGGGGTCTTCCTTGTCTCCTGTGTTTATTCATTCATTCATTCATTTGCACGTCCCTTGCGGAACTTGCCTCCCTAACAGCACTCCTGTATGCCTCTCTGTTGTGAGCAAGATGGCCTGCTATTGATGCATCCATTTGCAGATCATCAATGATGTCTTGCAGCCATCTTCGCCTTGGTCTTCCTGTCTTTCTTTTTCTCATTATGTACCCTTCCAAGACAGTTTTCTCTAGATTATCATGACGTTTAATGTGTCCAACATATTTACGTTTTCTCTCTTTAATCCTATTTACTAGCCAGCCTTCTTCAATATTAAGTTCTTGTAGTATGGCCGAAGAAAAAGGGGCAGACCGCGTGAAACTCTGAAGAGAACATTATTAAGAGAGGCCAAGTTAACAGTCATAAAATCCTTTGTTGAGGTTGAAAGACTCGCCGAAGACAGGAAATATTGGCGAACTACTTTGCGAGCCCTATGTGACGTCTAATGGCACGGGAAGGATATAAGATATAAGATAAGTATGGATATATTTGTTTTTTTTTTTTTATGTCCATGATATTTGAAGAACTCTTGTGTAGCATTTACATTCAAAGGCATTTATATGTTTCTCCTGTGTTATTCAATATATATTCTGTTGGGATTTCACTTGGGACAAACACTGACCTTCGCTGATGACATATTAACATGTGAGCATGGGAAGTGTAGAGAGGAACTAGCCACAAGGGAACATATCAGGGTGGATCAGATAACAAGCTGGTGTGAGGATAACAATGCAGTGATAAACCTTGAAAAAGTGCTTATTAAATAACTGAATTTTAAGATTTGAAGTTTCTACTATCACGCAACCACAAAGATATGCAAGATAAACAAACTAACTCAGAATGCAAATAAAATAAACAAACTAACTCAGAATTCAAACAACATAGGAATAAAGATCAACGTAGGAAAGACAAAGTTAATGAAGCAAAATGTGAACAACAGAAATGTACTCAAAGTAGATAGCAAGTTAGTGGAGGAGGAATGAATTTGTATATCTTGGCAGTAGAGCAGTAGAAAATGGAGACAGCACAGAAGACATCAACAACAGACTTAATAGAGCAAACCAGGCATTTGCAATGCTGCAGACTGTATGGAAATAAAAAAACCAAGCATGAATACGAAAATAAGGATATTAAAGAGTAATGTTCTAAGTGTACTACTCTGTGGAAGTGAATGCTGGAAAATCATCAAAACCATAGAAAATAAGTTGAATTCTTTCCAAACTAAATGTTTATGAAGAATTAAAAAAATATTTTGGCCAAACACCATAAGAAATAACATTTTGTTGGCAGAAATGCAGATGAAGCCACTGACACCAATTATTGAGGACATGTGCTCTGAATGACTGACAACTCACTACCAAAAATAACACTAAGATGGACACCACAGGGGAACAGAAGTAAGTGTAGACCAAAAGAGACATGGAGAAGAACAAGAGAGAGGATGCTGAGCAATAAAGGGCTCACCTGGGCAAGAGCAGAGAAAAAGCCAGAGGACAGGCATTTGTGGAAAACCCTTATGGAGGCATGTGCCCTGGGCATGTAAGGTTCAGAGAGAGAGAGAGAGAAGATTTGAAGTTCTGATTATGAATTGTTGGGGATAAGTAAGATAGTGGAGAACACATTTCATGCGATATTTAGGGATCACATTTGATCAATCCTTGTCCTTTTCACAACATGTGAACAGTGTAATACAAAAGGACAGGAAAGCGTTGAGAGCAGTTAGGTTAATGACTGCAGCAAACTTTGCACAGTGCACTATATTTTTGCTGATACAGTCATTGGTGATGTCAGCATTGGAATATGGTTTAGGCCTATTCACACTGTCAAATGCACAGCTGAACAGACTAGAGCGTATACATAACGAGGCAATGAAAGCAGTCATTGGTTGCACCAGGAATACTCCTGTGGTGGCTGTGTGCTTTCTGCTTGATATGCTGAGTGTGAGGTCAAAATACAAGTATGCACAGGTAAAAGCATACATCAGGGTTGCTGGCATGAAGGACCAATCTTCTGCATAAGGAGCTGGGATTGATAAAGGGCAGAAGCATCAGATGACCAAATCCTGGATGGCTGTTGCTGAGGATACAATAATATCAGTGTACGATATAGATGAGCTGCCTAAAGGTGGTGATTGGTTACAGGTATAGAACTGATCCCAGCTAAAAAAGGTTATTGTACAGAAGGGCCACAAATGGAGACTGGGCTCAGGGGGCAGTTGAACTTTGGGTTCAAGATCTCATCCAGCATGAAAAATAAAGATTATTCATTCATTCATTCACTGGGTCTTCCGATACAGTAATATATACAGATGATTTGGTTACTCGGAATAGCAGAAGTGGTTGGGGTTTTGTCTAGCGCAATACTTCCATTGCACAGGTGGCACAGGGTTCAGAAGCCTTTGAATTCACCACATCAGACATGCAAATGAAATTTGGGCTGTGATGATGCTTAATGGAATGCCTTGTTGCCCATAATGTGGTTTATGGCATCATTGTGATGGATTCATAGAGTCATTCATTCATTCATTCATTTTATGTTCCTTGCTGAACCTTGCCTCCCTAACAACACTCTTGTAGGCCTCTCAGTTGTGAGTGTTTCTCTATTATTAATCTTATATTGAATATATGATCTCTTGATTCTCTTCCTTGTCTGAATCTAGCTTGGACCTATATGCACTATGTAAAAAGATATGGCATTCAAGTATTTGGCCAAAAGAGTGGAAAAAAACTATATTCATACCACTGCCAAAAAAGAGTAACCTGAAATTATGCACAAACTACAGAACTGTTGCCCTGATTAGTCATGCCAGTAAAATTCTGTTAAAAATCATAATGGGTAGACTTCGAAAGAAAATTTAAGAAGAAGTCAATATGGTCCAAGCTGGTTTCAGGCAAGGAAGAGGATCAAGAGATCATATATTCAGTATAAGATTAATAATAGAGAAATGCAGAGCTTTTAATGTGAATCTATATTTAGCCTTTATAGACTACTCAAAGGCATTTGAGTGTGTACAACACCAGAAACTGTGGGAAATAATGGAAAAAATGGGATTTCCAACACATTTGATACAATTAACATCACTGCTGTTTCTAGACCAACAAGCAGCAGTAAGAATAAATGGCGAAACAACCTTGGTTTGACATAAAACAAGGGGTCCATCAGGGGTGCATATTGTCGCCTTACTTATTTAACTTGTAATACTGAAAATATAACGAGGATTGTTAGAGAAGATGTAGACAAAGAATATTACGATGCCATAACAATTGGAGGTTATGAAATACCAGAGATTAGATATGCTGATGACACAGTATTACTGTCCACAACACAAAAAGGAATTTAAAAACTAATTATGTCAATCCGTAAGAACAGCAAAGAGTAAAACCTATCTTAATGCGAAGAAAACTAAATTGATGACAACTGACAAAACAAAGAAGGCAGCTGAAACATGTATCAATGACGAAAAACTGGAAGAAGTGGAGAGCTTTGAATATCTTGGATCACTACTAACTAGTAATGGAGATGCAATGAGGGAAATTAAAAGGAGAACATCTGTCGCCCTTCAGAAAGTAAAACAACTAAAGAATCTGTGGAGAGGAACAGACAGAACTACAAAAATAAGATTTTTAAGCGCATGCATTTGTCCCATCACAACATATGCCTGTGAGACCTGGACACTTAACAAAACAGCTGATAAACACAAAAATGCTTTTGATTGTAAATGCTACAAAAGAGCTCTTCAAATATCATAGACACAAAAAAGAAAAAATATATCCATTCTACAAGAATTTAATATTGAAGAAGACTGGCTAGTAAAGAGTATTAAACAGAGAAAACTTAAATATTTTGGACACATTAAACGTCATGATAAGCTAGAGAAAACTGTCTTGGAAGGGTACATAATGGGAAGAAGGAAGACAGGAAGACCCCGGCGAAGATGGCTGAAAGACATCGTTGATGATCTGCAAATGGATGCATCAGCAGCAGGCCATCTTGCTCACAACCGAGAGGCCTACAGGACTGCTGATAGGGAGGCAAAGTTCCACAAGGGACATGCAAATGAATGAATGAATACAGTTCTTTTCCATTCTTTTAGCGAAATACCTGAATGCCATATCTTTTTACATAATGCATGATAGATTGTTGCACATTCCTTTCCTCTTTCTTTAATAAGTTCAGCTATTATCACATCCTGGTGATTTAGCATTTTTCAGATTCTTTATTGCCATAAAACTTATATTGTCAGTTCGGGTTCTTTCTGCTCCAATAATAATTCACTCTTGATTTCTTCTTTCACAGTCGGTTGTTTCATATATTCCTCTGCAATATTCCTTCCATCTTTCTAGAATTTCCTCTGTCTCTGTCAAGGTATTCCCCATCTCATCACAAATTACATTTAGCTTAAGTGTGACATTTCTCGTCAATGTCTTCATTTCTTTAAACATTTCACTATCTCTTCCATACTTCTGATGTCCTTCTATTCTTTCAGAACAATCTTGTATGTATTGTTTTTTGTCTTTTGTTATGTTTCTTCTTACTTTTTTGTTAAAGATTTATATTCCTCTTTGTTATTGTTTGTCACTTTCCATTGCGTCTTCATTTCTCTACGTTGTTTTATCAGTTCTAGTGTACCTGCTGTAATCCATCCATTCTTTTGTGTTTTCTTTACTGGAACCATGTCTTTAGCTGTTGTTATTAAGATATCATTGGCCTACATAGCCAATTCATCTGGTGTAATCTCCTCCTCTGCACCTACCAGGATTTTGAAACAGTTCTTCACTTCTATACTGTAATGTTCTGGTATTTTTGTAAGATCAAAGAGGAGTGGTCTCGATTCTGTAACTGTCTTTTTTGTCTTTATCTTCATGTCTTTTATTAATAACTCATGGTCCATGTCACATTCAGCACCTGGTAAAATTTTTGCTGATGTTATACTTGATCTCCATCTTCTTTTGCACTATAAATTTGATTCTTCGTTTTCCCATCAGGTGATATCCATGTGTAAAGTCTTCTTGGATGTTGTTTAAAAAGTGTGTTAGTGATCATTAGCTCATTTTCCATGCAAAACGCCATTAGACTGTCACCTGCCTCATTTCTATGTCCTGTGCTAAATTTCCCCACAACATATCCTTCGTCTTCTGCTCTTTCTGTATCAATCTTTGCATTAAAATCCTCCATTATTAATACAATATAATTTTTCTGTACCTGGTCTATTGTCGTTGGCAGCGTGTTATAAAAATCTTCTACTTCCTCTTCTTTTGCTGCTGGTGTATAGATTCATAGAGTATGCTTCTTAAAATTGAGGAAAAAATTTATCCGAAAAGAATGGGTTCATCTGTTAAGCCAGTCAGCTGTCTAACATCACCTTATTGTCCAGTACATGCGAGAGTACATGGCAGTGAAGTGACAGGTAGACGTGCTAGACATGCTAAAATAAATGGCAGGCAGAGAATGGACAAGGGTAACATTGATAAAGCCGTATTGAAAAGGTTATGGGAAAATGAAGAGCAGGAATGGAAGAACAATGTAATTGTGAAGCGATTGCTGGAGCTAGGACAAATTAAGGGTGCTGGCAGGAAATCTGAACTGTGTTTCAGGTAAAGCATTGTGAAGAACCAGCACTTGATGGAAACTACAGTGCAGTATTAGCAAACATACTCTTGGTTTAATTCTGCGGTTTGCAGCGGAGCATATATGGACCCGTCCAGAATACAGTGACGCCGGAGTCTGACTTTGAATCTTTGAACCTTTCTGACAAATCAGTTTTGGCTCTTTAACTGTTTTTATTTTTTGAATAGTATTTTGTCATTACACATTGTATGAACATATGAGAATGGTTATTGTGCAGAAAATAAATTTGATAAAACAAAACTTGAACAGACATGTATCATGACATGATGGCTATCTTGAAACAATGCAAAAAAGGTTAAGCATTCTAAGATTAGTCTGTTCTTGCTGTCACTATCTAGAATTTAACCTCAGTATGCAAAACAAAAGTTAAGAGCCGGTTTTTTTTCAATTCTTACAAAAACAAAATCGACTGACTAACAAACAAGCCATTAGTACCAAAGAAAACAACATTTAAAACTGAGCAAATTAAATCATTTCATTTGCAAATCGGAATAGGAGTACACACACAGCAAGCTGACGAAATCACCTCTCGTCAAAAAATTCACAAGAGTGGTCTTAAAACAACAAACATGTCAGTATCACGTGTGGTCACTATTTGCTGCCAGACATTCAACGCACCGTTGCCTCATCAAGTTAACCAGGGTTGTTAGGACATTCTGTGGAATGGCCTGCTACTCTTGTTGAAGGAAAAGTGTCAGCTGGGTGACATCAACAGGTGGAGGATGATTTGTCGAAACCCGTCTGCTTAGGACATTCCAAATGTGCTCAGTGGGCGACTGAGCTGACCAGTCAATTCTAATGATCCTTCGCTGTTGAAGAAAATCTACGACACGACCCCAATATGGTCTTGCATTATCGTCTTGTAGGATTGCCCCTGCACTCATGGCTTGCAAGGTAGGCTGGACAATGGGTTGCAGAATTTCATTCAGGTATCTCTGGATGGTTAGGGTGTCATGAATGACATGGAGTGGAGTCCTGTCGTGCCTGCTGATGCCACCCAAGACCATGATTGATCCCCCTCCGTAACGATCCACCTCTTGGATAGTGGCGTCATGGAACCGTTCCCCTGGCCTTCTCCAAACACGGATTCTGCCATCATTGAAGGATATACTGAAGCGGAATTCGTCCGTGAAAAGAATTTCACTCCACTGGCACCTTGCCCAACGGATGTGCTGTCGGCACCAGGCAACTCTAGCTCTGCAGTGAGCTGGAGTAAGAGGTATTCTTATTGCTGGTCGTCATGAAGCCAGCCCACATTCTCTTGAAAGCCTGCGAATTGTTCTGCCGCTAACACTGACGTTTACTAACGAATAATTAGCTGGTTTCTGAGAGTGGAAGAAGTACTGTCCGGTTTCGAAGTGTTGACAGCTGCATGTAACTGTCATCTTGTCTACTTGTGCAACGAGGTCGGCCTGAACGATGCCTGTCTTCTACTCCTCCGGTTGCGCGAAATCGCTCCAAATGCCTTTGGATGGTAGAATGGGACGTCCCCGAATGCCGTGCAACTTCACGGCCAGATGAACTGTTTTCAACCAAGGCTATGACCCGATGACGCTCAAAGATGCTAAAACGTCTTAGCGGTGGCATGGTATTTTTCAAATGACAGAAATATCCATAAACCGCTTTAATAAAAATGACTGGAAGATGAGAAGTGTTCACTAAGGATGCCTCTTGCACGTGCAGCACAAATCAGCACGATTTAATTACCTACTGGATCATGCTGACACTTTTAAAAATGCCCTAACATTTTGTCTAGGACGATGATACTGCATGCGATTTTTACACTTGTTGTGATGAACAGTTGGTGTTGTTTATGCCCCGGCTACATGTGTAACAGTATTCGAATACCGCATGGGTTAGCAGATTTTTCTATGAAAAGGAAAGGATCTAAGAGAAAATTAGTACTTAGTCATAATTTTTAAAGCTCTTAGATATGACGTTGTTTAGGTCAAGGTAAAGGTCAGTTATGACATGTTTACTTTAGTTGTTTTGTCTAGACTAGTTATATTTAGTAACCAATGTCAGCAGACATTCAGACAAGGGTCAGACGCGAGGGCGAGATTTGTTCAGACAGAAGTTTCTAGATTAGGGCTGGGAAAATTGGAGTCATATAAAAGAGGCAGAGCTGCCCAAGCGTGGGATGATAAAGAACAGCAGATGTTTTAATTTTGGACAGAGTAGATTAGACTAGCTTGCCTCTGACAAAAATGTAGTTTTGTGCTGTGTCTAGTTAGTGTAGAACTGACAGAAATGTATATATAAGTTCTAATTGCAGTGATGTCTACCGACGGCTGTAACTGCCAGGAATTTATTATACATGTTGTCTGAGTGGAGATTTGTCCTGTCATGAGTTTTTGGATATGTAGACACTGTCAATCATGCCAGCATCGTCATCGTCACCCTGTGCATCAATAAAGTCCTTAATATTGCTGCTGCTGCTGTTCCACTGAGAGAGAATGGGCCTGGGAGCAGGTAAGTCTACGAAGTGAATAACAAAACAGACGCAAAACAACCTAGAACATTCGTAGATTAAATGACATAAAACCTTAACAGTCATATTTACAGTGGACAGTAGTGGAAATTTACAGAGAGATGAATAACTATAAGCAACAAGTTACATCTACATATAAGCAGACGAGTAGAAGATAGAATCCCCGCGAATACCTGCTTTACACAGAGGACTGCCTGAGAATGCAATTTAATCAGGATTCTACATTAAATTATTTACAGTTTTAGCACGGCAGTCAAAATAAACATATGCTTGAAATTAATGACCGACCCTTAACTTTTGTACAGTAGTATATATTGCTTATCAGTGAATAATTCTACCACTGCATCACAAGTTGCTGTTTTTAAATTAATTGATTTTGAATATGGTCTGTTTCTCTTTTGCTGAATTTATTTCAATGGGTAATTCTGTGAATAGTTCCATTACTTTATTCGCGTATTCTTATTTCACATTCTCCTTATGACCGTGGTATAAAAAATTTTATGTCCAGAAATAACACTCAGTCTCAGATGTTTCAAGTCATTGATATAAAAAAAACAATAAACTGATTATGGGAAAGGGGAGAAAAGAGGAAAAGGAGAGAATGTAAAACAACAATGTACATGCTAACAGGTGAACAACTCATGGTTTTTTTTAAATTTAGTGAAGGAAATAATATCTTTGCTTCCAGAGGATAACTCTTTTGGTGTATTAAATTACTGCAACTTGTCAAAATTTGTGAGAGACTGGGTTGTCTAAAGTAAACAACACGGAAAAAGAATATCTCATAATAGCTAAAAAAAAAAAGAATGACTTTACTAGAAATTGGCAATGTAGTACGCTTTAGTTTCCTAACATATAATGTTATTCTTCGTCTGTAATGATTTCGTAACTTGATTTGCCGTTTCCCTTTCTATTTTCCTGTGAGGCAGTGTCAGCGTTGATAACATAAAACACACCACAAAATACACAAAACTATAAAAACAGTGAGAGCAAAATTTCTTGACTTCTTGTTACAATTTTATTGGATTTATTTATTATCAATTGAAAAAGGTTTAGACTGGTATATGTTTAAGACAATCTACATTTATGCCTGCCAATTATGCACCGCATATATGGAAACACCAAGCAACAGGTTTCATACTTACAGATGAGTGTTGATTTTCATATGAAAAAAAGAACAATATTTTGAGATTTTGAAATATACAAAGGCACATGCAATCCTATGACGTTTATTGCGAAGTCTTCGAATAGTGAGTTATGCATATCTTATCTCCTTCCCGTGCCGTTTAACGTCACATTCATTCATTCATTCATTCCTTTGCATGTCCCTTGCGGAACTTTGCCTCCCAAACAGCACTCCTGTAGGCCTCTCGGTTGTGAGCAAGATGGCCTGCTGCTGCTGCATCCATTTCCAGATCATCAACGATGTCTTGCAGCCATCTTCGTTTCGGTCTTCCTCTTTTTCTTTTTCCCATTATGTATCCTTCCAATACGGTCTTCTCTAAATTATCATGACGTTTAATGTGGCCAAAATATTTAAGTTTTCTCTCTTTAATCCTCTTTACTAGCCAGCCTTCTTCAATATTAAGCTCTTGTAGTATAGATATATTTGTTCTTTTTTGTGTCCACGATATTTGGAGAACTCTTCTATAGCATTTACATTCAAAGGCATTTATGTGCTTCTCAGCTGTTTTGTTAAGTGTCCAGGTCTCACAGGCATATGTTGCGATGGGAAAGATGCATGCCCTTAAAAATCTTATTTTTGTGGTTCTGTCTGCTCCTCTCCACAGATTCTTTATTTGTTTTACTTTCTGAAGAGCAATAGATGTCCTCCTTTTAATTTCCCGCATTGTATCTCCATTATTAGTTAGTAGTGATCCAAGATATTCAAAACTCTCCACTTCTTCCAGTTTTTCCTCACTGATACATATTTCAGTTGCCTTGTTTGTTTTGTCAGTTGTCATCACTTTAGTTTTCTTTGCATTAAGATAGAGGTTCTGCTCTTCGCTGTTCTTGCGGACTGACATAATTAGTTTTTCCATTCCTTCTTGTGTTGTGGACAGCAATACTGTGTCATCAGCATATCTAATCTCTGGTATTTCATAACCTCCAACTGTTATGGCATCGTAATATTCTTTGTCTACATCTTCTCTAACATTCCTCATTATATTTTCAGTATACAAGTTAAATAAGTAGGGTGACAATATGCACCCCTGACGGACCCCTTGTTTTATGTCAAACCAAGTTGTTGTTTCACCATTTATTCTTACTGCTGCTTGTTGGTCTAAATACAGCAGTGATGTTAATTGTATCAAATGTGTTGGAAATCCCATTTTTTCCATTATTTCCCAAAGTTTCTGGTGTTGTACACAATCAAATGCCTTTGAGTAGTCTATAAAGGATAAATATAGATTCACATTAAACTCCCTGCATTTCTCTATTATTAATCTTAGATTGAATATATGATCTCTTGATCCTCTTCCTTGCCTGAAGCCAGCTTGGACCATATTGACTTCTTCTTCTATTTTCTTTCGAAGTCTACCCATTATGATTTTTAACAGAATTTTACTGGCATGACTAATCAGGGCAACAGTTCTGTAGTTGGTGCATAATTTCAGGTTACCCTTTTTTGGCAGTGGTATGAATACAGTTCTTTTCCATTCTTTTGGCCAAATACCTGAATGCCATATCTTTTTACATAGTGCATGATAGATTGTTGCACACTCCTTTCCTCCTGCTTTAATAAATTCAGCGGTTATCTCATCACATCCTGGTGATTTACCATTTTTCAGATTCTTTATTGCCCATAAAACTTCTTCCATTGTCGGTTCGGGTTCTTTCTCCTCCAATAATAATTCACACTGTTGATTTCTGCTTCCACAGTCGGTTGTTTCATACATTCTTTTGCAATATTCCTTCCATCTTTCCAGAATTTCCTCTGTCTCTGTCAGGGTATTCCCCATCTCATCACAAATTACATTTAGCTTAGGTGTGACATTTCTCGTCAATGTCTTCATTTCTTTAAACATTTCACTATCTCTTCCACACCTCTGATGTTCTTCTATTCTTTCACAACAATCTTGTATGTATTGTTTTTTGTCTTTTCTTATGTTTCTTCGTACTTCTTTTGTTAAAGTTTTATATTTATCTTTGTTGTTGTTTGTCACTCTCCATTGCGTCTTCATTTCTCTACATTGTTTTATCAGTTCTAGTGTACCTGCTGTGATCCATCTATTCTTTTGTGTTTTCTTTACTGGAACCATGTCTTTAGCTGTTGTTACTAAGATATCTTTGGCCTGCGTAGCCAATTCATCTGGTGTCATCTCTTCCTGTACAGCCATCAGGATTTCGAAACGGTTCTTCACTTCTATACCGTATTGTTCTGGTATATTTGTAAGGTCAAAGCGGAGTGGTCTTGATCCCATAACTATCTTTTTTATCTTTATCTTCATGTCTGCTATTAATAACTCATGGTCCGTGTCACAATAAGCACTTGGTAAAGTTTTTGCTGATGTTATGCTTGACCTCCACCTTCTCTGCATTAAAATGTAATCTGTTTGATTCCTGGTTTTCCCATCAGGTGATGTCCATGTGTAAAGTCTTCTTGGATGTTGTTTAAAAAGTGTGTTAGCGATCATTAGCTCATTTTCCATACAAAACGCCATTAGATTGTCACCTGCCTCATTTCTGTGTCCTATGCTAAATTTCCCTACAACTTGTCCTTCATCTTCTGCTCTTTCTGTACCAATTTTTGCATTAAAATCACCCATTATAAATACAATATCATTTTTCCGTACCTGGTCCATTGTCGTCTGCAGTGTGTTATAAAAATGTTCTACTTCGTCTTCTTCTGCTGCTGATGTAGGTGCATATACCTGGATGACTGTTACATTTCTAGGAATGCCCTTAAGTCTGATTGTTAGGATTCTATCACTTACTGGATTGTAGCCTAGTAATGCTTTTGATGTTGATTTGTCCAAATAAAAAGCCACTCCATTCTTTCCTCCTACTTCTCCGCCAGAATATATAAATATATTATCATTCTCGCTCTTAAAGTGTCCTGATCCTTTCCATCGATGTTCGCAGATTCCCAAAATGTGTATCCGCGTTCTTTTCATCTCGTCACTTATTACTTGATATTTTCCCTCATACATACTTCTTACATTCCATGTTCCTACTCTTATTTTTCTTTTTAGTTTGATACAGGGGTTTTCCTTGGTAACACCGTCAGGATTTTGTCCGTCATCACAATTACTAGTACCGACCTCTGCCTCACACTCTTCCCCAGTGATAAAATTAGATCTATCTGGCCTGGGGGACTCACCACCAGATCTTTTTCCTATTTGACTTTCCATGATTGCTGCTTGGGTTTCTTGGTATGTTTCCAGAAGGTAGTTTACCATTGCTTTCCTTCCGGGCAGTGACTGTACTAGTCAGTGATCGTAGCCATTGTCCCTAACGTCACATAGGGCTCTCAAAATAGTTCACCAATTTTTCTTGTTTTCAGCGAGTCTTTCAACCTCGCAGAGTTATGCATATAATAACGTAAAAAAAGTTTGAGAATCTCAGTTTTTAATTGCATTGCAACATTGCATTGCATGATATAAATGTGACTGTAAGATCACACTGGTCGAATTCAGGGAAGATTCAAACATGTTTTTATCACTGGATGTGGCATTTTCTCTATGTTTGCTTAACACATTTGCAGGTGTAACACGTGATGTCTAAGCCTGCATTATTGTTGAGCAGGGATTGCCAGTTCTTTAGGTTCTAAGGACTGTTATTGCCGGAAGTGGGGTGGAGAATTCGATCTCCACTCCAACGGCGTGCGTCTCAAACAGCCTCTGGCAGTCAAGTCCAGCTCCTGGCCTTCCAGTGGCAGAACTGTTTAAACTGACAGGAGAAGGGGCGAGGGCGAATATCTGGCGCCTGAAAACCAGATACTTAGGGTAGAGAGTGGCACGTTTGGTAGCTCATCTGCCGCTGTTGGCGAGATTCTTCAGCTGCCGTGCGTGGAGCGGTGCTCCTCCCAACCAATGAAGAAAGGTGCAAATGGGGTTGCCGCGCAGCATCACTGCGGAAAAGGTGGTAGAAAGGATAAAGCGAAGCAAACAGTCAAATCACGGCACCTCTGGTCTGGAGGTCCTGAGTGCAATCATATCGGGTGAAATGCATGAACCGGTTTGTCCCAGAGGTTAAGACACTGCTGGCGAGACTCTTCGAATGCCGCGCGTGGAGTGAAGCTCCTCCCGGTTAAGGAAGTAAATGCGGAAAAGAAATAAAGGTTGCTGTGCGGTGCTGATGTGAAAAGGTAGTGGAAAGGATAAAGTGAAGTCTAATCGGTATGTCCAGTAATATCGCTGCGAGAGCTATACATACCACGGCACCTCTGCTCTAGAGGCAGGTCACGTCCGAAATACACCTACACTGGTGAAATTTGCCTAAACCAGCACACACCAGGGGTGAATCTTGAAGGCTATGCATGTCGCAATACCTCTGCTCTAGAGGTCGGTCACGTTCCAAACACGCCTATACTGGGATAATATGCCTAAACCGGCTCAACCCAGGGGTGGAAGTCACTAGTGGCGAGGATTCATCCTCCTGGACAAAAGCTCCAACATGGTCACAACTAGGAAGGGTAGCGGCCACGACCGCAAAATGCTGAAGTCGGAGACACTGGACCAGGGCAGTCTAGATAGGCAACCACCTCACCCGGCGGGGATGTTTGCGTATCCTACTCACGCTGAGGTTTTCCAGTGAGAAAGTCCAACTCTGGACTGGATGGGCAACCACCTCTCACCCGGCGGTGATACACGTTTATCTCAAATCACGTCGAGGTTTTCTGGTGAGAAGGTCCAACTCTGGCCGGGGTGGACTACCGCCTCTCACCCAGCGGGGATGCACTGATATCCTAAACACGTCGAGGTCTTCCGGTGAGAAAGTCCAACTCTAGACTAAACTGGTGCAACGAAAACCACGGTGTCACGCAATCCGCTTCAGAGACCCACCAAGAATACAGGCTAAAGCCCTGCGATACTCTGAAACCCTTGTGGATCTCGTGTGGTCCTTTCGGGGACCAAACAGGAGACCGCGGGACCTAACGAGAACCAAAGCCGTAAATTCAGTAGGATCACAGTGCGGTTTTGGTGGTAGAAGCGAACGAAGAAGAAGAAGAAGAAGAAGCCAGTTCTTTTTCCACAAAGGATCTGCCGATGTGCATCAGAAATCTGTGAATAGCTCGATAAGAATCAGATTTGGTTTTAAATGATAAAAATCATCATAGAAACTGAAGATGTGTCGTAACAATTTTTAAAAATATTGTTCTGTATGCCGTGAATTAAGGAAAAAAAACCCCACTAAGTTGACAATCACTGATCAGACGGTAATGTTTTTTGCGCCAGTGAACTGTAAGACGAGTGGTATTCATTACGTAACGCACAGTGATGACTAAACTTGTTTTTCTAGGACAAGGACGTTGATCACGTGAGCGTAGTGAACAAACGACCTTGTTCTCATTCATTCATTCATTTGCATGTCCCTTGCGGAACTTTGCCTCCCAAACAGCACTCCTGTAGGCCTGTCGGTTGTGAGCAAGATGGCCTGCTGCTGCTGCGTCCATTTGCAGATCGTCAACGATTTCTTGCAGCCATCTTCGCTTTGGTCTTCCTCTTTTTCTTTTTCCCATTATGTATCCTTCCAATATGGTCTTCTCTAAATTATCACGACGTTTAATGTGTCCAAAATATTTAAGTTTTCTCTCTTTAATCCTCTTTACTAGCCAGCCTTCTTCAATATTAAGCTCTTGTAGTATAGATATATTTGTTCTTTTTTGTGTCCACGATATTTGGAGAACTCTTCTGTAGCATTTACATTCAAAGGCATTTATGTGTTTCTCAGCTGTTTTGTTACGTGTCCACGTCTCACAGGCATATGTTGAGATGGGGAAGATGCATGACCTTAAAAATCTTATTTTTGTAGTTCTGTCTGTTCCTCTCCACGGATTCTTTATTTGTTTTACTTTCTGAAGAGCAATAGATGTCCTCCTTTTAATTTCCCTCATTGTATCTCCATTATTAGTTAGCAGTGATCCTTGTTCTAGGAATGGAAAATTCCGTAGTGCAAAATTTTAAAAGCTCATTGGGGAGGGGGGGGGTTGACTGAGTAGACGGGTCCAGCGTAAAATTAGTGAGCTCTTGGTTGACAGTGTTTTTGTTCATAGACTCTGAGAGAACCAAATGTGTAAATAGAAACCTGTCTAGTAGTACAAGTGTTGCCTTGTGCAAAGACCGATGAGCTCATTATGACCATTGACTCACGTGGGTAGATATTGTATATTTGTATGTGTTGTGTTTTTTGTATAGTTTAGTTCTCTCTTTCTGAACCGTCAGTGCCCAGGGCACATGGGGCTTCCTCAAGGGTTTTCCACAAATGCCTGTCCTTTGGCTTTTTTTTCTGCTCTTGCCCAGGTGATCCCTCTATTACTCAACATCCTTTCTGTTGTTCTTCTCCATGTCTCTTTTGGTCTACACTTACTTCTGTTCCCCTGTGGTGTCCATCTTAGTGCTATTTTTGGTAATGAGTTGTCAGTCATTCGGAGCACATGTCCCAACCATCGCCAGCGTCTTTCCTCAATAATTGCTGTCAGTGGCTTCATCTGCATTTCTGCCAACAAGATGTTATTTCTTATGTTGTTTGGCCAAAATATTTTTCTAATTCTTCGTAAACATTTAGTCTGGAAAGAATTCAACTTATTTTCTATGGTTTTGATGATTTTCCAGCATTCACTTCCATAGAGTAGTACACTTATAACATTACTCTTAAATATCCTTATTTTCGTATTATAGTTTAGTTACTAATGAATAACGTGAGTTATCTTTTTTCGTATATTTAATTTGTAGCCGAGTGAGGCTAAAGTGTAGATAGCGCAAAGACAGAGAATTAAAAAGAAAACATCCTAGACGTTCATATTGTTGTGGTTTGAAAAAGGATGAGAGTACCAGATTTGACTTAACAGCAATCCGAGTTGTTAGGGACTCAGGACTGACTGTATAAGCCAAGTGTTTATCCAAAGAATAATATTCATAATTAAAGAAGAAAGAGTCGAGAAAATATGTACAGTGGTACAAATTAGATGAATATACAAATATAGAGATATTGAGACTGATAAATGGGAATCTAGTACATTTAGTACAGACATACAAAAATGCCAAGAAATAAATATATACCGACATTTTTATGATATATCTTAATAAATGTTACATGCTTGCTATCATCATAATTATCATCAGGTGCCGTGCCGACGCGTTGGCTATTATGCTTCTCCAGAGTACACGATCCTTCATGCAGGCCATCAGCTCAGTTGGTGATCTCCTCTCACACCATCCCGTCAGACTGTTCAGTATCATTTCTCTTGGTCTTCCTCTTGATCTTCTTCCTTCTATTTTTCCTGTTGTTATAATATTTTCAATGCCCCCTCTTCTCATTGCATATCCTATGAAAGTACATTGTCTCTCTCTTATCTTTTTGACAAGATTTTTTTGTCTCTCCAGCTCTTCTCATACATTCTTCATTAGTTATTTTTGCTGTCCAGGGGATTCACAACATTCTTCTAATAAACTACATTTCTGCTGCTTCCAATGATTTTTGTGCAGACTTGCCTGTTGTCCATGATTCACTTCCATATAACAAGATGGGTTCAATATAGCATTTTAGGACTCGTTTTCTAACATTGATAAGGATGTGTTGGATAATATGTTTCTCATTCTCTGAAATGCAGTCTTTGCTTGGCTTATTTTGTTCCTAATTTCTGTTCTGCATTTCCCATCTGAAGTTATTACTGCTCCAAGGTATTTGAATTTCTGCACCTGCTTTAGAATAGTTCCGTTTAATTTTATACTGCATGCTGGTGAATTCTGTTTCTTAGATATAACTATAGTCTCCGTCTTTTTGATGTTCAAAGTAAGGCCTTTCTGTTCACTTTCTTTGGCAACTTTATCCAAGAGATATTGCAGGTCTTGTTGGTTCTCAGCTATCAGTACTGTGTCAGCATACCGAAGGTTGTTAATATTGTATCCTCCAATTTTTATGCCTGGTTCTGTGATGATTGTTCTTAGAATATTCTCGCTGTGCAGAGAAAAAAGGTCTGGAGATAGTACACATCCTTGTTGCACCCCTTGTTTTATAGGTTGATATTTTCCAGTTCTGTTTTCAACTCGAATTGCTGCTTCTTGCTGCCAGTATAGATGTTTTCACAATATTTACCGTCTATATTGATGTCTTCAAGCATTTTAATAATTTCATTATGTTTCACCTTGTCGAATGCCTTGGTGTAATCAATGAAGCATAAGTAGATATCTTTCTGTACTTCTAAAGCTCTTTCTGTTAGTATTCGTAAACTATAAATGACATTGTGTGTTTCCTTTCCTTCAACAAATCCAAACTGTTCATCTGCTATTTCTATTTTTTTATCTTTTTCTTTGTTCTTCTCATAATTATTCTCAGAAGTAGCTTTGTTATGTGACATGAGAGGCTGATAGTCCGGTGGTCATCACATTCCTTTGCACCTGGTTTATTTGGTAGTGCTATAAACGCTTGCTATAAGATTACCAATCTGAATCATTTATTTTAATTGTAATGGAGATTTTCATGTATTAAAAGATGACTGCATTATGTGTAAATTACTCATTGGAGTTGCTTGTATTTACTTAAGCCGATCATAGTCAATGACAAAACGTGATGGTAATGCATTGACATCGAAATTATCTTAGGCCGCCTGCCTGAGATATATCTTATCTTATATCTTATATCCTTCCCGTGCCGTTAAACGTCACATAGGGCTCACAAAGTAGTTCGCCAATTTTTCCTGTCTTCGGCGAATCTTTCAACCTCATCAAAGGATTTTATGCATGTTATTTTGACCTCTCTTAATAATGTCATCTTCAGAGTTTCACACGGTCTGCCTCTTTTTCTCTTTCTGAGATATATACAGTATATACAATTCTGTTGTAACACACATTGTGTAAAACGTACATTTGTGAACAATTTTAAAATAAACCTAATTTGCAGCCAGAAACACAAGGTGAATGCAGGGTAAAAAAAAAGTATAAAGGAAAACAGCAAGCAAAGAAAGATGAATGTAGAAAATGAAAGTGGAATTGAATAAAATAGAACGGAAAGAAGAAAATGTGTAGAGGAAAATGAGGACAGGAATAACTATGACATAATTAAGACATGTTTTTCCACATGTCAGAACTACTGCTAATATGTAGGGAGCTTTTTAAGGACGGCCTGAAGTGCCTTCATAATCTCATATATCAATGCTGCTTGCAAATAAAACTTTGATCATTCAGTGTGTGCGTCAAGTCATTTCTTTTATATTGAATCGGTTATCGATCTCCAGAAATAGGAGACCTGGGTGTTTATTCAGTCAGGATATAATATGTGGGTATAGTTTAAAACTGTCACTGCCCTGTGTAATAGCACCGTGTCTGTGTCTCACATAAAACCGATCGCTGTGTTGAGATTGAATTGCATAGAAGGTGGAAAGCTATGACTTTTGAATATTTGGCATGTGATATATATATATATATTGAGAGTCACTGATAAAAATATGTGTGTGTGTGTGTTATATAAGTGAATTTTTATATTGTGTAGCATATTTACACAGTTGTTATTAAACAGCTTTTAATACACTAAGTTATTTATTTAATATAGTTATAATGTGAAGGAATGTATTTTCCTTACCGTGTGAAAAAAAATGTGTTCAGGTGGAAGACAGAACTGTAAGGTGTTTAGATAATAACTGAAACCAGACATTCGGTTGTCATTTAACATACACATTGGAATCTACACCTTGGAGTTTCTCGTGGAGTTAGGTCTGGCGAGTGAAAGTTCTACCGTTTTATACTACTCCTCGCTGGAAACTATCCTGTTATGAATTGAGCCGCCAGAAATTAGACTAGACTGACAGCTAAATTTACTGACTGACGCTAACTCAAACCTTACCCTAGCTTTATCCGCTATAGATGCCAAAGTGCAATGGAAAAGCTTTGCATGCAGTAGCAGTGATAATCTCCCCCTCTGTGCTTATCTCTAAGGAACTGGTTTCTAGACTATGAAAATCTCTCCCACGTAGTAGACGGACGAGATGGCTATAACACGCGGAGAAAGCTGGAGACTTAAAAAAAAATTGGCATCGAGCTCGACTGGGTGAATATAGTCACTCTGGATTTAGCACAGTTACGGAATTCAAATGCGACAAACCATTTAATGTTTCCAGAAGCTCAGTTAGGAGTTAAACTAACCTCACTGGCAGCAGTTTACCTTGGATAAATCATCAGAAAATGCTCCAGACGAGTTCTCGAGATTTGACAACAGACTGTACAATAAAATGTTAACATAAAGAACGAGGACAGCAGTATATTAATATATATTAAACAGCAGAAGAGATCCTTCTCTGGCAGATACCTCAGGCAGATAGACTAGTAAGATATGACGAAAAGGCGTGCCGTAACAGTTACACTTTCTGCAGCATAGTTTCAAGACGATTAATTCCGCGCGTGTTGGGTGCGCACTGTTACCATTGGTCTCTAGTTGCTTTTTTTTTATTTTCTGTGTAAAAATGTTGCGACACCCATATGCAACCTAAAAAACACATGAACGTTTTGTAGAAACGAAGACGTTAGGAAGAAGTTTGACAGTGACATAGCTAGATTTTCTTATCCAGAACATATTCAGACAGTTCATTTTCTCGATCATATTCACACTAAGCACGAACACGTCCACATTCAACAACTATCTTAATCAGCTCTGACTCGTGAACGCACTATCAATCGCACCAATCAGCTAACCAGGTGAGCTTAATTAAACCTTGTTTTCAGTGCAAGTTACTCATCGAGATTCGGTGACTCCCGACAACATCCTACTGCTGTAGAGGAAGTGCACTACACTATTGCTTTAACCTCTGACAGTGTTCCGGCTGAGATGATGTGAAATGACAGCCATTTGATACACGTTCCAGAGGCTATTCCATACAACACAATACAGGAGTACAACCAGTGAATAAAAAGCAGTGGATACCGAGTGAATTGACACTGAAACCTTTTACATATGGGGGAAAAAGTGATGGAGATGAGATCAAGAGCCTTACAGAATATTTATGAGAAAATGCGTGAAAAGATCAAAACAGGCATCATACTTGAACACTTGACAGCTACAGAACCAGCAAGGACACAGCCGTCACTCCATGGATCCTAGACTACAGTGTATATAAGGATTCTAGAAGAATGCCACTGTAGTTATAAATTATATATTTTCACAGCTCATAGATGTTGGAGTTAACCTGCTAATAACCTTCCATCATGACATAGGAGCTCATTGTTCTGAACCAAAGAAAATTATTCAAGATTATCTGCTGGCATTTCCTCTTTTGCTTGTTTTATTGAATTGACTTACTTCTAGGATATCATGTATAAAATGTGTCTGCTGAGGAAGAGCCCTCATACTTACATATACTGAAGACATTCTGATCTATAGATAAAAGAGGAACCACTGTCTTATCTGAATGGCATGAAAGGAACCGTGCTGAAGTAAACCTGACCAAAGGAAAGGTATTATGGTGTCTGCTAATCAAGAAAATTGTCAAGATTTTGCCAGCTGTCATCTGTAAGAGAATGATCACTGAAAGACATAAACTTTGGTACCTGAGATTCATGTTCGACCAAAACCTTCCTTTTTATTTTCATATTAATAAAGTTATCCTGAAAATTGGAAAATGGACTATCATCATCATTGAAAAAATCGTAAACAAAGCACTTTAGTGAGACATGAGAGAAAGAAAAATCACAAGAGAATTACCTAAGATTCGAACACGGATGAGCAGCCGTCTAGCCACGAGAGAACAGCGTACTATCGACTTAGCCAACTAGCACCCCCCAAAAAGGTGTTTTATTGACATAGTGTTTAGTAACTGTTCAGTAGACATGAGGGATCGTGACACCCGGAAACAAATGAGGTCGTGACACAGAGTTCCGTAGCTTCGATTCAGTCTCTCTAGCAGGTACCAACTTTTTAGACAAACATACACATGGTCTCCTGTCATGTCTGATGCAGACTTGAACAACAATAACAAATGAACAAATACTTATTACATGAAGTTAGTTTCAGCTATAGTTTTAAGGAAAGAATTTTTTTCTATAAATAAGAAACTACGAGCTTTGGTATGGTAAAGTAAGAGAGCACAGTTTTGTTGGAACAGACCTCAAAAAAATCATAGACAAAGCACTTTAGTGAGATGTGAGAGAAAGAAAAATCGCAAGAGAATTACCTGAGATTCGAACATGGACTCCGGTAGGACGAGCAGCCTTCTAGCTCTCTTACTTTATCATACCAAAGCCTCGTAGTTTCCTATTTATAAAAAAAAATTCTTCCTATCATCATCATCCTCTTCTTTTTCTTCTCCCAACCTAAAAAAAGGAAGTGGTTGCATCTTGTTAGTTTCAATACAGTCTGTCATATGTGCACCTTTCAGTATGACACATGAATCTTCTGCATGACTCTTTTTCTGGGACCAGATCTGCATTCCCGATTGGTTCCTATTTAGCTAGTCTGTGATCTGTTTTGGGAGGGGGGAATTGGAGGTAGGAAGAAGAATAAGATCAACATTAGTTTATGTTAGCTAACCCTGACACAAGCAGTCACATGATGATCAGTTACCAGTCTCATTAAGCTTGAATTTGAATACTATGTCTTCATCTCCCAAAAAGGGATTATTGCAATTAAGGTGATATATTTTTAGTTTTAAAAAAAAGATAATAAGAGTGAGGAAAGTGGGCAGAAACAAGAATATCAGAAAGTAAGATGAGTATGTATAAATGAAGAGCATGCAATGGTCCAGTATTTCACCAAAAACCTTTTTCAAGGTTCATATGCAGCAGATAAAAACATAAAAAAGTAAATGAAAAATAAACACTTCACTTTTTTATATCCTCCTCATAAGAAAGATGGGCACAAAATACCCCCAGATAGATGAAAAGTGGATGCAGATGATTGGTTTAGAAAGAAGATAAAGGGATGATGACAAACAGTACCAGATAGTAAACAATATGACATCATGAACAGGTTATTAATTGAACCAGTTTTACCAAAGTTGTCATTTCATTTCTCTCATCTCTCAACTGTATATTGCTGAGTGTTTTTTTTTTGTACGACTGAATCTCCTGGTACAGTTAACCATAGATTATGACCTTGGGCAACCAGTTCTTTGGAATTGTGCTTTGTAAACACATTGCAAACACATGGTTTGAAAGGAATGAACAGAGCACCTTGACCATGTTCAGTGCTTTTTCGTGGGTGAGCTATGTGGGCCATGCAGGAGAGTGAGACAGTGAGATTACAGAATGACTGGCTAGTTAGCTTGGAGTTTCTGATAAAGTGATTCTGAACAAAGAAGCTTTTTAGACTGCTTTGTTAGCAATGTTTCAAGAGGATGATACAACTGACTGTGAGAAAGAACCTGAACCGACAATTGAGGAAATTTTATGGGCAGTAAAGAATTTGAAAAATGGTAAGTCACCAGGATGTGATGAGGTAATAGCTGAACTTATTAAAGCAGGAGGAAAGGAATGTGCAACAATCTATCGTGCACTATGTAAAAAGATATGGCATTCAGATGGCCAAAAGAATGGAAAAGAACTGTATTCATACCACTGCCAAAAAAGGGTAACCTGAAATTATGCACAAACTACAAAACTGCTGCCCTGATTAGTCATGCCAGTAAAATTCTGTTAAAAATCATAATGGGTAGACTTTGTAAGAAAATAGAAGTCAGTGTGGTCCAAGCTGGTTTCAGGCAAGGAAGAGGATCAAGAGATCATATATTCAATATAATATTAATAATAGAGAAATGCAGAGAGTTTAATGTGAATATTTATCTTTCATAGACTACTCAAAGGCATTTGATTGTGTAACACACCAGAAACTTTGGGAAATAATGGAAAAAATGGGATTTCCAACACATTTGATGCAATTAACATCACTGCTGTATCCAGACCAACAAGCAGCAGTAAGAATAAATGGTGAAACAACAACTTGGTTTGACATAAAACAAGGGGTTTGTCAGGGGTGCATATTGTCACCCTACTTATTTAACTTGTATACTGAAAATATAATAAGGAATGTTAGAGAAGATGTAGACAAAGAATATTATGATGCCATAACAATTGGAGGTTATGAAATATCAGAGATTAGATATGCTGATGACACAGTATTACTGTCCACAACACAAAAAGGAGTGGAAAAACTAATTATGTCAGTCCGTAAGAACATTGAAGAGCAGAACCTCTATCTTAATGCAAAGAAAACTAAATTGATGACAACTGACAAAACAAACAAGGGAGCTGAAGTATGTATCAATGAGGAAAAACTGGAAAAATTGGAGAGTTTTAAATATCTTGGATCACTGCTAACTAATAATGGAGATACAATGAGGGAAATTAAAAGGAGGACATCTATCACTCTTCAGAAAGTAAAACAACTAAAGAATCTGTGGAGAGGAACAGACAGAACCACAAAAATAAGATTTTTAAGCGCATGCATCTTTCCCATCGCAACATATGCCTGTGAGACCTGGACACTTAACAGAACAGCTGATAAACACAAAAATGCTACAGAAGAGTATTCCAAATGTCGTGGACACAAAAAAGAACAAATATATCTATACTACAAGAGCTTAATATTGAAGAAGGCTGGCTAGTAAAGAGGATTAAAGAGAGAAAACTTAAATATTTTGGACACATTAAACATCATGATAATTTAGAGAAGATCATATTGGAAGGATACATAATGGGAAAAAGAAAGAGAGGAAGACCAAAACGAAGATGGTTGCAGGACATCATTGATGATCTGCAAATGGATGCAGCAGCAGCAGGCTATCTTGCTCACAACCGAGAGGCCTGCAGGAGTGCTGTTTGGGAGGCAAAGTTCCACAAGGGACAAGCAAATGAATGAATGGGGTCATTGTATTTTCTTGTCTACTGTTATTGATTTGAAAGTAATTCCTGTTATGATACTTAATACTGAAGTAAATAAACTTTTAAATACTACACAGAAGCACACTCTGTATATTAAACTTTCAACTGGTACACAACTCACCAACTGAAATAATTGGAAACTGAGAGAGTGACATGCCTAACTACTGAATAATTAAACGCTGAAATATGCAATTTCGCTAACAAGAGGAACAGACAGAACTACAAAAATAAGACTTTTAAGGATATGCATCTTTCCCATCGCAACATATGCCTGTGAGACCTGGACACTTAACAAAACAGCTGAGAAACACATAAATGCTTTTGAATGTAAATGCTACAGAAGAGTTCTTCAAATATCATGGACACAAAAAAGAACAAATATATCCATACTCAATCAATTAATCAATCATTTACATGTCTCTTGCGGAACTTTGCTTCCCTAACAGCTCTCCTGTAGGCCTCTCGGTTGTAAGCAAGATGCCCTGCTGCTCATGCAAGAATTTAATACTGCAAGAACATAATATTGAAGAAGGTTGGCTAATAAAGAGGATTAAACAGAGAAAACTTAAATATTTTGGAGACATTAAACATCACGAGAATTCAGAGAAGACAGTCTTGGAAGGGTACATAATGGGAAAAGGAAGACCAAGGCGAAGATGGCTGCAAGACATCGTTGATAATATGCGAGTGGATGCATCAGCAGCAGGGCATCTTTCTTACAACAAGAGGCATACAAGAGAGCTGTTAGGGAGGCAAAGTTCTGCAAGAGACATGCAAATGACTGACAGATTGACTAGATCTACACGTAACATAATTGTTGGGCATAGTTGCTTTTAATACACATATATATATTTATTTATTTGGTTCAGATTTGTAGAACCAAACATCAGTCTGATCAACCAGTCTATGAACCATAACTCTTCTACTCTAGATATTCTGCAGCAATGGCTGGAGTTAGTGTGAAAGTACTGTCAGAATAAATTTGCACTTGACATCCCTGCAAGAAAAACCCCACATATGTGCTTAGTATTAAAACAAAAAATGTGTGTGAATGTAGTATTAAAACATAAAATGTGTGTGGATGTACACATGTTTATTGTACATGAATATTATATACTTGCATATTTACGTAAACTTCATTCGCACACATCAGTGTTAACTTAACTGTTTGTGCATGTATAAAGAATGGCAGGTATTAATCTGTATGTAATGATGAAAATAATATTAATGTACTCAGAGAGTTACAAATGTAATTATTCTATTAATAATATCAAACATAAATCGAAAAATAATGCTCGAAAGACACTATTAAAATAAATGTAAGGAAGGTGTGATATGATGAAAGGAATGACTGAGCATACAAAGTTGGAAAAAAAGTAAAGAAAAAAAAAACGAAAAAAAAAACACCACAGATTCTGAAAATTTTCAACTAGTAGAAAATTTTTAAAGCAGAAATTTAACCAGTGTCTAAGCAAAATAACCGGTGCTGAACTGTAAACCCACATGTCAGTTGCAGCAAAATTCCTAGATATGTGTCCAGATATAACAGCTATAACACCAGCAGATATATGTGATTTGGAGTCTAGACAAGACAGTTTCCACAAAAACATTTATTCTCTTTGTAGCTGAAAAACAATCAGAATCTATGAACATTGCTACAAACAGGAACAACCACATGATCCCCTGTGAAGTTTTCTGACCCACATAAGCAGGAATTAGGATAAGTATTTACTCCTTACTTTTGAGAAATGGGAAAATAATTTTAGGTATGTGTAATTTCATTGAAATATATTTACATATAATTTGTGATGTTGGAGATTGAAGTCATACAGCTGACAACAAACAGGCGTTTCAGTTTCAGTGTGTGTGTGGTTAATCACTTATGCGGACCTAAGAAATGCTCATATTTAGCACCACATCGATACAGCACATTTGAAAAGGGGCACAAAATGTTTTTGAATATTAATTTCACTTTGTTTTCTCTTCTAATAGATCTAAGATTAACATAGTAATATTAATGATGATTATAATAAAGTAAATGTCTGATATTGTCAGGGGTGATTACTTCATGTTTTTCTTTACTTAAGCTCTGGTAAAACTACTTGTCCAGAATGTGCTGGAGACAATGATTGCACTGAACCTAATGATGTGCCAGGAGAGGAAGGTCTGATTTTATATTACTTTCTAAATCCTTGCTTCGTTTCTGAAATTAGTCATTTCCTCAATGAAGCATACAGTATTTTAGTTACACAACAGCCATTAATCAATAACTAATACATTATAGTAGCTCGGTCATTTGCATGTCTCTTGCAGAACTTTGCCTCCCTAACAACTCTCCTTTTAGCCTCTCATGCCCTGTTGCTGATGCATCCATTTGCAGATTATCAATGATGTCTTGCAGCTGTCTTCGCTACAATGAAGAATATGATGATTATGTTGCTACTGATGATAAGAGTGAAGGTGTTAGTGAAGTGATATTTTTGTGCTTATGGTTATTCAAATGATGCTAAATTACAGCATAAGCATCACAAAGATATTAATTCATTGATGCATATATTGTTTCCAGACAACAACAAAAGCACAAGAAATAGTCACTGGAAGTCAAGGGACCACATGAATTCACCAAAATGTGATTCAGGAACATCAGTTCCCTCAAATTCTAGATTGAACTTTTTGTCTCAAAATGACATTGATTCCATCAACTGCCACTGAAATCACAAGACAAATGAAGAGCCTAGAATGAGCTATAACCAAAGCTATTGAAAGATGCAAGTCAGGCCCAGTGACAAATAAAATGATGAAGTTACAAGCACAACATCAGGAAGTGTGAACAGGAGCAGTAAGAATGATATTTGTTCCAGGCTACCAGGTCATTGTGCATATCATAAAGGATTCTCATCTGGCACATCGGTGAACGAAACCAGTTTTATTAATGATAATATGAATATTTCAGACTATATGTTGGATAACACTCTGTTGAGAATATTCTCCAGAAATTGTAATGAAAATGGAAATTCCAACATCATGCACAGAACAAGATCAAGACTAGGATTTTCTTATTCAGATTTCATTGACACTGAGCCAGTCCAATGGCGCCTTCATCCAATGAGTGAGATACATAGAGAAACATTAGATCGAGAAATAGACTTTTTAAGTCTCCATATTAAACCACATCAGATTATCCATCAGCTCTACAGAGATGGAGTGCTGACATCCATGGATTACAACCAACTTACAAGGTATGCAGCACGCCTTCTTTCTGTCAGAAATATAGCTTATACATAAATTTATAGCATTTTATTACACGCAGCACTTTGTTTTTCATTAGAATGTGTCTGTGTTTCTGGTAGAGTGAGACATACCAGGTTCGTAATTGAGATAAAAGACAAAATAAATGGACAAAGAAAAAAATAAAGATCAGTTTTATGACATTCGGTGGCAAGAAAGTTACAGAGACAGGCACAGAGAGACAATTATATTTCTTGAAGGACATGCAGTATGCCCTCAAACTATACTACACTGACAGTCTTCATCTAAGCACAGACCTCTGAAGAAATATATATATAGTTCAAACAATTTTTCTAATGCTTACACAGTCTGTCATCATAGTCTTCATTTTATATAATCCCTTCAGAAGAAAGTTAAACATGGCATATTTGTGAAGTTTCAGTTGGGCAATAATGTAAGGAGTCTATTTCACTTTAGTGGTAAGTATAAAGAAGAATTTTATTGGTGCTAGAATGAGAAAGAAGTATTTACTTGTACTTGTACAAACTCCCTGTGTCTGTGAGCTGTTGTTCTTCAACCCCTGAGAAGGAAGTAATCTCATATTAATAATGAGCATGAAAAGAATTTCTTTATAGTGGCAAGTGTGAAGAATAATTTGATATTAGTGATGAGTATGAGGAAGAGTTATTATGATAAGCGTGAAGAAAAAAAATCTCACAACTATAATGTTACATTAGTAGTGAGGCTGAGGTAACATTGAATATTAATGCTGAGATAATTCTGACAATAATTTGTAAGAAATCTGTGACTCAGTTTGAAGTGGTCTGAAATGAAAGGTAATTTTTTTTTTAATTGTGAGTTAGCTAAAACAGAAGCCATTGTTACATTTCACTATAAACATTTTACACTGCCTTTTCAGAATGGAAGGTCAAGGGGATAGAGCAGTAACTAGGCTTTTGATAAAAACTTTACAAAGACGAGGAGAAAAAGCTTATCCATCACTAACCAATGCCCTTCTGGGTAGCAACTATGCTTTTGTTTGTGAGCGACTGGCAGACTCAGACATGCATCTCATGCATAGTGCCCAGGCAGGCAGGAGTGAAACTAAATGGTGGACAGTAAGAATTGTCATAAAACTTCATGTCTCTTGTCATTATTAACATTTAAAAGCCAAAACTACCTGAAAGTGTACCATTGGTTTCTGAAAATGTATTATCAAATAGAAGCAGCAAAAATCAGATGCAAACTAAAGATGATGATTTGCTACAACAAACCAGTAGTCACTTGCAATGTCATTGAAAGAAAGAAGCTTGGTATATCAGTGAAATTATAACAGTATGATAGATCCAGTCTGTTTCCGTATGCTACTTATAGTAACAGGCAAAGAAACTCATAATGTAACCAAAATGATCTTTATTCTTCCTTAACCAGGCCTTGAAGTAATAAAAGTGATGATATTATAAAAGTTTAAACAGATTTATTTCAAACTGGTCATGCACTTACTTTATTGTAAACAAGATGTTGAAAAATGGCTTCTCTACCTTGAGGGCATCTTGGATTCTTAGTCAGATCGATGAAACAAATTGCAGTTGGGTTCTTCTTCCCCTTTTCTCCTCACTATGCTAAAGAAAAGGAGACAATTTTCCCTTTAGGCTGCAACCCTGTTCTGTTTCCATAGCCACATGACCTTTTTTTATACTTTCCCACTGTGGTGTGATGCTAGGTCTTTTGATATATAATAGAGGGATCCAAAAAGATGTATACACACTTCAACACTGTAAAAAACTTTATGAATGGTGTAATACTAAATTTATACATAGGTTACTTTAGGTTTCAACAATTAAAACAGGTGCTCAAAGTGGTTATTAAGGGCATCTAAACACTTCTGAGTATGACAAACAACTGCTTGAGCAATGTTACCAAAAGTTTTTAATGGTACTGTTGCACCTGCCATTTCAGTTTCCTCCTGAAGCGCTGTGAGCATGGCTGATCTTCTACAACAAACAACATTCTTTAAGGTCCAGGAGTGTTAAATCAGGAGATTGGTAGGGAAACTCAGTTACCCCTCTTCGTCCTGTCCATTGTACTGGTACACTCTTATCTGCTGGCATTTGAGTTCCCCTAGCCCATATATCTATATATAAACAGTAGTTTATGTTATAAAATCATCACAGAATTGACCTGAATATAGTTTTTTTTTAAATAAGAAATTAATTGCAGGCAATATGGCTGTGCAGTATTCTTTATTCACAGGGCACAATACATAACAGCACAAAATACTGTAATTCAGAGAAGAGGATGAAAGTAAATATGACTGGGGAGGTAAGAGGTATATAGCAGAGGGTTTTGACAGAAATCAAGCTTTTGCTTCTGCTTTTCCATCTGGGCCTAGAGAGGTTGCCAGTCATGTCTGTGACATATACAGTCAGGAAGTAGACCAAAGCAGAAGCATAGATTTCTTTAAGCTCTCAAGGAAATGATATATTGTGGTTTTGTCAAGTTGTAATTTTTAAGATTCATATCAGAACAAGTAAGTTGAGCATATAATTATTAAAAGATGTTTGCTTATCTGGGGCTGATGTTTTGCTTTCAGTGTTGTTTGGGAAGACGGAATCCCACATAATGTTATACATGTACTCTTCTAAATATTACTTTGAAACTCCTTTCTCCTAACAGCTGTGTTATGTTTCTCAGAAAAACACTAATGTTGCACTATGTAGAATTCCTCTGTTATATAATTCAATGAATGTAACATTTGCATGTAACACACAACTGTTTCATATCAAAATTTGTATTTGCCTAACCAGCCTTTCAGAATAGATGCTACATGGCCTCTAGCCAAACAGAGAGGTATGCAAAATCACATGACACCACAGTACATCTCATCTCCTCCTAATCACATGATTCCTGATGTTCATATAACTGATGCTAATATACGTGAACGAGTTGAAGATCTGGATGCAAGGTTAAGGACATTGGAGGAGAATATTATTTCTCTGAGAGATGGTAATGTTTATGGTTTCTACAGGCTGATAGAGGTTATTGAGAAGAGCTGTAATTTTTTTTTTGTTACAAAAAATGGATTTATTAATACTAAAAGTTAATAAAAATATGTTTCATTAATTAAAATTAATATTCTCCTGTGTGGTACCTGGGACCAGTAAAGAATAGAACCACTGTACCCTACTACACATGATCGTAAAATGTGACTAAGTAGAGTTCGGCATAGGGCCAGCAACCCTATCTGGTTAAAAAAAACCCATAAGACTGCTACATAAACAGAAGCAAGGGAAAAAACAAATGCAGGTGAAAGGAGAAATGCTTATCAGGAAACTGAGCCCATGAAGGTTGTGGATAAAAGCCAGACACTGGAAGTCCCCAGCCGAACTGCAGACCACCTGGAACCTAAACCAGGATGCAGATAGGCAGTTGGAATGTAAGAACACTTAATCAGACTGGAAAACTAGCACAAACCATCAAGGAAATGCACAGATGTAAACTAGACATATTAGGAATACAAGAGGCAAGATGGACAGGACAAGGCAAAAGGAAATTAACAACACAGCGCACAGAAGATACAATAATATGGTCAAGTAAAGAAGGTAATCATGAAGGAGGAGTAGCATTTATTATAACAAAAGAAGCAAGCCCTATAAATGAGAGATTATTATATGCACGCTTCAACTTAAGATTCACGAAGCTGTCTGTTATAGTTTGTTATGCACAAACAGAAGCAGCTGAAGAAGAACTAAAAGAAGCCTCCAAGCCACAGTAGAAACAATACCCAAGCATGATATGCTACTCGTCTTGGGTGACTTCAATGCAAAAGTAGGTGAGGGAAATGAAGATAGAAGAAGAATCATGGGAAAAGAAGGAATCAGAGAAATAAATGAAAATGTAGAAAGACTGCATTTTCTGTGAATAAAACATGATGACCATCGGAGGGACAATTTTTCAACATAAAAACATCCATAAACAGAAAACCAAATTGATCACATACTAATAAACAACAAGTGGAAATGGTCACTACAAGATGTGAGAGCAAGGAAAGGAGCAGATGTAGGAAGTGACCATGACCTTCTGGTAGCAAAAATAAAACTAAAATTAAGGAACCCCAAAATCGGAGAACACAGAAAGGCATGCTTTGATACAGCAAAACTGAAAGACCAGCAAACAAGGAATGAATTCTCAATAGTACTTAAAAACCACGTGAGAGGCATTGCCCTCCTGCCACTCACCAGTAAAGTATTTTGCAGAATAATCATCAGCAGAATTGTACCAGCACTTGAGGGAAAACTTCGGAAAGAACAGGCAGGATTTAGAAAAGGAAGATCATACATAGACCACATATTTGTATTAGAGGATGCAAATGAGTGGCATAGCACGACATATGCACTGTTTATAGATTTTGAGAAAGCCTTTGACAGTGTCAATGGAGATGCACTGTGGAAAATTCTAAGATGGCATGGACTCCCCCATAAGATAGTGAATGTCATCAGAGCCCTATACAAGGGCTTTCAGTGCAAAGTGATCTGTGGAGAACATACCTCCAGCAGCTTTAGGGCACAAACAGGAGTGAAGCAGGGATGTGTACTATCGCCAACATTATTTATCTTGGCAGTAGACTGGTTAATGAAGGAGGCAACATCAGGCAAATGCAGAGGATTTACAATGGACCATGGACACAGTGCTGGAGGACCTTGACTTTGCAGACAATATTTGTCTACTATCAAACAGCCACATAGATATGCAAGATAAAATAAACAAGCTAACTCAGAATGCATAAACAACCAAGGATTAAAGATCAATATAGGAAAGACCAGGTTAATGAAGCTTAATGTGGACAGAAATGTACTAGAATAGATAACAAGTTAGTGGAGGAGGTCAACAGATTTGTATATCTTGGCAGTAGAATAGAAGAAAATGGAGACAGCACAGAGGACATCAACAGCAGACTTACTAGAGCAAACCAGGCTTTTGCAATGCTGCAGACTATATGGAAATAAAAAAAAACTAAGCATGAAGACTAAAATCAGAATATGTAAGAGTAATGTGCTAAATGTACTATTTGGAAGTGAATGCTGGAAAATCACCAAAACCATAGAAAACAAGCTGAATTCTTCCCAGACTAAATGTTTATGAAGAATTAGACAAATATTTTGGCCAAACAACATAAGAAATAACATCTTGTTGGCAGAAATGCAGATGAAGCTACTGACAGCAATTATTGAGGAAAGGCGCTGGCGATGGTTGGGATATGTACTCCGAATGACTGACAACTCACTACAAAAAAATAACACTAAGATGGACACCACAGGGGAAAAGAAATAAGGGTAGACCAAAAGAGACATGGAGAAGAACAAGAGAGAGGATTCTGAGCAATAGAGGGCTCACCTGGGCAAGAGCAGAGATGGATAGGCATTTGTGGAAAACCCTTGCAAAAGCCCCATGTGCCCTGGGCACTTAAGGTTCAGAGAGAGAGAGAAAATTAATATTTAAATATTAGGACTTAATAATAAACAAGAATAACACATACAAAAAACCCCTAAAAAATAATTCTTTAAAAAAAAAGAATTGTACAAATATCAATAATTACTTATCTGAATATATAATTTTAAAACTTCCAGTAGAAGACATCTTTTCACATGCATTTATAGGTTGAATCTGCCAGTATTGATATAAGTGTGAACAATAATTTTCATCCTTCCAGCTGCTCAGAGTTTCTCACCTGATCGCATGAGATCACAACACCTTCTGCAGAGCCCAAGAGCTAAACCACAAGTAAGAAATGGTGGTGGTATGATTGATGCCAGCTTCCTAGAACAAGAACTAACAACCCTGCGAGTCAAACTTGCACAAGTGCTAGAGTATGTGGCAGCACTAAAACCTGAGAGATTTAATGGTATTAATGTGTGACTGCATTCATTTCCGTCCTTCACTGGTTTTCATAGTTTCACCTGTGATTTATGTGTTAACCACTTAAGCTTTCTCCCCAAGTTATTTCATGCTTACTTGTCACTCTTACATTATTCCACCTGAATTTACTTGCCATTGGCACTTAGTAGTATTATCCCTGAGTTTTCTCACTGTTGTAAACAGTGGCTGACCTAGTTGCCAGATACTGTAGGAGGCTGCTGAAACAGCAGATTCAACATAGCTGTGTTGTTGTGTTTACACACTTTGATAACAATGACCAGTTTTATTAAACATGTTCGTTTCAAAGATGATGAGGACTTGTTGCATGATGGTACTGATGTTTCTACTTATATGAGCAGAAGACAATTTAAAGTCTTTGATTTATACATAGGTCACTTTAGGTGACGTTTATAATAATAATAACATTACTGAAACTGTTGAAACTGCATCTGAATTCGTGATCTGAGAATAGTCAAGGCAACATTCCAAGCAGACATTCAGAGTTGCAGAAGTGTAAAGTGACACGTCTGTGCAGTTTATGATATAAAGAATTGGACATGAACATCATCATACCATCAACATTACTACCATCTTCATCATCATCATGAGCCCATGTCAAGAAATTATAATAGTCATTAACATGAGCATAATCACTATCATTTGCAACCACCTTTATTCTCATCATCATTATACCACCATAACTGTCATTGTCATTGCCACCATTTTCACCATAAACATCCATCAGTCTGTGTTAAGAAGTGTTATTTTTATTTCTGGCATAATAAATATTTACTTTTCTGTACAACTGTGGTGCATTCTGCTCTTTTTTTTTTGTGTGAAAATAATTTGCCAGGCGTAGAGTGACGCTGAAGGGGCTAACTATGTCATTCATGTGTTAGCAAATTATCTAGACCTCACCCCACTCCCAGAACTTTGCCTTTCAGTTATGCCATCATATACAGAGTTTGCCTGTTATATCAGCAAATCATTTTTGATTAGGAGTTCTTGATTGTTTTAAGTTAAAAGAAAAAGGGTAAAATTCCATTTCCATGCCATTAAGGCATTTTGGGGATACTGTGTTAGACATGCATTTCCATGAACTTTGGCACATGAAAAGTAAATAACCAGTTTTCACCAATTTCATGTCAGCAAAGCCAGCTAATGTTGAACCTGTGACAGCCATACGGGAGAGCTGCTCTTCATCAGTTGGTGACAAGGTTACATCCCCAACACGTTGGGTGATTTATCATCCTCACTTGGAAGACCAGATTAATGACCTGCAGAATAAGCTAAAGGAACTCCATGATGACATGTTGATCTTCAAAATGGCTACATTTTCTAGTGAGTTCAATATTTACTTCAGATTTGCAGTTTAATTCCTGTGCGTTACACTGTATCTCTCTTTTAATTCAAATCTGTGTTGTCCTTATCAGACTTGCTCTCTCTCTATCTGTCTCTCTCTCTCTCTTACTTAAATATATACACACATCTCCATAACTAAATAGATCAGGTGTTCACTAAGTATGTCATGTGTTTAATCCTCTGTATGAATCATTTTCTTCAAATTCACATAGGACACATAGGCAGTAAACTCAGAGAGCGGAGAGTTTCCTGCATACATGTCTTATATTCACGCATTTAAAATATCTGGAATGACAGATATTCTTGTCCTCTCTGTGATGAAGATTCTTACGTGCCAGCCATAGAACTTGTGCAGAAACATCAATTAAATCTGAGAAACTGGTTCAGCATCTCAGAGCTCTCAAATAAACATGTTTCATGAGGATGTGACTGCTTAAAATCGTCAGAGCTCCATGTAAGATAAGTTCTGTGCTTACCACCTCTTGTGGCCTCAGAACTACTTTGTCTCTGTTTGAATATTGAAAACACTGCTTGTATTCTTGAATCCATTCAATTTCCAATTGCAGAAAAAAATGTTTAAATCGTTTCGTACTCCTTTTAACCAGTGGTTTTTTTTTTCCCCAAAACCGGTGTTATTTTTTTCCAACTTTTTTTAAAATTAAAAGCAAATAGTATAATTCCTGACAAAGGGCTTTCTCATCTATCTCTTTGGTTTTGAGACATGGTTGAGACATTATAGGTTTAAAATGCTTTCTCATGTGATGGAGTAGTGGTGTAGGCTGAACTGACAGGAGGATGAGTAAATTCTTAGGAGAACACTAATGTGTTTACCTGCTCCCGCTCAGCATGTCATTGCATTGTGACCTAAAGTGGACTCTTATTCTCCTACTCTCCAGTACAGAGAAAAATAACAAAGACTGGAGATATAGTACATGGGGTGATTGATAAGTTCTTGGCATAAGGTACAACAGTTTATTTGTGGACAACTTTTTTGGGTTATTTCTCAACATAGTCCCACCTTGTCAGTTTATGCACTTAGTCCAGCGATCATGGAGCATACAGATCCCTTCTTTGTAAAGGTCAGCATATTGTGTCAGTTGAAAGTGGTCTGCAGCATGAATGACATCATCATCTGAAGCAAATTTGCGACCACTGAGCTCCTTTTTGAGTTTGCTAAACAGGTAATTGTCTGAAGGGGCCAAATCTGGGAAATAAGGAGGATGTTCAAGAAGCTGGATGCCGCATTCATGAATGGCAGCCATTGCCACCACTGACTTGTGAACTGGAACATTGTCTTGATGAAAGATGACTCCTCTCCTCAATTTCCCTCAACGGTTTTCCTTCAGTTTGACCCGCATTTGCTTCACAAGATTAGCATAATAGGCCCTGGTGACCGTTCTGTCCTTTTGAAGATAGTCTACCAATAGCACACCTTTTGAATCCCAAAAGATGGAAGCCATCACTTTGCCTGCAGACAGAACCACCCTTGTTTTCTTTGGAGATGGGGATCCATGATGTTTCCACTGCTTTGACTGTTCTTTGGTTTCTGGTTGAAAATGATGAACCCAAGTCTCATCCATAGTCACAAATTGCTGAAGAAACTTTTCAAGATCTGCAGAAAAATGGCCAAGATTGTCTCTTGACATGTTGAGACGCTGTTATTTGTGATCAGCTCCAAGAAGTTTCAGGACCCATTGAGCAGAGACCTTTGTCATTTGAAGATCATTGTGAATAATGGCATGAACACGTTCCTGGGAGATGCCCAACTCAGTAGCAATGTACTGCTCAGTTAGTCATCAATCCTCCATTATCATGTCATGGATTCTGCTTGTGGTTTCATCAGTGGTTACTGTTCTTAGTCTTCCTGCATGGGGATCATCTTCCAGACTCTCCCTTCCATGTTTGAATTGAGCTGCCTATTTCTTCACTGTGCTCTCTCCTAGAGTCTCTACCATATCTTCATGGATCTCCTTCGGTGATAAGCCTTTGATGCAGAGGTAGCGAATGACTGCTTAATGAGAAATGTTATCCATTTTCTCAGTTTCTGCCACCACTTACCACTTCAGTAGCCTGTAAAAAAAAATTGGTTGCATTTAATTTCTTGAAACTTGGTGTTTAATCTTACATTAACCTGATCTACAAATGCATCTAATATCAGCTGTGTGTTTCAAGTATTTGTACATTATGCTGAGAACTTATCAATCACCCTCATAAACAGGCTTATCATGTGAAACATACTATTGTCTACAACTTAAATGTGTATGAAATGAACTCCTAAAAACACTGACATCCATAAATATTTCATACTTCTAAACATCTGTAAATCTCAGAGAAATAGCTGTAAATCTTGAAAAAGCAACAGAAAAATGCAGGCTATGTCTTGAAAGTTGAAAACAAAGTAAAGAGCAATGAAGTAGTACTGCAAAGTTTGCAGCCTTGTCCTTAAAAAGTACAGGCTTTAAAAAAAAATATGTGTGTGTGTGTATGTTATGTATGTATGTATGTTTGTTATATATGTATGTATATATGATCACCACCTCCATAGAAATACCCCTCTTAGGAATGTACATAGCAATACCATGTCTCAAAATCACTGTGGAATCTTTTTCCTGAAGGGCACCATTACTACCTGCAATTCTGTTTGGATTTGTGTTGAACTTAGCTCAGTTTCATTTTGTGGAACAAGGCAAATTCACAGAGGGCTAGGGCAGATGAGTAAGGAAGGTGTTGGATGACTGCCATGTTTTTTTCAGTCAAAAACTGCCTTGTCTTGAGGGGAGATGTGAGAAGACACATTGTCATGATGCAACAGCCAAGTGTGGTTGCCCCACAGTTTGATCTTTTTTGTCATAATCTTTAAAGCACCCAAAACCATCACAGTAAAAGTCAGAATTCAAATATAAGAGAAATAAAAGAGATAAGATAAATGTGCCCACTTTCCTCACTGTTTCTATCTTTTTGTAAAACTGAATCATACACTTTTATCTACCTTCATTACTAAAAACAGTTTTACTGTACTCATCATTTCTCTTATCTCTCACATTCTCCTTCCTATCTTACTGCAACACTATGACGTAGCTTTTTGTTTGTTTTCATTGATTTGTGATGTTTTGTTTATTTTTCTATTTCTTTTTGACTGTTATCTTTCTTCTTTATTATTATTTTTTTATTATATTATTTTAAACTTTGCTACCTGTGATCATCTCTTTACTCATTCATTTTCACTTCTGTGCTTGTCTAGTTAGTTTATATTTTTCCTCTTACTATTTTGTTTCTCTTCTTGTCACCATGCCTTCTCTGAAATGGATCACCAACTCTCTTAAATCATTCATAAGTATCTCTTTCAGTCTTTTACTACCTATACTGCTACTGACCTTGCTTTGAAAGAACTTTCTTAACATTTGTCTTTCCCTGAAGGTCATTATCTCTAAGTTTAACCCTGCCATGGGCACTCTTCATCCCAGTGTTAGTTACTGCCTTCATCTCATCAAAACCAGAATGGACCTTGGTAAGCAGATTTCTCAGCTTTCTGTCAAACTTTGCCAGATCACATTTGGTAGTTATCTCATTTATTGCCTGATCTGAGAGATTATTTACTCCATGAACAGGCAGTTCTACTTGCAGCTCTCTACTCTCAAAAAACAGAAACTTTCTGCTATCTGTCCTTCAGCCTCTCCTCGATCCATGATCATCTCTGCTCCCATTAAAGGTGATCTGCATTCCTCCTGATCTTCCACTGTCCACTGATGAATACAGTAAAACTGTTTTTAGTAATGAAGGTAGATAGAAGTGTCTTAGGTAAAGTTTACAATTTGTTCCTCTCCATCCATGTGTTGACCAGTTCTCTCCCCTTTAAGATGTCCGTACCCTTCCTGAAATCATCTTCCTCATGTAGAACATTCTAACTCAACCCTCAGGGAGCAGCATGCACTTTCACAATTTCAGCGCAGACAAGATATCATCAGAAGTGCAGACAAGGATGGGGACAATGTTTGTTGGAAAAAAAAGAATTATACATTCAGGCTATGACTCAGCTGAGCACCAAGCATTCTATGCTCCTCACTCTCAAGATCTGACTCTGGCCAAGAATAATCAGGTTCGAGATACCATCAATGAACTCATCCATGAGTCAGGTCTTTCTTCCTCTGCTATTCATCTACATATCTATGACAGCGGCTTAGGGAAGCAATCTTTTTATGTCCTAAGATCCACAAACAAGGCAACCCAGGGAGACCAATAGTTTCAGCTTGCTCTTGTTTCACAGAACAGATTTCTGACTTTCTGCATAGCATCTTACCTCTTGTGACTAGTTTGTGACTTATCTGAAGGACACTAATCATGCTTTCACCACTTTTGAGACTCTTACCTTCTTGCCTGGTCACACTTACTGTCCTCTTGACCAGGGACTTAGGCTGTTGAGGTCTTTTTGAACAAAAGACATCATTCTTCTTTTCCTACTTCCACTATTCTACACCTTACACAACTTGTCCTTGAACTCATCTTATTTCAGTTCAGTTTATATTTTGACCAGATCAGCACTATGAACACAAGCACCAAAATGAGTCTTAGCTACGCATGTCTGTTAATGAGTCATTTCAAACACAAGGTCTTTGAATCTTAGAGTACCTTTTACAGCCCTATACAGATGCTACATTGATGACAGTATTGCTGTCATGTCCATACCAGAGAAAGGACCCTAACAGTTTCATTAAGGAGTTTAATCCTGTGATTTCCTTCACCTCCCATGTCTCCACAACTTCTGTAAACTTTCTTGACATTACCATCACTATCAGCCCTTCAGGACTTAACATTTCAATCTACCATTCACCCATTGATTTTCATAGCTATCTCTTATACTCCCCCTCTCACCCCAGATCATGCAAGGACTCGATTCCTTTTTCTCACAATGTTTGTGTGCTAAGGATCTTGATTTCCACAATCAAGCCCACAGGATGCTGGATTTCTTTAACCAACGCAGCTATCTGGAAATGTATTCTCGCTTCATCCTGGAACTACCACAGCCATATCTCACAATAACAAGCCCTCACACCTAAACTTATGTACCATCCTCACAGTTTGACAGTTAAGGACATCCTGTTTCATCATCTCCATCTCCTCCAGACTGAGTCTGGTACACGTGAACTCTTTGTGGAATCCATACTGGTGGCATACACATGGGACAAGAATCTCAAGGACCTATATGAAGTTGTTTCAAGACAGCAGATATGACTTTCTCGGGTACCAAACACCATATACCAATCACCGTATTTGCAGTACTCGTCCATTTGTTGTCAAGATGAGCAAGGTTTCCTTCCCAAACTCATTATCAGTTCAGAAAGGCTTTATGTGCACCTCGCACAATGTCATTTATGCCATTACGTGCAAGTGATGTGACGTGTAGTATATGGGACAGACTGGCTTACACTTAGGAGATTGGTTTAAACAACATCTAAATGACATATCTAAGAAAGCACTGACACAGGTTGTCAAGCTCTTCTGCCAGGGAGATCATCAAGGAAAATGGGACATTTCTGTAACCGCAATCTGCTGCTTTTTTTTTCTCAAGAAATCCAGGTATTAGTGAAGCAGTGGCAGATCTACACTGAACATAGTGAAGACTATGTTGAAAATGATAATTTGCAAATTTTATTGAAATAAAAATATTGTTTACTTTTTCTCCCCACTCTCATTTAAAAGATCCAGCATAAACCTAGTTATTTATAATCTTTACCAGACAGTCACACAGAAGCACCTTTCAAGAATTCACAAAAAGAAACTTTGAGAGACAGTCTTCATAAGTTTGGTTCCAACCTCAGTACCACAAAACAGGCTCAGTCAGTGGACACTGCTAGGCAGAGTAATGATTTTCCACATTCCAATGTTATTCAAGAGTCTATGTTCCAATCACCTTACACCAGATCATATACCAGGTATCCTTCAAGGTTTGTGAACAGGAATGACAGAATTTATCATATACATCATTTTATATTTTTATTTTATATTAAAATATTATTTCACATATTTATCAGCTAATGTAAGCTTGAGAAATTCCATTGCTGTGACAATATAAGCTCCATTTTTCCTTGTACATCACCAGTGCACAATTTAAATTCTTGAAGTTAAACTTGGTTTCAGCATACTGATAATCATATTTCCAGACAAATGTACAGGTTCCCTGTGCCATTAAATTAGAATTTTTCTGGCATCTATCCGCAAGATCCGACAATTTAGTAATGAGACTGATTTTATTATGGCCAAGGCAAAAATGCTATCTATGAAGCAAAGCATGGAATCCAAAGAGGCAGTCTCCTCATCTATGACCTGGTAACTTTTCATTGCAGACAACAAACAAGCCACCATTTTGTTGACCTAGTCAGAGATGCATTGTTACGTAATCAGCATGGAGCAAAAAGCTAACATTAAATTCTGTTTAAAACTCAGAAAAAGTGACATTGAGACAGTTGAATTGATGCGACAAGTTTATGGGGATAATTGTTTATCTCGTGCACAGATATTCAGGTGGTATTCACGATTCAAAAGTGGTGTGGAAATGATTACAAATGCAACTAAACATGGATGCCCAATTTCTGTTCGTAGTGACAAACTCATTGCAAAAGTCAGAAATACATGTAACTGAAAAATTTGTTTCATGCTGTTTGTTATTCCTTTCTTGTGCGCACAGGAACTGGGACAGTTATATTTCCAAAAATAAAAAGTTAATGATGCAGTAGTTTAAAATCGACTGTTGATAACATTGTCACATTGTGAAGTAAGTAGAACATGGACTAGAATTTATATTTATCACTTTGATTTCAGGTACAGTCATGTTGATGGATTGAAAACTCACAAGCTGGATATTGCGAGATCACCATCAAGATCAAACAGGATGTTTCATATTCAGCAAGAAAGCAAGAAAAGTGACTGCGCTAAGTTTTATGTGAATCATGGTAACAAGAACAGTGAAACTACTGACAAAAGTTCTGTCAGGGAACTTAGTGACAGATATCGTTCTACAGAAAATGATATGGCATATGTAAACAAGATCTACAAGACAAAAAGTTGCTCACATTTCAGCAGTGAGAAATCTTATAGCAGTGATGAAAAGTCTAGCATAAGAAAAAATGATAAATTATATTTCAGTGAGCAGAAATTTTTTATCCACAAGGATAATGAAAACTTTATATATGATGCAGCAAACAAGAAGTCTCAGAAAAACAGTGAAGTACAGAGCAGAACTGACAGGAAAATCATATCTCCTGCAGAGATGTTTGATGATGAAAAAACTACAATAAAAATACACACAAGCCCAGTTCCAATAATCATTACGCCTGCTGAGAAACCTGCTGCAGTGCCACAGATTCGAATGGCAGACAGAAGCACACTGGATGCCGCCCATGAAGAGCCAGACCCAAAGGAGATTAAGAATGTTAGGTGAGCATAATCAAGTTCTACTTGTAATCAAGTGTTAGGTCATGTGTGAATAAATACTCCAGTCATGAGTTAAGGCTCCAGATATGTTAATATACAAACTATCAAATTATAGAATAGTGGCAGAGGTTTCTGTTGCTTCTCAGGCAGCCAGTGCAATCAGTCAGTCCATTTCATACCTACTCAGTGGCATGCCTATCTGCTAAATGTCTGGTCAGTCCATTCATCCATCCAATATCAATCAATCAAAAATAAATTCGTTCATGTGATATGTCCCTTCCACAATTTTGTCCCTCTCACAGCCGCTCTCTCTCTCTGTCTCTGAACCTTAAGTGCCCAGGGCACATGGGGCTTCCGCAAGGGTTTTCCACAAATGCCTGTCCTTTGCCTTTTTTTTCTGCTCTTGCTCAGGTGAGCCCTCTATTGCTCAGCATCCTCTCTCTTGTTCTTCTCCATGTCTCTTTTGGTTTACCCTTACTTCTATTCTCCTGTGGTGTCCATCTTAGTGCTATTTTTGGTAGTGAGTTGTCAGTCATTCAGAGCACATATCCCAACCATCGCCAGCATCTTTCCTCAATAATTACTGTCAGTGGCTTCATCTGCATTTCTGCCAACAAGATGTTATTTCTTATGTTGTTTGGTCAAAATATTTTTCTAATTCTTCGTAAACATTTAGTCTGGAAAGAATTCAACTTGTTTTCTATGATTTTTGTGATTTTCCAGCATTCACTTCCATAGGGTAGTACACTTAGAACATTACTCTTAAATATCCTGATTTTCGTATTTATGCTTAGTTTTTTTTATTTCCATATAGCCTACAGCATTGCAAAAGCTTGGTTTGCTCTAGTAAGTCTGCTGTTGATGTCCTCTGTGCTGTCTCCATTTTTTTCTACTCTACTGCCAAGGTATACAAATTCATTGACCTCCTCCACTAATTTGCTATCTACTCTGAGTGCATTTCTGTTGTTCACATTTTGCTTCATTAACTTTGTCTTTGTCTTTGTCTTTCTTACGTTGATGTTTAGTCCTATGCTGTTTGCATTCTGAGTTAGCTTGTTTATTTTATCTTGCATATCTTTGTGGCTGCTTGGTAGTAGATAAATGTTGTCCGCAAAGTCAAGGTCCTCCAGCACTGTGTCAAGGGTCCATTGTAATCCTCTGCATTTGTCTGATGTTGCCTCCTTCATTAACCAGTCTACTGCCAAGATAAATAATGTTGGCGATAGTACACATCCCTGCTTCACTCCTGTTTGTGCCCTAAAGCTGCTGGAGGTATGTTCTCCACAGATCACTTTGCACTGAAAGCCCTTGTATAGGGCTCTGATGACATTCACTATCTTATGGGGGAGTCCATGCCATCTTAGAATTTTCCACAGTGCATCTCCATTGACACTGTCAAAGGCTTTCTCAAAATCTATAAACAATGCATATGTTGTGCTATGCCACTCATTTGCCTGTTCTAATATTTGTCTAAGTACGAATATGTGGTCTGTGCATGATCTTCCTTTCCTAAATCCTGCCTGTTCTTTCAAAAGTTTTCCCTCAAGTGCTGGTACAATTCTGTTGATGATTATTCTGGTAATGCCTCTCCAGTTCCCGCAATCTCTGAGGTCACCCTTCTTTGGTAGTTTTACTATAAGACCAGTTTTCCACTCCTCTGGAGCTTTTTCTAGATCCCAAATTTGTTGTAGTATCCAGCAGAGTTGTTTTGGTGTTTCTGTTTCTTCTGCTTTCAACATCTCAGCAGTCACTTCATCTTCACCTGGTGCCCTATCTAATTTTAACTTATTTATCACCTCCTTTACTTCACTTATTGTTATTGGTCCCGTACTGACGTTTAGTTCCGTTTTTGTTTCAGGTATGTCTATTGTTTGTGCTGCTTATGTTCTGTTTAGTAGAGTGTTAAAGTGTTCCCTCCATCTTTCAATTTTTTCTCTTTCTCCACTGACCAGTTGTCCCTTATGTGTCCTTACTGCACTCTCACATCTTGTGCTGAAGTTACCTGTCATCTGCTTTATGATTTTGTATATGGTTTTCATGTCATTTGTGTATGCTGCTTTCTCTGCTGCTTTTGCTAAGTTGTCATAGTATTGACTTTATCTTGACAGCATGATTCCTTCACTTCTTTGTCTTTTTGTGCATAATTACTTAAAACTTGTTCTTTTAGCCTTTGTGATTTGGTGTTTTCTAATTTTTTCTTGATTTCCTTTCTTTGCTCTATCTTTTCCCACGTGGTCTTGCTTATCCATTCCTCTTTTCTCTGTTTCCAAAATCCCAGCACCTCTTTTGCTGTTTCCTGTAGTGTTTTATTGAACTCTAGTATGGACATTTCTGCTTCATCTTGTAGGACACTGAAGCGGTTCTTAAGTACTGTTGAGAATTCATTCCTTGTTTGCCGGTCTTTCAGTTTTCTTGTATCAAAATGTATCTTTCTATGTTCTTTGACTTTGGCTTTCCTTAATTTTAGTTTTATTTTTGCTACCAGAAGGTTGGGATCACTTCCTACATCTGCTCCTTTCCTTGCTCGCACATCTTGTAGTGACCGTTTCCACTTGTTATTTATTAGTATATGATCGATTTGGTTTTCTGTGGTTTTATCTGGGGACCTCCAAGTCGCTTTATCTCACAGCCTGCCAGAATGCAATACAGACCTGTGCAAGTTGACCGGCGTCTTGCAGTGACATGTTCAGACTTTCTGTGATGTCCTGTGATGATGTTGTCCATTTTCTCTTTCGCCAGGCACTGTGCCTTCTGCTGTCAACCTGTCCAGGCTATTGTGTTTCTTGATGTGGCTGAAGTATTTCAGGTTTCACATTTTTATGATGCTAACAAGCCAGTTTTCTGTAACACAGTCCCATTAAAAAAAAGTAAAATTCCAGTTTCCATGGCATTAAGACATATTGGGGAATATAATGTTAGGTCTGTATTTACATGACCTTCAGCACATGAAAGTGTTATATGGTCAGTATCACACCTGGCTGCTTTACCCTCCCAGATTTCTCTGGTACCCATTTTTAGAGGCTGGGTGAACCCCAGGGACTTAATGGTGTGTACCAGAAAAAAAACCCCACTGCTGGGGCTGAACCCGGTACCACCTAATCCCATTAGTATCTCTTTATTTGATTTTCACTCTATCAGTGATATTCTAAATGCACTTCTGCATCCTGAAGTATATATGTATTGCAGTTGCACAGCATAAAATTCCTGCTCTATAAACATTTGCAATAGGTAATATTTCATTTCAAATGCTGTTATTCTCTTTTCTAGTGATTTGTTAAGAGTCCTTGTTTTGTATCAGTATGTTGCCACTGGGAATATATAAGCTCTTAGTGAACATAACTAATCTTTTATCCTTCCCATGCTATTATATGTCACATAGGGGTCACATGGTAGTTTGCCAAATTTTGCAGTTTTCGGCGAGCTTTTCAATCTCTCCAAGGGATGTTATTTCTACTAAACTGGCCTCTCTTAGCAGTGTCCTTTTTAGAGTTTCACATGGTTGACCTCCTTTTCTTCAGCCTTTTGTGTTCCACTTGATAGCTTGTTTTGGGATTCTCTAGTTATTTCTTCTCATCATGTGACCAACATATGTCCATCTTCTTTTTCTGGTCACCCATGAGACAGGCTGTTGTTTGCTCATCTGTCTTATCTCTGTGTTGTTCTTGAATTTGTTACACTTTATAGGGAGTATTTTCCTTAGGCATTTGTTTTCGAAAGAGTCTAATTTCTTGTCTAATTATTGTTCTAATTATATTAAGTTTTTCATTTTTTGTTATTTCATTAAAATAGTTTTATGTACTTTGTATCCTCTCTCTGATTCTTCTACTAAGTTATTTTCATTGCAACAAACTTTTTTGTATGTCTTAATTCTCTTTTGTTCTTCCAGTACACCTATACTTTATCCTCTCTCTCTAATTCTTTGTCCTGTATGTGTTTGTATAATTAAGGCTCACGCCGAAGTGTCACGACTTTGTATTCGTTAAATAATAAAGCTATTCCTACTTTTTTCCTAGTTTATACATTTTAATTTTTTTGTCTCTTTATTTAGTTGTTTTCCAGCTTTCACATGCATAAATGAGGGTGGATATTACATTTGAATTGAATAATCTTAACTTGGTTTTTGTGCTTATAACTTTTGAATGCCTTATGTTCTCAAGATTCGTGAAGGTCAATGCTGCTTTTGTAATTCTACTTCTGACTTCCTTTTTGGTGTCACTATCCTGGTCTATGTAGCTGTCAAAATATGCAAATTGGTTTACTTCTTCAACCGCTGTTCCTTCTACGTATATTTTTCCTTTATGGTTAATAAGTTTTATTATTTTTGTTTTTTCTTTGTTAATTTCAAGTCCTGTTTTACTACCCGCTGAAGACAGGGTATCTATTTTTTCTTGCAATGATTTTACATTGCCACTAATAAGAGTTATGTTATCTGCAAAATCAAGATCTTCCAGTTAGGTCTCATGTACCCTATCAATACCCGTTTTATCTGTGCAGCATTTTTTTTCAATATAATGTCTATGGCAATTCCAAAAAAGAAAGAGGGATAATATAAAGTCAGACTCACTTAATATCACGTTGCTTTATGTCACAACCTGGATATTGTCAGAAATTTGTATCCCTGGCCAACTCCCACACATAAAGCCTTTGAATGTAAATGCTACAGAAGAGTTCTTCAAATATCATGGACACAAAAAAGTACAAATATATCCATACTTCAATAACTTAATATTGAGGAGGGCTGGCTAGTAAAGAGGATTAAAGAGAGATAACTTAAATATTTTAGACACATTAAATGTCAAGATAATCTAGAGAAGACCGTCTTGGAAGGGTACATAATGAGAAAAAGAAAGAGAGGAAGACCAAGGCGAATATGGCTGAAAGACATCGTTGATGATCTGCAAATGGATGCATCAGCAGCAGGCCATCTTGCTCACAACTGAGAGGCCTACAGGCTGTTAGGGAGGCAAAGTTCCACAAGGGACATACAAATGAATGAATGAATGGCCAGCTCCCATAAGTAATTTATAGACTTTACTCTGGTTAATGTCACCCCACTTGTTGCCACAAATCAGTTATTGTCATTGTATTTTTTTACCCGGAAGTTAAAGACTCTGCTTTGTATCACAAATTGGGCAAGTCCAAGCTATAAATATCTCACAAAGCGTTATCAGCTTCATGACTCATCAAAGAAGAAGGTGGACATTTGATCACTGCCTATGTGCTGCATCAACTTTTTGATCATGTAGGCATCAAAACGGTGGTGTGAATGAAAGGCTTACTACGGCCACCTTTTCATTATTAAAATCTGGCTTCTTTTAGTCATTGGCTCCTTTTTCAAGATGTGGGCGGTGTTAAGTTGGCAATGCGAGTTGATAGGTGGTCAGTCTGTAGTGTACTGTGAATTGTATAGCCAGGAACTTCTTTCTGGTTCTTGTTGTGAGAGATAATGTCTACTAAATGCAAACATGTTGATCTGGATTTGAGCACTAAAATGGATATTCTGAAGCAAGTTGATGAAAAAGTTACAGGAAGGAAATTAGCCAACAAATTTGAAATTGATGTATCAACTGTATCGAAACTTGTTAAAGATGGAATGAGAATTTCACTAGTCTTTAGTTAAGTCCAACTGTAAGTGAAGGCATGCAAGTTCTTACATGGATATTGAGTGTGCTTTGGTGAAATGGTTCAAGCAGACACGTTCTGCACAGTTGCCTGCGTGTGGTCCTGTGTTGGTGGAAATTGCAGACTGCTTTGTGAAAGAAATGGATATGCTGAAAGTGTGATAACCACTTTCTTGAGCACTTTAAGAAATGCCACAACATAACATTTCACTTCAGGTGAAGCAACACAAGTTAACACCGATGTCATTAATGATTGGATTTTGCGTTTGCCAAAAATTTTGGATGCATACAGCCCAGATGACATTTTTAACATGGATGAAACAGGAGTGTTTTATAAACTGCTACCAAATAGAAATGTGTGCTTTCATAATGAGAAGTGCCATGGTGGCAAATGAGCTAAAAATTGCTTAACACCTGTTGCGTGCTATGACATGTCTGGCATTGAGAAGACTGCTTTGTTATCGGAAAGTCACGAAATCCTGTGTTTCAAAACATAAAGAGCCTACCCATTGCTTACAAGGCCAGTCAGCATGCTTGGATGACACGTGAACTGTTTGTGGACTGTGTCAGTTCTTTCGACAACAAAATGAACCAAAAAGTTTTCTTGTTTGTTGATAACTGTTTGGCACACAATGATGTCACCAATCTGATGTATGCAAAGCTTGTTTTCCTGGCACCTAACATAACCAACGTGCTGCAGCTGTGCAACCAAGGTATCATCTATGCCTTAAACGAACAGTATAGAAGGCCAATAATGCACCATGTGCTGCATTCTGTAGAACAAAAGCGTGTTGCTGATATCAACGTCAAGATAGTGATTAATTTTATGCATGCTGCATGGAACAGCGTCAGTCAGTCAGTGATTAAGTTGCTTTATCCCAGTTAATGCCTTTGTAATGGACCCCGCTTAATTTCACCTCCATTTAATGTCAACATATTTTGACAGTCCCGATGATGTGCCGTTAAGCGCGTTCAGCTGTGCATCCTTGTTTCACGCCTGTTTCAATCTGGAACCATTTGTTTAGTCCTTCTCCTGTGTTGACTGCACAAACATATCCATTGTAGAGGTCCTTAATGGTGTTGATAGTTATCTTAGATATATTCTTAAAATTCTCCACAATGAATCTCTGTGTGTGCTATCAAATGCCTTTTTAAAGTCTGTGAAGTTCAGGATTAATGGCTTTTGCTTTTCGATATGTTCTTCAAGTATTATTTTTAGAGTAAAGATCTGGTCGAGGCAGTTTCTCCCTTTTTGAAATCCTGCTTGTTTTTCTCTCATTGCAGCATCCACTATATCTTTAATTCTATTCAGAATAACTCTGCAAAATATTTTGGACACAACTTACAGTAAGGTTACTACTCTTCAGTTATTGTGTTCGCTAAGGTTGCCAAAGGGTCCGTCAGGGGTGCATATTGTCACCCTACTTGTATATTGAAAATATAATGAGGAATGTTAGAGAAGATGTAGGCAAAGAATATTACGATGCCATAACAGTTGGAGGTTATGAAATACCAGAGATTAGATATGCTGATGACACAGTATTACTGTCCACAACACAAAAAGAATGGAAAAACTAATTATATCAGTCCATAAGAACAGCGAAGACAGAACCTCTATCTTAATGCAAAGAAAACTAAATTGATGACGACTGACAAAACAAACATGGCAACTGAAATATGTATCAATGAGGAAAAACTGGAAGAAGTGGAGAGTTATGAATATCTTGGATCACTACTAACTAATAATGGAGATACAATGAGGGAAATTAAAAGGAGGACATCTGTTGCTCTTCAGAAAGTAAAACAACTAAAGAATCTGTGGAGAGGAGCAAACAGAACCACAAAAATAAGATTTTTAAGCGCATGCATCTTTCCCATCGCAGCATATGCCTGTGAGACCTGGACACTTAACAAAACAGCTGAGAAACACATAAATGCCTTTGAATGTAAATGCTACAGAAGAGTTCTTAAAATATCATGGACACAAAAAAGAACAAATATATCTATACTACAAGAGCTTAATATTGAAGAAGGCTGGCTAGTAAAGAGGATTAAAGAGAGAAAACTTAAATATTTTGGACACATTAAACGTCATGATAATTTAGAGAAGACCGTATTGGAAGGATACATAATGGGAAAAAGAAAGAGAGGAAGACCAAAACGAAGATGGCTGCAGGACATCGTTGACGATCTGGAAATGGATGCAGCAGCAGCAGGCCATCTTGCTCACAACTGAAAGGCCTACAGGAGTGCTGTTTGGGAAGCAAAGTTCCGCAAGGGACATGCAAATGAATGAATGAAGGTTGCCTATTTTGGGGTATTTTAACAATGATTCATTTTTTCCATTTAAAAGGGACCTTTTCTTCTTTCCAAACTTTTAAAAATATTCTTTGTAGTTGGCTCATATTGTCATTGTTAATAAATAGCTTTTAACTTTTCGGCTCTTATTTCATCTTTACCTGCAGCTTTGTTGTTAGCCATTAGATTCACTACTGTTTCAATTTCATGCATTGTAATTTCATCTATATGTCTTCTTCTTACGCATTGTCTGTCTATATCTGCAGTCCTGTTTCTTGGATAAATTTCACTTTTTTTTGTAATTCATGTACATAGATTAGTAGTACCAACCTTAAACTTTGTATACATATGACTTCGGGGTCGGCTGTGTCCTCTTCAGAGACAGAAAATGTTGACTTGTTCCTTTCTATTTAGCATATGATAGTCATCATGTAATGGTGTTTGTGGCTTCCTGTAGGTCTTTATCATGCTTTTCTTCTGATTATAGGTGATTGGTATGTCTGGTTGCTCTATTTCAGTGCCCTTTTTGCCCAGATGGTCAGCTTTCTCATTGCCTGGTATCCCACAGTGGGAGGGAATCCACTGCAAAGTGACTCCATGTTGTAAGCCAATTATTGACAAGGCATCCTTAAGGTCTGGTAGTTTGTTGCACTGAAGACCTTCCAGTACTGATCTTGCATCTGTGAGAATTACTTTGGGGCACATATCAGTTCTGGAGTCTTGATAGTTTTTCAACTGCAACAATAATTGCCCTAACTTCTGCATCATAGTTGTTGCAGTATTTTCCAGTGGGTATGGAAATCTTGTCAGTGGTGTTGTTTGGATATTCAATATGTGCTCCTGCCCCTCCATTCTTTATGGCATTGTGTGCAGATCCATCTGTATACACACATATCCAGGTGTCACATGGATATTTGTCATCTAGCACACTAAGTGTGGCTGTTGATCTTACAAGACTGCTCTGCATCTCACCATTCTGCACACCTTTCACTTCAGTCTGAATAGTTATTTGTGTATAATCTGCTTCTTTCCATGGTGTATGCTCTGGTACAGATGATAATGGAGCAACTACAGTTGGAAGGTCAGGTATCAGCTTACACATACGCTTGGCCTGATGAATGAAGCTGCTTCTTTTAAGCCATCTTAGTGCCAAGTTATTGAATCTTTCCTTCAGGGGATGGCTTACAGAGCTGAGGAATTTCTGTCCCATGGTCATGACCTTTGTGTCTCTGCATTCCTTTAGCACTTGAACACCAACTATTTTCTGCATTTCTACCATTGGTGTGGACCTCATGGCACCTGTGATAATCCGTAGTGACTGATTTTGTACCTTGTCTAGATTATGCAGCATAGTGTTTGATGCTGTGCACCAAGATGTTGAGCCATATTCTAAATGTGGTAGAATACTTTGCTGATATACATTCTTGAGGATTCTTTCACTAGCTCCCCATGTGGTTCCACTCAATTTTCTTAATATGGCTAGTTTTCTTCAGGCTTTTGCTTCTGCACTGTTGATGTGTTGCTTCCAGGTCAGTTTTGAGTCAAGAGTCACTCCTAAGTAAGTGGGTTGGTTGTCCATCCTTAAGGATATTTCATTTACAAAGATCTTACCTGCTTTCTATTTAGATGAGAGAGTGAACAGAGTGGTACTTGATTTCTCTTTGTTGATACTTACACACCATTTGTTTGTCCATGATGTCAAGATGTCTGCTGCTCTTTGGAGTCTCTGTGTAGCAAGTGTCGCTTATTCGTCTGCACACCACATGACCAGATCATCTGCATACAGTGGCGTGTTGATTCCATAGGGAAGTTCCTTGACCAGGTCATTAATGAATACAAGGAATAGTGTAGGTGAAAGGACTCCTCCTTGTGGTAACCATGTCGCAGAAGTACTTTCTGGCTTTTTTGTCCATCCATTAATACTTTAGCTCTTCTATTGTGTAAATAGTTGTACAGTCTTCCATTCACATTGCAGTTTCTTAGTTTCCACAGCAGACCTTTTTTCCATACTTTATCAAAGGCTTTCTTCAGGTCTATCCACGCTGCTAGTACAAGGTTTTTCTCTTGGAATACATCCTCAATCTCTTGAGAGAGATAGGTCACTTGATCTTCTGTACTATAGTACTGCCTAAATCCTGCTTGTTGTGGAATGAGAAGATTTTCACTTTCTAGGTACCATTTTAGCCTCAGGTAAATGATGCGTTCCATCATTTTGCAGAGGCAACTAGTGAAACTGATTGGTCTATAGCTGGAGGCCGTATCAGTGTTTTTCCCTGGCTTTAGCAGTGGTACCATGCTTGCTTCCTTCCAGATTTGAGGTAACTTACCTGTGCTCCAGCACATATTGAAAATATCCAACAGCTTTCCCATTGCTGCCATTCCCAGGTTCTTGGTCATTTCATTGGACACTCCATCTGGTCCTGGTGATTTCCTTAGTTTACTGACTGCTAGGTCTAACTCGCTGCGTGTGATTGGTGCATCCATGACCTCCACTTTTCTGACTTGTTCCTCTTCTTTCTGTGGGTCAGTGCGCACTGTACGCTCTTTCTCTGGGTGGATATCAGTGTTGCAGTCCTGTGCAAACATGCAAGCAAAGTTATCTACCTGCTTACCTGTAAGAGTTTTCCCATCCTCTATTAGTTTAATCTTTGTACTTCTTCCAATACTCTCATCGTTTAACTGTTTGGTTAGTTTCCACAGTTTCCTTCCATCCTTTTCAAAGTTTAGGGACTCTTTTTCTCTCTCCAGCTTTCCCGTCTGGCTTGCAGCTTGGCTCTCTGAAATTTGGCCTTAGCATGTTGGTAATTATTGTGGTGTTCTTGGCATGGTCTATTTTGTGCTTGCTTTTGAGCTGTTTCCATATCATCATGGAGTTTTCCCAGCTCACTAGACCAGTATGGTTTATAGTCCCTATGAACTCCTCTGGGAATGGTTTCACGAGCGGCCTGAAGGAAACGAGCATTGAATTCCTTCACTATGCTGTTAATATCCTTACCTTCTATGGACAGCTATCTCACCAGGATACCTGTACGATGTCTGTACATTGTCCAGTTTGCTTTTTTTACAGTTCTATCTGGGTAGAGGGCTACTGGTGTTAAGGAATTCATTTTCTATTGTCAGGAAGATCGGTCGATGGTCGCTGCCTCCAAGTTGTTTTCCAACTTCGTGTGTAATGTTCCACTTAAGGTCTGGAGAGTGGAATGCCAGATCTGGTGTAGAGGTTGTATGCCAAGCCCTTGAGTAAAATGTTGGGGGATCCATTGGCTGGTTGATCAGGATAAGTCCAATGTCATCCTGCCAGCTCTCAACTTTCTCTCCTCTCTTGTCTATGTGGTCATAGCCCCAGCTCTGGGAATGGCTGTTAAAATCACCACAGACCATCAGTCTCTCTTTGTGTGTGATTGTTTCTAGAGCAAGTGGGTGGTCATTAGGACAGTAATAGTTAAGGAGGTGGAAATCTGTATTACTGGTTTTTAGATGGATCATCTGGTATTCGGTTCCTTCCATGTACACTCCCACCTGACATACGCTGATGTTATTCTTAACATGCGTGAGTACTCCTCCTTTTCTTCTGTCCTGTCGGTCTGATCTAAAACACTGGTAGCCTCTGATTTTAAAGGCGGCATCTTTGGTTAGATGTGTCTCCTGTATGCAGCATACACTTACCTGCTATGCAAAGAGTATGTTCTCTAGTTCCACCTTTTTGCTATAGCCATCTCTAACACTGCTGACACCCTCAGCATTCCACTTCATTATTTTAAGTTCTTGCTTTTTGGCTGTTTTCTTCCGTTGTATTTTTGGCCAGTAGCTCTACTCTCATGTCTCCTGGCTCCACAAGATGAACTGAGAGGACCTCCAGTAGCATTGGGTAGACCCTTTCGAGGCAGGGGGCCCGCCACTGCACCTGCCTGGTTAGTCTTCACAGGGCGAGCACCATGTTTGATAACTGCAGATAGAGACATTTCATTAGCGATAATGCGTGTTACTCTGATTTTTGCGATATGCCTTTTGACTGCGTAACTCCGACTTCAGCACCTTTCCTTGCTAGGGCAGACTGTGGTCATGCTCGGACTGCCATGAAGACAATGTGGCTGGCCTAGCCAAAATTTTGTTTTCCACCCTCTGGTGGCTGTACTTAACTCCCTTCTCCATGTCAGAAAGTTTTGAGACAGTTCCACAAAGACACTCCGACTTTGCGATGAGGAATCTGATGAGTGCTTCAACGATATCCATTCCCCGCCACCTATAGTCTGCTGGCTCTGTTTTGTTTACATCATTCTGATAGCCATTGTTGTAAAGACCCATAGGCTAATCACGTCCTGGATTCATTGGTTTCACACCAGACTTTCCTCATTCCCGCCGGAGATCTCCATGTCCCCATCTGTCCACCAACCTGACATTACATTTTACAAAAATAACAATTACAATTAGTGTTGATTGCTACAAGTTTCTGGGCTACAAAAGTAGGTCAGAGTTTTTAAGCAAACAGATCTATGTTCCCTGTCTCACAAACATTGTGTTAAGATAAGTGTGCTCTCAACACAGTCATTCCCAGGGGAAAAATCTATGTGTGAATTAATGATCATATAGTTGGTTAATGACCAAATTATAGTTTACAAATCTAAGTATGTTTAAATAATTAGGACATAAATTTTCAGAATTTTGTACTAGGAGGAGGCTAAAAGTTAAGTCTATATTTTTCATTCATTTTTCATGTTTTTTTATTTGTTGTTGCATTGTTTTTGTATGTGATTCTTGAAAAAGGTTTTTGCCAGAATATTGGATTGTTGTATGTTCTTCATTTTTATGTACTCACCTTGCTTTCTGCCATTCTTGTTTCTCCCCACTTTCTTCACTCTTTCTATCTTTTTGTAAAACTGTACCATACACCCTTCTATTTTCATTACTAATACAGTCTTACCGCAGTTGTTATCTCATTTAAGTTTATTATATGTTTATATGTTGATAGGAAGTTTATAGATGGACATTGCATAATCAGTGATTATTACATGAACAGAAACTATGTATTTTGCAGTCACACCATGCCACAGGATAAAATTAGAGAACAAACTTCACACACAGAAAGTCCAGTGTTGACAGAAGTAAAACTGAAATACAGCAACAGAGGTGATCTTTAAGATTAGTGTTCCTTGTACCATTTCAGTAATTTTTTATGTTATGATTTATAGTATTTTTAAGCTTTTATTCCTGATCTCATAAATTTTATGAGTCACTCCTTCAATCCAGACATGTGTTATGTGAGGCTTTATGTGCATCAGTGTATGAGAGAGAAAAACAGAGAGAGAAATATGTAGGTACTTTTTATTAAATACAGTTTTGCAGCAGACAGATATTAGCACCATCTTATTTATAGTATTTTTAAGCTTTTATTCCTGATCTCATAAATTTTATGAGTCGCTCCTTCCACCCAGACATGTGTTATATGAGGCTTTATGTGTGTCAGTGTGTGAGAAAGTCAGAGAGAGAGAGAAATATGTAGGTACTTTTTATTAAATATGCTTTTACAGCAGACAGATATTAGCACCATCTTATTTAACAATTTCTCTCATGGTTGGCATAACAGCAAGCAATGTTTATGCTGCAAGGTCCAGTTTCCTTGCCCTTGTATCTTCTAGCTTCAGGTTTTGTCCTCATTTTCTATTCCAGTGACACTGTCTGTCCACATAGTTGCTGTCCATGTAAATCAGTCTTTTGCAAGTACTTGTCAGACTTCATGGCTGACATAAAAATCTTGCACTGATGATTAACAAATATCTTTGTCCTGAGAGAGAATGTACAGATCTGAGACATTAACACAAAACACATAAGACTGCAGCAACTTTGCTCCTATCTAGGAAACTAAACTCTCAGGCTCTTGCTCAGTGAAGGTAAAAGGAAAAAAAAAAGACATCCTTCTGGCAAGGTCTTAGTTCTGAACAGATTTGGTTACATGAAGTTGACTTTTGCCATGCATAATAGTCTTATCATTGCCATTACCACATCAACTGCAGCATCACAATGTATTGTATTCCTTTGACTCCATGTACAAGATGACTTCATTAACATCATCATTATATATATGCTGACACTAGCAACAACAGCTAAAGAGAAAGACAGATTCTAAAGTTAAAGAGAAAGACAAGTTCTGATGAACACTACAGTTAGTTTGCAGTTCATTCCCTAAAGGTGAGCAGCTGTAAATATTAAATGACATCAGTTCATGCCCTGGATCTTGGCTAGCTGACATAAATCACCATGGCATTGGTAAAATGAAGAAAATGCTAGAATTTTGTTTCCACAGTCTTGCATAACAGACATCATTTTTGACATGACAGATCATCATAAAGTAACATGATGCAACCCAAGATCCAGAAAATAACACCGTTGCACACTGTATTCAACCAGAAAAAAACACCTGAACACAGTAAAAGCCACTTAGCATCAGTGGGATACTGATCATACACTGGTTATCAGTGTGACCGTTTAATGGTAGTGTGATATTTTCAAGTCAGTTTCAATATTAAATGTAGGTACAAGTCCACAGCATTAAAATTAAAAAATAAATTAAAGTTCATTTTGTATATAAGAAGTACTGTATGTTGATGAAGTGAACAGACAATATTCAAAATGATTGTATGTCTGCTGGTTTTACAGTAGTAAACACGGTTTACTTATGTACAAATATGGCTGATGGAAATTAACAATTTGGACAGACCAAAATCAGTTTTGTGCCATCATCTTTTCAAGCCAAATATCAAAATTATATAAAATGTTAAAACTTTTTAAGAAAAAATAAGAATGTATCATGTGAATTTATAGTTTATCTTTTGTCCATATTTCACTGTCCTGTATGTTCTTGTATGATTAAGGTGCAAACTGAAATGTCACAATTCTATACTTGTTAATTAATAATCTGTTCCTACTTTTTTTCTTAAATAGTTTTAACATTTTGTTATTACAGTTTTGCTGCAGTAGTATCATGTGTAGTTATATATTTAGTGTTACATATTTATACACATATTTATGTGTTATCAAAAATATATAATGATCCATCTTAATTCTAACTGTCAGTGTGGAGTATATTAATACAGTTGTGCACCAATTTGGGGTCAAGAAAATTACGGCCAAAGTCCCAAAGAAGTGTTTAATTTGTTATGATTCATTTTATGATTAATTTACAAACATTGGCTGTTCTTACATCCTTCTGCGCCATTAAATGTCACATAGGACTTGCATGGTAGTTTGCCAAGTTTTCCTATTTTCTGTGAGCATTACAAACTCATCAAGGAATTTCATGCTTACTACTTTGGCCACTAGATAATACAGATAATCAAGAGAAGACCATCTTGGAAGGGTACATAATGGGGGAAAAAAAGAGAAGAAGACCAAGGCAAAGATGGCTGCAAGATATCGTTGATAATCTGCAAATGGATGCATCAGCAGCAGGGCATCTTGCTTACAACTGAGAGGCCTACAGGAGAGCTGTTAGGGAGGCAGAGTTCCACAAGGGACATGCAAATGACTAACTTTGGCCTCTCTTAACAGTGTCCTCTTTAGAGCTTCACGTGGCCAACCTCTTTTTCTTTGGCCTGTTGTGTTCCACTTGATAGCTTATTTTGGGATTCTCTGATTGTTTCTTCTCATCACATGACCAATATATGTCCATCTCCTTTTCCTGATCACCCATGAGATGGGCTGTTGTTCACTCATCTGCCTTATCTCTGCATTGTTCTTGTATTCGTTTCACTTAATACTGATCATTTTCTTTAGGCATTTGTTTTCAAAAGAGTCTAATTTGTTGTCTGTTTCTTTAGTTGTTTTCAAGCTTTCATATGCATAAATGAAAGTGGATATTACATTTGTATTGAATAATCTTAACTTGGTTTTTGTGCTTATAACTTTTGAGTGCCATATGTTCTCAAGATTCTTGAAGGTCAATGCTGCTTTTGCAGTTCTAACTTCCTGTGGTGTCACCATTCTGGTCAGTGTAGCTGCTGAGGTATGCAAATTATTGACTGTTCTACATTACTATAATTCACAAGACACATGAAGATGAACAAGCAGTGACTAAGAAAACCAAAAATGGTCTCAGAATACAAGAGTTGTAGCAAAGGGATTTGGAGCCTTCCAGTCACTGCATCAAGCATGTGCATGGAGATGGAGATTGAGGCAATATTGGCAGCTGTTTGGTGGCTGGTAGATCAAGATGTGTCTCATGATGTTGTTGTGACAGACTCACAGGGCATGCAAAGGAAGACTGAGAAAAATTTTCTTCAGAGGGAATGAGTGAACCTGTTGGGATTAACTTGGATCTTCTGTCTGGGGCATGCATGTGTGCATGGAAATGTGTTAGCTGGACAGGCTGAAATGCAAGGTAAGCTGAGAATAGACAAGGAGGATGTTGCAAAATCTGATTTGGACATGCTGTGGGATGATGAAGAGAGAGAGAATGGATAGCATATAAAATTATTGATGATGTTAGGACAGAGGAAGGATGCTGGCAGAAAATCTGAACAAAGTGGAAGGGAATGTTTAATGAACAACCAAAATGTGACAGGAACCATTAGTAGCTGAACACTTCAGATGTATAGTCTCAAATGTGGTGCATGGCTGTAACAGCAATCTGACACGGAGAGCTTTTGCTCCATGCTCTGTACTATTGCTTAACTTGATCATAGATGGGTATATGGTTCAGTTTTACAAAAAGATAGAAAGAATGAGGAAAGTGGGTGAAACAAGAATGCCAGAAACCACAATGAGCACATATAAATGAAGGACGTACAACAATCCAATATTTTGGAAAAACCCTTTTTCATTCATCTTATTTCATGCTGGGCTTTCTTACAAGAGAGAGACCAAAAAGCTAAGTCTATATACAAGTATTTTTCCTACATTTTTCGTGTCTTTATCTGTTGTATTGTTTTTCTTCTATGTGATCCTTGAAAAAGGCTTTTTGCTGAAATATTGGATTGTTGTGTGTTGTATTTACTCATCTTGCTTTCTATCATTCTTGTTTCTACCCACTTTCTTCACGCTTTCTTTTTGTAAAACTGTACCACACACCCATCCATTTTCATTAATTCATTTGCATGTCCCTTGCAGAACTTTGCCTCCCTAACAGCACTCCTGTAGGCCTCTCGGTTATAAGCAAGATGGCCTGCTGTTTGAGCATCCATTTGCAGATCATCAATGATGTCTTGCAGCCATCTTCGCCTTGGTCTTCCTCTCTTTCTTTTTCCCATTATGAACCCTTCCAAGATGATTTTCTCTAGATTATCATGACGTTTAATGTCTCCAAAATATTTAAGTTTTCTCTCTTTAATCCTCTTTACTAGCCAGCTTCTTCAATGTTAAGCTCTTGTAGTATAGATATATTTTTTCTTTTTTGTGTCCATGATATTTTAAGAACTCTTCTGTAGCATTTACATTCAAAGGCATTTATGTGTTTCTCAGCTGTTTTGTTAAGTGTCCAGGTCTCACAGGCATATGTTGTGATGGGACAAATGCATGCGCTTAAAAATCTTATTTTTGTAGTTCTGACTGTTCCTCTCCACAGATTCTTTAGTTGTTTTACTTTCCGAAGAGCGATAGATGTCCTCCTTTTAATTTCCCTCATTGTATCTCCATTATTAGTTACCAGTGATCCAAGATATTCAAAACTCTCCACTTCTTCCAGTTTTTCCTCATTGATACATATATCAACTGCCTTGTTTGTTTTGTCAGTTGTCATCAATTTACTTTTCTTTGCATTAAGATAAAGATTTTGCTCTTTGCTATTCTTACAGACTGACATAATTAGTTTTTAAATTCCTTTTTGTGTTGTGGACAGTTAATACTGTGTCATCAGCATATCTAATCTCTGGTATTCTATAACCTCCAATTGTTATGGCATTATAATATTCTTTGCCTACATCTTAACTTTCCTCATATTTTCAGTATACAAGTTAAATAAGTACGGTGACAATATGCATCTCTGATGGACCCCTTGTTTTATGTCAAACCAAATTGTTGTTTCACCATTTATTCTTACTGCTTCTTGTTGGTCTAGATACAGCAGTGATGTTAATTGTATCAGATGTGTTGGAAATCCCATTTTTTCCATTATTTCCCAAAGTTTCTGGTGTTGTGCACAATCAAATGCCTTTGAGTAGTCTATAAAGGATAAATATAGATTCACATTAAAATCTCTGCATTTCTCTATTATTAATCTTATATTAATATATGATCTCTTGATCCTCTTCCTTGCCTAAAACCAGCATGTATTGACTTCCTCTTTATTTTCTTACGAAGTCTACCCATTATGATTTTTTAAACAGAATTTTACTATTTTCATTACTAGCACCAATTTTACCGAAGTTGTCATTTCTTTTGTGTCTTAACTTGATCATTATGTTATTAACCTCCAGTTCAGAAAGGAGCTTTGTAATTTACATTGAAAACTTGAAAAAGACTTTTTATTCACTTATATGGTCTACATTATCTTAATGGCAACCACAAATTAGTAACTTTTCACAGTCATGGCTTGAGCATACTCTCTCTTCAGTTTCATGCAACTCAAAATAACTTACCACTTGGCCACACTATTCAGACAACTCACCAAATTTACAAAAATTCTTTTAAAATAAAACAACAAAACTGCAATTTAGGTCTGGCTGAAGAAAACATTCATAAATGTCCCACTTTCCAAAAACAACTGTCTTGCTTCTTTAAAATACATGACGGCAGGATTAGTCAACATATTTCAGAGGTTCGGTAATTCACCAATTTTTTTATCATGGATTGATCTCCAAGCTTGTCAAATGGGGAAGCTCCAGTACCCTTACTCTGATGAGGCTCCACTACCCATAGTCTGTCACATTAGTAAGATAAGAATAATCGAGTGTAAGTCTAAAGAATCAGCAAAACCAAAGACGAACACAGCGATTATGAAAGTCCAAAAGAAAAGGACTCTGTCAAATCAGAATTCAGTGTCCACATGGATGAGATAAAAGTGTTCACCTACAACCACAATATGGAAGGTCTTAGCAAGAGCATGTAAAAACCGCAAAATGAAAGTCAGTGCTGAAATAAAACCAAAGCCATGACCATTGCCACAGAAAAAATCTCAATGAATATGTTCCTGGACAAACAGCCTTTGAAACAAGTGAAACATTTCTGGAGCACAGTATCTTCCTTCAGAAAAATTGATACCAAAATTAAGCACAGATGTAATAAGACAGATCATTGGACATATAACACATTTACTGAAAAACAAATGCATCACAACTGATATAAAAAGCGCACGATATAATACAGTCCTTTTCTCATCTAAATATAACAGGAAAATCATAATGCAGAAATGAGATGTTATGAAGAAACATTCAGAAATGACACCTATAGTTTTACGCTACATCCTGAAACAAGAAGTCGGATATCTTGGCCACTTTACATGACTACAGCTTGATAGAAAACAAAAATGCTAACAATGGTATGGAACAGAGGGAAATGTCGCCATTCAGGAGGTGAATGAAGGGAATAACAGAAACTACTTCTTTTGCGTTCGAGGTAGTTGGTCACATCAGATCTTGAACCCTGTCGACAGGGCAAAGCCTGCAGTCCTCTCCAGAGGAACCCCAAAGCTATTGCCCCACACTGTTATTCTCAGGCCACATCTCACACCTTTGATTTGCATAGTTTGGGCACAAAGGAAGGATATGTTTCAGACAGAAACTTTAAATATCCTCGTATATGAATAAACCATGAATCTTTGTTAGGAAGTCTATTAGCCTTTCAACAGTGAAAGCTACATCTATCTGTCTGTCTGTTGGGCTATTTGATATATTAAAAAAAAAATTTTTTTTTTTGTTCTACGTAGATGAAGAAATATTTTAAAAGCAAACAGTTATGCAAGCTTGTCTTTTGACAATCAATATCAGAACAGTTATCTAACCAAAAATTAATGTTCTGTCCTGATTAGATCATCATCATCATCTACTAAAAGAAATGTCTCTTCGACAACTCTCGCCAGTGGAATCTGCCAGGAGTGAACACAATGAACAGTACCGAGTAACAACGCCCACTAGGATTCTTAGTCCTCCTCATGGAATTTCTCATAAACGATTAACCACTCCTTATCAGATTCTGAGAGATCCTAATGACAGGACAATGACAACGTAAGCAGAATCTTCTCAACATATATAAATGTGAACAAAAAAATATATATATATATATTGCAGTTGCACAGCATAAAATTCCTGCTCTATAAACATTTGCAATAGGTAATATTTTTAATAAACCATGTTTTGAACAACTTTCCGTTCTTTTTTCACAGCTTCAAGCTGTAAACAGCTCTGTACTTTTTAAGGAGGCATTCAGGATACAGAAAAAAAAAATTGATGTTATGTGTGACAGACAGAGAAAAGAGATACTAGATGTGTGATCTTTATATCTTCACATTTCTTTCTGGGCTTTTCATTACTTAGAGTGGGATCACATTTATGATGCTTCTTATTTCCTTTTGTTAAAAGTATTTGCTTTATTTTCTAAATATTTTCAAATCTATATCAAAACCTAGCCAGTGCCAGTTGTAAACTTATACTGAGGTCCTCATTGGGTTGTAAACATGAATGACACTGATTATAAAACTATAGTGTTGTTAAACTCAACAGTTACCAATTTCCCTGGTTTCATTTTCCTCTCAATTTTCCCCTACCCCCTCCACCATGATGGTTCTGTTTCCTCTTACACTTCGATTTAACTCCTTATGTGGATGCTACTGCAATGTCCACCACAGTGCACAAACTCTGTTCCACCAGTGACAGTTCTGTAAATTAAAAGATAAATCCATGCCAGTATTGCACTTCATGAAGGGAACTACATGGTCACTCTGGCTTAATCCTCATACTAGAGAAGAGGCCGAACTAGCCACCCAGTCCCACTCCTCTCGCATCAGAGTGTTTGACATTAGCAGCTGCACTTCTTGCAGCCATCCAGTCCTTCAGCACGCCATGAACACTTTGGACTTGTTTCAAATGTCATGGCTACTTTGATATTCCATATGTCATGGCTACCTTGACATTCTATATGTCAATAATAGGTAGGCTTACCAAATGTCCCACTTTAACCAGGGCTGTCCCAGTTTAATGATGTGGTCCCTGCATTCCCTGACAGTTTGTCATTTTGTCCCGGTTATTTGTTATATTTTAAAAGTGTTGAATATACAAGAAGTAAAAAAATAGTACAGCCTCTGGTAAAATGACAATTAGGCAACAAAAATATCCCCTCTTGTTACACTCACTGTTGCCAGTAAAAATATTTTGTATCTAGATCTAAGTACTTTTAAAGTTGTCTAGATGTTTTCCCCCAAAATTTAGAGCGTGTGGCCTAATGAATTTAGATGTTTTATTTTTTTCATCCAGATATTTTTTCACAGAATTTATAATAGCATGCAGCTAATGAGATCTAGATATTTTTATTTCATGTTTTTTTAGATATTTTGCTTCGGTTAGAATTGGCTACACTGGAACTTACACTAGCCACATCATTGTTGCGCATTTCCTATCTTAGTTGAGTTCAAATTGCGGGTTGGCATTTGCCATCACTCTATACTGTACATTAAATTAATTTAATCTCCAAAATGCCAAAAAGAAACTGCATGTTTACTGATGAATTAAAATAAAAAAGGATTATCCGTTTTTGAAAAAAGTTTGTGATTGTATTGACAAAGTGAAATGTGAACTGTGCATTTCAGAATTTTCAGTAGCTCACGAAGGGTGTTAGGACATTGAAAATCACTTGAAATGTGCAAAAAATAAGGCAAGCCTAGCAGCAGCGGCAGGAACTTCCTCAAATATATTCTCATGTTTTAAAGGGACTGATTTAAGTGACAAAGAATTTTTAATAGCAGCTAAAGAAGCAGCTTTTCCATTTCATGTTGCTATTCACAGTCTCAGCTTTTAAGTCAGCCAATTGTTCATCTAAATTGATAGCCAATTGTTCATCTAAATTGATTTCAAAGCTTTTTGAAACAAAGTTTAGACTAGCCAGAACAAAATGTGAAGCTGTCATTGTTAATGTGGTTGAGCCACTGTTGCTTCAACAGGTTTGCGAAGATTTAAATAAAACAAATTTTGTAAAGGTATCAGTAGATCCTTCCAACAGGAGCGAAATTAAAACTGTGCCAATTGTTGTACAGTATTTTGTACCAGATTGTGGATGTAAAAGTTAAACTTTTAGACTTTCAATCAGTTCCCAATGAAATAGCAGAAATACTGACAAACCATTTAATGTCAGTTATAAAAACTCATAGCAAAAAAAAAATTATTGGATTTTGTGAGATAGTTGCAATACTAATTTTGGGGGTGTTAAACGTAGAGGAGAAAACAATATTTACAGCAGATTGAAGAAGGAACTAGGAAGAAATATTGTTCGCATTGGTTGCGGTGCTCACATCATACACAACTGCCTTCAAACTGCAGTTGATCTACCTATTGAAACACAAAGGGCGTTCAGAAAGTAATGCACTACATCGTTTTTTTCAACTAATAATGAAGATAGAAGCATGAAATTTTGCACACTTTAAATATGGCATGTGCCGATTGTGTGAACCAAATTGCACCACAACCGGCCAAAGAGTATGGCTTCCCTAACCATTGAAATGGAGCATGTTAGCAACTTGCAGTATAAGCAGCGAATTGTGATAGAAGTTTTTGTTGCAGTGAAGGAAACTGTTGTGAATATTCACAAGTGTCTATGAGATGTGTATGGAAGTTTTGCAATCAACAAGAGTACAGTCAGTTAGTAAGTAGAGATAAGGAGTTGCATGACTGGCCACACCACCAAGGCAGAAATGTTGAAATGCACTGAGGGCATTATTCTTACTGGTAGGCATATCACTACTCAACAGTTGGCCTTAAAGCTGTCAGTCAGCAATGGTAGTGCAAGTGCAGTTATAAAAGCTCTCGAATTTTCTAAGGTTTGTGCAAGATGGGTTCCTCGAAGTCTCACAAATGATCATCGATTGCAAAGGAAAGCAATTTCTTCTGAATTATTGGAGCATTTCAATGCTGAGGGAGAGAACTTTTTGGCTAAGATCGTAACAGGTGATGAAACCTGTGCACGTCATTTTGAACCTGAGACAAAAAAAGACAATCAGTGGAGTTGCATCATCCTCATTTACCACAAAGAAAGAAGTTCAAAACAACTCCCTCAGCTGTTAAGGTCATGATCACTGTCTTTTGGGACATTGAAGGTGTCATTCTTGTGGATGTTATGCCAAGAGGAGAGACAATCAATTCGCAAGCTTACATTAAGACATTGAAAAAACTAAGTCAGCATTTTCGCAGAGTTTGGCCGCACAAGAATCCAGCAGACCTGCTTTTCCTTCTCGACAATGCATGCCCTCACATAAGTCTGGCAACCTGGGAAGCAATCACCAAATTGGGTTGGACTGTAATACCCCATCCACCCTATAGTCCCAATTTGGCATCCTCTGATTTCCACCTGTTTGGTCCACTTAAAGATGCACTCCAAGGGGTAAGATTTGAAGATGATGAAGGAGTGATTTATGCAGTGAAGAAATGGCTACATAATCAAGAGAAAATCTGGTACGGGCTAGGAATACATGCACTTGTTTCGCTCTGGTGTAAAGCTGTACAAGTTGATGGAGATTGTGTTGAATAATACCAATGTTTACATGAGATATGTATATTGTGTATAAATTTCATGCTTTTTGAATAAACAACTCCTGAGAAAAACGCTGTGGTGTATTACTTTCTGAATGCCCCTCACAGAAGCATTAGTGGTCAAAATTTATAAATATTTCCACATTGATACCATTCATGTCACTCAACTAAAAGAGGTCTGTGAATTTGTAGATGTAGAGTATAAAAAGGTTCTTCAACATGGCAACACCCGTTTTCTTTTGCTACTTCCAGCTGTTGACAGAATACTTGAAATCTATGAAGGATTGAAATCTTATTTTAGAATACTAGAAAATAATGGAAGTATTAATATCAGTACAATCCTACATGAGTTTACAGCATTTTATGACTTATGTCTTTCTTACATTGAACTACTGAAAAACAGTTTTAGTGGAACAGAATCTTTTACTTGGATAAACAACAATGAATTAACATGGTCTGAAATTCAAACTTCAAATTTCTGTTTACAGGTGGTCAATGAGTCGATAAACAAAGTGACAAAAATGGAGGATTGTGAGGCAAGCATGATACAAAACAACCAGAAAAGAAAGGCTGATAAGAAGAATGGAAAGTGAAGAACAATCAAGCTGTGAGGATTTTTTCATGCCACCAGCATATTACAACCTTCAATTTTTATCCAAAAATAACTAGATAAAATAGTCATTTGTGGAGTCTTCTACTATGTAAAACCACAGATGTATAAACAGCACAAAAATATATATACAGGCAAAAGTTAACAGTGAACACAAAAGATATATACTACTGCACAAATGTTAAGGGCCACATGCTAAAATCCTTGCCTAAGAAATAATATGCAGCCAATATTAGAAAAATTGATATCAGAATTAACTGCATTTAAAATTCAACAGATTCATATAACTCTTATGCAAACGTGATAACCTGTGCAAAAGTTATAAGCCTGAGAAATCACTCACCCATCATCATAAAAGTCACAAGATAAATAATGTTATACCTTGCTCTGTCAAAATCTGGTATAATCACCATTTGCACCAGGCATTTGATACATGTTTGATGCATGGATTCCATAAGGTTCTAAAAAGATATCATGGAATTAGCCTGCCACTTTTAATGAGGAAACAGAGTCAGCTGTACAAAATCAGCTGGATGAGGGTGATTAGTTGATTCTCTCCATCCAAGGACATCCCAGAGGTGTTAATTTGGAACAAGATCAGGTCAGCAAGGAGCCACTATATCCTGACAATGCCCTGGTGTTGAATAAAGTCATTAAACAATAAGAGCTCAATGAGGTTGAGCATTATCATCCTGCAAGACTGCATCATCACCCATGACCTCCAGAGCAGGCTGAATAAGAGGTTGCAATATTTCATCAATAAAGAAAAATTAGAAGAGGTGGAGAGTTTTGAATATCTTGGATCATTACTAACTAATAATGGAGATACATTGAGGGATATTAAAACGAGAACATCTGTCGCTCTTCAAAAAATAAAACAACTAAAGAAGCTGTGGAAAGGAACAGACAGAACTAAAAAAAAAAAATTTTTAAGGGCATGCATCTTTCCCATCGCAACATATGCCTGTGAGACCTGGACACTTAACAAAACAGCAGAGAAACACATAAATGCCTTTGAATGTAAATGCTACAGAAGAGTCTTTAAATATCATGGACACAAAAAAGAACAAATATATCTATACTACAAGAACTTAATATTGAAGAAGGTTGGCTAGTAAGAAATACTATAAACAGAGAAAACTTAAAATATTTTGGACATATTAAACGTCATGATAATTTAGGGAAGACCATCTTGGAGGTTACATAATGTGATAAAGAAAGAGAAAAGAAGACCAAGGCGAAGATGTCTGCAAGATATCATTGATGATCTGCGAATGGATGCATCAGCAGCAGGGCATCATGCTTACAGTTGAGAGGCCTACAGGAGAGCTGTTAGGGAGGCAAAATTCCGCAAGGGACATGCAAATGACCGACGGAATATCTCATCTTGGTACATTAGGCCGGTCAGTGTGCCATGGATGACATGAAGAGGGTCTTGCCTTGTCGACTGAAGCCACCCCAGACCATGACAGAACCACATCTGTATCATTCCACTTCTTGAATTGTGTCATCTGTAAAATGCTGTCTGTGCCTTCTTCAGACACGAACCTTGCCATCGTTAAATGACAAGAGTGAAGCGTGAAGAGAACATGACTCCACTGGCGTCTTGTCCACCTGATTTGCTCACGACAGCAGACAACACAGGCTGTGCAGTGAGCTAGAGTGAGAGGAATTGTGACTGCTGGTCTTTGTGAAACAAGTCCAAATTCACGTAAGTGGTCCTCAAACTGTCATCCTGCTGACATTAATGTTTGCAATATTCATCAGCTGACGTTGTAGAGTGATATGGATGACAGTCCGGTGGCAATGGACAAAAAGAGATATCTGTCATCCACCTGGTTTGTACAACATGGACGTTGTGAAAGATTTTGGTCTTCTACACTCAGGTGGCTCTGAATCTCTAAGAAGCCATTGGACAATAGTATATAACACTCCCAAATGTCTTGTAAACTGATGAGCAGATTTGTCATTCTCAATCCATGTTCAAACACATTCAGGGTGCTAAGATTCCTACTCTAGGGCATGGTTTTTGCAACTGGCAAAAGTATCCTTTTATCACCAGTTTTAAAATGAATGAAAAGTGACATCTATTCAGTAAGAGTCCCTATTGCACCTGCATCATGTGACTGCACAAATTTCCTACCTGTGTAGGTTGGCGGAACACATGAATCATGCCCTAACTTTACACTTAGCATAACATTATTGCACTTGATTTTTACATCCACAGTAATAATCAGTGAGTACTTTTCATACATAGAGGACTGGAATTAACAAGTTTCAACAGAATTGTTCTTTACCATATCAGTATATTAGCTGATAGAAAAATGTGTTGAAAATAAAATGATGGTCCTTAACACAATATTACTGTGACAGATTCCAGCCATCATTTTGCAATTGTCTCCCAGTGGGAAAAAATATCATGAACAGCTGCTTGCCAAAGGTGTCTAAAGCTTGTAATTTTTTACATTCAAAACATGTACAGCTCTTTTTGCAGACAGCAGCTACCAGATGTTGCTGCCTGTCCACATGTGTCCCAAACTAGAAAAGTTTTCTCTCTAAGGATCATGAGGTTTTTTTTTTTATATCTCTAAGAGTCATGGTTTTTATTTGAAAATTCCTCTCAATATCTTAGTTTTTTGGGTTTTTTTTAGATTTTTATTTCCTTGATATCTCTTATTTGTTTTGTTTATTTTTTATCAGTAAATTAGTATTTTGAAAATATAATGGGATGAGGGAATATATATTATGTATAGGTATTGATAATCGAGAAATACATGAAATGAAAAAAAGTATATTTGTTTATTTTATATAGACTACACAGAATGTTTGATAAGAAATTTACAACTAACTGAATGCATGAAAGGGATTAATTCAGATGGTATGGTTTATGGTCTGCATTATCATCATTTCTCTCCATTCATGTCCATAAGTGTTCAGATTCCCCACCTGACATATTCATCATTGTCCTGCAATTTTATGCATGTCCTGTGTTGGTTGACAAGTACTCTTGTATGCATCCAGTATGTTCTTCATTCCTGGCCATGCCAGTCTGTACTCCCAGCTCTCTCAGTCAAAGCAGAGATGTGAATTCACTGCTTTCACAGCATCCACTCTGCCTACCTTTCTAAGCACATAACAATATCACCTCAATCCAGTGATTGATGTCACAGCCAGCCTATCAGCTCTCTCATTTTTCTGGATGCCTAAATGCTGAGGGACATATATGAAGGTGACTCTGCAGATTGTTGGTTTCTGCAATGACTCAAGCCACTGTCTGTCTACAAAACTCCATACAGAAATGCAGATGGTAAAGACTGAGAAATGGGCAATTTGTAGCGAGAACAAACAACAGGTGTAATGAATGCACAAGCTATTCAAATCCTGTTCATGTAAAAGAGATGGATGTATGTTGTCTCCTTGTTTATTTAACCTGTATAGAGAAAAAAAAAAATCTCCAAACACGTTTATGAGATGCCTAGATTAATCATTAATTCAATCACACTTAACAGTCTCAGAAATGCAAATGACACAGTGCTGATAAAAGACAATCTAGAGGCCTAAAGAATCTTGTGACCCAAATAAAGAACAACAACCAAGCTTACAGATTGGAGATAAAATTTGTAAGCGTATTTGTAATAGATCTGCTAATTCTTTAGCTGCCCCTTGTCTGCATAAACTTATATTCCATGCTCCAAATCTCATATATTTTTAGCGTTTCCAAGGTCATAATCCATTTTTATCTGTCCAATTTTGAGGCTTTTTTTTTATCTGTTCCATAACACTAATCTTTTTTGATGGAGATGGGGTCGTTGACGCCATGCTCCAACCCCCGACCTGGAGGACTAGGGTGCAAGTTTTGTCTGACCCCTACCTGCGCAAACCTTTCCAGCTTCGCTGGACATGCCAGAAGTAAAACTCCCACTGGTATAGCTGTTAAAATCCCAAATCCTGTCCCAAAAGCACTACAATCTACAAAACTATAATAAGACCAGCCATCATGTATGGATCAGAAAAGTGGTGTACGACAAAGAAAGATGAACAACAATTGCAGATCTTTGAGAATAAGATCCTAAGAAGAATCTTTGAGCCCATAAAGGATACCAGCAGTGGAGAATGGAGAGCTAGAAAGAACACTGAACAGCTTATTTAAATCCTAATGAATTATAAATGTCTTGAAACTAAACAGACTACGCTTGCTGGGCCGTGTGTAGAAAGAATGGGAAGAGAATAGACAAACGAAAGTTATGTATACACAAGAGATGAAAGAAACAAGACCAAGTGGTAGACCAAGACAGAGATGGAAAGACAACATAGATGAGGAAATAAAAGAAATTGGTGTCACCAACTGGAGAGAGAAGATTAGGAATAGAGGCGAACTTTATCTGCAGCAGTGACCTTAATGGCTTGGAAAGCTCTTCAGCTTTTTGTAATAGAGATACACCTAACTTTAACTTATTCTAGCTTGTGTGTAACTTTGAAAGTGTATGAAAATATTTCACTATTATTCACTATTATTATGACTATTTTCACTATTATTATGACTTCAACCCAGTCATCTTCTTACTGATAATGAGTTATCACAAACATTATATTATTTCAACAGTTATGAGCTGTCTAAAATATAACTATTATCAAACACAAACATTAAGAATTAAACTCTGAAAACATCTGTAAAACTCCAATAAATTACAATTATTAAACAGTAAAATTAATAGAATCACACATTTACTGTAAGATGTTAAAATTTAATTTTTACTGCTTTATGTATCACATCAGTCAGTCATTTGCATGTCCCCTGCGGAACTTTGCCTCCCTAACAGCTCTCCTGTAGGCCTCTCAGTTGTAAGTAAGATGCCTTGCCGTTGATTCATCCATTTGCAGATTATCAACGATGACTTGCAGCTATCTTCGCCTTGGTCTTCCTCTCTTTATTTTTCCCATTATATACCCTTGCAATATGGAGTACAGTTCTCTAAATTATCATGACGTTTAATGTCTTTTCTCCTAATATCACATAATATAATCAAATTGAATTCACTGTTTCATAATATCTCATACTACATCTAATCTCATCAAAATATTAACACATTGTGATGAGATTAGATGTAGTATGAGATATGAAATATATAGTTGTCCATTTTTGTCATACTATTCAATTCAAATGTAATGTCCACCCTCATTTATGCATGCGAAAGTTGGAAAACAACTAAAGAAATAGACAAGAAAGTAGACTCGTTTGAAAACAAATACCCGAAGACAGGAAAAATTGGCGAACTACTTTGCAAGCCCTATGTGACGTTTAACGGCATGGGAAGGATATAAGATTTTTGTCATAACACATACTAATAAAAGGGTATAAATTGAACTGGCTCATGTAGACAAAATTACTACAGTGTCAGTCATACATCATAGACTAGAATGATTTTAGTACTTGAGAACAGTAGATCATTATATTCACACAACTATACATATTCATACATTTGTGGACTCTCCTGGTTTACAACACAATGCAGTTCTTGATCAAGCATGCTGTAATGCTCACACATAAGGAAATTTTCATGACACAATTACACCTATTCTTATATATATATATATATATGCAGGTAGATGTGCCGAGATATCGGAGCCACTAAGATAACATTACGATACCAGAATCCTCCATATTGACTTTTCAAACTCCCTGATATATATAATTCATCATCATTCATTTGCATGTCTCTTGCGGAACTTTACCTTCCTAACAGCACTCCTGTAGGCCTCTCAGTTGTGAGCAAGATGGCCTGCTGCTGATGCATCCATTTGCAGATCATCAACAATGTCTTGCTGCCATCTTTGCCTTGGTCTTCCTCTCTTTCTTTTTCCCATCATGTATCCTTCCAAGACGGTTTTCTCTAGATTATCATTATGTTTAATATGTCCAAAATATTTAAATTTTCTCTCTTTAATCCTCTTTACTAGCCAGCCTTCTACAATATTAAGTTCTTGTAGTATAGATATATTTGTTCTTTTTTTGTGTCCATGATATTTGAAAAACTCTTCTGTAGCATTTACATTCAAAGGCATTTATGTGTTTCTCAGCTGTTTTGTTAGGTGTCCAGGTCTCACAGGCATATGTTGCGATGGGAAAGATGCATGCCCTTAAAAATCTTATTTTTGTAGTTCTGACTGTTCCTCTCCACAGATTCTTTAGTTGTTTTATTTTCTGAAGAGCATTAGATGTCCTCCTTTTAATATCCCTCATTGTATCTCCATTATTAGTTAGCTGTGATCCAAGATATTCAAAACTCTCTACTTCTTCCAGTTTTTCCTCATTGATATATATATATATATATCGGTTGCCTTATATAGACATACATATATATATGAAGGGCAGCTGAAAAGTAATGCACAGTCTCACATGACACGAGAATAAAATACCATACAGAGCAGCACATATGACCATCTTGCAGTTACATTGTTCTCACTACAAATATGCTAAGAATTGTTTATTTCTTGTCACTTTTATCAGTAGCCGTTGCCATGGAGTCAAGTGTGCCTGCTATATCAACATGTCTAAAATAATGCACATGATTAAATTTTTAACAGCTGAAAGAGTGTACCATAGTAACATTTATCATCATTTACAAGCTGTTTATGGTGATGAAACTGTTGATCAAAGTGCTGTGAATAGACAAGGAGATGACTTCCTGTTCAATATTGTTACAGAAAATGAAAAAGTTTCATGATAGTGTTTTGGGATGCAAACATATGTACACGATGTCAACCTTGAAGCTGGGAGGACTGTGAATTCTGCATAGTACATTGAAAAATTTTAAAAGATGTGTGCTTTGTGTTGAAAAATTAAAATAGTATTCATCTTAGCTGGAATTCTATCATGTGTATTATATATAACTGTCACACTTGTTGTAATGTATAATTTCCTGCTGTATAATTATGCTCTGCTGTATTAGCTGTAACATGTAATAGTTTGGAAATGTTATGTTCACACATTGGATACTACTACTGCTTTTCTCAAGATATATGATCTTCTCCTCTGTTACTAGTTAACACTAACTTCACTTACAGTCAAGATTTTACTCTTTCAACTACAATTGAGCTCAGTCTGTTTAACTAGTCACTTCACAGGCTTACTTGCCCAGGAATGATCTTGCTCTCAGGGGGCACAGTAGCAGCAATATTAAGTGATGAAGACTTTATTGGTGCACAGAGTGACGATGATGATGAACGATGTGATGGGTATAACAGTGACATTATACAATCCAAGAAGACATGATCAGACAAAATTCCAACTCAAAAAACAACATAAATAAGTTCCAGATGACTACTGACATCCACAGACTTTGTCGCCAACAGAACTTCTACTGCATTTCTATTCTGCTAATCTATCACACTACACAACTACATATTTTCACAGACAATCCCTATCTGAAACTCAGACTTCAACTGTCACAAATCATCTCATTTCTGTATAACAACTTTTCTTTCTCATAAGTTATATGTGAAGCATGCCCGGCATGAGATATGCAAGCATCTGACTTAAAAGGGGGAATAAATCTAAGCACAAAGCTATTGATTTCTTTTTATCCCAACTTTCCAATTCTATGATGAGTTGTCTAACTTTTGTTCTATGTTCTATTACAGATATCTTCCTTCTTCCTAAGCAGAGTTTTACTGAAAGGAAAACTTTCAAAAGAGGGTATTCCACTATCCAAACTCAACCTTGGTCCCACACACAAGGTATACTAATCAGTTTTTAAACTTAACAGTTCCATGTGGAACTCAATCCAGTAACAGAAACTCAAACCTGGTGAGTGTCATCACAGGCAAAAGCAAGAGTATCCTCAGACCACAATGCATAATCAACTAGGATAAATTTCACTCACTTGTCTACATTTTCTCTATTATTTATTCAATATCAATTGACTCCATCCTTAATACCAACATTTTGCTCAAGTCAACTAATTACCCACCTTGTATACCTAACCCCATGACTTGGTAGAGTATGACACATGTACACTTCATAACAATCCAACCTATACCTGTCACATGTGACTACTTGCAACATGAGCAGAATAGGAATATGGGGTAAAAGGCTGATCCGCATTACTATAAGTCCTTCCAAATGACATATATGCCACGTACCGAAAGTACAGGTCCAAAATGAAATAAACTAGAAGACCACATGGTAAACATATGATAACCTCAGTCACATGTGAGCACTTCATGTGCCAAGATAAGAGGTTTTGCATATATATGTCTAACTTCCATCATACTTCACTCCGAGGTATTTAGGTCTAATCTCTGACTACCTTATTAGTAAGTATTGATGCTGATTCTATACTTAACTATATGTCCCATAACCCTATTAGACTCATGGGCTTTTCTCTATGAACAATAGTACCACCAATACAGGACATCTCTGGAAAAGGCATTTACATACACAAGGTACCCGTGTCACTTTGTTGAAACACAAGATCATTTCTCCCGCATTATATGACTCACTACAGTAAACCCAAACCACTTCATCTTACATCTTACCTCCTTCCTGTACCGTTAAATGTCACATAGGGCTCGATAGTTGTTTGCCAAGTTTTCCTGTTCTCCGTGAGTCTTTAAACTTCATCAAGAGATATGCCCACTAAACTGGCTTCTCTTAACAATGTCCTCTTTAGAGCTTCACATGATCGACCTCTTTTTCTTTGGCTTGTTGTGCTCCACTTGATAGCTTGTTTTGATATTCTCTGATTGTTTCTTCTCATCACATGGCCTACATATGTCCATCTTTTTCTGATCACCCATGAGACAGGTTGTTTGCTCATCTGTCTTATCTCTGCATTGGTCTTGAATTCGTTCAACTTTATAACAAGTATTTTCCTTAGGCATTTGTTTTCAAAAGAATCTAATTTGTTGTCTATTTCTTTATTTGAATTCCAGCTTTCACATGCATAAATGAGGGTGGTTATTACATTTGAATTTTTCCAGTGAGAAAGTCCAACTCCAGATTAAACTGGTGCAACAAAAATCACGGTGTCATGCAATCCCATTTCTGTGACCCACCAAGAATTCAGCCCCAAGCCCCGCAATACTCAGAACCTCTTGTGATCCTTTCAGGGATCTCTTGTGGGCCTCTCGGGGACCATGGGACACATCGAGGACCACAGGAGTAAATTCAGCAGGATCACTGGGCAATCTTGGTGATAGAAGTGAATGAAGAAGAAGACATTTGAATTGAATAATCTTAGCTTGGTTTTTATGCTTATAACTTTTTAATATGTTCTCAAAATTTGTGAAGGGCAATGCTGCTTTTGCAGTTCTAATTCTAACTTCCTTCCTGGTGTCACCATCCTGGTCTATATATCTGCCAAGGTATGCAAATTGGTTTCCTTCATCAACAACTATTCCTTCTACATATATTTTTCCTTCTTGATTAATTCATAATTTTTGTTTTGTCTTTGTTAATTTCAAGACCTATTTTGCTGTCTTTATTAAAGACAAGGAAAGTTTTTTTCCTGCATCAATTTCACATTGTCACTGATAAGAGTTATGTCATCTGCAAAATTAAGATATTCTGTTTGGGTCTCATGTACCCAATCAGTGTCTGTTTTACCTGTACAGCATCTTTTCATTATAAAGTCTATGGCAATTCCAAAAAGCAATGGAGATAATATACATCCTTGTTTCATGCCTGTTTCAATCTCAAACCATTCGCTCATTCTTTCTTCTGTCTTGACTGCACAAACATATCTGTTGCAGAGATCTCTAATGATGTTGACAATATTAGATGGTATTCCATATAGTCTTAAAATTCTTCACAATGAATCTTTGTGTATGCTATCAAATGCTTTTTTGAAGCCTATGAAGTTCAGGATTAATGGTTTCTGCTATGTTCTTCAGTAATATATGGACAGTAACACCATATCCCTATGTGCCTCTAAGGCATGAGAGGATTACATTTTTTGTAACCTTATGTTCTTCAAGTTTTATTCTTAGAGTGAAGATCTGGTCGAGATAGCTTCTCCCTTTTCAAATTCCTGCCTGTTCTTCTCTTATTGCAGTATCCACTACATCCTTAATTCTATTCAGAATCACTTTACAAAACATCTTTGACACAGCTGATAGTAACATTACTCCCCTCCAGTTATTGCGGTCACTGAGGTTGCCTTTCTTGGGAATTTTAACAGTGATTACCTTTTTCCATTTAGAAGGGACCTTATCTTCTTTCCAAATTTTATTAAATATTTTTTTAAGTTGCCTCATGTTGTCACTATTAATAGCTTTTACCATCTCGACTGCAGCTTTGTTGTTAGCCATTACATTCACTGCTGTTTCAATTTCATTCAGTGTAACTTCATCTAAGTAGACATTTAGTTTGGTTTCAAGATTTATTAATTCATTTGGGTGCAGTCGATTAAGTATTTTTTGGAAGTATTCAGCCCGTCTTTGCTTTTGGTCTTTACTTGATGTTAATAGGTTGCCTGTTTTGCTAAAGACTGGTCTTTCTCTGGAGGTAATAGCACCTGTTAGCTTCTTCTGTATGTTATATAGAGTTTTGCTGTCTCCTTCTTCTTCTTCTTCATTCACATTGTCTGTCTATATCTGCAGTCCTGTCTCTTGGATAAATTTCACTCTTTTTGTAATTCATGTATGGAACCATAGAGCTTATCTTCTTTAGTGGTTACACTGGGCCAGTAATTATTTCTCAGTGTCTCATAGTTGGTGCAGTTCTGGAGGATATGTTCCACAGTTTGGGGCACCTGGGCACATGTACATAGATTAGTAGTACCAACCTTAAACTTTGTATACATATGACTTCGGAGTCGGCTGTGTCCTGTTCGGAGACGGAAGATGATGACTTGTTCCTTTCTGTTTAGCATGTGATAGTCATCAAGTGGTGGTGTTTGTGGCTTTCTGTAGGTTTTTATCATGCTTTTCTTCTGATTATAGGTGATTGGTATGTCTGGTTGCTTCATTTCAGTGCCCTCTTTGGCCAAATGATCAGCTTTCTCATTGCCTGGTATCCCACTGTGGGAGGGAATCCATTGCAAAGTGACCCCATGTTGTAAGCCAATTTTTGACAAGGCATCCTTAAGGTCTAGTAGTTTGTTGCACTGAAGACCTTCCAGTACTGATCTTGCATCTGTGAGAATTACTACAGGACATGTATCAGTTCTGGAGTCTGATAGTTTTTCAACTGCAGCAATAATTACCCTAACCTCTGCATCATAGTTGTTGCAGTATTTTCCAGTGGGTATGGAAATCTTGTCAGTGGTGGTGTTTGGATATTCAATATGTGCTCCTGCCCCTCCATTCTTTATGGCATTATGTCCAGATCCGTCTGTATACACACATATCCAGGTGTCGCATGGATATTTATCATCTAGAACACTAAGTGTGGCTGTTGATCTTACAAGACTGCTCTGCATTTCACCATTCTGTACACCTTTCACTTCAGTCTGAATAGTTATTTGTGTATGATCTACTTCTTTCCATGGTGTATGCTCTGGTACAGATGATAATGGAGCAACTATAGTTGGAAGGTCAGGTATCAGCTTACACATACGCTTGGCCTGATGAATGAAGCCGTCTCAGTGCCAAGTTACTGAATCTCTCCTTCAGGGGATGGCTTACAGAGCTGAGGAATTTCTCTCCCATGGTCATGATCTTTGTGTCTACGCGTTCCTTTAGCACTTGAACACCAACTGCATTTCTACTACTGGTGTGGACCTCATGGCACCTGTGATAATCTGTAGTGACTGATTTTGAACCTTGTCTAGATTATGCAGCATAGTGTTTGATGCTGTGCACCAAGGTGTTGAGCCATATTCTAAATGTGGTAGAATACTTTGCTGATATACATTCTTGAGGATTCTTTCACTAGCTCCCCATGTGGTTCCACTCAATTTTCTTAATATGGCTAGTTTTCTTCTGGCTTTTGCTTCTGCATTGTTGATGTGTTGCTTCCAGGTCAGTTTAGAGTCAAGAGTCACTCCTAAGTAAGTGGGTTGGTTGTCCATCCTTAAGGATATTTCATTTACAAAGATCTTACCTGCTTTCTGTTTAGATGAGAGAGTGAACAGAGTGGTACTTGATTTCTCTGTGTTGATACTTACACACCATTTGTTTGTCCATGATGTCAAGATGTCTGCTGCTCTTTGGAGTCTCTGTGTAGCAAGTGTTGCATATTCATCTGTACACCACATGACCAGATCATCTGTATACAGTGCCGCTTTGATTCCATAGGGAAGTTCCTTGACCAGGTCATTAATGAATACAAGGAATAGTGTAGGTGAAAGGACTACTTTCTGGCTTTTGTGTCCATCCATTACTACTCTAGCTCTTGTGTAAATAGGAATTAATCCACTTGTACAGACTTCCATTCACATTGCAGTTTCTTAGTTTCCACAGCAGACCTTTTTTCCATACTTTATCAAAGGCTTTCTTCAGGTCTATCCATGCTGCTAGTACAAGGTTTTTCTCTTGGAATGCATCCTCAATCTCTTGAGAGAGATAGGTCACTTGATCTTCTGTACTGTAGTAATGCCTAAATCCTGCTTGTTGTGGAACGAGAAAGTTTTCACTTTCTAGGTACCATTTTAGCCTCAGGTCAATGATGCGTTCCATAGTTTTGCAGAGGCAGCTAGTGAGACTGGTTGGCCTGTAGCTGGAGGCAGTATCACTGTTTTTCCCTGGCTTTAGCAGTGGTACCATGCTTGCTTCCTTCCAGATTTGAGGTAACTTACCTGTGCTCCAGCACATATTGAAAATATCCAACAGCTTTCCCATTGCTGCCATTCCCAGGTTCTTGATCATTTCATTGGACACTCCATCTGGTCCTGGTGATTTCCTTAGTTTACTGACTGCTAGGTCTAACTCGCTGCGTGTGATTGGTGCATCCATGACCTCCACTTTTCTGACTTGTTCCTCTTCTTTCTGTGGGTCAGTGCGCACTGTACGCTCTTTCTCTGGATGGATATCAATGTTGCAGTCCTGTGCAAACATGCGAGCAAAGTGATCTACCTGCTTACCTGTAAGAGTTTTCCCATCCTCTGTTAGTGTAATCTTTTTACTTCTTCCAGTACTCTCATCATTTAACTGTTTGATTAGTTTCCACAGTTTCCTTCCATCCTTTTCAAAGTTTAGGGACTCTGTTTTCTCTCTCCAGCTTTCCCGTCTGGCTTGCAGCTTGGCTCTCTGAAATTTGGCCTTAGAATGTTGGTAATTATTGTGATGTTCTTGGCATGGTCTATTTTGTGCTTGCTTTCGAGCTATTTCCACGTCATCATGGAGTTTTCCCAGCTCATTAGACCAGTATGGTTTATAGTCCCTGCGAGCTCCTCTGGGAATGGTTTCACGAGCGGCCTGAAGGATACAAGCATTGAATTCCTTCACTATGCTGTTAATATCCTTACCTTCTATGGACAGCTGTCCCACCAGGATACCTGTACGATGTTTGTACATTGTCCAGTTGCTTTTTTATAGTTCTATCTGGGGAGAGGGCTATTGGTGTTAAGGAGTTCATTTTCTATTGTCAGGAAGACTGGTCGATGGTCGCTACCTCCAAGTTGTTTTCCAACTTCACGTGTAATGTTCCACTTCAGATCTGGATAGTGGTATGCCAGATCTGGTGTTGAGGTTGTATGCCAAGCCCTTGAGTAAAATGTTGGGGGATCCATTAGCTGGTTGATCAGGAGAAGTCCATTATCATCCTGCCAGCTCTCAACTTCCTCTCCTCTCTTGTCTATGTGGTCATAGCCCCAGCTCTGGGAATGGCTGTTAAAATCACCACAGACCATCAGTCTCTCTTTGTGTGTGATTGTTTCTAAAGCAAGTGGGTGGTCATTAGGACAGTAATAGTTAAGGAGGTGGAAATCTGTATTACTACTTTTTAGATGGATCATCTGGTATTCGGCTCCTTCCATGTACACTCCTACCTGACATACGCTGATGTTATTTCTAACAAGCGTGAGTACTCCTCCTTTTCTTCTGTCCTGTCGGTCTGATCTAAAACACTGGTAGCATCTGATTTTAAAGGCGGCATCTTTGGTTAGATGTGTCTCCTATATGCAGCATATACTTACCTGCTCTGCAAAAAGTATGTTCTCTAGTTCCACCTTTTTGCTATAGCCATCTCTAACACTGCTGACACCCTCAGCATTCCACTGCATTATTTTAAGTTCTTGCTTTTTGGCAGTTTTCTTCCGTTGTATTTTTTTTGGCCAGTAGCACTACTCTCATGTCTCCTGACTCCACAAGACGAACTGAGAGGACTTCCAGTAGCATTGGGTGGACCCTTTCAAGGCAGGGGGCACTGCACCTGCCTGGTTAGTCTTCACAGGGCGAGCACCATGTTTGAAAACTGCGGATAATTTCATTAGTGATAATGCGTGTTACCCTGATTTTTGCGATGGGCCTTTTGGCTGGGTAACTCCGACTTCAGCACCTTTCCTTGCTAGGGCAGACTGTGGTCTTGCTCGGACTGCCATGAAGACAGTGTGGCTGGCCTGGCCAAAACTTTGTTTTCCAGCCTCTGGTGGCTGTATGTAAGTCCCTTCTCCATGTCAGATGGTTTTGAGACAGTTCTACAAAGACACTCTGACTTTAAGATGAGGATGATGATTGCTTCAGCGATATCCATTCCTTGCCACCTATAATCTACTGGCTCTGTTTTGATTTTGATAGCCATTGTTGTAAAGACCCATAGGCTTGTCACGTCCTGGATTCATGAGACTTCCCTCATCCCCGCCAGAGATCTCCATGTCCCCATCCGTCCGCCAACCTGACATTCATTCATTCATTTGCATGTCCCTTGCGGAACTTTGCCTCCCTAAACAGCACTCCTGTAGGCCTCTCGGTTGTGAGCAAAATGGCCTGCTGCTGCTGCATCCATTTCCAGATCGTCAACGATGTCTTGCAGCCATCTTCGTTTTGGTCTTCCTCTTTTTCTTTTTCCCATTATATATCCTTCCAAGACGGTTACTCTAAATTATCATGACGTTTAATGTGTCCAAAATATTTAAATTTCCTCTCTTTAATCCTCTTTACTAGCCAGCCTTCTTCAATATTAAGCTCTTGTAGTATAGATATATTTTTTCTTTTTTGTGTCCACAATATTTGGAGAACTCTTCTGTAGCATTTACATTCAAAGGCATTTATGTGTTTCTCAGCTGTTTTGTTAAGTCTCCAGGTCTCACAGGCATTTGTTGCAGTGGGAAAGATGCATGCCCTTAAAAATCTTATTTTTGTAGTTCTGTCTGCTCCTCTCCACACATTCTTTAACCTGGCATTACATTTTACAAAAGATAACAATTACAATTAGTGTTGATTGTGCTACAAGTTTCTGGGATACAGAAGTAGGTCAGAGTTTTTAAGCAAACAGATCTGTTCCCTGTCTCACAAACACTATAAGTGTGATCTTAACACAGTTGTTCCCAGGTGGTGCTGTCTCCTGTTTTTGCTGCATTTTCTGCTTCTTTTTGTCATCTTATCTTATATCCTTCCCGTGCCGTTAGACGTCACATAGGGCTCGCAAAGTAGTTCGCCAATTTTTCCTGTCTTCGGCGAGTCTTTCAACCTCAACAAAGGATTTTATGCCTGTTAACTTGGCCTCTCTTAATAATGTCCTCTTCAGAGTTTCACGCGGTCTGCCCCTTTTTCTTCGGCCTGTTGTGTTCCACTTGATAGCTTGTTTTGGGATTCTCTGATCATTTCTTCTCATCAAGTGACCAACATATGTCCATCTCCTTTTCCTGATCACCCGTGAGACTGGTTGTTGTTCAGTCATCTGTCTTATCTCTGCATTGTTCTTTAATTCTTTTTGTCATATTGTCCATATATTCTTTTTTATGTCTCTTCTAGCTTAAATTTTTACTTTATTGTCTAATTCTTTGTATGTTGCTTTTGCCAAAAACTTTTCCAAGATCTGTCTTCAACATAGTTAATTTGGCTGCTCTTCTTTCATGTATGTATTTCCATGTGTTTTCTGATACCCATGCTTTTCTACTTGTTGACTGCAGTCCAGCACTTGGTTTTGCTGCCATGATTCCATAATCACAGCTGTGCTGTATGAATTCCATAATTATCTATATCTGCCTCGTCTACCTCTTTTAGTGCTGCGAAATGTTTGGTAAGTTCCAGATTGAAATTACCGTTGGTATTTTCTTCTTGTATGCTATGGCAACTTGTAGGCTATAACATCAGCAAAAACTTTACCAGGTACTGATTGTGACACGGACCATGAGTTATTAATAGCAGACATGAAGATAAAGATAAAAGATAGTTACGGGATCAAGACCGCTCCACTTTGATCTTGCAAAAATACCAGAACAATACGGTATAGAAGTGAAGAACCGTTTCTGAATCATGATGGAAATGACACCAGATGAACTGGCTACGCAGGCCAGAGATATCTTAATAACAACAGCTGAAGACGTGGTTCCAGTAAAGAAAACAAAAGAATGGATGGATTACAACAGCCACACTAGAACTGATAAACAGCATAGAGAAATGAAAACGCAATGGAAAGTGACGAACAACAACAAAGAGGAATATAAATTGTTAACAAAAGAAGTACGAAGAAACATAAGAAAAGACAAAAAAAAACAATACATACAAGATTGTTGTGAAAGAATAGAGTAAAGGTGGCAATAAACAAGCTAAAATTAGACATGGCATCAGGTGAAAATGAAGTGACTGCTGAGCAGAAGAAACACCAAAACAACTCTGCCGGATACTACAATTTGTTTGGGATCTAGAAAAAGGTCCAGAGGAGTGGAAAACTGTGGAATTACGCCACTGCCACTCACCAGTATTTTCCAAATAACAGAATTGTAATGGAAAACGTGACGGAAAAGAGCAGGCAGGTTTTATGAGAGCATAGATCACATATTTGTACTTAGACAAACACTGAACAGGCAAATGAGTGGCATAGCACATATGCATCGTTTCTAGATTTTGAGTCAACAGAGACGCACTGTGGAAAATCCTAACATGGCAATAGCGTGAGTCTCAAATAGCCTCTGAGTCAATTCCAGCTCTTAGCCTTCTAGTGGCAGAACTGTTTAAACTGACAGCTTGAAAACCAGACGTAGATGCTGGCGAGATTCTTCAGCTGCCGTGCGTGAATTGGGGTTCCTCCCAGCCAAGGAAGAAAGGTGCCTTGCCGCACCGTGGAAAAGGTGAAAGAAAGGAGTGTGAAGTAATCAGCAGTCTCTAGGCCAGAACTGCTCAAATCACGTCGCCTGTGCTCTGGAGGTTGGCCACGTCCCATGAATTGCCTGAACCGGCTTAACCCAGAACCCAGGGGTTAAGACGCTGCTGGCGAACTCTTCGGATGCCGCGCGTGGAGTGAAACTCCTCCCGGCCAATGAAGAAAATGGTTGCCGTGCGGCGCCGATGTGAGAAGGTGATGGAAAAGTGAAGCTTAATCAGTATGTCCAGTAGCCTCGCGGGGAGAGCTACTTATACCACGGCACCTCAACTAGAGGCCGGCCACGTCCTATAACATTTTCAGTGTGTGCACTATCACATTATTGACTGCACCAGTATATTTTCAATTGTTAATAATATATTCTGACCACAGATGTTCATGATTAATAACGACTTTATCTTCACACACATCTATATTTCTGTTGTTTAGATTAGGTCTAATTGCCACTTCTATAATCAGGGGAAGCCCGATGAAATGTTCTCTACGGAATTCATTTAATTCTAACAACTAAAATATTCGATTTAGATTTCACAACATCACTTGTACTAAGATGTAATATGACATACTCTTCGTTAGTTTCGTTGTTGAAGCACATCAGTATCAAACTATCATATTCTATATGCAGCAATTCTTAATGTTCTCAACTTCACATTATTGTACACATTTGATAAGAGGACTGTACTCGAAGTTCAAAACCTAATCCTTTTCCTTTGAATCACTTGAACATAGCTTCAATCTGTCCTAAAACTACTTTTTCCTGAGTATCTATTGCTCTATCTAATTCCATTCTAAATTCTATTCTATTCCAAATGTCGTTACCGACGTCTTCTTTCTCTCTTTCGTGTCTTCTCTGGTGTGTGTTCTCCTGCTGTTCTTCTCTGATTGTCTATCCTTCTCTTCTTATCTTCTCTGGACCGGACTCAGTTCTCAGGACTGTCCTTATTCCTCCGTCTTCGGGGCTCCGTCCTCTGTCTCCTCTCCTCTACTTCTTGGTTCTTCTTCCCTGTTCAGAAAATCCCTCACTGTTCTTCCGTCTTCGGGCTCTGTCCCTCCTTCTTCTTTGTTCCCCATATAGAGCCCCATAGAAAGCTCACCTGGGCAAGACAGGCATTTATGGAAAACCCTTGCGGAAGCCCCATGTGCCCTGGGCACAAGGTTCAGAGAGAGAGAGAGAGAAAGAGCTGTCATCGATGATGAAAATTTGATGTTAGTCTATTCCTACGCTAATATCATGGTTTGGCTACATCTTTATCATCATTATAGCAGCTACATCCTTTATTTGTCACTTTTCTGAATAACTCTGTAGCTGTACTTGCATCTTTCCTGCATCTTTTACCAGTTTTATCTTTTGTACTACGCGATCCCTATGTGGCTCTCTCCTTAAGTGCCCAGGGCACATGGGGCTTCCGCAAGGGTTTTCCACAAATGCCTGTCCTTCGCCTTTTTATCTGCTCTTGCCCAGGTGAGGCCTTTTTTGCTCAACATCCTTTCTGTTGTTCTTCTCCATGTCTCTTTTGGTCTACTCTTACTTCTGTTCCCCTATGGTGTCCACCTTAGTGCTATTTTTGGTAGTGAGTTGTCAGTCACTCGGAGCACATGTCCCAACCATCGCCAGCGTCTTTCCTCAATAATTCTATGTGGCTACCTTAGTTTTGTATTTCGTCTTTCTTCTTTTTTCTCAGTCCTAACACATCTTTCAGTGTTGTGTGGCATATATCTGCTGTTATTTCCTTTAAAAGAATTGTGGGTGTGTCTTTTCATGTTTCTGTACTTCATGTTTATTTCCTTCTCTCTCAGTTCTATAAAAATTGTTCTGTGGTCTCTTCTATGATCAAAATTTCTTTCCTCTCTCGTTACTAGATATCTGATCTCCCATTTTAATATATCTGTTTCTGGTGTTTCTTCTCTCTGAAAAATCTGTTACTCTGTATTTTGTTCTTATATTGTTATAACTATATTATATTTACACTGTAATTACAACTAATACATCAAACGTATTATATAGTATATTCTACATAATAGAAAATGGCTCTAATATTTACAGAGGAACCTCTTTTTCAGTCAGTTTACCTTGTAGTATGTTAAAGTTCAAAACTTTCTTTTTTGGACTTTCTTTGACAGTTATTTTTCTAAGTCAAGATTAGGGAGTAGGGAATGAACGGTCAGCACGAGAAGTGGCGACGATCAGAACGGACATCAAAGAAAATAAAGTGAGATTTCACGGTTCAAAACATATATCAAGATATCATCATGTCGAATAGTGCTACGGTTGGTGAACAGGAGAAGTAACACAACAGTTAATGATGGTTACGAAGGTTGTTAACATGAATTGCCCAGCCCAACGATACAACAACTGAAAAGAATGTGTTTTCAGTTTATTCGCGGAGGGAGCGTGACATTGATACGTGGTTCGAGCAGACTGATAAAATTGGCGTACATACAGATGATGATATTAAACAAGATGGTATAATGATGTAAACACAAATTTTACACAGCTGTGTTTGTTATAGTGTGTAATTTCCTGCTGTCCTGCATAATTACGCTCTGTTATACAGTTGCATCATGTAAATACTTTGGAAATGTTATATTCACACATACTATTTTTGCTTTGTCAAGATATGCAATAATAATATTAAATAGGACCATAATACATAATAGATATAATGAAGATTGAAACGATTGATGAACAAAGTCAGCAAACATCTATTGAAATCCCACCTCCAAATAAAAGACACACTTTGCAACTTCGATCGGTCATAAGGAAGATACAGATAAATAAATATGACAAAATAAATAAAGAAATAAGACGCAAATGCAATAAAAGTGGAGGAGTGGCTAAATAAGAAATGTAGTGAAATACAGACACACCATCATGATAACGTATATACAAACAAATACTTATAACAGCTGATGGGAAATGTCACAACGAAATAAAAAGCAGATATGCTCAAAGTCAAGCTATGTATATCTTGTGCAACACATCCGTATCAATGGAAACAAAATTCCGAGTACTTAAATGTTACATCACTCCAATTTTGTTTTATGGGCGTAAAGCATGAATAAACAGAAGAAGGATGTTGAAGGTACCATGAACAGCGAAAGTAATGTCTTCTCCAGAGGCTGGAGGAAAATTTGAAATACACTGTGGCAAATGGAAAAATTAAAGGAAGCTTACTGGTGTACGCTGTGGCTATGAAGAAAGTCACCGGGGGATCTCATAATCAAGCCTAAAGACAAGGAGTTGTGGAGAGAAATGATCGCCTACGCCACGCGGATTGGCACTTGAAATGAATTTCTCAAGATATATTATATTGATATATGATATCTGTTTCCTTACTTCCTTTTTTCAACTACAGTTACTCAGTCTAACTACTCACTTCACAGACTTACTTTCACAGGAACGATCATGACATCACAATTAAGACTGCTCGGGGTGACGATGACGATGATAACAGGACGAAATTACAACTCAAAACAACATAAAATACGTTCAATCCACTACTGCCACCCACAAAGAACTTCTAATCTTCAACAAGCAGCAGTAAGAATAAATGGTGAAACAACAACCTGGTTGTTAACAAACAACAAGGGAATATATTTAACTTGTATACTGAAAATATAATGATGAATGTTTGAGAAGATTTTCATACATTTGCTTCACTTGCGGAACTAACAGCACCTCACTAACAGCACTAGGCCTATCGAAGAAGATTATGTCTAATTATGCACCCTTAAGAGGTTTTTTACTAGCCTCTTTATTAGCCAGTCTTCGACAAAGAATAATTAAAATATCTGGTATTTCATACCAATTTACAGGTTATAAAATCCAGAAATTATATAAGAACAGCGAAGAGCAAAACCTCTATCTTAATGCGAAGAAAACTAAATTGATGACAACTGATAAAACAAACAAGTATGAATGATGAAACACTGGTAGAAGTAGAGAGTTTTGAATATCTTAGTAAAAGACAACTAAAGAATCTGTGGAGAGGAACAGACAGAACAACAAAAATAAAATTGCACTGGTCTCTCATGGCGAAGGTCGGGGGTTCGAATCCGGCCGCAGGCACTCCAGTCACCCAGCTGGGGTTGGGGAAGGAAGGGCGGCCAGGCGTGATACTGACCATATCACCCTCTAGTGTGCTAACAGGTCAAGGAAAATATGGACACTAACACCATATCCCTATGTGCCTCTTAGGCATGACAGGATAACCTTTACCTTTACCTTTTATGCAATTAACAAAACAGCTGAGAAACACATTGAATGTAAATGCTACAGAACCGTTCTTAAATATCATGGACACAAAAAAAAGAACAAATATATCCATACTACAATATTGAAGAAGCCTGGATAGAAAAATATTTTAGATGACCGTCTTGGATATCACGATCGTTGCTGTAAGTCTGTGAAGTGAGTAGACGTTTCACCACTTGACGAACTTGGCAAGCGTTCAGCAACGCTGACTGACTTAACCAAGAGTAGTTATGAATGATAAGATGGAGAATGACGCGTGAGGATGGCAGGCATAATACTCCACTCCGACGTTTGCCATGTGGGAAAGGAGTAGAAACTAAATACCTAGAAAAGTAGCCAAAAAAAGTAGTCAGTATTTTATTTTTCCAAACTTGGAAACTGGGAAACTTTCAGTTAGTGCTGAAATTACTCTCTCTATAATGTCACTGTAACCGTGATTCGTAAACTGAATGAATGAATCCAAATGATGCACCCTAACTCTGAAAATACAGGCGCTGGAATATCGAAGGAGGTGAAAACTCGAAATTATCAGTAACCAGATAGGGCTCGCATAATTCTTTGCCATGTTTTCCTGTTCTCGACAACTCATCAAAGGATTTAAACCATTAAACTGGCTTCTCTTAACAGTGTTTTCTTTTAACTTCGGCCTGTTGTGCTCCACAAGCTATCAGCTTGTTTTCGTTTTCTCCGATTGTGCCTAAGCATATTTATATGTCCATCTTCTTTTTCTGAAAGAAACTAGTTGAGACTAGTTGAGTCATATCTGTGCGTTATTCTTGAAATTCGTTTCACTTTTTTTTCATTTCACTTTTTTTCACTAGGCATTTGTTTTCTTGTCTGTATCAAAATATATATATATATAATGCTTAAAATCGTTTGTAAACTCTAAGGGTTTGTAGTTCTTATGCAAAATGTTCAGCTCATGTGCATAATTAAACTTTAGTTTGATATAGAGAGAGCCAAAAATGACTGCTATTTTTGCACCGGTCAGAATGCTGATAAGAAAATTATTGTATACAATTATCTTCCATTAGCTTTACTACCCCCCCCCCCCCCGTGTGGTACCCGGGATCTGCAAAGAATAGGACCACTGTACCCTACCATGCATGATCGTAAAAGGCGACTAAGGAGGGTTCAGCATAGGGCCAGCAACCCTATCTGGTAAAAAAACTATCAGACTGCTACAGAAACGGAAGCAAGGGAAAAAGCAAATGCAGGTGGAAGGAGAAATGCGTATCAGGAAACTGAGCCCATGAAGGTTGTGGATGAAAGCCAGCCAGTCCCCAGCCCGACTGCAGACCTCCTGGAACTTAAACATAAGATGCAAATAGGCAGCTGGAATGTAAGAACACTAAACCAGACTGGAAAACTAGCACAAACCGTCAAGGAAATGCACAGATACAAACTATACATACTAGGAATACAAGAAGCAAGATGGACAGGACAAGGCAGAAGGAAATTAACAACACAGCACACAGAAGATACAATAATATGGTCAGGTAAAGAAGATCTTCATGAAGGAGGAGTAGCATTGATTATAACAAAAGAATCATCAAGAAATGCTGAAATGGACCCCAATTAATGAGAGATTATTATATGCACGGTTCAACTCAAGATCCACGAAGCTGTCTATTATAGTTTGTTATGCACCAACAGAAGCAGCTGAAGAGGAATTAAAAGATTTTTACAACAGCCTCCAAGCAACAGTAGAAACAATACCCCAGCATGATATGCTACTCATCTTGGGCGACTTCAATGCAAAAGTAGGTGAAGGAAATGAAGATAGAAGAAGAATCATGGGAAGAGAAGGAATTGGAGAAATAAATGAAAATGCAGAAAGACTGTGCAGTTTCTGTGAAGAAAACATGATGACTATCGGAGGGACAATTTTCCAACACAAAAACATCCATAAGGTGACTTGGAGGTCACCAGATAAAACCACAGAAAACCAAATCGATCACATACTAATAAACAAGTGGAAACGGTCACTACAAGATGTACGAGCAAGGAAAGGAGCAGATGTAGGAAGTGATCACAACCTTCTGGTAGCAAAAATAAAACTAAAATTAAGGAAAGCCAAAATCGGAGAACACAGAAAGATACATTTTGATACAAGCAAACAAATTCTCAGTAGTACTTAAGAACCGCTTCAGTGTCCTACAAGACGAAGCAGAAATGTCCATATTAGATTTCAATAAAACACTACAGGAAACAGCAAAAGAGGTGCTGGGATATCGGAAAAGGAGAAAAGAGGAATGGATAAGCGAGACCACATGGGAAAAGATAGAGCAAAGAAAAGAAATCAAGAAAAAATTACTGAACACCAAATCACAACGGCTTAAAGAACGAGTTTTAAGTAATTATGCACAAAAAGACAAAGAAGTGAAGGAATCATGCCGTCAAGATAAACGTCAATATTATGACAACTTAGCAGAAACAGTAGAGAAAGCAGCATATACAAATGACATGAAAACCATATATAAAATCACAAAGCAGATGACATGTAACTTCAACACAAGATGTGAAAGTGCAGTAAGAACACAAAATGGACAACTGGTCAGTGGAGAAAGAGAAAAAATTGAAAGATGGAGGGAACACTTTAACACCCTACTAAACAGAACACAAGCAGCACAAACAATAGACATACCTGAAGCAAAAACGGAACTAAACATCAATACAGGACCAATAACAATAAATGAAGTAAAGGAGGCGATAAAGAAGCTAAAATCAGACAGGGCACCAGGTGAAGATGAAGTGACTGCGGAGATGTTGAAAGCAGAAGAAACAGAAACACCAAAACAACTTTGCCGGATATTACAACAAATTTGGGATTTAGAAAAAGCCCCAGAGGAGTGGAAAACTGATCTTATAGTAAAATTACCAAAGAAGGGATTGCGGGAACTGGAGAGGCATTACCCTACTGCCTCTCACCAGTAAAGTATTTTGCAGAATAATCATCAACAGAATTGTACCAACACTTGAGGAAAAACTTCGGAAAGAGCAGGCATGATTTAGGAAAGGAAGATCATGCATAGACCACATATTTGTACTTAGACAAATATTAGAACAGGCAAATGAGTGGCATAGCACAACATATGCATTATTCATAGATTTTGAGAAAGCCTTTGACAGTGTCAACAGAGATGCACTGTGGAAAATCCTAAGATGGCATGGCCTCTCCCATAAAATAGTTAATGTAATCAAAGCCCTATACGAGGGTTTTCAGTGCAAAGTTATCTGTGGAGAACATACCTCCAGCAGCTTTAGGGTACAAACAGGAGTGAAACAGGGATGTGTACTATCACCAACATTATTTATCTTGGCAGTAGACTGGTTAATGAAGGAGGCAACATCAGACAAACGCAGAGGATTACAATGGACCCTTGACACAGTGCTGGAGGACCTTGACTTTGCGGACGACATTTGTCTATTATCAAGCAGTCACAAAGATATGCAAGATAAAATAAACAAGTTAACCCAGAATGCAAACAACATAGGACTAAAGATCAATGTAGGAAAGACAAAGTTAATGAAGCAAAATGTGAACAACAGAAATAACAAGTTAGTGGAGGAGGTAAACGAACTTGTATACCTTGGCAGCAGAGTAGTAGAAAATGGAGACAGCACAGAGGACATCAACAGCAGACTTACTAGAGCAAACCAGGCTTTTGCAATGCTGCAGAATATATGGAAATCCAAAAAACTAAGCATAAATATGAAAATCAGGATATTTAAGAGTAATGTTCTAAGTGTACTACTCTATGGAAGCGAATGCTGGAAAATCACCAAAACCATAGAAAACAAGTTGAATTCTTTCCAGACTAAATGTTTACGAAGAATTAGAAAAATATTTTTGCCAAACACTATAAGAAATAACATCTTATTAGCAGAAATGCAGATAAAACCACTGACAACAATTATTGAGGACGCTGGCGATGGTTGGGACATGTGCTCCGAATGACTGACAACTCACTACCAAAAATAGCACTAAGATGGACACCACAGGGGAGCAGAAGTAAGGGTAGACCAAAAGAGACATGGAGAAGAACAGAAAGGATGTTGAGCAATAGAGAGCTCACCTGGGCAAGAGCAGAAAAAAAGGCGAAGGACAGGCATTTGTGGAAAACCCTTGCGGAAGCCCCGTGTGCCCTGGGCACTTAAGGTTCAGAGAGAGAGAGAGAGCTTTACGACGATGGTCTTGAAGTTCCAGTTTCTCCTGTGACTGATTACATGGTGTTTGTCAGGACCCCCAACTTTTCAGTCTGAAAATGATTGGGATAAATTTTGCAAAAACGTCAATCAGTCGTTTGCCTCCCTAACAACACCCATGTAGGCCTCTCGGTTGTAAGCAAGATGCCCTGCTGGTGATGACCCATATGCAAAACATGAACGATGTTTTTATGTGTCAAAATTTTATCTTTACTAGCCAGCCTTCTTAAGTTCCTGTTGTATGGATATATTTGTTCATTTTTGTTTATATTATTCAAAAGCATTTATGCGTTTCTCAGCTGCATTGTTACTTGTCCAGGTTTCACAGGCATATGTTGCGATGACTGTCTCCACAGCTTCTTTAGTTATTTTACTAACCAAGATATTGAAAACTCTCCACTTTTCAATTTTTCCTCATATTTCAGCTGCCTTATTTGTTTTCCCAGTTGTCATTAAATTTGAAGATCTCAGATAGAGGTTTTGGTCTTTACTATTCATAGGGACTGACATCATTAGTTTTTTCCATTCTTTTTTGTGTTGTACAGAATATTACTGTATTATCACCGTATCTGTGGTATTTCACAGCCTCAACTGCTTTGGCATCTTAATATTCTTTGTCTACTTCTCTAATATTCGTCAGTATATTTTCAGTATATACAAAATATGGACCCCTGACGGACTCCTTGTCTTGTTGTCAAATTGTTTCACCACTTCGGCCTGTTGGTCCATGAATGATATTATTTGTATCAAATGTGTTGAAAATCCATTTTCCCAAAGTTTCTGGTGTTTTACACAATCAAAAGCCCTAAATTTTAAAACTTAGATTCAGGAAAAAAAATATTGTGAGGAACTTACTCTTTTCGCTGGTTTAATGCAAAAAGTTACATAATAAATTTTTCAATGACACCTCAGATTGAGGTCTAAAAATTGTTTTATTGATCATTCACCACACTTGAAAGAAAGTTACGAGAATTTAGAACACGAGTGAGTTTAATTGGGAAACTAAGTTGAGAAAATCGAACAGAATCATAGTTAACAATATTTTTGATGAGGTTGAAAAAGGAATACATTTTTTTATGGATGTTGTATTGATACTTACATTTTTGGCAGTTACAGGACTTGTAGACCATATCTGTTGCATAGATTGATGTCTAGTGAGAAACATAATAAAACCGACAATCGCATGGCAAAACTAGAGTGAAATGAACTAACGAGATCTAACCATGATTCAGAAAAAATTGGTGATTTTATTAAACGTTGCATGGAGGTTGTTTCTTCTCTTTGCCAACGTTTATGCAACGTTTAACCCGGCCTATTGATCAAAGGAATAGTATTTCAAATTCTTTGTTACATCCATTAAAGAAGTTCTTCCAGTAATTGTTCTTCCAATAAAGCAAAATTTCGAAAAAAAAGTGCGGCACTTACAGCACTTCTATAAATATAGTGCTTATATAAATATATCAGACTGCATTGAAAAGAAGCTGATGCTGCTAATACTGTTCAAGGAGTAAAGTGTCTACACTTACAGCAAATGTTAACGCTTTCGTGGAAACAATGGCTGACATTAACCGCAACCTAGAGAACACTCCGCACACATTCTTACTATATTAGCCTGTGTCTCAACAGGCGTAGAAAAATGTTTAACAATTGCACTGGAGAAAAGGTAAAATGTTCTCCAGTAGTTTCACAACAGTGTTCTGACACATCAAGGTCTATCCTGTGTTTTCATTATAATATTAGGGGATACCTCGCCTGGGGAGCTATACCTGCACAAATCAATGACCTACTAATTCTTGGTGATGGGAGGAGGCAGAGGAGCGGAAGCAATGTGAATATTTCAGTATGCATTCAGTGTATTTGACACATAAAATGGGCACAAAAAATGTTATTTAATGCAGAAGGAAGTTAGAGTGAGATAGAGTATTGGGAATTCACGGATTTTCTATAATATGTTTTTTTAATGGAATTTTTTGCCTGTTTTTTATGTTTCGTTTTTTCCTCTTTTTTGTTTTTTTTTTTGGTTTTTGGTCCTTTCTTTCCTTCTTGTTTTTCTTGTTTTTATTTTTTTCTTTTCTTTGTTTTTGTCTTTTTTGCCTTTTTTGTTCTTTGTTCTTGTTATCTTTTTTTTTCGTTGTCTTTTGTGTCGTTTTCTTTTTTTCTTCCTTGTTTTCTTTTTTTTCCTTTTTCTGTTTCTTTTCTTTTTTCTCTTTTTTTTTTCTTTTTCTTTTTTTTTCTGTGATCGACGCGCATTCCAGATCTTGATCCTGTGATTCTTGGTTGGGTGATCATGGAAATATCTCATCGCTACACGGGAAACGTTTCTCGTACCCCGAAGATAAATTCGCATAGCTGGGCTACTAAACAACTTTACATTGTTACATGTTCTTTTCCTTAAAACTACGTTCACGTATATCAAGTTGATTCTCATCACATCCTTGCTACTCAGTCAGTGGTTATAGTTGTTCAATGAGAACCATGTCACTGATGCTTTTATAAGGTGACAGGGTTGACAGAGATGAAAATCGTCACCGAACAATGCGCCTTTGTAGATCTTGACGCCTGGTGAAAACCGATATTCGCATTGCAAAACTAGAGTGAAACTGAATATATCTAAGCTTTATCGGAGATGAAAATCGTCACGAACAATACGCTTTGTACATCTGTTGCAAAGATTGGCGTCTGGTGGGAACCGACAGTCGCATTGCAAAACCGGAGTGAAACTAAGATCTTTATCAGAGATGAAAATCGTCACGAACAATGCGCCTTGTAGATCTGTTGCAAAGATTGACTTCTGGTAAGAACGAACATTCGCACTGCAAAACTTTATTGAAACTAAGGATATCTTCATCAGAGATGAAAATCGCCACGAACAATGCGCCTTGTAGATCTCTTGCAAAGATTGACATGTGATGAGAACCGACAGTCACATTGCAAAACCGGAGTGAAACTAACGATATCTAGCTATGATGTACTTTATCATTGATTAAAATCGTCACGAACAATGCGCCTTGTAAGATCTTGACGCCTGGTGAGAACCGACATTCACATTGCAAAACTGGAGTGAAACTAACGAGATCTAACTATGATGAACTTTATCAGGGAACGAAAAATAAGCGTGCCATTGCATGAAAGTTATCTTTGCCAACGTTTGCACCACCTATCACGGCCACAATCTGTTGTCGAGGAAGTAGTTTTCAAATTCTTTGTTAGATCCATTGATGATGGCCAATGCTAACAGTTTTAATGAACTGTTCGTCCATTAAAGCAAGATTTCGAAATAATTTAAAAGAAGGAGATGGTCCTAATGTTCAAGGAGTAAAATGTCTACACCTTACAGCAAACGTTAACACTTGACAATGGCTGACTGTAATACCGCAACCTAGACAACATTCCGCACGCATTCTTACGATATTAGCCTGTCCTTCAAGAGGCGTAGAGAATTGTCTAACAATTCCTTCTAAAGAAGATCAGGTTTCAGGAAACAAGGTCAGGACGATTCCTTTGAGTTGCGAGTCAGTGTATACGCAAGTGGTAAAAAATCGTACATTGACGTGGCAAAGAAATCACTGTGCACCAAACTGCTAAAGTAAATCATGAGTTCCAAGGCCCTACGTTGCAAAAGACTGCAGTCCCTCCTTTTGACCAAACGAAATAACAAGAATCATTCTAAGTTCAATCCCTCACTGCGTATCATAACACTCATAAGCTGCTGTGAAATAATTACTGATTTTGGCACCACATAAAGTATTTTTTATTTCATAAGTAATTTTGCAATGCATTTATGCCATTTTATTTGAGCTGTTTTGATCTTTATTTGCCTCATGTTAAATGCTGAGGAAGTTCAATATTAAGTGTCGTCTTCTGTGGATTTTGTTGTCCATTGTTTTATAAAGTGTGCCAAAAAGAATGGATGCAACTAAGAAAAGTGAAACGAAGCCTTCAAGCAGTGTAAGCGTTATAGTAAGTACCACTTTTTATGTGTATCGGTTGTTTTAAAATAGTATTTTCGTATAATTGTATGTGCTGCAGTGGAGGAGTACTGTTATCGCATTATATAGTGTAAAGTCCAGTATGACGACTTGTGAGGATTCAATCTTTCAATTATCAGATTTTCGGAGTGTCGGTGAGAGAGAGTGCAGGACCACAGAAATATATAATTAAACGTCAGCGTCGTCTATTAATTGTGTACGTGGAGTCTCTCATGTCGCTGTCTGTCAAGGACCATTTCCAGATCAGTGGTTACGGAATCATCAAAATTGCAGAACAGTGTTTGCAAATTCGCCAGTGACAAAGAAAGGTGAAACATGTTTCCATCCACACGTAGATAGAGGACATGGCCCAATTTGTGTAGCCACCAACAGGCAATAAGATACTTTTGTTACTTTTTACAGTTACTTTTCAGAAACGTATGCTTCTTGAACTAGAAGTGTTCCGTCTTCTCATCAGATAGACAACTGCAGCCCTGTTCCAGAGAAAGGTGGTTCTAAGATGTGGCAGTTGGTGTTCAAAACCAACATTATTACATTGGGAGGGGAAGGTCTCTCATATGCTGATGATTTTCTGGTGTATCGAAGAGACAGACAGGAAACTGCCAACAATTTATCATATTTATTCCTGGTGTGACATTTCTACAGCCCTTGTCACCGTACAAAAGCATCAAACTATACACACTGATATGCCTGTTGTGAGACTGGGTGGCAGGGATATGATCAGAACCAATTTGAGAGTGAACTTTGACAGTAGTTTGTAATAAGAAAAGATCGGCAATGAAAGCTTGCACCCTAGCAATGTTTGAGCAATGACAACATGATTTATAATTAAATCAGTCACCATATGTTTCAGTGAATATTGTTACTACCCACACACAATATTTTTTGCACAGATCTTGTCACCTGCCCCATCGATTTGATATGGATGCTGTTGATTGAAACCTACGATGACTGATTTAATTACGAACGCACTTGACTTATACAATTGTCATTTTCTTCACTCATGCTCAATTAACAACCCAGGAATTTACTCAACAATAAACAAAACCTGTACCCGTTTAGCGTTTTAGTTTTATCTGTTTTTTCTTATGTGTTTTTTTTTTCCTTTTCTGTCTTGTTTTTATATTTTTGTTTTCTTGTTTTTTTCTTCTTGACTGGTTTTTTTTTGTGTTTATTCTTTTCATGTTTTTTGTCTTGTTTTTTACTTTTTTCTTCGTAGTTTTTTTCCCGTTTTTTCTTCTTCTGTTTTTTTCTGTCTTTTTTTCTTTTTTTCTCCTTTTTTCTCTTTATTTTTTGTTTCTTGTTTGTTTATTTTGTCCTCTTTTTGTTCCTTATTTCTTTTCCTGTTTTTTTTTTCCTTGTTTTTGTCTTTTTTTTGTTTTTTTTTGCCTTTATTTCCGTCTTTTTTTCCCGATCAGTTTTCTGTTTTTTTTTTTGTTACTTTTTTTCTTTTTTGTGTCCTTTGTTACTTTTTTTTTCTTTGATTTTTTTTTGGGTTTTTTCTTTTCCTGTTTTTTGTCTTATTTTTACTGGCAGGGATATTTGTCCTTTCTTTCCTTTTTTTTCTTCTTTTTTATCTTGCTCTTTTCTCTCTCTTTTTTTGTTCTTTTTTTGGCCGTTTTTTTTTCTGTTTCTTTGTATTTTGTTCCCTCTTTTTTTGTCTTTATCTCAGTTTTTACAGTGTTCTTTTTTGTGTGTGCCTTGCAAAATTTGTTTGCTGTTTTTTTAAAGTTCTTTTTTGTTCATTTGTTCCTATTGTTGAGGTTTTTTTTGTTTTCATTTTTTATACTTATTTTTGTATTTTTTTTTGTTTGGTTTTTTATCTTTTTTCCTTTGTTTTTTGTTTCTTTGTTTTTTTTTTATTTTTTGTTCCTGTTTTTTTTAGTTTTTTATTGCTTACTTTTTTGTTATCTTTTTTCTTCTTTCTGTTTATTTTTATTCCTTCCTTCATTCTTTTTTTCTTTTTTCTTTTTTCTTTTTTATACCCTTTCTTATTTTCTTTTTTGTTATCTTTTTTCTTCTTACTCTTGTTCTTTCTTTTGCTGTTTTTTAACTTTTTTCTTTTTTTTTTCTTGTTTTTGGTTGTTTTACTTTTTTTCTTGTTATTTTCTTTGTTCTTTTTCTTTGTTTGTTCTCTTTTTACTTTTATCTTTTCTTTACTTGATTTTTTTTTCTGTTCTTTCCTGTGATTGACGAGCCTTCCAGAACTTGATCCAGTGATTGGATCAAGTTGGGTGATTCTTTTTAAGATTACTGTTTTATCACCACGTTTCATAACCGAAATTCTTATGGTATCTTATATTTTCTGTCTACGTATCTAACATTTCTCAATATATTTTCACAAAATATGCACATCTGGTGTCAAATTGTTTGTTTCACCATTTCTGTCAGTTGTCACAGGAGTGATATTAACCTTTTTTTTAAATACTTTCGTTACATTCTTGGTGTTGGACACAACAACTGCCCTAAAGTTCCAAAATTTTTTTCCACAAAAAAAAATATTAGAAGCTATTGTTCTCGCTGGTGTCATGAAAAAAGTAACACAATATATTTTTAATTGACAGCTCAGAATGAAGTCTACAAATTTGTATTGTCTTGAAAGAAAGTTACAAGAAGTAAGTGGAGAATATGAGAATAATAATTCACAGTTGAGAAAATCGTCACGAACAATGTGCCTTGTAGATCTGTTGCAAAGAGTGAAACTAACGATATCTAACTTTATCAGAGATGAAAATCATCACGAACAATGTGCATTGTAGACCTGTTCCAAAGATGAACGTGTGGTGAAAACCGACATTCGCACTGCAAAATTGGAGTGAAAACTAACGATATCTAACTATGATGAACTTTATCAGAGGTGAAAATCCTCACGAACAATGCACCTACAGATCTCTTGCAAAGATGGTGAGAACCGACAGCCACTTTGAAAAACTGGAGAGAAACAAAGGACATCTTCATCAGAGATGAAAATCGTCACGAACCAGATCTTGATCCTGTGATTGGATCAAGTTGGGTGATTCTTTTTAAGATTACTGTTTTATCACCACATTTCATAACCGAAATTCTTATGGCATCTTATATTTTCTGTCTACGTATCTAACATTTCTCAATATATTTTCACAAAATATGCACATCTGGTGTCAAATTGTTTGTTTCACCATTTCTGTCAGTTGTCACAGGAGTGGTATTAACCTTTTTTTTCAATACTTTTGTTATATTCTTGGTGTTGGACACAACAACGGCCCTAAATTTGCAAAATTTTTTCCAGAAAAAAAAATATTGGAAGCTATTGTTCCCGCTGATGTGGTGAAAAAAGTAACACAATATCTTTTTAATTGACAGCTCAGAACGAAGTCTACAAATTTATATTGTCTTGAAAGAAAATTACGAGAAGTGAAGAATATGAGAAAACCGTCACGAGTACTGTACCTTGTAGATATGTTCCAAAGATTGGTGAGAACCGACATTCGCAGTGCAAAACTTTAGTGAAACAAAAAATATCTTCATCAGAGATGAAAACCGTCACGAGTACTGTACCTTGTAGATATGTTCCAAAGATTGGTGAGAACCGACATTCGAAGTGCAAAACTTTAGTGAAACAAAAAATATCTTCATCAGAGATGAAAATCGTCACGAACAATGCGCATTGTAGAGATCTTGACGTCTGGTGAGAACCAACATTCGCACTGCAAAACTTACCTTGTAGATATGTTCCAAAGATTGGTGAGAACCGACATTCGAAGTGCAAAACTTTAGTGAAACAAAAAATATCTTCATCAGAGATGAAAATCGTCACGAACAATGCGCATTGTAGAGATCTTGACGTCTGGTGAGAACCAACATTCGCACTGCAAAACTTTAGTGAAATTAAAAATATCTTCATCAGAGATGAAAACCGTCACGAACAATGCGCCTTGTAGATCTGTTGCAAAGATTGGTGAGAACGGACAGTCACATTGCAAAACTAGAGTGAAACTAATGATATCTAGCTATGATGAACTTTATCAGAGATGAAAATCGTCACGAAGAATGCGCCTTGAAGATCTAAACGTCTGGTAAGAACCGAAATTCGCATTGCAGAACTTTAGTGAAAATAAAAATATCTTTCTGTTAAGATGAAAATCGTAACGAACAATGAATGAGCCTTGTAGCTCTTAACGTTTGGTGAGAATCGACATTCGCATTGCAAAATTGGAGTGAAAACTAACGATATCTAACTATGATGAACTTTATCAGAGGTGAAAATCCTCACGAACAATGCACCTACAGATCTCTTGCAAAGATGGTGAGAACCGACAGCCACTTTGAAAAACTGGAGAGAAACAAAGGACATCTTCATCAGAGATGAAAATCGTCACGAACCAGATCTTGATCCTGTGATTGGATCAAGTTGGGTGATTCTTTTTAAGATTACTGTTTTATCACCACATTTCATAACCGAAATTCTTATGGCATCTTATATTTTCTGTCTACGTATCTAACATTTCTCAATATATTTTCACAAAATATGCACATCTGGTGTCAAATTGTTTGTTTCACCATTTCTGTCAGTTGTCACAGGAGTGATATTAACCTTTTTTTTCAATACTTTCGGTATATTCTTGGTGTTGGACACAACAACTGCCCTAAATTTCCAAACTTTTCTTCCCCAAAAAAAAAATATTAGAAGCTATTATTCTCGCTGGTGTCATGAAAAAAGTAACACAATATCTTTTTAATTGACAGCTCAGAACGAAGTCTACAAATTTATATTGTCTTGAAAGAAAATTACGAGAAGTGAAGAATATGAGAATAATAATTCACAGTTGAGAAAATCGTCACGAGTACTGTACCTTGTAGATATGTTCCAAAGATTGGTGAGAACCGACATTCGAAGTGCAAAACTTTAGTGAAACAAAAAATATCTTCATCAGAGATGAAAATCGTCACGAACAATGCGCATTGTAGAGATCTTGACGTCTGGTGAGAACCAACATTCGCACTGCAAAACTTTAGTGAAATTAAAAATATCTTCATCAGAGATGAAAACCGTCACGAACAATGCGCCTTGTAGATCTGTTGCAAAGATTGGTGAGAACGGACAGTCACATTGCAAAACTAGAGTGAAACTAATGATATCTAGCTATGATGAACTTTATCAGAGATGAAAATCGTCACGAAGAATGCGCCTTGAAGATCTAAACGTCTGGTAAGAACCGAAATTCGCATTGCAGAACTTTAGTGAAAATAAAAATATCTTTCTGTTAAGATGAAAATCGTAACGAACAATGAATGAGCCTTGTAGCTCTTAACGTTTGGTGAGAATCGACATTCGCATTGCAAAATTGGAGTGAAAACTAACGATATCTAACTATGATGAACTTTATCAGAGGTGAAAATCCTCACGAACAATGCACCTACAGATCTCTTGCAAAGATGGTGAGAACCGACAGCCACTTTGAAAAACTGGAGAGAAACAAAGGACATCTTCATCAGAGATGAAAATCGTCACGAACCAGATCTTGATCCTGTGATTGGATCAAGTTGGGTGATTCTTTTTAAGATTACTGTTTTATCACCACATTTCATAACCGAAATTCTTATGGCATCTTATATTTTCTGTCTACGTATCTAACATTTCTCAATATATTTTCACAAAATATGCACATCTGGTGTCAAATTGTTTGTTTCACCATTTCTGTCAGTTGTCACAGGAGTGATATTAACCTTTTTTTTCAATACTTTCG